>CM049375.1:7686570-8286570 GCA_026937815.1 Etheostoma perlongum | reverse complement strand
GCCAAAAGTACCAAAACCTGGTTTAATGACCATGGGATTATTGTGCTTGATTGGCCCGCAAACTCTCCTGACCTGAACCCCAGTGCCACAGGCTGATAGCATCCATGCCATGCCGCATTGAGGCAGTAATTCATGCAAAAGGGGCCCAAACAAAGTACTGAGTACATATGCATGATTATACTTTTCAGAGGGCTGACATTTCTGTATTTAAAATCCTTTTTTTATTGATTTCATGTAATATGCTAATTTTCTGAGATTTTGAATTTGGGGTTTTCATAAGCTGTACGCCATAATCATCAAAATGATATCAAATAAAGGCTTGAAATATCTCACTTTGCATGTAATGAGTCTATATAATATATTAGTTTCACCTTTTAAGTTGAATTACTAAAATGAATGAACTTTTGCACCAAATGCTAATTTTTTGAGGTTCACCTGTATATCCTGTTGGTCCCAAGGATCAACAGCACTGCCTATTGTAAGAAACATGCAATCAATGATTTAGTTTATTTTTAAAACATTTTTGGGGCAATTTTTAGGCCTTTATTTCCACAGGATATATGAAGACATGACAGGGGAGAGAGAGGAGGAATGACATGCAGCAAAGGGCCGCAGATCTTAAACTTCTCTATGCACCTGCTCTACCAACTGTGCTAACCCGGCCACATCAATGATAAATACAGTTAAACTACCGGTCAAAAGTTTGGGGTCACTTATACATTTCCATACCAGTCCATTATAGACAGAATACCTGCTAATTTGGGTGGGGGGGGCTGATCTTTAATGCAATATCTACATTGCCCATTATCAGCAACCATTTATCCAATGTTCCAAAAGCACATTCTGTGTACTAATCTATCATTTAAAAATAAAAAAACTAGAAAAACATTGGAGAACCATTTTACTATTATGTAAGCACATAATGTAATCTGATTACTGCCCTGGTTAAAAAAACAATGCAACTGATCTCAGCTGGCATTCTGTCTACAATGGAGTGCAATGGGAATTTCTATGTGACCCCAAACTTTTGACCGGTAGTGTAAATCCACAAAAATCTCAAATAAATTTAATTGTAAAAGTGGAATTTCAGCCAGGAAATAAATGGAAAAACCCAGGACTAGGTGGAGAGATTATATCTCCAACCTGGCCTGGGAACGCCTCGGGATCCCCCAGTCGGAGCTGGTTGATGTGGCTCGGAAAAAGGAAGTTTGGGGTCCCTTACTGGAGCTGCTGCCCCCGCGACCCGACTCCCGGATAAGCGGATGAAGATGGATGGATGGATGGATGGACAGTAGTAAGGGTTGATGCATAGACTGTAAAATTGAAAACAAAACGCCTCAATTGCCCCCTGGTGGCTGGCATAGGTCATAAATCCTACCCCCTTGATGTTAGCGGATGTGACATGGTAGTGTTCATTATTTTTCATTTTTTTAAGTTTGGTTTATATAAGTTATTTGATGTCCGCGATTGGTTGGGCTGGGGTATTGGTGGGACTTTGATACTGCGGCTCCACCATCACAAGATGGCAGCGCCCGCATCCAGGATATTTTGGGCTGTACAGTGGGAGGAACTGAAGAATCATTGATCTTTAGGCTGTATAAATCACAGGCAGACGGTTTTAGTTTTTAGGGTTTGTGTACAGTTTAGTGTCCCAAATTCCACTATGGCCCCACCAAGACTCACCGATTGGTTGGGGTTAGGCATTTGACCTCCAGTGGTTAAGGTTAGGATAGCCAATTGGTCAGGGGATAGGACCTGTTTTTAGAACATGACTTTTTGAGTCATTAAACCTTTTAAAATGGAACAAGTTCAACAGGCGTGGAGTTATCGCCTCTGTAATGAAGGCTGGTTTGACTTCTGTCTTCCATGCAGATTAGTCTATGGGATGTCACGCAATTCAGATTTCTCTTTTGTTTGTTAACAATTAAGACCAAATAAGTGCACAAGTCAAAAACAACAAGGAGATATATATTGATTTGAACACACCTGTCTACTGTCGGGTTCATGATTTCTCAGACACAGCAGGGCAGAAGACAGGCCGTTGTACTGTACAGCTGGCCGGACCCTCCCACTCCGCAACACATCAAAACAGCTTTACTTTTTGTATTCTTGTCATTTTAAACGGAGCTTGACTAAGCCAATTCCCCCTGAAGAATGACCATCCATCGCCCCTTCTTTTTTATCTCCCTCTTTGAAGTGCCGAGCTGTTGGGATAGACTTGAGCCCAGGAAAGAGGGGCAAATTGGATGTTAATCCTTGTCTGAGTGCCAGAGATGTCAGCTGGAATAAGTCATGTGCCATTGCAATTTGTGCTATTCCTATGCAGCTTTTGTCCTGCATCATCACATTCTCCAAGCAGCAGATGCAAGTCCCTCCAATCGCAAACTGATTCAGGGAATTTTCCTTCCTAATGGTTGAGGAATGGTGATCTGAAAGGGCCAGGTGCTCTCTATTATTAGTTGATCTGGTGTTGTAGCCTGTCCACATTCGAGGCGGGAAATGGGCCTGATCGATGCTAACTCTTGCACAACTTAAAAGGAAAAGCGGGAAAAGGCTTTGTCTCCCTTTGGATTCCGGGGTTCACTATCAGTTTAACGCATGATCGAGGAAAAGCTCATTTTTCTTTGCAGTGCCGAGTCCTCTTAAGCTGAAAGCAGTAGTGGAATGTAATTAAGTACATTTACTCAAGTACTGTATTTAGTACAAATTTAAGGTACCTTTTTTATGCCACTTTCTATTTCTACTTCACTACATTTCAAAGGGACAAATTGTACTTTTTATTTTACTACATTTATCTGGAAACTTTAGTTAGACTACTAGTTACTTATTATTTATTTTTAGTAAGTTTTTTGCACACAAACTATATGTGAAGTACAGCTGAAACGATCGTCGATTAACACAGTGATAGAAAATGAGTTGAAAAAAAATTAATTGACAGCTTGTTTGCTGGAAAAAATTTATAATAACTTTTTGTGTAACACCTTTCATACAATTAAATGCAGCTCAAAGTGCTTTAGAGTGTGATATTAAAAACCAAAGACATTAAAGATAAAAGAACATACATGACAACCTACATTAGAAAGCTCATCGGTCTATCATCACAAATAGGAGGATTTATGGCTTTTCCCAACTGTAGGTTGGACAAAAACAAACATTGTGAAGGTGTCACTGGGTAATTTTAATGGCATTTCTCACTATTGTTTGAGTTTTTTAAAACCAAACAATCAATTGATTAACAGAGACAAAAATCATCCGATGAATCCATAATGGAAACTATCTGTAGTTGCAGCCCAATGTAAAACACAATTAGCTCCACACATCCAGCTATAACATTAAAATGCTGCTTATGTGATGCATGAGTAACCCAATAAGATACTATATAATAGTATAACAGTCGTTAATGGATGTTTTTGGATTGTTTTTGGATGGATTGTTATTTATTGTTTTATGCAAAGCACTTTGAATTGCCTTGTTGCTGAAATGTGCTATAGAAATGATTTTGCCTTACTTTAATTACATTATCTTGATTATACTTTGAAACTTTTATTTAAGTAAGAATTTCAGTGCAGAACCTCTACTAGTAACAGAGTATTTTCACAGTGTGGTATAAGTACTTTTACTTAAATAAAGGATCTGAGTACTTCTTCCACCTCTGGCTGATAGGCTACATGACAGACAAGTGCATGTATGTTGTACAGATTGTAATTGTGTTTTTCTACTGTATACATATGTCACCTTTTTTCTCACCCAATCTAACAGGTTGTCAACAATTCCCAAACACATTTGAGACCCCTGATCCTGCAAAAATATACACCTACTCCTTACTGTAATGCTTTATCCTGACCCTCACGTTCTGTCACAGCTCTGTGTGGAGACTGAAATCTTAAGATCAGACATACACGAGGCTGAGTTGAGCTTTCTGTGCAGGGTGACTCACTCTGTCACTTGCGATATACTCAGGTGAATCAGGACCCCTGTATTACTTCTAGCAGCCAGTTGAAGTGGGTCAGCTATCTAGGCACATTATATCACCCTTTAAAGAGTTATTGCCATATCTAATCTAGTCTTTATTTAATGCTGTATGAATTCTAAAGTAGGGTACTCATAGGCCAGTGGTCAATGGCTTGCACTGAAAAAGGACATTTGTACAATAAAATAAAAGTAGCAGAATGTAATAATCTCCCTGGAAATAAAGGGCAGGGAGTGAATATATAGACGGTGAGTCCACAGTCCAGCTAGAGGCTCTGTGATGCTGTACTTAAACATTGTGTGCTTTGAGTTAAATGCCAATGTTTAGCAGTAGTCCATGAGACAGGGAGGTCGATCGGTATCATCGGGGGGAACAAATGCTATCATTGTCGTTTGGCAAGGTATACACCCCTAGTACAGCTTTTTTTAAGTTACTAACCCCCTATGTTAAATTCTGTCTTTGTAATCTGGTGTATATCTGGTTTAGGTTCATGGTAGGGATATTGTCAATATTCTATAATATGGTGCTTGGTATTGTTGGAAAAGGGACCTTTTAGGTTTTCATTTAAGCCCAGTACTGAATCTGTCTGACAAACACACGTGACTTCTTTAAACCAGGAAAAAAAACCTGTTTTAATGTGTTAATCATAGTAATATTATAATGTACAGTCTATGGTGTTAACTAACTGTAGGACTTGTTAGCTAGCTAGCTAGCTAGCTAGCTACGTGTTGACATTTGGTGGTTTAATGGAATATATGGTAGCCAGCCCAGTATTTATTATTTATTGTGTGTGTTTAGAGGCGTTTTAGGTGGGAAGACAACTAAAGTTAGGCTAATAATTGGAAGAGGATCTCAGATAGACAAATGCTCTAGGGCCAACGCAAAGAGTAAAAGAGATAAAGGACAACCCTGTCAGGTGCCTCGAGATAAAGCAAAATAAGCTGATTGAACGCCATTGGTGAAGATAATAGCTTTTGGGGATGTATAGAGAAGGCGTATCCATGAAATATATATCACCCCAACTCATTTATTTAGTAGGGTAAGCAGGAAGTTCCATTTGACCCTGGCTAACACCTTTTCAGGGGTTATAGTGGAATTATTAGAGTTTATTGTATTTAGAAGGGTGTGGATGTTGTAAAATACCTGATTCCCTTTCATAAAGCCAGTTTGCTCATCTGAAACCATGGTTGGGAGAAATCTTTCCTAGAGGCTGGCCAGAGCCTTAGCAAGGATTTTAGCATCCATGTTTAGTAAAGATGGGGGTCTGTAAGACATTATATCTGATTCAAATTACAGTCCTAGTACAGCAACAGTCACCAGTGTTTCTACTGAATACTCATTTCCTCATAAAAAGAAGCTTTTTTTTACCATACTGACTGCATTCAAAGACAACCTCAATGATTTTGCCAGGGTAAAAAAAATGATGGTTAGGTTTGCAATTTCATATATGATGAATTGATAACACTAACTTGCATACATCAAAAATTGTGTTGCTTAACAGTAACCCAAATTAAAGCCCAACATTTTTTGTTAAACTTCCCTGATGTGGAAGATTGCATCAGTGGGAGTGACTATGTGAATACAAATGGGAAAACAGCTTAGCTGTTCCCTCATGCCGCGGATGTTTTGTCATCAGATGAGCCTCTCCTTGGAGCTTAATTCACTCTCACTAATCAGTCTCATTGGCAGCAGTGAAGCAATATAAAAGCTAATTTGCATCAATAAACAAACAGATTTAAACTGTGACTTCATAAGACCCTGGAATAAATCCCTTCATTGAAAAGTGTTTTCACAGTCTGCACCTTTTTTGAGTTGTTTATTTTAACACAATTTGAGATGAACAGTCACATGGGAAAATTAGTTTGAAATTTTAGCTAATTTATTATTCATATTCTTAAGAGCTCCAAACCAAGCAGACACATTAATAAACATTTAGTTTCATATATTTCATCATAGGCAGGCACTGTGTTGTGGTGGTATCCTGATCTATACAGTACACTGTATGTTTGGGCTTTAAGGATGTACAGAATATTATAAAGCTGCTAACCCTGCTAATTTGAAAGATTTTTTTAATTGTCATTTAACTGTACATACAGAGTACACAAATGAACAAAAATTGTTCCACTGGCTCATAAATACATTCTCTTACAGTATTTTAACACTGATGTGATGTTGTGGTCTGCTTGGCCTACTTTTCCTCTGTTTTGCTGTGTCTATCTGGCTGGCTGTGAGGGCGTACCTGCCTAGGGGGCGTGGCTACCATCACCTGTTCCATCATCCGCTCGGCTGTTACCCATCATCTCATCAACTCCTGACGCACTTAAGCTCGGGCTATCCACCACGTCGGCGCCAGATTGTTACTTACTCATTCGTGGTAACTCGGCTCTCAGTTTCCGTTATCTTGTACACTCCAGCATTTACTCTCGTGTTTGTTTCATGTTCCCGTGTTTACTGTGTCTTTTCTGCCTCTCCACACAGATTTCCCCGAGCTGCCTTCCATCCCTCCGACCTGCCACCTGTTCTGTTGGACTTTTCAAACCACTTTTCCGTTATCCTGTCGTTGTATCTCTGTGTTCTGGGTCTCACTACACACAACATGTGATTTAGACATAAATAATTTAATGTGATCTAGACTTGAATATTTGAATGCAAAGCTATCTGCAAATTGTACAGTTTCTACATATAGTTTGCTGTTGCATAGTCTTGCATTGCCAGACCTAACTCTACAGTGCTGTGTCAGCATCGCAGTATGATCTGGCTATATGTTTATCTATTCTGGGATAGGGGGAAAAAAATGTATTTCCCGTCCTCACAGAGGTTAAGTAGCCTGTGAATTAAACAGTTATTAGTGTGAAATATCCACATAAATGATCAAACTTTTATGGAATATCAGCGGATGTAATTGTTTTGTTCATAGAGAACGTCAGACATATGCCAGTAAGTGAAGTGGAAACTTTATTTTGTAATGTTTGGTGATTTTCGGCACATGTCAAGTTCATTTTTTTCATACATCACAAAGTGTCGGTGAAAACCAGCGTACGCAACATTTATACATGAGGCCCCTGGAGTACACCTGTACATCACTGCACCAAGTTGAGAAGCTTATCTGCTGAAGGGGAACAAAAACAGGGTTTACCAGATGTCGAATATGACTAAACAATGGATGTCCGTTTTTTTGTACTTGGCAGTTTTCGATACCCAGTGATAGGTAGACACATTTTGGCCTGAACCAAAAGAATATTGATGTTCAGTACCATGATGTTATAAGCAATTTTATCTTTTGAAAGCTTGACAAATGTGAAAGGGGAGCATGATGGGGAACAAGTATCTTATTTTTCACTTTTCTTCCTTTTAGATGAAAGTTTATCGGATTGTCAGTTTGACCCTGACTGCAAGTCCTTTCTCTCTGTCTGCCCTATGCAGGTAGTGATCAATTTGTCTCACAGTGCCTGTGTCTCTCCAAATTGATGAACACTGAAGGTGAAGCTGACAGATGCTCAGCAGGTTCATCAAGCTCTGTGAAACAGTCAGCTGTGAGATGTAGCCAGAGATAGAAACTTTTCGGTTAGCCTAAATAACAGACATAAACGTGAAGATTAAGTGTTTAGAGTTTCAAACTTCTTGTTTGAGGAATCGACCCACCTTATCCCTGAGAACAGACGGAGATAAGTCAACTATTTTGGTTCTGCATGGTTGGTTTTACAACTGCACTGACTCTCATTCCCATTGCACCAAAAGCAGATAAGATACTTGCTGCAATATTGAATCAGTTCCGATTAACACTAATTATGGTTAATTATTAATTGATCAGTCATGTTCTCTGAAGTTGTGGATTAGGCCTAGTCTTCAGTCATTCTGCTATTCCATATTAAATCAGTCAATCATTCAAAGTTTATATTGGATGGATGATTGGATTTACTTTATTATCCCACAAAGTTGGAGCTGGAGGACACGCACGCACACACACACACACACACACACACGATATGAAAGGCAGATGTGCTAAATTTGTGCCAAACTAAATCCAATCATCCATCAAAACTGCAAAAAACTCCTTTGGGGTCTGGGTCTCCAACAGTGTTGGCTTCCACAATTTTATTTTGAGGCAGAGCTGCTCTTCAGACTGACATACTATTTTAGTTTAATGTAAAAACATCAGACAGGCTGGGTTGGTTGTTTTTCTTGCTAAATTGCCTGTCCTTGGCTTTTAGAGATAAGGTAACCATAAACAGAGCAGGGAGCTAATATTGTAAGACTGCAATCATCTTATCCCATGTATTCTAAAAATGAATTCCGTTGAATTGTGATGGCTTTTTTCCAGGTGTGTTGGCTGCTAAGTTATTGTTCGCTCTATCTGTACTCTCAATGTGAGAGATGTTTTGGAGCGTCATAGAGCGGTTTAAGTGGCACCGAAATCCACGTTTCTAATCCATCCGGTAAATACCGGTGGTTTAGGCATCAGTGCCATGTAAGCAACTGATTTTACCATGTGCCGTTCATGTGAACAGAACATTTTGCCTGTAAAGAAAGTGCACTTTCTTTTATAAATTTTAATTCTCGAAAAAATGGCTGGTAAAAAATATAAGTGGCTGGTAAAATTGGGCATCTACCAGTCAGTGTAGATGGTGGACAAAAAAGTTAATTTCCCACCCTGTGTTTAAAAAAAAAAAAAAAAACGTTTCAAAGCGAGTCACATTCTTCTGATTGCTCTTTGCTACAGTGGCTTTACTAATATCAGTCCCTTCGGTATTTCGCAATGTCATGATCGCGCCAATTCACGCAAATTCAACCAATCCCCGTGAGTTTGGTGCGGCGCAATTTTGACCAATCAACGCAACTTTTCCGCAAATTTTAGCAATTACCGGATTTTCCCTTGACTTCAACCAATCCCAGCAGTCCCTTGTGCACCCTGAGAGCCAATGACAATACGGGAGTGAGAACGGGTCAAATTAATTTCCTTGTTTCTGATATGAAGACGAGACATGTGCTACTCAAACATATTACATTTATCAACAAAATGTACAGTGAAAGTTGCTGAAAGCTGCTGCTGATAAAAAAAATAATGCTATTTATATTTGATTAATTCAATAAATATATATATATATATATTAAATCCACCAGCCATTTTCATATTATACCAGCATTTGGAGCATTCTGAGCCTTTTTGGTAAGGTTACAAGAATATCTCAGCCCCGAGTAATGCAACTTTCCCTTTTTCCCTCAACTTCATTGTGTCAAACATACAAAAGACGCAGCAACTTTAATCACTTTTTTTTTTTACAAAAGCCCCTGCGAAATCAGGCATTTTGGGCCGCAACAATCTGAAAAAAAGGCAGAGAAATTCTGGAGGGACAGCTTCTTCATCAATGAGATTGTCAACAAAAGGAAATACCATGTTTTGAGGAAACTGTGTTCTGCCTAACACAGTTAATAAGCCAACCCTGTTTTGTTTTTTTTCATGCAGATGACAAACTGCGCTAAAATGTTCCAGATACAGACTGAACCTTATTAGGTTCACAGACTCGGTTACCATAGTAAAAACTGAGATTAAGGTACCTCTCTTTCTGTAATCGGCTGGAGTTAGGGCTGTGCGGTAAAAAGGGTCTTAAAAATAGCAACGTATCAGTTAGGGGGGGGGGAGATTGATTAGCAGAAGAAGGCCTGGCGTGAGGACAGTGTTCAAGTCATCTCTCCATTCAGCCATTTGACCCTGATGTGCCCAGGAGGAATTCAACATCTGAAAGAAAAGCGGCCGCCGAAGCAGATGGCCGGATTGTGGACAATTGAAGCCTGATGGCTCAGCCGTTTTTGTTTTTTTTTGATACCATTTTCTCTGCAGCTGCACTAAATTTTTTTTTCATTTCAGTTTGTTAACAGTTCTGCCACTTCCCAGTAGTACATGCCAATAACCCTCACTTGCCAAATGTCACACTGCCGAGACAAAGTGAGTGTGTACTATTTCAGTGATACTGAAATTTAGTTCTTTTTACTACTTTTGTACTTAACCCTTGTATAGTATTCGGGTCAAATTGACCCATTTCAAATTTTTACAAGAAGAAAAATGGTACAAATATACATTTTTTGTACCTGAAAATCAATGGCCTTACCTTATTTTCTGTGATAAACATGTATTTCTGACTCTTCTTCCGCCCCTTACAAGCCTAACCATTTTTAACCATAAATAGTCAATGCAAAGCACCTCGTGAATGCTTATAAGTATGTTAAAGACCCTGGCAGTTGTTCTTTTGTGACCCAATGTGATGCGATGTGAGCACTTGTAGAATATGATTTGAAAGCTTGTAGAAAAAAAATCTGTACTCTATTTTTTTTTTCAGTCACTTTTCCAGTACAACCACAACTCAGTGATTACAACCTCTCGAACACTTTGAGTGTTAAAAGTGTCTTATTTATTTATAAGCGGGGTTAGTTTGCTAACGCTAGCTTGCTATTCCACCAATAGCAACAACACTGGTGGTAGGCTCTAGGGGGGTTGTTTCTACCGGTTGCTACCGGGTCTGGAGCTCTCCGTCTCCAGCTGGAGCTCCAATCAGATCAGGTCGAGGTTGGCAGCGAAGCTTTCTACCAAGTTTTCCACGCTGGCCGAGCCCCACTGATGGTGGTCCGTCCGCGGCTGCAGAACCTGGAGCTCACCGCCAGTGTTTAATTTTGACTGTTAAGTGTTGAGATAATTAAAAGGTATTTACAGTATTTAGAAGCAGGCTGGCTGCTAGCTTTCATGCTACATAAATAAGCCGGACAGAGTTGTGCCTCATCTGGCGATAGAAACCCTGCTGTCCCCGGCCGTCCTGTTGGCTCAGAGCTCCACAGACTAAGTCCACAGGTACAAATTAGTTTAACACCAAATGTATCGCAAGAAGTGTTGCAAAAGTTGAGGGCGCAGACTCGCCGCTGTGCGATGCGAGAGAGCACGCTGCAGCGACAGATTTGAGAGGTTGTAATCACTGAGTTGTGGTTGTACTGGAAAAGTGACTGAAGTGGAAAAAATAAATAAATACGAGTACAGATTTTTTTTTCTACAAGCTCTCAAATCATATTCTACAAGTTCTCACATCGCATCTACGCGCTCTCACATTTTTACTTATTTATACTATTATCATATTTACCTTTATACCCCCCTACTACAGAATGTGATCACGGCACAATGTCCACGAGTATGCTACCATGAATACTGACAGGATAGGATCATAGTGACACAGCATACGAGATGAGATGACTGACAAAATCAGAAGTAGGCTGTGCGCGCCACAATAAACAATGGTGAATGTGCACCATAACACAGTGCTTTTAACTCAGTACCACAGTTTACAGTAGTTTCACGTTTTCAACAAGTATTTTCTGACATGAATAATGTGTTGAGAAATAAATCACAGATTTTGCTTTACCTGACCTTTAAACTCACTGAATTTATGCATAAACCCAAGGGAGTGAATTCTAAAGAAACCTGATTGTGCATCACCTCCTGCTGCCATTAATGACCTAACTATGGACTGCTTCTGCATTCAAATCCATCCTCACCAGAACGCTCACATGGGAAGACAATGGCTAACCCTAAAAGGGGCATTAAGCAATTCATGAATTTTATCGACCTCCTCCAGCAACCACTGAAGTGCAGCAGCAAAGACTAAAGCACAGCATATGGCAAATTAGACCCATTCACAAAAAAGTATTGAGAGGTATAGCAAATTAGAGTATTGATTCAATGGAAAAGATAAGAGCCTTAGTCCCACTGTGAAATCTGCTGCTGACTGATGTGCTTTTTTGAGTTTTAAGAAACAAATCCCTTTCCCAAGTAAGTGCTGAAATTAATAACCAATTAGTCAGAATAAAGAGTGAATTGAGAAAAAAAAGCCAATGGCAAAACGGTTGTTTTTGTTGTTTTGTGAAATAGCACAGGTGTTATCGTTTTGAAAGACAATTTGCGACTTTGCCAAATAATCTATATTTGCCTACCTTGTGTTTTTAAGAAAAAGAAAATTGGAGGCGGATTCACTCTCAGTGACATTTTAGATCCAAACAAGTAAATTATAGAATAAATGTCTTTCATGTGAAGGTGCAGAGTGATAAATGATCTTCATTAGCAACAGACTGGGATGCCAGGTGCCAGTGAAGGCTACTTTATGCAAATTGGAGATTAAGTCTTACATGTATTTTGAGAGAGCCAAAGCTGCCCAGGATGTCAGGGAATAATCATAATGGTTGAGTTAAACTTTAGTGGCACTTTATCCACGACGTTCCATGTCCGAGATTGCTGCCGCTCTGCTGGAAATTTCCTAATTGCTAATGCCACACAGATCAGTTGACGGGCCACTACACTGCTTTTGACACCGATCATTAACACAGAACTCCTGGTCAGTTTTGTCCGGTGACAATTCCAATTACGTTTTTTCAAACAAGACAAAAGTATCCTTCACAATGTTGATATACAGAAAAAGCCTGCGTTGCTTTTGTCACTCCCCCAATGTAAGTTGAGTGCAAAGTTGAGTCATGCATGCGTCACTTTGAGACAAGTAGCATATAAGATGCTAACGAGAGACTTCTGTAATGTCAATACAGTATACACTCACCTAAAGGATTATTAGGAACACCTGTTCAATTTCTCATTAATACAATTATCTAATCAACCAATCACATGGCAGTTGCTTCAATGCATTTAGGGGTGTGGTCCTGGTCAAGACCATCTCCTGAACTCCAAACTGAATGTCAGAATGGGAAAGAAAGGTGATTTAAGCAATTTTGAGCGTGGCATGGTTGTTGGTGCCAGACGGGCCGGTCTGAGTATTTCACAATCTGCTCAGTTACTGGGATTTTCACGCACAACCATTACTAGGGTTTATAAAGAATGGTGTAAAAAGGGAAAACATCCAGTATGTTGCAGTCCTGTGGGGGAAAATGCCTTGTTGATGCTAGAGGGCTCTTCTGATTGAAGCTGATAGAAGAGCAACGTTGACTGAAATAACCACTCGTTACAACCGAGGTATGCAGCAAAGCAGTTGTGAAGCCACAACACGCACAACCTTGAGGCGGATGGGCTACAACAGCAGAAGACCCCACCGGGGTACCACTCATCTCCACTACAAATAGGAAAAAGAGGCTACAATTTGCAAGAGCTCACCAAAATTGGACTGTTCAAGACTGGAAAAAAGTTGCCTGGTCTGATGAGTCTCAATTTCTGTTGAGACATTCAGATGGTAGAGTCAGAATTTGGCGTAAACAGAATGAGAACATGGATCCATCATGCCTTGTTACCACTGTAGTGGTGGTGTACATGAGAACATGGTCATGCCTTGTTACCACTGTAGTGGGGGATGTTTTCTTGGCACATTTTAGGCCCCTTAGTGCCAATTGGGCATTGTTTAAATACCACGGCCTACCTGAGCATTGTTTCTGACCATGTCCATCCCTTTATGGCCACCATGTACCCATCTTCTGATGGCTACTTCCAGCAGGATAATGCACCATGTCACAAAGCTTGAATCATTTCAAATTGGTTTCTTGAACATGACAATGAGTTCACTGTACTAAAATGGCCCCCACAGTCACCAGATCTCAACCCAATGGAGCATCTTTGGGATGTGGTGGAACTTCGTGCCCTGGATGTGCATCCCACAAATCTCCATCAACTGCAAGATGCAATCCTATCAATATGGGCCAACATTTCTAAAGAATGCTTTCAGCACCTTGTTGAATCAATGCCACATAGAATTAAGGCAATTCTGAAGGTGAAAGGGGTCAAACACAGTATTAGTATGTTGTTCCTAATAATCCTATAGGTGAGTGTAAATGGAACTACTTAACAAAGTTCGTTCACTGCTGGCTACAAATTAGCAACACAACAAAGACTGTCAGTTGAATGGCGTTTTGAGCTAACGTTAGCAATCAATCAATCATAGATCGCTAAAACGTTTTTGAAATGATTCCCATCTTCTGTTATTGTTTGTTATGAAAGGTTCATTATATCATGGATTTCACAAATTTCAGAATGACAGTTACGTCGTAAACCGTTTAAATCTGAGCATGCGTGACTCAAATTGAGAATGAAAACTTTGTGCAATTATATTTAGGCTGCAAAGCTATGTGGTAATAGCTTTGTTTTTTACTGGGATTCAGCCAACTTTACTTTGCCACTGAGGGTCACCTGGGTAGCTCACCTGGTATAGCGCACACCCATATACAGAATCTCAGTCCTCGCCGTGGGTTCGGTTCCGACCTTCAGCCCTTTCCTACATGTCATTTCCCCTCTATCTCCTCTTGCATATCTAAGCTGTCCTATCAAATAAAGGCATTTACTGCCCAAAAAATCATTAAAATAAAACAAAAAACAAAGCCCACTGAGGTTCTCCAAGAACCATTGACTAAAAGTTTTAGGTTATTATGAACAAACGTCAACTCACCTTTTGTCTTTGTCGCATGATTCGTTAAATGCCTTGTTGGCTGATTAGACCTATGCTCAAGTTGAAGTTAGGTGGAGTAATGATCTTAAAAAGGCCTTTTTTACAGATGACATTTTGAAGGGCAAGTATTTCACATTTCTTTTAATTGCTACATTTTAAAAAATTAGAACACAATTGAATGGAAACAAAGTTGCTGTCACAGCTTACAGCGACACTTTAATAGAACAGAACCATGGTTTTTGGGGCTTTAATGGCATTTTAATTGACAGGATAGCTTGAAGAAAGGAAAGGGGAGAGAGAGGGAGGACAACATGCTGAAAAGGGCCATGGGCCGGAATGAACCTGGGCCACTGCCAAGGCGCACACTTTACTGGCTGAGCTGGACGTCGCCCCAGAGCCATTTTTATTGGTATTATTAACTATTAGTAGCTTTTTTTGCTATGACAAGTCAAAATGGCTGCTGTGAAAAAGTGAGCTGTTCCACTTTAAAAGGTGCTACACAACTATAACAGCACAGTAAGGGACATGGCAAAGTACATGTCGCACAGCACAACAGTCTAATCAGTTACAAAAGTTAATTGAATTTGTTAGGTTTGCATCAAATAGTTAACTGTGTTCCATCTACAGAATGGGAATTGTACTACCATCAAAAGATTCTTCTACCTGTAACCTGACAGTGAGGGGAAGAAAGAATGTAGATAGGATGAAAAAGCAAAAAATGAGAAAAATATAAACGACTGTGGAAAGGAAAAAATTATGGGAGAAAATAATTTGAAATGCAGAAGAAGGCAAAAAGGCATGAAAAAGCTCAATGATATTCACTATGTTCACTTGCTTCTAGAGGGGAGAGACGAAGAAAAGGTTGCCTTCTGCTGAATCATTCATGTTTCAGTGAGTGCATTTATGACGTTGGTGTTCATCGGCGTTTCAAAAAGCAGCTGGGAGGGGTCCGAAAACCAGTCAGTATCTGATGTTAGGCTTAGGGGTAGGGTTCATCCATGAAAGGAGAAGTGCTCACTAACACAGATTTAGACAGATTTGTGAGCAATATTTGAGAGAAATAAGCCTTTTGTGTATATAGAAAAATCTTTGGTCTTTTAGTTCAGCTCATGAAAAATGGGGGCAAAAATAAGTGTTGCATTCATAATTTTGTTCACTGTATGTATACAATGAGTCATCAACTGTATTGCCAGATTCAAGGTCCATTCAGAAGAGACAGACATGACATACACCATACATAAAAAAGAGAAGCTAAACATATACAGAGAATTAAAAAAAACAAATAGCAATACTGTATTTCTATAAAATACACACACTGACCCCTGCATTACAAAACAGGTCACTTGCATTAGAGCACCTGGGTTTGTTGAGCAGTATCCCCATACCGTCATTATAAGCAACCTGCATGCTTCTGCATGCTTGCCTTTTTAAACTTGGTCCATAAGAGAGCATTATACAAAGGAGTGCAATATGCTTTAAACTGACTAATTTTGTTGTTGTCGTCCTTGCTTGTGTGAAATATTCTTACCAGCGTGTTAGCCTGGGCATGTAATATGCAATGCTGCCTGTATATATCCTCACCATCAGATAACTAATGTAGTGACCCATATGTTTACTTTTATTACAGACGCTCGCCACTTGCCCTGACAGAAAAAGTCTGGAAATAAAGACCTTTGTCCACTTTTGTCCTACATATTAAGACAGCACTCTTTTTGACATTATACAACTCATCATATTTCACCCCATATTTCAGAGCAGATATTCAATAGCTGCTGTAAACCAGCACTGCTTGGAGAGAAAATTGCCAGATCATAATGAAATTATCAGTGTTGGGCAAGTTACTTTTAAAAAGTCAATTTTAACACAGTTAAATAAGGCAGACTAATGTTGCCACTACAGCTCAGTTATATTAGTCACAAAGCATTAGGTAGAAGTACGTATTATATGTGCGGTTACTGGACTTCAAAAGGACAAGTAATTCCCAGTGAAACTGTCACATTTCACATGCCTGTGATGCTTTCGCTTTCGTATTTCACCCCAAATTAAGTTTCACAACAATTTAATTCTTCCATCATGCTTAAACACACACATTCTGTTTAACAGTGAAATAGAGTGACAATAAGAAATAGCAAAGACAGTACGGTAATCAGGGAAACTGCTAAATGGACTTCTTGGATACCTCTAAACAGGAGACAGAAGTTCATTCTGCAGTCTGCCCACACACCCTCCTGACCAAATATTCAGCAGGCATGCGGGCAAACCATTTATCTGCATTCCTGCAATCCTCAGTTATGTAGAAAGAAGAGGTACATGGAGATCACTAGAAAACTGTGAAAGAGGACTTTATGAAAGCAAATTAAGAGGGGAAAAAAATGATTACGCTTACCCTAACCCTTATTTCCAAAGGCACACTGGCTATAAATAAATACATTAAGCTCAATGTTCAAAACGTTTTGCAAGCAGCAGCAAGTTGCATTTTTCGTTAAAGGGAAAATTGTTATGTTAGCAGCGAGCTCTACTTGAAGATGACAGCCTGGCTCGAGGATATGTGGTGTAAATAGTTTTCAGTTTCTTTTACTCTACGCCACTCAGTAGTTTCACTCTTAGCTGTCTAAAAAGCTTTGTGCCCAGAGGCACTGTGTCAGTTTAAAACACGCCTGGGAAACACCAGCACATGAATTTTTAATAATAGAAATATTGTTAACTGTCAAACTGCTGAATCCAGAATAAAGTGTGGTGTTTTGGGACATTTTGCAGTCATGCATTTTATTAGAGCATGTACAGTATAAGCATCTTAATGTTTGTTATTGCTGCTTGTTTTAACATATTGTGTATGATCAGGCTCCTATCTTTTTCTTTTCTTTGTGATATTTTATGTAAAATGACTTTGAGTATGTAGTAAGATGAGTTTGATGTATTATTATTATTATTATTATTTTTTGTGTGCCTTGTGAATGATATTTGGCTTCAGTTGAGATTGCTGTGTCATCATTTTCCTCAGAGAGAGAGAGCAAGAAACTGTAAATTATGCCCATTCATTGTCTGTACCTTCAAATGTTTGCCAAGCTGTGTTCCCAGGACAGTACGGATCAGAGTCACCAGTGTTCCCTTGTTTACTCTTATTTTAGGACTTACGATATCTTGATGTTGAGTTGTGTGTAGAAAATGGTCCATTTATTTGGTTGCTCTGGGTGAGTTAATGTCCTAATGATGGGGTTTTAGCTTCACTCTTTTTTTATGATACTGCAGGGGTTTATGGGTGCTGCGTCAGGAAATAGTGTGGAAAATACCTTACCGGTATGTTTCTAATGACAACAACTCTCTACTTATACTAGGGTATAAATTATCATAAAATCAATTGGAGTTATATTGCTGAAATTAAGATGACAACCAAAAAGTTGACTGCCAGAAATACTGAAGGAAGCTGGTATATCACAGATATACAACTAGTTTGGGAAATCTCCTGAAGACTTTAAATAACAGTTTTTTTGTATTTATAATTTATTTGATGTTATTATCCAACTGACTCTGTTTACTGTAAATGCTCTGCCGTCTGTCAGAAGTGGCGGACTCACAGCGGCTGGCTAACCTACCTGGCTGACTGACAGGCAGCAGCTTACTAAACTTAAATTTAAGTTTGTTAAACTTGATCCACGCTCACCTGATGGCAGAAGTCTGTAGACTAATTGATGGGGTGCGTCCCCCCTGCCTTCAGTCTCCTGTGTATCCCTGCTTTGATTATATTGTAAATGTATTATGCATACTTTCTCCTACAGTAATGTATCTGGAGTGTGCACAAGGAGCTAATGCTCTTGGAACTTTTTTTCGTTCAGCGCCCCATCTTTAAATTGAGAGTATGCCCAAAGGGAGGTCCATCCCTGAGCCAGGTTGAATTTAGTTCTCTGGACTTGGAAATGTTCATATGGAACATTAGGCAGGAGCTCTCACTTCTTTCACTTCTGGCAAGGTGAATTTGATAGCAAAAAGTATAATCCCAGCAAGTCATTCAAGTCCTCAGGTGTCCTGCATTATGCAAAAAATAATGCAAATATGTGAACAGAGGGAAAATCTTTTTCCCGTAGAGATGAGCATTGTGCCATTGAAACTGATATTAATGCAAATTATACAATGGGCTTCATGAAACGCTGCGTTCAAGGACACTCTGATCATGAAATTCAACAAATATCAATTTTCAGTTGTGCAAAGTATTTCCTCACTCACAAAGCCCTCCATAACCAGGCCCTATTCTATCTCACCCTCCTACTCCATGTTTTTTTTGTTTGGAGTATCATTAAAAGCGTTATGCGCAGCATTTAGCAAACATGTTGCAAATACACACAACACAACCAAATACACAAACGCGCTGCAAATGCAGAAGCGATGCAAAAAGAAAACTGCTGCATACAGATTACACAACGGAAGTTTTCCAAGGCTCTAGAGGGAGCGTTAAGTGGAACAGCTTGATCTTCGACCCCTTGGAGGGAGGGAGAGAGAGAAAGACTATACTATTAATTAATAGTAATATACTATTATTAATAATAATATACAGTCTATGGTTCAATCTCAGAACGGTGTGAAATGGTGCATTAGTGCAAATATTAAGTCTGTATTTGAGATATGTTTTCTCTCGTTTGGTGGGTGTGCCTCGCCTCAGGTCACAGGTGATACTCAATCAGCAGAGATGTGTCTTTAAACTCGTGGTAATCAAACATTTAAAACTGCATCAGCGTTTAACATTGTTTGTTTAAGCCATTTTATACATGAGGGAATAAGTTCATCAGAAAGGCGCATCACTGAAATGTAGGCCTCCTCAAGTGTAATATTGTGTTTATACAACGACGGTTACCAACAAAATAAGTAATAAAATAAGTAATCGATCTGTATTCATATTCTGGAGCAAGTTGCTCTTGAAATAAATAAATAAAAAATAAAAACAGACAGGATTTCTAGTCCCTCCCTGTAAACCAGTCATTGAGATAGCTTTACAGAGACCGTGGGATTAATCAAACTGAATATATGCCGCCTGAACATATAAACACAAAACTGGTAACTCCATTGTGTTATAAGTAAGACATCTGCTGAAAAAGTTGTATTTGTTAGGATTGCCGTACTGTTTAGTTCAAAAACATCCAAAACACCAAAGTACAATGAAATAGCAGCCCAGACACACGTTTTTATTTTGACAAGTCAAAGCTCGGTGACGGCAAGGACACGGGAGGACATAAGACGGGAGCATAGACTATATATTATTAACATATTATATTAATAATATTAATGTAATATACAGTCTATGGACGGAAGGCATGAGATGGGAAGTCTCCAGGCTGCAGCCATACGAGACTCTAATAAAAAGGCAGAGTGCTCTCTCCCGTGAGGTTGAAGATCAAGCTGTTCCACTTAGCGCTCCGTCTAGAGGCCTGGAGAACATCCGTTGTGTAATCTGTATGCAGAGTTTTTTGGTTTTTGTTGCATCTACTTTTCTTTTTGCATCGTTTCTGTATTTGCAGCGCGTTTGTGTATTTGGTTGTGTTGTGTGTATTTCCAACGCGTTTGTGTATTTGTTGGGTGTGTTTGCAGTGCATTTGTCATACGTTTTGTCAAATTAATGAAGTTGTTGTCTTAATTTGCTTGTGTTTTGTCCATTTGCATATGTTTTCTTAAATTGCACAGCGTTTGCCTCTGTCGGCCACCATAATTCTTTTCTTTGCAGCGCTCATAACAAGCATTTGATGGGAGACTGTGAGTAGGAGGAGGCAGAGGTCAACCTCAGTCTTAACAAGGAGGAAATGTCATGGTTCAGCAGAGGAAAGGTTCATCAAAATGCAGGTAGCAGCAATATCCACACCATATGAAGGAATACTTTGGTATTTTGTGAAACTGGAAACATATCAATATAACATCATAACAGTATTCATCATTGATTTGAAGTTGCGTGTCTGTCTACCAGCTATGTTCACCAGCTAATCTCTAACCGTGTCAATCAAGTCAATCAATCAAGTTTATTTGTATAGCCCTTTACAATAGCCGAAAGGTACCCAAAGTGCTTTACAACAAAGCCATAAAACAATACAAAACACATGGTGAACAAACAGATACAATTAAAGTGCTGTAGTGGTGCAGCGCTGCAGGACATCAGTCTAATGTTTGGTGCCGAGCAGGTAGAGTAGGATTTTAGGAAAACAGCTCCCTGCTGCGGCTGAAAACAACGCTGAGAGCTGTGAGTGAACCGAAACAGTAAAGTTGTGGGCTGGATAAATAAACAGTAAGCTGAAATATATTATACAGCTTTGTAAAGCCGAGGGAAGCTGCAGATTCAGATGATAATTCTCTGTAGGTTCATCACTACAAGTGACCCTTTTCATAATGTGACATTGTTATGATAGAAATATATACATTATAGCTACTTTATAGCATTGTTTTTACCTTTCAATATTTCTGCTAATTTAGATATGTTCTCCAGCTACACTCTGTGGAAAATCACATGAATTTAAATTAAATGCAATAGATGTAACAAGGACCGGTGAAAGACCGTTCCCCATACTTTAATTTTAATTATGTGTAGTAGTTATTCATCTTTGGATGCTCTGGAGCGATAGATAGGCTTACAGTTCCCTTCAGGAGCAGCAACTGTATTTGTTTTTCTTTAGTTGTCTCTGACTGAAAGTCAATACCTTAGGGTTTGTTGAAATAAAGGGCATGTGAAGGGTCCCTTTAGATCAAATTTAATTCACAGTCACATCCTTTCTTTCATTATAATGAAAACAGCCTCCCAGTTTCCCCATGATGACAGAGCTGCTGTCAGTGTTTCATTTTAGTGACTTGTTTTGATGAGACAAAGGGATCTGAATGCTAACATCACAATGGCGTCTGCAATGCCAGGCAACAGAAACCACTCAAAGGCTTGGTAAAGTTATTCACACAAAACTATAAGGGGGAAAAATGGAGGATGCAAGAAGAATCTTTTGTGTGGCATTTTGAAACAAAAAGAAAGAGATTTGTGAACATGTATAGAAAAACATGACTAGTTTGGTTGACTTGTACATACAACATGCAAGTTTGGTAAATATTGTGGAATGATATATTATTGTGTTACTGTGTACATGCTTAGAACTAGAGAGACAGTAATGTCTAGGTCCAGACTACACAATTATTTGAAGTGTCTATAATAGGTGATTATAGAATCATAAATGATTGCTGTAACTGTAACTAAGAAAAGAGACTTTTCAGACTACAAGTTGGGTCCCAGAGCTTGCTGTCTTTCACAGGTGTGTGTTGTCATGGGGAAGAAAGTGCTAGGACCGATTTTTGCAAACAACAATGTAAACAAACGCCTGATTTCACTCCCTCCAAATGTTGGAGGGATTATCGGGCTGATATGGTGTAGTCTCAACCTGACATAACAACAAGATGGTGAAAGAAAGAGTTGAGAGAAATTTGTTAAATTAGGCAAACAGAAGCATGTGTTGTTTTTTACTAGGTGGACATGTATTTATTACCATTTTTACCACAGGAGAATGGTTCTACTATCCTAAAAAAGACCTGGGGGTCAGTAAATCTAATCCAGAAAACATAATACCAAATGTAGAAATGCAGACTCTGGAAGATCCACTGCCCTGAATTTTGAAACAGCTGAAGAAGGAAGGAATGTAAAGATGTAACTGGCAACTGTATCACAACCAAACACAGGGGAGCTGTATAACATGTACATTGATGTAACCTTGTAGCATATAGCAAGTGTTGTATTCTAAATCTTACAAAGGAAGAAGCTCGCTGAAGAAGCTTGGTTGTGATCAGACTGAGCGAGCACCACACAATCTTTTGTACTTGGAATTGGTTTTTTTTATAAACGTCACCCAAAATCTGGTTAATTGACATTTTCAAGACAGGATGACATAGGAATTGGCTAAAGCATGGCAGCCGCATCGGGAAATGTGTTTTTCCTTTCCCTAGCATTCAGTACTGGAGGACAGATGATCATTATATGATCAAAATGGATTGTCAAGGGGGAGCAGCTCAAAGCAGGGATTAGCATGAAATGACAAGATGTGCTGTTGTTCAACAGCTCTTGATGCTAATTTGAAGTTAAGAATGAATAAAAGCATGCAAATCAAAGGGCATTTTATTTTGTTACGGCAGTTTCTCAAACAAATGACTCTTAATTGCTGCTAAGCTCTTCTGATTGAGGCTCAACTCAACCAATAGCATGCCTTTAGATAAGCTCTTCATCAGAGATTATCAGACTGATAAGTGTTCTCTACTCGACAGATTTAAAAACATAAATTTAAGTTGTCACTGCTAAAAAATCTCCATATTTTTCATTTCAAAAGGAGTCTGGAAAAACAACTTTTTAAGGGGTAGTTTAACATTTATTTTAGGAAATAGACTTATTGACTTTATTGTGACAAATTAGATGAAGTGATTGACAAGTGAGAGAAAACATATCTCAAACATAGACTTAATATTTACAGTCTATAATCTCAAAGCAGTTGGACATTGTTTCAGAACGGTGCACACTGTTCTGAGATTAAACGTGCCTCACCCCCCCCCCGCCCCATTGCATTTGTCAAATTAATGAAGATGTTTTCTTAATTTGCTTGTGTTTTGTCTAATTGCGTGTGTTTCATTAAAGGAGAATTCCGGTTGATTCCAATACGTAGCTCTGTTGTTTTGTTAATTTGGAGTGCTGTCAGTAGAGAGAAAAACAAAAACAATCGGTGCTGCTTACACCGTCTTATTGTCCTGATAGAGTTGGCACCCAACAGGCTTAAACAGGGCAAGTTTTGAACGTGTTTTTATCCTCTAAACATGTTCAAAATGTCATTAAAAGTGCCTACCCATGTGCAGTGATTCCTTCTGAGTGAACACAGTGAGTCTGACTGCTGTAGATGTGACAGAAATGCATGAAAGTTGTGCTAATTCAGTTGTGTTTAGTTCCGGTGTTTTTCAGATGGCAGTTACCCCCAAATTCCACAGGATACGTAACGGCTGCGGATCGGTTCCGCTGCGCTTCTGCTCAGTGTTCCGCCGTCCGTCAACACCCACCAGGTCCGGATTTATTGCAGAACTGCTGCGCCCATGACTGACAGCTGAAGTCTTGAGGACCAACGAGATCTCGCAAATTAATGTAGAATAGAACCAAAAAAACAACAACAATTTGTTTTGATCAAGGAGTAGAGAGGAAGTATCTCTTGCTGTGTTTTCAAGGTGTATCTTTCAATGATCATCTACTTGCAAATTGGCAATAATGACCTGCTCACTCTACAGTATCCCGCTTATTACATTATTTCAAAATACATCTATTGTTTGATGAGTTTTTGATTCAAATAGTTAATTTAACTTTTAAACATGAATCAGATTTAGTAGTATCAACATTGCTCTTTTTGATAAAATCACCAGAAGCAGATGTGATTCTGAGACGTCTGTTCTCTGCTTTTCCTGCCTGTTTGCACCAGGGGGCAGCTGTGGCCCTGGAGGTAGAGAGTCCTGATCAAAAAGGTCGGTGCTTCGAACCCTGGCCCCTGCAGCCAAATGCTTAAGTGTCCTTTGGCATTATACTGAACCAAACTGCTGTGTGTGAATGTGCTTGGATATTTACAGTAGCTGATGAGCAAGAGGCACCATATGGCAGCCTTGGCTATCAGTGTGTGAATGTGAGAGTGAGTGGGGTGAATGCTGCCTGTAGTGTGCTTTGAGTGGTCGCTAAGTCTTGAAAAACACTACATAATAGCAGTCCATTTACCTCTCCTCCCTCCTGTACACCAGAATACCACACAGCTGGGCAAAACGGATGTCAAGGATGATGTTGATGATGATAATAATAATAATTAATAATATATTTAATTTATATAGCGCTATTCATGAACTCAAAGTCGCTTTACAGGACAGGAAGAACAAATTGTTGCTTGCTCTGGTCGTTGATCCGCCGCAAAAAAGCCTGAGGTTATTTTTTAAAATATGAGTTTATTTTCTCAGTTTTTACCTTATTTTAAGTGTTGTCATAACTTTTCCATGATATATTTGAAAAATCTTAGATTTGGTCATGTTCGGGGTTGAAGGCGATGACACCATTGTTTCAGTGGTTTGTGTGGCACAGGAGAGGAAGTAAGAGATGACTGTGCTCTGCAAAACAAAAGCCACTGATTGACTGTAGTGACTGTCTTAGATGTGTGTGTCCAAAGTAGCAAATCATCAGGAAATATTTTCAAGACAAGCTTATGAAACAGGAAATCTAAAATTGGTTAACAGATACAAAATGTAATGGAATCAGGTGTTTAAGACATTGACTGATCATTTCAACATCCTGTCTGAGACCGGCCCAAGACCTGTTTTGCGTGTCACCCCATCCCACCCCCAAGTCATCTCTCTAATGATGCAATCTAATTAAGGCATATGTACTGATAAAAAGTACTTGATACGGAGATTTTTGCAGAGTAGTGATGACAGTGATAGTTGAAAGAAACACAGTTATCTCAGTACTTTTTAATCTCATGTTTCCAACAGCAGTGCAGGGAGTGTCAGTGTGACAGTCTAGTGTGTGTCTGTATTTCTTCTGTTTGGTAGTCAGTCCCACTCTCAGCCTAACCACACTGCAGTGGTGTAAGAGTGAAAAGTTCAAATATTGGACTTTCCTGTGAAGCTGGTTTGGCGACGGCTGCCTTCTGTCAACATCAGCACGAAGGGATGAGGGCAGCAAGAGGCTCTGCCCAGTCTGCGGTGAGCTGTGTCTGAGCTGTAGAATCAACCCCGATGTGAAGCTGTGGTCTTCTGTGGAGCTTCACAAATGCAAATTCATAATTTCCTGTTAGTGTTACTGTTATTGTGAGAGGATGTTTTTTGGCATCATGTATGTGATTCTGACCCCACATTGGATTTGTTTCTTCATCCTCTTCCTCAAACACACTTGCACATGTACATTTCCAATCCAACCAAAACAAACCCTGAACAACGTGAGAAAACTGGAGCAAATGTGAGAATTTAACCCGAGAGACGTGCTAATGTAGTTGCCACTACATCAAAGTCCAATTAACCTATTCACCTGAGGTGTAGCTGTAAGTCACAGCTCATCATGATTATACTTGTCATATAGTACAATGGGTTTTATCACCTGCTGGATTTGATGTAACATTTACTTAAATGAATCATGCCTTTACTTCAACAATTTTTTTTCTACTTTTCTCTGCAGCTAGTCTGGCTGACAAGGATGTGTCTGGGGACACAAGCTTCTACAAGACCTCTATCACCGCTTCCAGACGCTCCAGCATTGTCAGATGTCAGGGTCCACACACTGAATAAAAAAAAGGATCATTATTCCGTGGGTTAGTGCTTATTCTTAAGGTCTTCTCTTTTGTAACATTAAAATTCTCACATACTGTGGCCGGTTAGCTCAGTTGGTAGAGCAGGCTCACATAGAGATTTATTCCTCAATGCACAAGATCCAGAGTTTTAGGCCGACCTGTAGCTATTTCCTGCATGTCTTCCCCCTTTCATGTCTAACTTGTCCTATCATGCCCACACAAATAATCTTTCAAAAATTATTTCACATACTGTGTGAAAAACACAGATAATAAAGCATAAATCGGTCCAAGTACATAAACTAAGCAGCTAAACCGGGGTTATGTTGACACAAAATAGCTCTTGTTTTTACTTTTTATACTTGCTAAATAATACTGGGGATTGTGATTTTTTTTTTTCCCTCTCGTCAATCATCAAAATAGTTTTGCTATGAAGTGGAGCTGCTGAGAGTATCTTCCAGTTATTGTCTGCAGGGAAATTAGCGGATAAATCGCTGAGCCTCAGTCTGTTCACCCATCTGTCTGTCTGGAATTCTCAAGTATTCAATAAAATACTTATGTCTAAGCTCTTGGACACCAGTAACTGGATTTAATGAGATTGAATGGCTTCATGTATTTCATTGCTCATTTGCAGCAATTTTTAAAATGACAATAGAGAGGATGCGCTTCACTTTTTTTCTTTTTATTTGTTTGTGATTGTGTTTTATGACTTGAAGGGTGTGACGTGCTTGTTTCCTAATGAGATTTTTGGGGAATATTTCTTATTCAGGGGGTTTAGGGTCAGAGGATGGTCCGTTGTCATGCCCACAAATAACCTATTTAGAGTGAATATGTAGAATAAATTATATGCATGGTTCATAGAACCATGACTTGACCTGAGTTTTTGAGTTATTTAATTATGTCTAGAAAGAGGGGTGCTAGCCTAAAGGACAAAAGGAAATTAAAAATTAAAAAAGGAAAGGCTTTACAGGCACACATCATGCATATTTTATGTATAGTCATTAACATGGGTCTAATAAATTTGGGTGAAGTTGGGGCAGAGCACTTAGGGGCAGTAGAAACTGTGAATACAACATTAATATGATCATCACCTTCAAAGGCAGAAATAGTGTGGGCCGAAAGCCGTCTCTCATGTTCCCTCTCGTCTCTGTGCAGTACTTTTATGAAGCAGATTCATGAAGCTTTGGGATAAGCACACATTATTTGCTCAAGTTGATTTTCGACTTGCACCAAACTTTTTATATGTAATTACACTGCCCCTAAAATTGCCATTTAGCCTTGTTAATATATTGAATTATTTACAAAGTCCAGAGCCCGACCAATAAGTTATTCAGCCACCTATTTTGCACCAGCATTAAAAATTGTCAAGCAGATACAGAGCATTATAATTCATTTTGAGATACGTTTCTTGACATTTCATTTGTAAAGAGAGTTGAAGTTGTTGAAGTTTAAAACTATTGGGTCTGCCCAGAGTCACTCTGGATCTGCCATAACCAATTGCTAATGTTTGGTCGTGACTTCGGCTTAGCATCGCTAGCTCTCGCCTTAGCTACCCCTTCACCACTAACGGAATGAGCTGGAAAATCAAACTTTTCATGACCACCAACAAAACTCAGCAAAGATTGTTCTTGCTCATTAACTTGTGGATGACTGGAAGTGTTGCCAAAACGGACCAAATGGCTTTGCTGGCTTCTTTATCAGCTGCCATTACGGCTAGCGCAGAACCTCACTGTCATTGTTCTCAGCCTCTCCCTCTGTTCGCTGATTGGACCGGTAAAGATTTGACTGGAGAAAACCCAACAATATACTGCAATCCCAGATGTAGTATTGAAGAAAAATGAAAATTGAGCGGAAGTACAGTATGTAAGAGGGCGGAGCCAGTCTATACTGTACCTGCCGCTGTGGGACAAATCTGGATTCTTAGCTGCTAAAAGCTCCCCTATGTTCACCAGCTGCCTGCTGCTAAAAACAGTAGTGAAGTAGACCACAAAAAATTAGCTGAAGGAAGTTATAAAGCTTGCGGCGGAAAAAATAGGTGGTAATTATATGTGAGTTTATCGTTATGGACAACAATATAAAAACATTATCGCCGCTTTAAAGCTATAGTCACAAGCCAAACGTGACCCCTTCACACAGTTGCTAGTAGCCCAGGAGGACACGGAGGATTAAAAAAAAACCATGATGTACTCTTCAAAAGAGGTAATTATCTTCACTTGAGTTTGTGTGTTGGAAAGTCACCGGACAACCCAATCTTCTGAACACAGCCATTCTGAGAAATACAGAGAAAGTTGTGTGGAGCTGATAGTCTTAATTAGCCTTGTAGCTCATTTAGCAACTGTTTGACTGCGGACATCCATCAATATCAAGAAGTTACCTACTAAAGCTTTAAACCAGGCTTTTGGCTTCTGTAGAAAATATTTTTTATACCCAGAAGATCAATGGCTCACCAGAGAATGTAATATCCTCATCAAACAGGGATCTTACTTCAGGAACTATAGACACAACCAGAGGAGCTTGTGGTCAACCTGAGCTGCACATGTCATCCTGAGCCAAATCCAGATGGGATAGCTGTTTGACTAGGAGATAGGTAATAAAAGTATTTCCCCTCTTGTTCTCAGAACTCATAATTATACTGCTATTGAACCAAAAGACAGTAGGTGATATATATTAGACAAGGATCTTCCACGGGAAAATCATTTGACTTTTATGCAACAGGATTATAAAATATTTTATATTTAAATTATTATATGGCGTCTCCCTTAGAGATAGGGTGAGAAGCTCAGTCATCCGTGAGGAGCTCGGAGTAGAGCCGCTGCTCCTTTGCATCGAAAGGAGCTAGTTGAGGTGGTTCGGGTATCTGGTAAGGATGCCCCCTGGGCGCCTCCCTAGGGAGGTGTTCCAGGCACGTCCAGCTGGGAAGAGGCCTTGGGGAAGACCCAGTACTAGGTGGAAGGATTATATCTCCAACTTGGCCTGGGAACGCCTCGGGATTCCCCAGTCGGAGCTGATTAATGTGGCTCGGGAAAGGGAAGTTTGGGGTCTCCTGCTGGAGCTGCTGCCCTCGCGACCCGATACGGGATAAAGATGAATGGATGGATGGATTGTAAATCAATAATTTATTTCTTTTAACCATGTAACATTCAGCCTTTATATCCCCTTAGTCCACTCTGTCTGACAGTATGTGTATTCTGGATCAGCTTGTTCAAAGTTTTTGGTATTTTGGTGTTCTTTTGTTTAGTCCACTACCTGTAGAAATATGCCCTACCAAGCACTTTAAAACCTAAAACTAGAATTACCCCTTGAACTGAAACTAAAACCAAAAAACTATTTGGTTAAAACAAAAAAATCTAAAATTAAATGCAAGCTTAAATAACCCTGCTTGTTGCCCTTTTCCTCACACTGGTAGCCTGCATTTCTGCTGTGTGTGCGAATACGTGCTATGTTTATTTATTAAACCTTTGGCCTTTACTCGATTTAGCCTTTCATGACAGGAGCCTTGTTTTTCCATTTGCACTGTGTCCCAGTTGGGGAATGAATAATGCCCTTGTTTATTGGACTTTATTAATATATGCATTAACATTTGTCTAAATACACTGCCCTGGGCTGGTTATATGTAAAAATGTTCCTTGCTTTTGGTAAATATGCAATTTGGGGAGGTAGGTGTGCTGGCTGCTGGAATTGTTTTTTTCTCAAAGATTAGATTAGTCTCCCTTACCAGGGGTATAGAAGGATTTCTAGGCCACACAATGGAAAATATCAGAGAGACTCTGACACAATATCACAGGGATGATGAACAAAGACATGAAACACTGAAGTTGACTGAGAAGCAGATCTGTATCTATGTGTTATAATGTTCTCAATATCACTGTGATGTCATGGACCTTTCTTTTTTAGTTTTAGCAGCCAATATAATTCCCGATGTGACCATGACTTTTTTTCCACTGCTGAGGTTGTTATTTTTTAATGTCTGTTAGTCATGATAGCTCAAAAACATTTCAGCAGATTTCAATGTAATTTGGAGGAATGTTGGATAATGGATCACAGGAACAAATGACCTATTTTTGTATCCAGGAATGTCTAATGATGTAATATCTTCACATTTTAAATGCTTATACTGTACAGTATCTTCACCAAAGCTCCACAATGAGCGAGTCTTTACAAAGAATATTGTATTACTTATAAGATAAGTTTTATCTGTTTTTGGATCCAGCTCTGTATCTAAATACCCATCAAAATTTGCATTGTTGGGGAAACTACAGTAACACTTGTATGTGTTACGAAAAACAACTGCTAAGTAAAGAAATATACAAATGCTTTCATGGTTTTCTGGTGCAATTTTTTTACACCAATGCTAACGATACGGCTCACCAGTTGGATTTCCCGTGTATTCATTCTGTGAGCTGAGTTCAATCCCTCGGGCAGACGGCGCAGATCCCACCTGTTGAGTGTAAAAATAGTGTAGTGTAAAAATATTTTCGGTAATTAATGGGAAACACCGGTCAGCCGTTTAGTCATGGAAAATGAGAACTGTGCGTTTTTTGTATGTATGTATGTGTGAAGCAGGGGAAAAAAAGTTTTTACATGACGTGTTTGAGTGATCTGACTTGACATTGCACGTCCTGGGATGTGACTATTGTGCATGCGCACAACACAATGTCTATGTTCTATACAGTATATCATGCAGCCCTAATACTGTGCTCTACCACTTGTTTTGATTCAGCAGTATTGACCAACAGATCTTGCATTCATGTTCATAAGTGAAAATCTGATTTTTTTTTTATCCCCCATTAATATACCATTACCATATAATGTCCTTTTACAGTCGAATGTTCCTTATTGTTGTTGTTGTTGTTGTTATTATTATTATCTCTATACTGTCTTTTTTACTGTATTTCTTGGTAAAACTGCTGCTGGAAATTTCAATTTCCTTGCAGGAATCATCCCAAAAGGATTAATAAAGAGAAGTCTAAGTCTCTAAGTCTAATTAAAAATCCACATTCACTATGCTGCCTTGTGGCACAGTCCACGTGTGCAGCAGGAACATTATTATAGTGGTGCAGCTTTAAAGTACACTTCCTCCTCCCCATCAGGCTTACAAAGACTTTCTGACAGAAACAAACCTGAGTTTAACTGCGTTGTCGACCCTCATCTACAGATGTGTTATACAGTAGGAGAGAAAATGCACAACACAGCAGCTTAAGAAGATGACTAATGCTTGTGTGGTAGTCTTTTTCATCTTCTGTTTAACAAGGTGATGTGTAAAACAATCTGACAAGGCAACATGACCTACTTCTAACTCCATATGTGGGCCACTAATTCAACTCCTTCACAGTTTGGGCACAGTTTATGGCTGTTTCCCCCAGGCGTCTTCTGTTGAAGTGAGACCAATGAAAGCAGAAGGAGACAGGGGGTTGAGACTGGGCTGCTCCACTTTCATTCTTCACCATTGTTTCAGTGGTTTGTGTGGCACAGGAGAGGAAGTAAGAGATGACTGTGCTCTGCAAAAACAAAAGCCACTGATTGACAGCAGGAGGTATGTCTTATGTGTGTGTGTCCAAAATAGCAAATCATCAGGAAATATTTTCAAGACAAGACAAGCTAATGAAACAGAAAATCTAAAATGAGTTAACGGATAGAAAATGTACTGGAATACTTTTTCCAAATGTCAAGCGTAAGCATTATGCTTAGCATGTTATCTATATTATTAACTACATTATTTTGTGGTATATCATAGGTGAAAGCTCAGTTGAGGACTTTACACAGTCACTGTGTGAAAGCTGATGTAATGTTTGACCTTAATGCTACCATATCAGAATTTAAGGTAATGTTGAATCTTTTACACTTTTACTTATTAGGGGTCTAAGCCCGAGGGAGCATGGGAACGCGGTACACATCTCCAACAGAGCTGTGGACCCCTATTGTATTTTTTTTTTCCTTCATATTATTCTTACTCGTTAAGTCATACTGCAGCCTACACCGTACACGTTCAAGGAGACGAACAAACACAAGCATGGACTTTCAAGGGGGGTACAGACTGGGGCATACTACTCAGATTCCAAAAATTACACATATCCACCACTATGTGGCGCAATAGCAGAAAAAGCGTTTGACCCTATAACTCCCAAATCGTATATTGCACATTCAACAACCATATATCTTTGTGTTCCGCCTGGACTTTTATGCGTGAAAAATTGCAAAGATTTGGTGAAGATCGGCCATTAGGGGGTGCTAAAGTCAACGTAGTCCAGTTTCAGCCCTTTAATGCAATTAATGTTGATGGGATATTTGCAACAGCAGTGTACTGCAGACCTTGCGGCTCAGTTAGCATTGTATCATGTAACTAATACATAAAATATTTTAGATCTTTTTGCAGGGTTTTAATTTCATCATGAGTCACTCTGAAACATTGAAAAGTAGGGGTGTGATGAGACACCCGAGACAGGACGAGACACGAGATTGGATCACGAGATTGAGACGACACAAGATTTTAACACTATTTAAGAAAAAAAACTTCAAGAAAAAATACTACTTAAAAAAAAATAGTCCTTTTATCAATCGAAAGTCAATAAATGAAGAACGAGCACTGAAAGGTTTTGCCACTAACTCAAATGACTGGCTTCTCTCCTGTAAAACTAACTGTTACACTGTTACTAACTGTTACTAATGGTGAAGAGATAGGAGTCTCTTCACTCAGAGAACCAAGGTTACAACGTAACCAAGCATTTCCTGGCAGTAGAGAGTTGCTTTTGTACTTGAATTTGTCACAGTACAATAGACTAAGAGAAATAAAGCTTATTTTATGGTTTCAAGGTGATTAAGTTCTAAAGCACAAATAAATTACCATCACTTAACAGATCATTTTTGTGAAGACAGACTCTTTTCTCCTCCTCATCATTTTATTCATTGCAGCATTAAACAAGGAAGTAGGCTTCTCTAGTATTGATTTATGATATTATAGTATGGAGGGAGAACATTTCTCTTTGTTTAATATCAATATAAATTAAGGTTAGGTTTTGCTGTCCGCTGCCCGACTCATTTTTAAAAGGACAGAGCAAGAGAGTGGTCTCCGTGAGACAGCACCACATTGAACTGCATGCTGCAGGCGTGTGTGTCACGGCCAAGAGAGAAGAAGAGGGGGGGGGGGAGAGTGTTGGTATTTTCTAACATTGAAATGCTGGGTTTTACAGGCAGCTTTTTATCTTCCCTTATTGCTCTGCAAAAGTAAACTCATAGTCAACTTTGGAGAACGGGCGGGGGATCTTCTATTCTAATTTCGAGGTTGAGGTCAGACTCATCTGTCATGCTGGATGCTGCTCTGCACTTGTGTACTGATAACGGAAGACACTTTTTACCTCAACGAGAAATGTCGTCACGTCACACCTTTATTAAAAAGTTAGCCAGGGACAGAGTTTTCAACTAGTTCAGCGTTTGTTAATAATAATGTTAATAAGCTAGCTAGCTACAGCAACAGTTTTAAATCCAGCAGGCTAAAGACTTAAAATAAGAACTAAGAGCTTTCCTCCTATTTCTGAAATCAAGGGCTCATTGTTTTGAACATTACCACCCATAATAAGTGTTTTACCAGTGTTATCATAATCTGCATACATTTAGTGCAAGCTTGGAAAGCTTGACAGAATAGCAAAAGTAGCTATAAGCTTTTGCTGGCCCCTCTGGCCTCACCGATGTCAGTCATTTTGACATCACTCTAGCATCAGCTGTTATTCAAAAGATTATTTTTTGGGGAATTAACGGCTTTTAATCACTTGGACAGCTTAGATATTAGAGGGGAGAGGGAAAGGAAAGACATGAAGGAAATCGCCACAGGTCAGATTGAAGTGATAAAAAACTACTCATGCACCCACTGTGGTATCAGTTTGATAGAAATGTCCATAACGGAAACGCCTCCCAAAACTCACTTCCCGGCCTCACTGAACCCAGCGAGCATTAATCAGTATGTGCAGGCGGGAAACAGTGAGTACCGTTTCTTGAATGCAGTCACATATGAGGATGTTCCCGGTAAGCAAGTCTTTGTGGGGGCTGCTCCCTCTGCCAGGATTGCATGAAATTCTCTGCTGCTGTGGGTTGTTGAAATTCACAGAGTGTCAGAGGCTCCGCTGGTTCTGTTTCCTAAGAAACAGCAGAGGGATGGTGGGAATCGAGGAATGCAGGACACCAGTGGTTGCATTCCCATGTGCTGAGAGATCCCTTTATTTCTTCATTTAATGGGAAAACTGCAAATTAATGTTAAACACCTGCTGAGGCCTTGAGTCAGTAAAAAATAAATCTTATTTTTGAACCAAGTTTTAGTAAGAAGCAGGAGAAGGTAGTGGTGAAACAAATACTCAAAAAGTACTTATTAGGGAGACTGGCCCATTTCAGATGCCTATAATTTCACTGGATTTTAATAAGTAATACATTATTATGTACTTGACTTAGCGTGTGGTGATGGCACAGTGGATATGGTGTGGGAGGTTTGGATTTGATTCTCACTGCGATACTTCAACCAATGTGCTTTTGAGTCAACAAAACCCAAATTTGCTACTAGCCAAATCCAAAAAAAAGAAACATGGACCAAAAGAAAAAAAGAAAATAGCGAGATGGAGATTGTAGGAGTTAGGGAAGATTGACTGCAGTTTCAGATTTGTGCTGGTTGGCTAAAGCCTGCTATTAAAGAGTCTCTTTTGACACGCTTAGTTTAAAGTGCAGTGCAGACTAAACGTCATTTAGTAGCCTAATTGCACCCATTTGGGCTTTTAGAGGCCTCTTAAATAAATAGAGAGGAAATAACTGAAACAACCACATGCATTTAGGTTTGCATTCTGAAGCACAAGGATTCACAACCATATTGTCTTCACAGTCAGCACAGCGCTTGTTTTGACAGGGTTTAAAGTTTAACAACATGCAATCCCCCCCCTCCATTACCATGATGTATCGACAATTTGAGTCTTTCATACAACAGTAATAGTGATTGGGTTGGATGTAACCTAGGATTTAAGTAAGTCATTTTTCAGTATGTCAACTGTAACTAATATAATCGTATTTGGTAGTTTTTCATGTGTACATCTGTTTATACATTGTATGTATTTTATTATGTTTTAGTATCCAGTGTTTAGTATTTTGCCCATTTCCTCTACATGTTTACCTTTTGGGGACAGTAAAGTTGAGAAAATAATCTTACCACAAGGTCCATTTAACAGCTGTTCTTGAGCTTCTTTAGCAGTTGGAGTAGTCATGAGATTAAAAGCTAATGTTCAATTCTTGACTTTGGAAACCTCAAGTGAGAAACCATTCTCACTACAATGTCCATTTATTGACACTGTTCTGGAGATTTTTATCATCTCACATGATTCTCATCCATCCATTTGTAGATATTCAAATAGTTTTTCACTTTGAACCTCAGTTACAGTTGAAAGGCAACCAGAACAGACCAAGTGTGATGGAACAAACATGTCTTGCAATACCAACAGTTATAAATATATAGAATATGCAAAAAAAAATTAAAAAATAGTAGTTTAAAAACACTATACACTACAAAAACACACATTAAAAAAACAGAAGAAACCATGGCCAGAATATTTGCACTGATTAGATTTAGAGGAAGACCAAATTAAATTGTTGATATGTTAAAGAAAATATCGAAGTAATCGATTTGTACATGAATCCTGCCATTTCCACTGACCTTTTGAAATCTTTCTGAAACATGCATCAGAAACCTTAGGTGATCTGCTGTGCTCAATTGAAACCGGAAACCTTACATGCTAATAGAAAATTGATCTTAAATGATTAAAAAAATTAATCATTTTTAAATAATATATTCTATGCATCTTCTAACTCAACCTCAATCAGACGTTGTTGTAGTCTGTGGATGTTAAATTATAATGTATGTATTTCTTTTCTAAGCATGTGTTTGTCTTGTTTTTGGCTGTTGACCAGAGAGAAAACCTTTTCTTAATCATAAATCCATCAACAATAATAACTGTTCATTCCTCCATCTATATGCACATTGTAACACACTACCTGCAGTCACCCTTGTGCCCTTAGTTTCATAGTTTTTCTCCTGTTCCCAAACAAACCTATTTAGCAGCGCTCATGCTTAAGTAAGAGCTGCAGAAAACAAAACAGCCAAAATATAAATAGTTTCCACTCAGGAGGAGGGGGTGGGGGGGCTCCCATTCAGAATATGACAACCATGTTTTAAATTATGTCAGATCCCAGCACTCCCCTCCCTCTGCTGGAATGCTTCCTTTTTAGCACTGAAGAATTTTATTGCCCTACCTTCCCTCTGTTGTGGTGACACTGGGGGACAAAAAGCAGTGCTGACCCCATGGGGGCATCTGCTCGGCTCACCACCTAGATGCACATTGTGACTCTGGCATAACTTCGCTGTTAGACGTCAGGAGTCATTGTGTCGGGGTGTTTTTGTGTCTCAGGACAAAGCGTGAAAGAGAGAAAAGAAAACCATCCAGATGCCTTGTCTGAAATAGCCCTGCTTGCCCCCTTTTATAATGCAAGTGGGGGTCAGCTTTGTTGCAACGCGGCAATAGTTGTCGTTTTAGAGAAACCAATTTTCAAAGCGCATACCTACGTCTTGTAATTAGGTTAGCCGTTCCCCTCTTTCTGGACTCATTGATGGCTCTGTCCTCTCATGGGGATTACTCTCACTCGGAAAATTATACAAATTACACTCAAGGGCTAGAGCTATGTATTCATTTTCTTTGACTGAGTACCAGTTGCCCAAACCCGAGGCACGCACAAGCTGCAATTAAATACTTTTGAAACAATGGGTTCTCACCACAAATATAATTTTTGTTTGTCTTTGTCTGCTTCTTGTAAATATCTGGGGAAATCATCTATGCTGCTTCTACGACAGAAACACATTTTTTCTCTGCGAAGTCAGTAGCAGAAGATGAAAATACTCAGAGAAATTGTACCTATACACAGTATTTGAGTAGATGAGTACATCTACATCATCGTCACTTTCCGACACATAATGTAAGTGACAAATGAAGGAGTTCCTGAGAGTAGGAAGGGAGTTTTATTGGAACAGAATGACAAAACAGGAAATAGAGGGGTCCCTGCTGTTGTTTTGATCCCATAATAAATATGACACCAAGATCTTGTGAGGCTTATTTAAGTTTTACAGTAAAATATTCAGGAATAATTCAACTTGTCCCACAGTGTATAATTTACAGAGGTGATAGACAATGTGTGAAAGTGTAGTTGTTACCACACCTATGTAAGAAAACATCTGTCCTCTCAAGTAATATCCTTCCCAAAAACCTGCATGAAAAAGAAACAATAAAATCTTTCCCTGTAACCTCTTGAGTAAAGTCTTGTTTCACACTATCTGCATAGAAATCCAATTTTGTTGCACAGGCCTGTTTTCAATTTGCCTCATGCGATTCACTGCCAATTGTAACAGCAACTTATTTGTCTGGATCTGTGGTTGCAAGGAAGACCAGATGTTGGACTCCGAGGCCAGATGAAGGAAGTCAGAGGGTCTGTGTCTCTGCGGCGGGTCAAGGATGAACAGGATGTTGATAAACTAACAAACCTTGACTCCTTAAAAAATCTCACTCTCCTCCCAGCTGCCCTCATATCTCTGTTTTTCTTTATCCCTTACTTTTAAGTCCAGACCCTCTGACCCCTCATTTATTTTACCCTCGCCTCGCCTCTTCCCAACGCCGTCACCTAATTTCTATCACCTTTTTCTGCCTGTTCATCCTGTACTCCCCCACGGCAGTGAGGCCATGAGGTGTGCAGATGTGCCTGTTAATAAGGTTTCCTTATCTGCAGGCCGCTCATCTACAGTCCAGCTGAAGTGGGTCTGGGAGCCCACAAAGCAAACACAAACAATGACGCCAACACAAGGCTTGTTATTTTTCCCTCTGACTTATCAGATCATTTATTGAATCCTGCAGTACAATGACAGAGAAAGAGAACAGAATGTCTTGACACAGACCTCTAACAGCCCTTTCGTTGTGCCCAATAAAAGCAGTGATATATGATCATGCGTCTTCCATATGTGATACAAATTCACACAGTGTCTCGGGGCTCCATCTCATTTGACAGTTCATTCTCTCGCTATAAGCCACAAGGGGAAAACTCCAAACTTGGAAAAGGAATTTGTTGTATTTTCTTGTTATGCTTTGTCTACAGTGAACAGGTGAATCTGAGGTTTGCCAAAATGTGTCTAAAAGTCTGGGTTCAAACTTGGCCAGAGCTTGTTAAAATAGTCTTTGTTAATAGACGTTTATATTGATATGAGCCTTGTTTTATCATCATTATATTTTAATGTAAAACATTTCCTAAGCATACTTAAAATCAAGTTGAAATGAAGTTTGTAGAGCCGGATTCCAAAGTTCAAAGTCCTCAGGTCACAAGTCTTCATAAGCAAACTGAAAGTCAAGGAGCAAGTCTTTCAGCTGCCTAAGTGCGGATCATTGAAATGACATTTGAACCTTTCCCTTGTTAATTGTCCCTACATTGCAGACGCCTGTTGATTAAATATTTAAGCTTTGTTTCTAAAGTCTCTCAAGTCTTTATTTTTGTGACTTAAATTCCTGTATGCTCAGGAGGTTCAAGGTATTGTAAAAAGTGCAGCCTGACATCACTCAAAACGATCATCTTGTGATGGTTGGGGCTGGCTGGCTGTGAGTATTTGTTTTCTTATTTTGATTTTTGGTTTGTTTTGCCCTGTCTGTTTTTCTGTTGGCTCCCCCTCTGCCTGTCTCTGTTTGTCTCCGCTCTCCCCCGTCTACCTTCACCAGCCAGCTGACTGCGCACACTTGTTCTTCATCTGCTCATCACCTCTCCCGCCGTTCGGAACAATTAAGCTCTGTATATAAACCCCGGATCTACTCATCTTTGCTTGATCGTTATTTCTGCCACATTGGTGACTCAAGTGCCAAGCTCTTGGTGACAACTTTGTTATAATTACCTGTATCCGCTTGTCGCTGTTCATCATTGTGTCTTACCTTTTGTTGTGTTTGCTTTCCCACAGTTACATTTCACCTTCCTGTTGTCTCCAGTCAGCGGGCTCCTCCATCCGGTTCCCGTCCTTACGGCTCCTTGCTTCACCCTGCCTCCACTTCAGTCTCCCTCTCATTGGCTCCCTGGATCTCTGTGCCTCAGTGTCTCCTCCTTGACTTCCTTCGCTCCGGTCTCCCCGTGTCTCCCTGTGCTTCCCCGCCTGCCTACCTTCCCTTCCTCGCCATCCTGCCTCTCCCTACGAATATTTCCCCCAGTGTTTAGTCCAATAAAACTGTTTTAGCCTTGCAATTTGTTCCGTTCTGTCATCATTTGTCACTGAACAATCAAGCCATCATGGACCCAGCAGGCTCGCCTCCCCTCTCCAACCGGTCCACTTCCTCCAACCCATCTGCTTCCCCACCTCAGGATTTATCTTTCGTCGTGTCCTCCCATGGAGCGTTGCTCGGACAGCATACCTCTGCGATTTCCTCTATGGTTGACGCTCTCCACCCCCTGGCCGAGGTCACAAGCCCTGTCACTTCCACGTCCTCGACCCTCGCTGTCGCCTCTCCTTCCCTCACTGTCCCCGGGTCTCTTCCTGAAAAATTCTCCAGCGTGCTGGGAACATGTGAGGGGTTCCTTGTGCAGTGTTCCCTGGGGTTTCGGAGGCAGCCAGCAGTATTCCACTCGGACGAAGCTAGAGTGTGTTTTGTTGCCGGGTTACTTCGCGACAGGGCTCTCGCCTGGTTTACCTCAGTTAGTAAGGGACAGCCTCTTCTCCTCTCCTCGTACAGTTCCTTCATGGAGGAGATAAAGAGGGTGTTCGATCGTCCTGTGAGGGGACTGGAGGTGGATGCCCGTCTCATGTCTCTCTGACAGGGGGATTGAAGCGTGGCGGGTTACTCTTTCGTCTTCCGCATTCTGGCCGCCAGATCGAGCTGGAACAGTCCTTCTTTCCTTTGCACGCTCCTGGCTGGTCTCAGTGAGCGGGCGAAGGATCTTTTGGCTGGCAGCGACGAGCCGGAGAGTCTCGATGGTCTCATCGAAGTTGTTGTCGGCCTGGACAGTCGCAATGGGAGCTCTGGCGAACGGAACTCCACCCAGCCCTCGCCTCCTGCTGGAGGTTTTTCTCACCTGGCAAGATGTTACCCTCCTGCTAGGGTCGTTAGTTGACTGCGGCGCAGGTAAAAACCTCCTGGCGAGCGAAATTGCACTCTCCATTCCCAAGATTCCTCTTGACGCTCCCCTCCATGCCCCCGGCCTTTGTGGCCAGCCCCTTGCCACTATTACCCACTGCACTCCTCCGCTCCGTCTCCTCACCTCCGTAATCACCATGAATCTATCATACTTCATCTCACGCCCTCTCCCTCTTTCCCTGTAGTTCTTGGTATCCCCTGGCTCTCCCTCCATAACCCTAATGTTGACAGGGCGCGGGGGAAGATCAGGAACTGGAGTACACAATGTCATGCATTCTGTCTGTTGTCCGCTCGAGCTCCCGGTGTAACCACTCAGTCTGACGTCCCTCCTGTCCCTCCTGATTTGACTCTCATTCCCTCCGAGTACCATGACCTAGCCGTAGTTTTCAGTAAGGATCAGGTTCTGTCCTTACTGCCCCTACAACTGCTCCATGACCCTCCCTCCGGACTCCCCTCTCCCGTCTAGTCATCTGTCTCATCCAGAGAGAGTAGCTATGGAGCAGTACATCAAAGACTCTCTTGAACGATATCCTGATCTTCTCCCATTTGCTTTTCAAAGCTGAGAAATGTGAGTTCCATGTCCCGTTGGTTCAGTTTCTGGGTTCTTTATCGAGAGTGGACGGCTCCACGCAGATCCATCCAAAATACAAGCTGTGGTCGATTGGCCAACCCCCACCTACATTAAGTAACAACAGCCAGAACAGATCAATTCTCAACTGTGCCTTGAAATGTATTACATGTTCTCATGTTGATGGTTGAATAATGGTGAGTTGTAAATGCCTCTCCATGTGCTTTCTTCCATTGTTAAGAAATCAGAGAGATTTCTTTAGAGTGAAGGTCAACTTTGTCCAGGAGGTATAAAAGCTACTTCAACATTTGCTTCAGATCATTGTCAAGAATCAATAGTAAGACAAGCAGGGGTTAAAAACGTCTATTTAAAAAAAAAAAAACTATTTCTATACATATTTTACTAGCCCTCCAGAAAGGTCAATACTGCTTTACCCTGTGGTGCGGGGTGGATAGCTGGCTCAGTGTACAGGTGATATAGGTTGCTCAAAGATACCACAGAGGGGGCGCCTGAGTAGCTTTCCTAGTTGAACCCATGTACATAGTCTCAGTCCTTGCCACAGTACAGAGTCCCCCCCCCCCCCATTAAGTTTGTTACTGCAGACAATGTTCTGCAGAACACATTGTTATAGTACTTATTCTTATGCTGAAGTGTTTTTGTTCTGGTAGTACATGAATATTTTCTCTCAGTAGGCACCTGCTGCTGGGAAATCAAATCGGATCACTCCACAACTTCCTGCTCCTATGCTGAATTTGTTTGCAGGTAGGAGGTGTTTTTAACAGCACATTTCCACGTTTGTGGGAAGCCTCCAATATTTATAAATGTTACTGCTTATTTAGAAAGCGTTGTGCTTGAACAATTTGTCTTCCTTTTAAGTCGTTGGAGACATTTAGGCTAATGTATTCCACCCAGAGATTTACTCATATCTCTGCTGCTCCAGCCGGAGGTGCCCCCAACCCCAGAATTTCTGAAATAATATTCAAATGCTCTCACTGAACTTTTTTTTTTGAAGTCAGGGCATTTCTACCTGAGTGAGACCTTACATGGGAAAAGAGAGAGGGAAGTTGATGATGTGCAGTCAGTAATGAGGTGGACTACAGTTCATATTATTGCAAACCCAACCTGATATAACATGCATCCATTACCCTCTGGTGCTTTCCAATCAGCTGAGAGAGGCCCTCTGTGGCTCTCAAACAAATGTTCATGTCAAAAGTATTTAAGTCGGGATATTTTAAGACTTACAGTCTTACAGACCAAATTTTTAAAAATAATAAAACGAAAGCTACTTCTTTGAAACAAAAACTGTAATTCCTTCCAAAATCCAAAGTCATTTCAGTCAATTCATCAGTGTAACTGTTTGATTTTAATAGAGATTTCTGTTTATTTCATGGAGAGTATGTATTGCCTTAGTATTGTCAGTATATTCTTTTCCTCATCAGTTTGGGTTGTTGAAGGTGAGTGCTTCTCCCTGTTCTCCTGTCCCACCATGTGTTCAGATGAGGAAGGGTAGGCAACAGGCATTATGATTATTATTGCTAGTACTTCCAGTATTAACAGGAACTAGGGTCAGGACCCTACCCAGGGGTCTCAAGATTATTAAAGAAAGAAGAAAAATGATCTGGTGAATTGATTTTAATTTAATTGTAGCATTTTACTTCCCTTGCACTCTTGTGCATGTGCACTTGGTATGAATCTCCATTTCCCTGCTCTAGCTCTATGATTTACTGTGTTGATGTGTCCTGTGTTTCTTTATTCTCTTTTCATGTGAACCCTGGCTGCAAAACAAATTTCCCATAGTGGGACAATAACAACCTAATTTTTAATTTTTAACCTAATTTTTCTGGTGAAATATTGAATACTTTCCCCTTACCAGGCCTCTAAAAATCCATCAAATGAAATAATCTCTGAAATAAAAATCATTCTTTGGCTGAACTGCTCACAACTAGTCTCTAAACTGAGGCAAAAATCTGCGATCGATGAGAGGTAGACCAAAGTAGACTGAGCTTAAAAAAATAAAATAAAAATAATAATAGGCAAATAGGCAATAAACATACCTGAGGTTCAAACTGTTACAGTAAGTGTGTCGTATTTGTACTGGTGCTAGTTTTATTTTTTGGATTTAATGAATGCATTTAGGTTTCAGTACCTTTTCTCTATTCCTCTTCAATAATGTCAGGACATGGGGCCTGTTTTATTTTTATTATAGTAGCCTATTGTTCCGCCTGACCTCTGACTCAACCATTCTTGTTCTAAGTTCATGGATTGGAAGTTAACACATGGCTATATTTGGGTTTATAACAAAGTTATCGGCATTAATGTTACGTATCATCCTGTCCTGGGATGAGGTTAGGGGGAGATGGGGTTCTTCCCCCTCCTTCTCTGTCCCTCCATGTGTTTGAGGCTCGAGGACAGGGCGGAGTGACGTCACTCAGGGTTGGTCTTCGCCGTTTATTAGCCAGGGGAGCCAAGTGCCAGGTTGCAAGAGCTTCACACTGCAGCTCTGTCCCGCCAGCGGCAGAGGGGATGTCCTACTAACTTCCACCAACAAAAAAAAAAAAAACTTTCTAGAAACTTTCAATCCAACAGAAAAAAATACACTGACTGACTGACAAAGTGTCGCAACTCGCCTCACTCCTGCGTTAATGAAACTTTTAGAAGTGTTTTTATTCTTTTGAACTAAAACAGAGGCTGCACATCCACTTTGATAACTGTTGAATGAGCCGCAATTGCGTAATTTCCTTCCGATTTTTTGTCTTGATTTTAATTTGACGGTGAGATAAAGGTGTTTCTTTATCACTAAAAGACTCGTGATGGCTGTCCTGTCACTAGCGTTACTACTCCTAGGATTTGTATTGACTTCAGCTGACAAGGTAAGTGTCTGCACCGCTTCACATTTGACTCTCCAACGGTTGCTGAACTCGTTCTCTTCTCCCGTTAAAGCAGCTGTAGCGCAGATATAACACACAGTTTTTTAAAACTCTCCAATCTTTTATATCTATCTGTGTGAATGCGCACACTACTTCCTCTGTGAAGTCCACATTGACACTGCACACGCATGACTTTAGCCTGTTATATAAGACGTGTAAAATAGAGGCATTTTTGTTACATTTTTACAAGCACTTTATGTGGCTGCTGGACTGTCAAATTAAGATTTCCTTCTTGCTTTACCGCATTTAACGATTTCTTTTTTATTCCTCTCACTCTTACAGGCTGGTGAAGTAGACAGCGAGGGTAAGTCCTGTTTATTTTCTCTTCATCTAGTGCATAGTTAGATGTTAAGTTGTGAGAAAGTAGAAGGGAAACTCAGTAGAACAACCTTGCACTGAGATCAAGGTGGGAGGGGAGTTTGTGTGTGAGGAGCTCTGTAATACACTCTCCCCCCTCTGCTACCACCCTACCATTCCCCCTAAACACACACACAATCACACACACGTATATTACATGAGCAAACTGCTTCAAGGGCTTTGTTATACAGGAAAGAAAATTCCACTTCTAAATCTTGCACATCTGTTATCCATTCTGAGGTTAAGAAACAAGTGAGCTGCAACAGCGTCCACCTAGGATCCTTTTACACCCGCCGTTATCTTCTGAGCACCTCAAGGCCCCTGGCACAGCGAGATGTCAGCTGCCAGTTAGACTGTGATGGAGTTTTAATTGTAGTCTGCCACTGTTGGCTCTTCTTTTGCCCATTATCAGCCTTGTAAATCAGTTATTGCACTCATTTAGTGTGGTTCCTCTTAAATGTTCACCTCCAACTTTCCTTCTTTTACAAGTTAAAGTCAAAGAGCCTCATGTGAGAACCACTTGTACCAACACACGTTGTTCCCAAGTGATTCATGAGAACTTGTCACATTCAGCAATCTCTTGGATATTAAACAAAACGATTGTTCTCATTGTGGTGCATAAGATTTTAACATTATATTGCCATATTTGCACAAGAATTTATGTGAATGAATATATGAATATAGGGCTAAGCAGACAACTTCCGGGTCTTTATACAAGTTGCAGTGTACCATCAGCTACTGTATAATAGTCTCTCATCTGTTACTGTCATGTCATCTTGACTGTACACGTTTTATTTATTATTTTTATTTTTTTATCAACTTCATGTCAAAAGATTCCTCCTTTTATTTCAGTCACAATACATCGCTAATATTTACAATTTCTAATTCTTTTGGGTCTCATTATACAACCGCTGCTGTATTTTTTCTCCACAAAGTTCTTTTTCCTCGTTTTTGTGAGCCAAACCTTCCCACAAACGGAGAAGAACATGAAGCAGGGGCGTTGATTATGCTAATGATCACATCTCATGAACGACCTCTTCATGAACATGTGGCATTCATCAGGTTGAAAAGAGCGGTTTGAAGAGAGTTTCGTGAATCTGACTTGGAACATGTACGTGCAAACTAAACGAAAAAAAAGTATGAGACGTTTGGGATAAGTATACAAAAATACTCTTGTATGAGTTAAGTTTAAGTTGACGCGTTAAGTTGCTCCTTTTTGTCATAATCATATTATTGCAATCTGAATGACTTCTTCACACTTTGTGTGAAGTATTCTTAACACAAAGTGCTCGTCGGATCGTCTAACAGTGTCTGAAACTGGAACCTGCAACAGGCAATCCAGTTAATGACAACCATTCCACATAGCGATTGTGCAATCTAGTGAATCTGTACTCCTGTGCTACATTGTACTCAGTGTAAAAACCTTTAACGATGTGTCTTTTTTATGTTTAATATTTGAATGAAGATTTGTTTTAATTGTCTTTAAATGGTATTTTATTGAGCTCTGTAACCATGGGCGTCAATGGAGAAAGTGAAAAACCTTCCTCAGAAACCTTTCTACTTTCTAGCTTTGCCTTTATACGTTGACACATCGCATCACTTTGAATAGAGAAAAAGAGAGGTGCTCTAAAGTGCAATGAGTTCTGATACACCATTGTAGCATTTAAGCGTAATACCTTTTAGAACGATACACTGTACTCAGTGTAAAACCTAGGCTAGGTTTTGGGTGTTAAATCCCTAAAGTGTGGCATGGTGCTAGAGCAATCACTCCTTAAGCAGCTACGTTATCAGAAATACAACAAGTGCAACTGATCAGTTTGGGCAGTTTTAGAAAAACCAAACAAACTGGCGTTGTTTTAATACAGGTGGGAGAGAAATAACGAGAATCTGATTTAATGCTGTGCTTCTACTATAGTAGTTGTTAAAAATGATCCATGACAATGACTTGTTTTGTAGATGCGTTTTCATGCTAAGGTAGGCAAACTAAGTCCAGCGTGACAATAGCAGACTCAGCCACCATCAGTAACAACTACTTTATAGAAAGATTATTACTGAGTGTAAATGGATTCAGTGGCTATTGTTTACTTTTATGAAAGTCTTAAGGATTATAACAAATAAACTGAACTCTTATTTTGATATGATTTGAATCCAAATTTACAGTCTTTAAAAAAAATCTAAATGCACCTGCGTTGTAGTTCTGAAAGAACAATTGTAGAATGTACAGAAATGTGCTTTTTTCCTCTTCTCAGGAGAAGAAATGGCTCTTGAGACCTGGGCCCCTGAGGATTAAGTGAAACCCCACTATTCAAATACTCACTCATGAACAGAACTAATTCTTGGCGCCTCTTTGACTCATGGCTCTATAACCTTTACGTCCTTTAAAGATTTGTCACAACAGTATTTCTTGCGAAAACAGCAAACTGTCTAGAAATAAACTATAAATTAGCCACATGTTGCACAAGATTTTCACATATCAGTATCAAATCAATCATATAACATGATATTATTCCTTATTCATGTTTGCAGAGAAAGAAAAGCCATAGCGTGATGTAACTGGAGGTATTGGCCGTGTAAAAAAGGCCCTTGATGCATGTTCAAAACCGGACACGTGCCCGCAGTTTGCTTCGGTTGAGGAGATTTAACAAAGATGTTCTATGTCTGCTTATCTCTGTTAGCTTTACAAAGCCAGTGTGATGAAGCTTCTGCCATCCCTCACATCTCAATGTGCCTCATTTTATCAGTACTATCACCAGATTGGCTGTTTGATATCTCCATGCTTTTCCTCAAATTTTTTTCACGTGTCTAGAATGAGCACACTGTGATTTGTAAAGTATGCCGTTTCCTCAGGCTTGTAATTTGAGTTTCACCATTGACACCTGTTTGAATATCTTCTAGTCAAAACCTACAAGATAATTACGTGGTTTCCATATTCATTCTACATTTTTTTCCAACCAAAACCAAACCAAAGATTTTAGAATGTGTCTGCCATTGCACACATTTGGAAAAGCAAACCAAGCCTGGGTGGAAATTTTCTTTTGTAAGAGTTTTTTTAAGGCCCAAAGATTTCCTTGTACAATTGAGGTGACCACAAATTAGCCAATGAACAAGAGCCTGAGGGTTAATGAGGCATTATACCAAGTTGAAACACATCTTGAATAACATCCAGTACAGGATGCATCTTTTTTCGTGAGCTAGGTATTTACTTAGGAAATGTAAAAGGCAGCAACTGCTTATCAAGATCATCTGGAAGGACATTTTTCTTCTCTAGGCTGTCTAAATGAAATGCTTCAGGTCGACCTGTAGTTGCATTGCCATATCTAAAGCTTAATTTAATTTGAGTTGTTGAATCTGTGATGCAGAACAAGGCCATGTATAAAACATGAAAATCACAGCATTCTTATTCATTCAAAGACAAATACTTTGGCACAACATGAGTGTTGTTTCAAGAAATACCCATGCAGAAAGTCCAGGTAGAATACCTTGTAGTGTGCATGTGTGTACTTCTTCTATGGTTTACCTTTCAGGTATCAAGACAGAGGGGCAAATTTATGATTTAAAATCTGTCTTTAAGGAAAAATTAACTCTTGCATTGTTTTTTTGCATCTAGAATAGGTTTTGGCGGTATAACGGTATTACGGTATACCATAGTTTTAAGAAATCCCAACTGTATGTTTTTCAATACTGTCAAAAATACAGACACGCCTCTTTCTATTAAACTGATGCAGAGATGCTGTATTGAAATGATATAGTGCACAGCCCAAGCCACCAGAGTTCAGTTTCTACTCTCAACTGGAAGATCAGGCTTCTGAGCAGAGTAAAATGGCGACTACAAGTGGTGAGGATCACGTAGTATGGGTAGATGCTAGGTTGTGCCCAATACACCTGTTAACGGCAACAAGAGCATACTGCGCAGGCGTCAACACCTTTCACATAGACGTTACTGCAGTGTTTATATTTTACATATACTCTTGGTTTCCGATGTTAATAATGTACAGTATCCCCAATTTTGGATCACATTTCTGTTGGAGCATGTTTGATTGTGTCGTTTTGGGTTTAATAGCCTTATTGGTGATTTTTGCTACTATAGGCTACGTTGTTGCTATAGGCTCCATAACAGCCATTCCTCTGCTACATTTAGCCACATGCTAACAGCAGGGAAACCTGTAATCTTGGTAGCCAATGTTGTTAAATTTCTTCCCAATTTTGGACCACATTGCTTCTGGAACATGTCCAGTGGTGTAGTATTTGGTTCAGAACCCTTTATTGGGGATTTATTATGGTAGTGCTGCTATACTTACTTACTACATTATAGTCTTTTTTTTTTTTTACAGAAATACGGTCACATGTATTGAGTTTAAAGATAAAAAAAATTCAGAATTTTGACTTTAATCACAGAGTTCTGACTTTTTTCTCAGAATTCATACACATTTTTTTACATGTGGCCCTAATCCTCCTTCCATAGATAGCAATTACACCGGTTAAATACATAGATACCGCCCCAACCTAATCTTGAATTCTTAAAACTGGACTTTAAACCTCCCTGTAGCAATATGGCCACACCAACACAGTCTCTTTTTACGTTTTTTTTTTGTTCTTTTATGATGATGATGATGGTAGTAATATTCATGATAGTAATAACTTGGCCTACAGCCTCAGGAAAAACCTGACTTTGGATCTTGTGCTGAAATTATTTGTTGATAAATAATTCAGTTGATAGGAAATTAATCAGTAATACCAAATGTTCCACAGCTCCAGCTTCTTACAAGTGAGGATTTGTTCTTTTTATTTGTTTTAAATGATTGATTAAATTGAGTTTTTGGGATTCTGACAGTTAGCTAGACCAAACAAACTATTACATTTTATTTATTTTGTACAAAACATTCCACGGTCAGTTCTCTTTTAAATTTTGTGGAATGAAAATTTACATTTATGTATTCCTCTGTGTCACTTTCTATGAATAAAAATAGCCTCAAAAATGCCCTGCTGTCTAAACTATGTGATTTTAGAAAAGAAGATAACTCTTAGAAAACAGTTGTTTTGACTCCACATGCCAATTATTTCTGTTTCTCTACATGCATTTTTTTGCATTACAATTTTATGAACTTTTTGCTCCCTAACACTTAAAATGTAAATGTAAAATTTTGGATATCTACATTGGTGTATCTCCTTTGGTTGTGGTTTTTATATTATATAAGCTTTCTACCACATCCTCACATGTATTTTGTATTTCTTCAATGTCATTTGTTTTTATGTTCTGTAAAACAAATAAACTAAACTAATTTTGATTCTGGAAACTTGTTATGGGTATTTTTAGGAGAGTTTCTTAAATTAATGTTAGATTGATTGATAAATAAAAAAATTATTGGTTGCACGGAGTTCAGAGCATTATACCCTCAACACGTGAATGTTTGGACTGAGACTTACTTATTTTACACACATGCAATAGTTTATTGTTACTTCTACTTCCTGGTGCCTTGAAAAAAAAGATCTCATTGTCGTTGTGTTGTTACAGACCAGCTGAGAAGCCGTCTGAAGGAATACGGCCTGGTCACTCCCTTCAGCACCGACTCTCATGGACACTACCTGTCACACCTGCTCTCTGCCAAGCACAAGCAGCGTGTCAAGAGGGAGGTGTTTTCTTCTGGTGAAGTTGAACAAAAACTTTTCTTCAACATCTCTGCATTCGGGAAGGAGTTCCACCTCCGTCTGCGCCCTAATAACAGACTGGTGGCGCCGGGCGCGATGGTGGAGTGGCACGACGAGATCCAAGGCTCCGGGAACGTCAGTGCCGGTGATGATGCCAGTATGGGCGCCAACCAGACCGAAGCCACCAGCAGGGCAGAGAGGATACTGCAACGTGAGCTGCTAAAAACAGACTGCACCTTCATCGGTGACATCACAGACGTTCCCGGGGCCTCGGTTGCTATTAACAACTGTGACGGACTGGTAAGTCCTCCTTAGCCATAAAGCTTCTTTACTCTCCTACCCCCTCAAATCCTGTCTTTTCATTACAAAAGTGCCATGACCTTATCAACTATACACTAATGGATTTTAGATGTCTGGATCTCTTGAGTTTAGCCTTTCTTTACGTCAGCACTCTACATTTTTACAGCACATTGTTCTTGGAGATATTCTTCAGGCCGACAGACGGAATAGCTTTTTATACAGATGTTTGTCACGGGTGAGTGGCCATCCATTGCGCCCACAAACTCAATAGATTTTTTCCCCCAACCTCTTCCCAACATAAAACAAAGTTCCCTTTGTGCTCCACAAAAGTCTGCAGTCCTATCCTCCCCATCACCCCTCATAAAACACTTGAATAGTAATTGGGGAATGACCTGGGCCAAAATCTCTTAGAGCAGGCCAAGGAAACATCTCTACATTCATGGAGAAGCAACTCAAAGGATGTACTGTAACTCATGTCTCCCGATAGGCATTCACAATCTGTTAAAAGATAAAGCTGGTGGTAGTTTATCTTCATTACTCATTGGATGAAACCGAACAATCAATTAATTCACCCTATTGTATAAGTTTATTCTCTAAGATGGTATGTGCTGCACCTGCACTCATTTGTCCTGGAATGCGTTTGTTTTCTCCAAAACGTTTCAGATTGGGGGGGGGGGGATTCAGGAATTAGTTATAAAAAGTAAAATGGTCGACCCTCATGTTTCATCTTTTTGGTGAATTTGTGCATCACCGAACACAACAAAATGGCTCTTTTATGTATTTTTAGCCACACTAGTGGTGGGGCTCTAGAAATGACAAGGACGGTCGTGCCGCTTTGAAAGGGCATGCCACCAGACAACGTGGCAATACTGGGAACCATGTGTTTTATACCAGCACTTTTTTTGTGACAATTTACACAATAAATTTGTGTGAGAAAAATCGTCCCGTTCCGAACCGGCACACACTCCACACTCCACACACTCTTATTTTTAGTGTTTTGTTTGATGCTAATTAGCTCAGCATACATGATTGCTATTACACGCTTAACTAAGATGGTGAACATGATTAACCTCATACCTGCCAAACAAGCTGTTAGCATGCTGATGTTAGCATTTTTGTTATAGCCCCACTAACAGAGCCAGCAACATGGCTGTAAACACTTTATGCTGCTTTGGATGAGGGTTACATACAGTACAGTACATATTATAATATATTCATTTTTAGTTTTAGGGTCTTCGGGGGGATTTTTGACTATCATCAAAAGAGAAAGTAACACAAGTTTCATTCATTTAATGACATGTCTTCACTCATATTCATCTGAATATACCTTGTTGTGCCATGCCATTTAATCTGTTTATTATCTAGTAGACACTACTAGAAAGTATGATTGTGTTGATGCTGCTTTTGTGAAGGTGTTAATGCTCACACCTGGCTGCGACAGACTTCATTGCTGCATATCAAAAGGCAGCACATGTAAGCTGTTCTTTCAGGACAAGAGTGACATGTGGATCTCATGAGCATGAGAAACTCTGGGGCTTAACCTTAAATCATTGTGAAACATGAATGCAAAACCTGGTGATCTGCCTTTTCTTAGATATGTGTGTGTGTCCTCATGGGAGAATGGCCCCAGGGTGTCCAGTGGGGATTCACTTTATTCTCTCCACATTACAACACTTGTAACGAAGCAGCACATGTAGAGGGAGAGTCTGACAGTGTTGCTTGCCAGCAAAAAACTGACGTGGGTGTGTGAGACTGACATGCAATACTTCCCTGGAAAATTTCAACAGGTTGATTTACAATAAGAAAGCTGACAGGTGTTATTCTGCATGAAACGTGAGTCAACCATCATATGATGTCAAACAAACAACATACAGTATTTCTTCCAAGATGAAGGCTAACATCTTACAGTAAACAGAGCCCCCGCGAATAGAGGAAATCAATGTTTTATGCAACTACAAACTCTCTTTGCAGATAATGATAATGATGAAACATCAAAACAGAAGTTATAAAGTGCCTTTACACATTCAAGGCAATCATAAATAGACACATATAGAGACCCAGTATGCCATTCCCAGCTAGTACAAGCTATGCAGTAAATGGACCTTAAAAGCTTGTATTCAACATCAAAATGAGTTTTTTAAAGTTTAGAAAGATGTTGAAAAAGGAAGCTCTTTCCATTATTTAAATTCAGATCCACTCTGGTTTCAAAATTAGATCAGGAAATGACAAGATCATGTTTCTGCCGCTAGAATCTAAAACTAGATATATAAACTAGATCAGAAAAACGTCTTCAAACCCACCAGAAATCTACCAATAGCATTACTTTAGGCTGATGTGTGGAGTGAGGCTCCAAGAATGTGGCAGAGGAACTCATAATGATAAATTAGACTTTTCCTCTCTTTAAAGATCACATTGAACAGACTCTTTGGACTTCCTGGTAATTCTTCAGTGGTTCTTCAGTTTCCATTACTTATTTCTGGAGGACCGCTGGTTCAAGTCCACATACGGCCCAAAGTATGGTGGTGGACTGGTAGCTGGAGAGGTGCCAGCTCACCTCCTGGGCACTGCCAAGGTGCTCTTGAGCAAGGCACCCCCAACTGCTCGGGGACGCCTTTCTATGAGCAGCCTCCTCACTCCGACATCTCTCCATTTAGTGCATGTATAGGTACTGAGCATGTGTGTGTAATTCAGGCCTGTGTGTAATAACAACAGAGTGAAAATTGTAATTTCTCCCTCGTGGGACTAATGAAGGATACATTAATCTTAATATTTTTGTCTATTGTCCAAAACCATTGTGGAATTATAGATACTATTTCATGGGGCCATATAATCCCAAAGAATGTGTTAAACAATTTAAACTTGCTCATTTGAGTTTTACAAAGTTTGCTCCAAGATAACAACCAAGTTTTTGGCAGGAGGTGAAAAGCAAAACTTTAATATTTCAGATTTTTGATTCTGTCATTTATCTAAAAAAATCTTTTTGACGTGTAACTGCTGATGTCTGACAGGCAGCTCTCTAGAGGAGCACTCACTCAAGACATGTTTATATTATAATAAATTGTAGTTATACAACCTAAGGGGGAATATATTGAGATAAGAAACTAAATATTCTATCTGTATGACTGACATAATGATATTAAAATCCTTTTTTTCATTTCGCCCAAGAAGCCTCAGCTCTGCCTTTTAAAGAAATACTAATTTATTCAATAACATAATATAAAGTCTACCTAAAGTGCACAGCTTTCGAACACTGATACAAGACGTTTTTCCCCATTTTAAACAAATTTAGAGACCAGTTGTTAACCATTAGAGATTTAAGAAATCTTAAATATGCAAATTTTAGGATGCATATTGCAGTTTCTAAGGTTATTATATATTTATATGATCCCACAGATGTCCACTGCCTGAAACAGAGCTGTTGAAGTGGAACAAGTTTTTTCTAGACTATCAATGCTTACTCTGAAAATTATAAATAGGGCATTTAACGTCCAGTTGAATATTATGTATCGAAGCGTCTGTTTGAGCAAGTGTGCAAAAAGCCTCACAATGAAAGGGGAGAGCTTGGTAATTACAAAGAGCTTGGCAGCCGTCAGTTAGCTCGGCCACTCATGGGACAATATGTAGTATTTTCATTGATTTATTAACAGATTGCTCTGTTAAAAGTAAAATATTGTTTCCTGTATGTCTGTATTTGCTGCGCTGGGAGCAATGTTTCATTGTTCAGCCAAATTTGAATGTCAGAGCCACTCACCGTGACATGAAAGAACGTACAAAACACCAGTCCAACAACTTCATTCTTTCTGAAATGAACAACAGCGTCTCCTAATATAATCTCCTAAACAAAGATAATGGCAGTCTGACCTTTAAGTCAGTCATTTGCACTTCAGGATTTGGCCGTTTCCTTTGATTGCAGCAGGAGGAAGCAGTTCATCACTAGGGCAGATTCAGTCTCTCTAAGACATTTATAGTTGAACCTTGCAGGAGCTTCAGGGCTGAAAGGGGCCACACAGGATGTGAGAGTTTTGCTTTGTAAATTCTGCCGTGGCAGGATGTCACTTTGAAGACGCCAACAGCCATCAAAGGTCTGTCGCTTTGCCCATTGGAAGGCTGATTTGAGAATGCTGCTGCATGCAAACACTACATGTTACCGTTATGGTTTTGTTTAGGGGCAAATCAATACTAAAAAAACGGACTAAAATCTGATTTAAAAAGTTGCAGCTTAAATATCTTCTAACATGTATACATCCCAAGAGGACTTGTTTTACTTTAAACTGCAAACAGGTAATTTAGGATATAATGGGATATAAAATAAAGCCTTAAAATAAACAGGAAACAACACATTTTGGATGTGTTGGGACAAAAAAGCTGGGTAAAAATCAGTTTACACTGACCTGCCTTGTTTGTGGATAAACTGTGAAAACCGAAAGGCATGTACTACTATACTATTAAATTCAAGAAATGTATCAATGGATAATTGAATAAAACAGTCAAAAATGTATTATACAAAAATCTAGATAAAGTCTGATTTTATTAAATACTATTGACAGCTCAATTACTCTGTAGTGTCACATTTGCTACATGAAAAGAGCTCTGGTCATTTCTTTCTTCCCTTTCTATTACTGGAAGTATTTTCTGAGCTGTTGACATCACAAGAAGACTTCATTTATCGTAATTGTGATAATCTGAGCACTGTTACAGAAAAGAAAACATTCTGGATATGGTGGGACATTCACTCTGACTAATATTCACTTTCAAATTATCTGCCATTTTCAGAAATTGGGTTATGTTTAGTTGAGCTTTCTTTTACACTGTGTGTGTGTGTGTGTGTGTGTGTGTGTGTGTGCGCTTCACAACCGTGCAAGATGTAGTCACCAAACGTAGTAGGTGTGTAGTTCAAAGATGGGTTTGGTTTGAGCAAGGGTGCCGGAGGTTGGGGAGTAGGAAACTACGGTTGGCGCCTCAGACAGTCTTTGTTGGGACCATTTCATGTGTTGGGGCACATAGTCACCAGCTCATTTGTGCCTTTTCTCCCAATTTTTCTCTTCACTCTATTTCTGGAAGAAGATATGAGCTTTCATTTAAAGAGGACCTTCTTAACAGTTTAGTGCCACTTTTCATCTTTACTGGTTGGTCTTCTTCTAATGCAGAACATGATCAACTTTTCTCCACACGTAAAGCAGGACTGCATAACTGGAGATCAAACACTCACAAAAACAGTGGTTGCTGATGAAAAAGCATGTTGTTGAGGGCCAGTGGTCTTTGATCTCAAGTGGTAGCCTTAGCCCTCACTAGGTGTGTATTTTACTGTTTCTTAATTATAGCCAGGCTGCTGTCTGGAAGTCTTTACTGCAACAAGCAGGCAGGCAGCCTTATTGCTTAATGCTTATGAGGCAGATATGTCCTCTGCTATAGCAACAGCAGTAGCAGTAGTAGTAGAAGTGTGGGGGTAAGGGTGATCTTTGCTGGCCAGTGTGGAAGACAGGCTTCATGTTTTATGCATGTCAGGGAAACCAGGGAGAGGGGTTTCTTTGTAAAAGCTGATTTAACATGTAACCCCTCTGTTTTCTGCCTCTTTTAGTCTCATGTGCTGAGAAGAAACAAATCTGTCTGGGTCACAGCAGAGGGCACATTCTAAACTGTTGCAAAACTGAGTCTGTCAACTCATTAGCCCATTTATATATCATGTCCACGCCAGTGATTCATGGTTTCTACTACAAAACCTTTTTTCATTTTTGTTTCATTAATGGTCTCGTTACCAGAGTTAAGTATTGGGAAGATTCTACGGTTTAGCTATTATAAAGTTGAAATGGCTTTCTTTATTTTAGTTTACTGGCTGGAATCTCCGGGTCCTATCAATTATCCTTTGGCACTGAGAGAGATCCTGCTGATTAAAAGTCAGCTCTTTGTCATCTTTGTGTGGGCAGTGTGTTTAGAGCGAGCTCCCTGTGGAGCAGAGCAACAGAGGTCTGTCGAGATCCACATTATCGAGATCCTCATATCTTATTGCAGATATGTCGCTAGTTGCACTACAGAAAACTAGGTTAGGGGTAATTTACACACAGTGTCAACATTTCATCGTCTGTCCACCCAAGAGCCCTATGTCTCAGTATGTACCTTGGTAACAAATCTAAGAAATCCATATCAAATGTATTGTTTATTTTATGTTTGTTTTGAAAAATGACTATCAGCTGAAATATCATTGTCAGATTTTTTTTTAAACTCCAATATCAGCTTAAAAGAAAATTAGTATTGAGCAGGTAATTACAGGTTCACATTCATGTAACCTTTCTGGCTGTGTTCTGAAAGCTTTGTTCTAATATTTATTCACTTTCCATGCATCTGGCATTCCCTTGCCAGATGCATGTGCATACAAGTTCTTGCTAATGGCTTGAATGATTGCTGCATGGGAACGAGGGATGCTGATGTTTAGGTTTTATGGCTGAAACAAAAGTCTCGATGTCAGGGATTTTGCAGCAGCAGCAGACTGTCTTGTTTGTGAAACCTTGTTTCCTTATGTGCTTCAGAAACTCTTTGTGATGCTCTTTGATATTTTAAGGCTTTCTGTGGACCTTAATGAAGATGGATAAGACTGATAAAGATCCAAAAACCTTAAATCCTGTACCCATCTTCTGGATCTTGCAAGATCAAAGAACAGACATACAAGCTGGTAAAATCTTTAATACTTTTACACTGTTTTTTGAAAATATGGGCTCCATTAAGGCATTTGCTTCTTTTTAGGGAATATAATGACAGTGTTTGATCCTAGAAACACACCTGGTCTGTTATGGAGTTTTTTGTGTGAAAGGGCAGTAGTTTTACAAGTACAGTACGTCCCTCGTAAACAGCTGGAGGCAGCGACTAAGCTGAGGATGGTTGGATTTGTTAGTCTTGTTTCTTTTTCAAGTGGAAGATAACTTATATAAAGTCTTTAGAAAAAAAGATTAAATACGAAGGAATGTGACTGACCTTGAGATGTCAGAAGTGGGTGTATATTGTATCATTCCCATCCTCTTCCTCCCACAACAAGTCTCCTAAGTTCATATCTGGCCTCTCCTTGTGTACACATATGCTTACAGGGTTCCCTTATCACAGAGCCGATGGTTAACATACTGCAGATGTTTTATTGTGGAGCCCTGAAAGGCAAAGAGGTGAAGCATTATGTTTGATGTATTTTCGGCCTTAAGGACTCTATCTTCCGTTTTTCAACGAGCTGTGAAAAACAGGGAAGATGGTGAAGTAGAAATGAATGATCTGTATGTGAGGAGTAACTCCCTCATCCTCACACTGTTACAAATTACATTACCTGTAATGGAGTCCCAGGTCTCCCTTTTAATTTTCCTCTCAGCCTTCAGGCAAATGTGGAGATAAGCCACCAGTGAGTTTGAGTTTAGTGTTCTCATCGCTGCAGGGCTGGTGCTGATTTATAATTTTATGACTCTTAATATGCCTTTTTGGATGTAACACCATCAGTGTTAATTCCCAGCAATGTTGAAATGAAACACTTGCACTTTGGAACTCATCTAATGTATTGTGTGTCTTGGAGTATTACATGCATTAAGATGTCCTAAATATCATTTTAGTCATGTGCTTAGCTCTATGTATGTTTTTAGCCAAGCGTTGTGTCTCTAGGAATTGCAATGGCGGTCTACCACTTTGGTCCAGACTCAAATATCTCAACAACTATTTGGGCGGTGCTAAGCTCCACATGGAGCCGCTGCAAAATAGCCTCTGGAAGGAATTTGTTTTGGTGGAACTTGTACGTTCAAAAGTTGTTTTAGTCGTTCAAGAAAAATCTCAGATTGGACAAATAGTCTAGTTAGGGTCTTATTTTACCCTTCAGAGATCTGAGGAGCAGTTAACCATAGTTCTTGTAAATCCACCACTTTAAAAAAAAGGAAACTGATATTGGTGAAATGTGGCACCGGCGCAATCCCGGAAGTGGAAGGTCGAGGATATACACTAGGGATCCGCTGACTTCTGAGTTTGATGTTTGAGTTGTATATATGTCAACAACTATAGGATGGATTGGCATGTAATGAAGGTACAGACATATCCCCCTCAGGATGAATTGTAATAACATTGGCGATCCTTTGACATTTGATCTAGCGTCACCATCCGGTTAAATGTGTCCAAAGGACATTTTAGTCAACCTCAACTGTACTTTGTGTTTAGTGCAAATTAGGGAATGTTAGCATGCTAACATGCTAAAATGGGGAACATAATACCTTGCTAAAAACAGGCCCCCAGGAAGTGTGCCAGGCTTTGAAGCAAATTAAACATAGTGTCCAAACAGTGGAATTACAACTCAAGTTCCGTAACGTCACTTTTTCCCATATTCATACCTGGCAAAAAAATTACTGTAAATCAGTGGATACATATTTTTTTTGGAGGATCACAACCCACGCGAAATTACTTGTTTAACTATCAGAATTTGATCCATTCGGTTTGATAACATTTGGAAAGTCTAGAAGAGACGCAAAATTAAGTAATCTAATCCCCATACTGCCCCCGCGACCCGACTCCGGATAAGCGGATGAAGATGGATAATCCCCATACGTTGGCAAAATGCTTAACCAGAAGTAGCTGCTCGGCCACCGGAGGTCCCTAGTGCACCTGCTCTTTGTGCCACACAGTGTGGAAGCAGTAGCGATCGTCCAGGTAATTTTGGGCTCCATGATGTCTTCATGCACCTCGGAGCAACTCTTAAAAGGAATGAACGGGGTTCCGCCTTGAATGCTCTATCCACTTGTTATGTTACATCCATGGCTAAACATCAGCATGTTAGCTTTGTCCTTTTGATCATGTTAGCATGACAGTGAACTCAAAGCACCTGTTATGTAATGCTTTCGTGCTAATGTTTGCACGACTCTACTGAAATATCTGGAATAAGTATCCTTTGATGAACAATTCTATAAGTTTTACTTATTGTTTTTATTAAGGCAGATGAAGGCTTTATTTACTTGATACTGTAGACATCAGCTGTGTGTCTGTGATTCATTTTTGTTGTATAACCAAGGGTCCTGCGTGATAAAACAGATTTGTTAATGTGTAGAGATTTTATTACACCATGGTATTTATAACATTCATTTATCTGCTTGTACTAGGGCATTGTAGGTAATTGTGGGTTGCAAATCAATTATCTGGACTACTTTATGGCAATATTGAATTCATCCATCCACATCCCTGCTCAAATATAAATAAATAATGCAGTTTTGCTGTATACAGTAAGTTACAATCCCAAAATAAATCTGTTCTTTAACTTGAACAACCTTTCATGCTGGGGATGAAAAGCTGCCAAGTTCTATCCAAAACTTCAGGTCCACTTTGATCTCCACTGATATTCTACAAAACACTGTAGAAAACTATATGAAGCACTGCAGAAGGCAGTGTAATGAGAAATTGTGATGCAGGCTATGTTTTCTTAATTCAGAGTTGTTAGGTGTAAACAATGTCGATGTGATTGGCTTTACAGTCACATATAGGCCTTTCCACACACATGATGACATCCAGGTTTTTCCAATTCCTTCTGATTATGGAACATCAGATCTGTGTCAATTGTGACTGGGAGAAAATAAAATCTTACCTTTGGGCATTTTCAGCTGCAACATGAAGTGCGCTTACGTGCCACGAAGTACCGTCTTTTTTTTCAGGATGACAAACAAACTGTAAGCTGCTTGGAAATGCCTTAAAGCAACCATGAAATCCTGCTTCCGCCTCACTCATTTGTTTCCATGAAGCAGGACTGCTGGAACAAAACCTCCTCTTACTCTGTGTTGCTGAAGGAGGATTTTCTTTTTGAAGCAGGCTTTGGCAGACAGACTGACAGATACAGTCAGACAGACAGGCAGACAAAGAGAGGCAGAGCTGACCTGAAAACATCAGTGTCTGGATGTCTGACTGTTGATCTTAACCTTTAACTTGCCAGCGGCTCTGTTAAACTTGGCCACCTTTTAATGTGTGTCATGTGTTGCATAATCGGCTCTGCCAGCCAAAAAGGGGGAGGCACTTCTGTGTCTGTGGTGTGTGTGACTCACGAGTGTAAACACACTGCAGTCCTGATGGGTAATGCATCAGTTGGAGTATCCTTCAGAGCAAAAGCCTGCCCGTTGGAGGACATTTTAACTGAAACTCTTTCCTGATGCTTCGCTGTCAGTCCCAACCCGGCAATTTTAATACCTCCTCCTCAAAATCCCATGGCAAGACTTTGCCTCGAAAGGAAACGTTTAACACCTCTGAGATTCATGAAGAGTGACAAAATGAGTTAATGAGATATGCTAATGTTTTGCTAAGAGCTACGTGTGTTCAGTGGCCTAAACTTTTGGCCTTAGAGACATAAAAGAGCATTCTGGACGAGCACAGCTTCTGACATATCTGGAGCTGCCGTGGAGGGAGAAAAAAAGCAAAGAAAATATCCTATTTGATTAGAAAAAGAAAGTGAGCCAGTTCCCCTTTGCAGTGAACTGTAGACGGGCACAAGAGTTTTATTCACTAATAGTTGTTAATGTTTGGGTATATGGTTTGAGGTACAGGAGGGGAGGCACACAGTTTTCTCCTCAGCAGCCAAGGCTTCAGTGCAGTGTGTACTGCCGGGGTACTTTTATTGATATTTATGTGTTTAAACATTTTTAATCATGACCTATATAAACTTAAGAGGGAGCCCACATTTTCTGTTGTCGTTACAGAAGGACATTGAGAGCCTTTCACCAGCGTGAGGTTTTATTTTAAGTTTTCGAAATTGGATGCTTCGACGGCTCCTCAAAGCCATGTGCAAATGTTTGCTCCGTTTGGTAAAGCAACACAAAAAGACAGAACTGAAACACATTTTCCTATTGTTTTTCAACATGCAGCCTGTTTGAGCTTTTATTATCTGTAAACTTTCTGGTTTTGACTTTCTAAAGTTCCAAAAGACACTTAAGAAGGTAACAAAATCTGCCTAAATACATCAGGCATAACTTCAAACACAGATATACACAAAAGAAGTCATGTTAATTTTTCAACTTAAGTACACTTCTGCGATTTTTTTTGTGCAAATGTCTGTTAATTATTGTTAAGCTTTCTCAAAAATAGGTGTCTACTTGCCTCCCTTGCAAATCACAACAAATTAACGTGTGTATTTTTTCCCCTTAAAGTTCCTTTAAAGGCCGGCGATGAAAATGGCAGGTAATGATGACGAAGGTTTGCTCACATTTTTGAAAGCAAACACACCTTTGAACAACACCAAGGGTGAAAGGTGGCAGTGTCCTGGCTGAATTCAGACCTTTTTTCAACGTTGCAGTACCTCAATTTTTTTTTTAAGGAAAGCACGTTCATACCGACCTCCTTAAGAAGTTTAGACTGAAAGAGACTGTTTTTGAAAAACTGGAGCCCTTCAGCTGAATCCCATATGTTTTCTTTGGCAGACGAGTGCTGTCTGCTTGGCCGGGGCTGATGTTGGGGATATTAAACTGATGGAACACAGGACTCTTGATCCCTTTTTTGAGGGTTGTGTTAAGGTAATAACTGGCTGAGCCTCTGTCAGACACCTGCCATTGTCTAAACTGGATAACATTGACTACTGTGTGGCCAAACATGTGTCATCAGAAACCCTCCTGCTGTAAAGCCAAACTTGAGATGGCAGAGAGGGTTTTTGATAGTCTTGCTTAATGCAAGTGTGTTTTTAAAGCCAGTTGTTGTTGTGTTGTTAACTCCCAGAGACATAACTTCCAGCTGCAGATATATTTTCCTGATGTTTTATGTTTGTGAAAGAGATTCCTGGATAATACTTTTGTTTGGATGAAGGTGACGTGATGCGTGAATACTGTGCATGCAGGACTAATAATCACATGCATGCTTTGTTCCATACATCAGTTCACCTAATGGTGATCCCACTGGTATGCATCAGATTAAAGTAAATCCTTAGTCATTGGAAAAACCGACTGTTTTGAGGTTATGCAATATATCTCCTAGTTTTTTACTTTTTGAAATATCTGACTTTTATGCTTTTAGACTGTTGGGTTTCAGTTCTTTAAAAATTCTGCTGGTGAGGAAGAAGTTCATCATACTTTATATTATACAGTAACGGGTAATCTAATTGATTACTCTTCCCATCTTAATAATGCCGTTACCGTTACTGCCGAAAAATGCGGCGCGTTACTGTAATTGCAGCTGTTTTCTTTCGTCAGACCAAGTAGATCTCTGAGCCGAGAGGCAAAGACTTTTTTTCTTCCTTGGTTAGTGGGCCGTGCATGAGACAAGCGCATAAATGCTGGCGATTGGCTCAGGGAATGTATATCTGTCTAGTCATTTGTGTTTCAGTCAGTCCAACTCTTTGTTCCAAATATCTCAACAGCTATAGGATTGTGAAATTTGTTATAGCCAGTTATGGTTTCCAGAGGATGGATACTAATGACTTTGGTGATCCTGTGACTTTTCCTTTAGGCATACTTAAGGGGCAGCGTTGGCAGGGGCGTGTTGCTTAAGGTAACGGAAAGATGAAGGTTGGAAAAGATCCAGGAGTTAAACACAGACATCATACATATTGTCTTTGCCTGGTAAACAATAGAACAATGGCATTCATGCAACGTAATCTGCCAGGAATATGTTTACTTGAATGAATTTGCATGAAATTGATCGGCCAACGCATTCACTCTTTTCACTGTGTGACATTTTTTTCCACTCTCGTGGGAGTCGTGTTTTAAGATTTTTTTTTTGCCTTCATTTATATGACAGATTAAGACAGGAAGGTAAGAATAGGTAGAATAAAGCAATGAATCCATTCAGATTCACATAATGAGCTTTTCTTTTTTAAAATGTTGTTTTTTCATCATAGACAATTTGAGATGAAAAGGTTTTTTTTAAATAATGGAGAAAAAAGTAAAAAACAAGATTGATTAAATTGATTAGATCTTTGCTGTACGGGCCCAGTTTTCATCCCCATGGGTCGCATGAAAAACTTCTTTTAAACTTTTAACTTCTTCTATCATTTAGTGACAGTGTTATTTGTTTTACACACAGAAATATCTTTGATCAGTGTTGGGCAAGTTACTTTTAAAAAGTAATTAGTTACAGTTACTAGTTACTTCTTCAAAAAGTAACTAAATTAGATACTGTTATAAATGATAAAAGTAACTAGTTACTTCAGATAGTAACTAATGCATAACCTTCAAGTACATTTTTAAATGCTTAAATGTGACCCCACCTTCACCCAACTTAACATGCATGTTCAATTAATTATGATAAATCTGAATATTATAATGAAATGGACACTTAATACAATACATTATTAACAGAAACAATGTACACGCATCTAAACTATGTTATTGTTGCAGTGGGACAACGTGAGACTAGCCTCCAATCAAATGTACGTAGATGATATGTCTAGTCTAGATCGATACAAATAACAACATAGATGGTTTGGAACTTTTGATATTTATTGCCCCTCAACAGGCCACAATTGACTCGCTTGTGTTGTTCGTTTTGGGTTGTGAGTTTGACTATGCATGCTTTTCAATACCCGGCCAATTCTTCCTCAGATTGGCTTACCATGAAATTTTACTCAACCTCAGCCAATCGTCAGCATTCATGCGCTTGTCTCATGCACGGCCCACTAACCAAGGAAGAAAAAAAGTCTTTGCCTCTTGGCTCAGAGATCAAGTTGGTCTGATTAAAAAAAACAGCTTTAATTATAGTAACACACCTTTCACTACACATTTTTCAGCAGTAACAGTAAAGGTGTTATTAAGATGGGAAGAGTAATCAATTACTCTTTACTGAAAAAAGTAACGGCTTTAGTAACGCCATTATTTTAGAACAACAATTATTCCCATCCCTGTCTTTGATATTGTCTAAACATTCTCTAGTTGTGTGTCATGCAGTTAAACCACTTTAATAAATATTAAAAGGTCAGCTCTGCATCTCATTACATACTCTTGACATTGTTTTTTTTTCTCCAAGTCTTTGCACAGTTTGCCTCGGCCATGTGTTACCAGATGGTGGCCTTTCCAGCTCCTCAAATAGTTCCAAAAGTGTTTGCAATAAACAGCACCACTGGACAGAATCACAACTTTTATCCAATTATCCATCCGTTAGTTTGTTTGAACATCTTCAAAATCCTACCTTCACCCAAAGAGGCGCTTTAATAGGTGTGTGTATATGTGTGAGAGTAGCAATTTAGATCTTTCTGTTCTACCGGTGTAGCGTGGATGGTGTAGGTGCAGAGACCTAGCAGCTAGCCAGTTAGCTCAAACAGTCAACAGACAACAGGTATTTACTTATCACACATGAGCAGACATACAGATAGCATAACCTGCATCAACTCGTCAGTGAAGTCTCTCTAGATGCATGTTAGTCAAATGCCAGGAAAAATTCAGGCTGGATAATGTGCAGACCTTTTCTCTGTGAATGTGAGGATTCGGCAATTGGTACATTGCTAAGCAAGCTAAATTACAGCCTGACAACATACTGTATGCTGATATAAAACATGTTTATAATCTGCAAGCGCTGCCTGCAGGTGTTTAAATTGAGGAGTGAATCACCACTGCAAATATGTTTTAGTTAACAAGGCAACAACAAAAATGTGAATTTTAAAATGTTCCCTCACATGAACTTCATCATCATTAAGGTCTCTTTCACACTGTGCTCACTGTGGGAGATGCTGTTCTCTTTGATAAAGAAAACCTGTGAAAGATCATTGGGTCTCTCCTATTCTGTATTCATTTATGCATCACACCCCTTTGTGTTCTGATAACCTCTAGCTGTCATCATAGCTGTCAAATCTAGTAATAATGTGAATATAAACACGTGTCCCGTTGTCAAATGTCCCATCATTTAGATTTTCTTAGAGTACTGTATGTATCTACATCCTCTCCACTGCAAATTTTATCGGCAACGTACTACATACAATTGTTGTGATTTAACTGCATAATAAGCAACATGTGGTTTGTCATGGAAATGTAATTATGTTTTCAGAGGAGCCGGATAAACATATCTGCTTGTTTACAAGAACTAAACAGGATGCAACAGGTGGATTCAGCAAGTTATCTTTCTGTTTAATGTTAAAGCAGAGGTTTGCAGAAGGAAATAAATACATTTTAGTTCCAAGCAGATGCATTTTCAACATATTTGATGTTGTTTAAGTTAGTAGCTCCTCATGTTAATCCCCAAGATGAGCAATGATGCCAAGTGAAAGACGGCAGCTCAAATAATTCAGTTTTCATATGGCGTACATTGGCATTATAACCTGGTAACAATACCTTAAACCTGGTTGTTTTGCCGAAAAAAACTCCTCTGTAACTGGAACAAATCAGACTAACACAGCATTATAGCCACTTGGGTGATATACTATCTATTTTCACGATGTTCGACTTCCGGGATTGCTCTGTTGCCACTGACAGTCCCACCTGATTTCACTTATTGCGGCCGGATGTCCGTTACCTTCCGCTCCTCTCTGCAGGGTAAAACCAGACAGCTAGCTAGACTATCTGTCCAATTTGAGTCTTCTGTTGCATGACTAAAACAACTTTTGAACCTACACATGTTCCACCAAAACATGTTCCTTCCTGAGGCTATTTTGCAGCAACACCCGAGACGATTGTGATTGGTTTAAAGAAATGCCAATTTACCAGATCAATTTTTCTCCCATCCCGGAATGTTGTGTGGACTTGCCAGACAGAGGAAGGTCTGGCAATGCAACACTACATGAGTGATAATCTCTTTTCCCCTGCTGCACAGGTTTAAGGTAGTTTTGATGCCGAAACCTTTAATTTTACTGGCAGGCTGGTCATCTATGTGTGGCATACTTCAGGACATGAATATTCTCTTAATATGTTAAAAGTTACATTTTCAAACTAGAGTAAGAACTTAAATTGGAATCTAGCCAGTAGTGTGTGAAAATAGGAGGAGAGATTGGGGAGTGTTCGGTCGATTTGGAACTAAGGGAGTTGGAAACGAGTTCAGTGTGCGTGTTGGTTGCAAGCACCATATGTTCACAGTCCAACAGAGTGTAAATGGAGAGGCCACAGCAAGGTATGGACTGCAGAGATGTGGCACTGGCTGAACGAGAGCTTGAACAAATTCCTCTGGAGCTCTGTGAGAGGTGGCTCTGTCTGCTGCACAGGTGCACAGTACAGTAGCTCTCTACAGGCTGAATGTTGCTGTTGAACATTAATTCATTTGTGTTTCTTCCTCCTGTCTCACCAGATGATGTTTGAGTGTTTTGAGCAGATCATACATATTTGCATATTACATTTATGTTAGGGCTGCACAAATAATTTTTAAACAATTTTGGCTTCCCACGATCAAATTTGATCAAACACTCTGATTCTTTTTATGCATTTTATTTATCAGAAGATCTTCCTCTGTTCTGTTGTGACAATAAAACAAATTACTATCATATTATTTTAGTGAGAACTTTTAAATAACTACAAATAACTAATGTTAGGGAAATCTGTTTATGTTTTTACGCGTTTCTGGATTTTTTAAAAAATATGTATTGGCCAATATATCGGAATATCAGATTTTTAAATAACCAAATATTTGTATCGGTATCCGTCTTAAAAATCCTTTATCAGTCGGGCTCTAACATATTGAACCTTTTTAAGCGGTGCGCAGTGGTAGGTCACTTAATATGCTAACGTGTGTGTTTAAGGAAGCTTCATTCAGCCTTTGCACATGTGTGACACCTACTTTAGCACATCACTTAGATTTGATGAGGTCCACATTTAGTTTGTGTACATCATTGTGCTAGTTGGGAGTGTGTGACCCTTTATATATCCTCCCTAAACTACAGGCATGACAGGCTTCTTATTACAGGAAATCTGAGGGAGGCAGGTAGTGATCACAAAGCAATCTTGTTCCAATGTGTGATTAATGATGTGGAGCTTTTCTGATCACCACCTTGAGCTGTAGGCAGGCAACCAGATAATAATTGCAAAGAGATTGCAAGTTGCAGAAAAAGAATCAAAACAATATGAAACAACAGAAAGACCCAAATACATTTAAGCAGGCAATTATTACTAAGAAACATAATCTCTTGAATAAATGGCTAAACTTATATTAGAACATCTGTCTTTTAAAATATTTTATGCATCGTTTGTTGCCAAGACCAAAAATACAAATAAAAAATCAGCTCAGCAGCAGCTATTTTATTATTAGGGCTGTAACAATACACCAAACCCATGATTCGGTTCATGCAACTCTGCCGCATCTGCTGTCACAGCGCAACGGGTTTCATGGATGTGAGTGTTGCGCTTTCGGTTTTATATCGCATTTTGTTCCAGCCCTATTCATTATAAATGGAGTCAACCTCCCGCTTAAAGAAGGATGAGACAGGTGTGTACAGTTGTGCTGTTAGTTATACACTACTATCACTAAGTCATATGTACTTTGCTGCTAGCATGCAGCCTGACGTCTGACCAAATTCTTTCCTACATACATTGCCAAACACTTTGTTTGCATCACGCAATAATCCAGGGGTATTTCCCTACCCAGTCCTCGCGGTACCTGCAGAGACATTTTTTGCTTTTTAGCGTGTTCATCAGGTCCCGGGATACCAGCCTGAGCTCCATTTCAACAATGAATGATTGAAAAATAGCAATGCATCAATAGCAGCCAACGGGAGCTGGCTGCAGGAAGACTAAGTCACCATGAACAGCTTTTAATGTTCTATCAGTGTAAAGTACTCAAGTCTACTTTTGAGACTTTGCTTTAATTTTCGGGACAATTAGGGCAGGATTTGGGATTTGGGACAACTGTTTGGATTTTGGGACTGTCCCAAATTTTTCTTAACATCTGGTCACCCTATACTTAACTGAGAACGAAACAGAGAGGATTATCAACGACCGCTGGCGCAACTACCGCTGTCTATAGAAAAACCATGCTAAAATCCAAGATACTATCACAGGTCAATGCAATAATGATCTTGATTTGTGACGTTTTTATAAACCTTAGTAAACAGATTATTTTTGATTATGTTAGGGTATTGAAGTCTAATGTCTCTTATTTGCCGATGTTTCCAGACCTTTCTATACTTTGTACTTTTTCCTCCAAGTACAGAAGCAGGTCCACTTTTTGTGCGATTAGCATGGTTCCACGCACTCACTGGCCTGGTGTTGTGTTGCAGGCTGGGATGATCCGCACCGACTCAGACGAGTACTTCATTGAGCCGCTGGAGAGGGGGACTCAGGAGCTGGAGGACCAGGGCCGGGTCCACGTGGTTTACCGCAGGTCGGCTCTGGTGCAGGCTCCCTCTGACATCTCTGTGGACTACCAGCTAAAAGGTAGGATGAACCACAATGTTTTACTGCTCCTGGGAGAGATAGCAGTCCAAAAGGTCTTACGAGTACAGCTTTTACTGCTACCTCTTCTACTACTGCTTCTGTTTTTATGATTATTGCGGTGCTAATTTTTTTTTACTACCACTGGTCCATTGATAATGTGACTTTCTGTTTGGTTTAATCTTGCAGATGAACTTAGGAGTTATATTTATGGTTAAATAGTTAAGCATTTTGTTAAGCTTTTTTATAATCAATGCCTTATTAACTCAGTGACCTGTGTTATATGACATTTACTCTCTTGCTAGCTGCCCTATCTGCTGTCAGCCAACAAAAAACCCAACTGACTTTTCTCAAGCTGTTCAGAGTGGAAATAAAAATCACTTAACAATAACACTTAACAATGCATAACACAAAAACTAAATAAAAAAACAACAAGTGAGGCTCCTGCTTTCCAGTTTACATATCACACAAGGACTTGTTCTTCAATATACTAAATCTCTGGAGGGTGGGTAAAGCCCCATAAACTTGACTGAAAGGAGCGCCGCCATTCGTCTGGGCAGCACACAAGAAAACAACAAGCGCTCCTCTTTTTCCACCCTCATAGGACATAAAAAACATCCTGGCCAGGTTTCTCTCAAAACCAGTTTCTGTTGCATCTACAACTACAGTACCTACTGCAAATGTATAATGTAAGCTGGGAGACTTTCTATGAAAAGAGGTTGACTTATTAACTTTCTTGACATTTGATATTACATCTCAGGGCTTGCAATAATTCAATTCGTAAGATTGATTCAGGAGACTGCGTTCCACACTTGAAAACATACTATTTGCTAATTAAAAGGTATGCCAGTAAGTGACCCTTTAAGTAGATCTTTGTCACACAAATAACTAAAAGGCTTTTACTGCTACTGCTGCTATTGCTTGTGTTATTATTATGAATGCTAACATCTTTCACTGATTTCCCTAAATACCTAGCTTGCCCTCTATTTATACCAAACAAATGTCTCTGTTGCTGCTGTATGTGCAGTGATGCGTCACATCTGCTGTGAAGGAGATCTGTGCCCAGAAAATATTTTTTCCTGTGATTCACATATCATTTGGCTGTAAGGAGAAATTTATTCACATTTAAAAGTAGCATATCATTGCCTTTCTTTCAATTTAAATATGATAAAACAAACAAACAAGGTAAAGAAACCTTCCACTGTGGGTCCCAATCTGTTAGTAATTACACGTGACTGTGTCGCAGTCCATCTGGACTCGGCTGTGGTGTGAGCAAAGCTAAAAACTCTGGTTTTGAGCCAGACAGGCTGAATCATCATGCTGTGCATGTGTTTGCTGTCTTAATGAATCCATGGCAGTATGATGCTTGTATTAATATCTGAACTTTGCAGCAGCTTCTGACAGACTCACTAAGTGTTGCATTTGACATTTCAAATCATCTGCCAGTGTAGAGATTTGCCCTGATTGCTGCTATGGAAACCATGTCATGCCATTGCAGGCAGAAACTTAAAGAAAAAGTCAACTTGAGTCAATCAGGCAATCAGCTGCTCAATTTATAATTCCAAAACTGTGTTTTAGTTTTAGTAGACTGGCCCACAAGCTGTGAAAATATATGCTATATGAATGTTCATTTACATGGCAGTTTTGTGCAATCCTGAGATTTTTGGTTTGATGCTGTCATTAGTTATGTTAATTATACAATAAGGAGCATCTGAATTCATGATTTGGAGGACAACATGATTGGAGGACAACATAGGATTGTTTTGGTCACAACAATGTCCAAAAATTGCTTAGAAGGCTGTGTTCAATATTGAATAAATAAAAAAAGACATTATCAAATCAAAAATAACCATGTGAATAAGTTGTTTAAAATATAAAAAATTGTATATTTAAGAAATGACTAAAAACTTCCCAAGTTGCTGCCTGTGAGCAGGCCAGCACATTGGTATCTCCTTCGGTGTATGAATATGTGTGTGAATAAGAGAAAAACTTTAAAGTGCTTTGTCCGTTAAGGTTGATAGACGCTATATAAATGCAGTCCATTTGTGCTCTGACATGCTTTTGCATTTCAATTATTGATGTGAAAAAAAGATTCAGTGTAAAGCTGCACTGATTGCAGTGATTACAGGTGGTTGTATGTGTGTGTAAATGCAAGAAAGTGAAAAGAAATTATTTTAACAGCCGCAATCAGAATGTACAATCAGAATGTGCAATCAGAAGTTATTAAGAGAAGCTTTTCATCGGCTCAAGATGCAAGCAGAGGATCAGCCAATTAGTCTGGACGTATTATATATATATATATATATATATATAGCCACATCCTCACATGAAGTAATAACATGAACATGTTTCATCTAATCCCTTTGTGTTTAGAGACAGCTTGGATTCCCCACTGTTTCTTCTTCTTCTTCTTCTTCTTCTTCTTCTTCTTCTTCTTCTTCTTCTGTCATGTATTTTTACATTACGCACCACAGAACTTCCAGAAATGTTCAACGAATGTGGTGCGCAGTGATAAATCATTTTTTACTGATGTGAGTGACTCTTAAAGAGTGCTTAAACTTTTTCACTTACAACACAATAAGCTGTCAGGGGCTCACCGGTTCCACTTTCAGCAGATTTACTGTATATTCTGCTGCAGCAACATTTCTTCAGTGAAGACCTGATATGTGTTTACAGCCGTGATATGGTAGGCACAGGTAATGGCAGCTTACCTGCTTGAGTATGATAGTGAAAGGAGATGATCTGCTGCTCTTCAAAAAAATCAAGCCTCCTACCGTCTTATTATACAGATATCAAAGGTTTCCTGAATGATATTTGTCTAAGAAATCCGTAAACCTACAACCTATACTCACAATGTTACTCAGAAGGTATTTTTTTGCATTTTAATTCATAATTTCAATGCTTTTGCTTGGCTAACACATTTCACTGCTATCTATCTATTATTATTTTTTTAATGCTTCTTAACGGACAAAGGAAGAGACGGGGAAGATGAAGGTGGAGAGTGCAACAGCACAGACCCACTTCTTCACACAGTGGCATGTTGCTGTGGCGCTCGTTATATAACAGCAAGGGTGGGGAAAATGTCACAGCAGTAGTACATGAACGAGCCACATGGTACAAAGAATACAAAAGAAGAAATGCAAAAGAAGCCTGCAAAAAATAAATGTTTTTCTTCTATTCTATGTTATTTTTGATGAATTCTGCCGCACTTTCACAGTGTTTTGTTCCTGACTGCAATGACGTTGCATTCAGAACAATGCACCAGCTCAGATTTGTGCCTCTGGCTGATTTCTTCACTGTAGCAATTGCTGCCGAGGCTCATGAATATCATTGTATTTAGAGCAATTCCTCATGTAAAAAATGAGAAATCTCAGATAAACCTTTTTTTTTTAAACTAATTGCAATAGGAAGATTATAGGATATTTATATAAATCAAGAAAAAAGATTCCTCTGGTCAATGTAAAGAGTATTGCAGTAGTTTAGATGTTTATTTAACATGAGGAAAATACTTATGACTTACCCTTTTTTGGTGTTTCTACCTTTAGTTGTTGTTATAGAACTGTTACTGTAAACCGTGACATTAAATTACTTTTTAGTTTAATAAAAAAGAAAAGAAAATGCATATAAGTTTGTTCATGCAGCGATTACAATTCATATTTATGTACGCTTATAGTGGCGTTGCCCTTTTAGTGGCCGTAGTAGTGGGGCAGGGTAGGAAGTAAAGGTTGAAGTATACTGTAAGAGAGCCAAATGCTGTGTAAGGTGATAGGTTGGGCTGGTGGATGGGTCAGAAAAAACAGTACTTACACCCGAAACCTGTGTCCCGTTTGAAAATAAAATGGAATGGTACCTTGCTGTAACGTTCTAAACGTAACAAACAGGTGAAAAGAATAGCACCTTCTTCTTCTCTCTCTCTCTAAGAGAGTGTTTGATCCTGGGTGCTGGTGGAAGATGATTTGCAGTGTACAGCAGAGCCATCACTGCTGTCTTGGCTGAGCTCCTCTCTTGTGATATGTTGGTGTCAATTGGATGTCATACCTTGATTCAATCTGGTCTCTGTCACATGCTGTGACTAGATGATTGTAAGATTGTTTTCTCCAGACTTCTTCTGAGTGATGAAAGTGGAGGAGTAATTCCTCTCTTCTATAACGAGCACTGCTGTAATGCCTCTGAGCAAGGCACATCCTACCATTGAGGAGCTGCACAGGAGGTAGAATTGCTCAAGCAGGTGTACTCGGCAGCTATTAAGTGTGTTATTATGTAGGCTTCAAGGGCACTTTCCCTAAAACTTTATTTCAGGAAACCCATGATTTGTGTATGAGTTCCATGGCATACTTCACGCAAGAATTAAACTACTAGAATTAACTTAGAAACACGTTTGCACAGACGTCTTCAGTATCAATAATACTGCGACCAAGGCAGCTAATGGTTTGCAGCCTTTGTTATTCTTGAATTTTATGTCCGTGACCTTGAATACTTTCTGTGAATTTACGCTTTGACTGCTGTTTTTTTCTGAAGGCAGGGTTAAACAAGTCAACATCCACTTTAAAAAAAAAGCTTCTCTGGAGCAGAGAAGAAGACACAAGGATCGGAAAGTGTTGCTGTTGCTTACCATCCTCCTGATCTCAGTAGTGTGTGTTGTTTCAGCACCTCTTGTTTTCTGTTGATGAAGAGTCAGATCGAGAACAGTTGGTTGGTGGAAAACAAAGATGTTGAGGAAATTGCATCTCAATTGCGTTGCAATTGGCTTCCCAGTGACAAGTAACGAGAATGTTTTGCAGAGTAGATTGTCTCTGTCCTCTGTTGAGAGGGCGATCTCAAGCATTGGGTGTGAATGATCTCCTTCAGCTTTTTTTCTGCAGTTCCTCTTCAGCTCTTTCAGCTCTGTCGGTGCAAAAAAGTAGGTTGGATTGTAGGTTGGATTGGAAGTTGGATTGTCTTCAGACAGCCATTAGTACTACGTGAAAAAACACTGTCCTCATGTTGAAACAGGAGAGGGCCGTCCCCAAACTGTTATCACTGCGTTGGAGGGCCTAGCTAACGCATAGAGGGTTATCCGGCAAGAAAGTTGAACCTAGCACCATTTTTGCTGCTAGAGCTGTAACAATTTTGCTGTACAATTAATTGGCTATTTCAGTCAATTTTAAAAATGTTTATTTATTCATTACTTTTTGAAACAAATGAAAGTTTTTGAATGAATTCCAAGATACATCTTTTGGGTATATTACTGTTATGTGACCCAGATAATGTAGTAACACAGGTACACAGCATATGAAGTCAACAAAGCCTCTTTATTTTTATAAAACTTTTTTTCTAACTATCCCCCTTTGTAATTTTTGTTGCTATAAATGTGTATAGAATCAACATTAAATATAGTCTTTGCACAAGGGCTTTAACTTATCCTATTTTTACTATGCCATTGCACAAGTACTATCGTCTATCATCTGAGTCTGTAAATAATGTCTATGTTGTTAAAATGTGTCTTTTGTCTTTTAATCTTGCTGTGTATGTGCGCTGTTGGTTGGAGCGCGACAACCTACATTTTGTCGTATATATGTGGCTGCACATTATGTCAATGAAAATAAAGTTGAATTGAAAAATTGAAAGTGCCAAGAACTGGCATAACTTTAGCTCAACAGTCCGACCAATTATATAATTTGAAATTGGACATATCTGAACAAAATTAACAATTACCATCAGCAGTCATACTGTACTGTCACGGTTCAACAGTGGAACCAAATGTAACCCAAATGTACGACTCAGAGCAGAGAGTAAAAGGTAACGGAGCTTTATTGTACAAAATACAATCCAGGTAAAGGTACAAAATCAGTATGTAAAAGACATGGTCAAAATAACAAGGTAGAGGTCTACTGGTCTACTCACTAGGAAAGAAACACTGGGGATAACGCAAGTGAGACACATAAGGTACTACAACAATCTGGCAACTAATGAATGACACAAGGTAAGTATACATACAGTGGGACAGGGGAAGACGATAACACACAGGCGACACACATTAGAGAAGGCAGGGTAATCACACAGGCGGGAAGGCAGACAAAGACGGAAAGACAAGTGACTTGAAACAGAGACAGACTGTAAGTTAACAAAATCAAACAAACAAAACATGAATTAAGAGCAGTAACTGGATGTGACACATACCAGTTAAGACCTTGCTAATGTAAACAATTCATTTCAGTGAAACCTTGATTACGTAAAGAAATTGACAATTAGAAAATGATGTAATAATTGATCAATAAAATATCAAATATGTAAAAATGCACATTCCTATAGATTTTCTAACGTGAACTGTGTACTTTTACCGTTTACCTGGTGATTATCACAGCAGTGGATTTAATTATTTATTATTTAAGTTTGAACAACCCTTCCTCAAAGGTGACAAAACTCACCTCATCAAAAAGGGCCACTAGTTAATGCACTGGAGATTTCCTTAGGACTGAGGAAATCTTCTTTTTTTGGGGGGTCAGTTTTCATTGTTTCCTGACACAATATATCCATATTTATGCATTTTTAATGCAAGGGTGATTCATTTCATCCTACATGAGTTCAGCTCAGGGCTTTAAGTCAACTCAAGGTCTTCTACATCAAACTGGGAAAACCATTTATTTATGATCTTGGCTTTGTGCTGTGGAACATTTTCATGTTGAAACAGAAAAGGACATACAAGACTGAAGAGTTGGTGGATGCCCGCATACTTTCAGCCACATATTGTATTTTTCAGCATGGTTTTGGATTTGGGTTGACTTTTTATTTCAGCTGATGGTGAGGGAGTATTCTCAACCTTTGTTAACGTCACCTTGTCTGTGGGAATTGTGCCTGCTGCAGCCGCGCCTATAACCAGAGATTATATATAAGATTCTCCCACCACTTGTGGAACAAGATTCTGAATAAATAATTCTTTACGCCTTCGCTTAATTTCTCAGTTTTAACAATTCAGTTCATAGGAACTGCATTCTGCTGACACTCCTGCAAGTAAAACAGCCGTGAGCATTTTCTGTTTTCCTATAAAATAAATATCCGTGATATAAGATTCAAAAGAAAGCAAAGGGAAGCTAGAGGATTACTCATGGAAAGGTGCAAATAATCATCCAGCACATTGTTTCTTTACAGAGCTCCCCTGGATCAACAGTTTTATTCACGAAAGAGATATTTATCTGAAAAGGAGTCTTACATATTGTAATGTCCATACTTGAAAGCTAAGATGTTTACCATACAACCTTCTTATGATGTTTGAGTTTTTTGGCTGTATGTTGATGGGTTTTAAAAACAGGGTACTGTACATATCTACATTATATGAATGGATTGAGGAGACCAATGTGAAAGGGATGTACTGAGCAAAAACAATGAAAAAAGGTTGAAATTAATGAATTTTGTCCTTATTTTTTTTGTTTTCCTTACAGATATTTTGGATACATACTTTACATAATTTTTACGTGCACATTTTGGCTAATTTACAGCATTAATAAACCCCATTGAATTATCAAAAACAAAAACCTTACATAAAAATAAGTTCTGAAATTATAAGTAGCGTCTTTTGTCTAATGTGAATTAAAGGATGTTTATCCACAACGGACATCCAACATATTGATATCTCCAGATAGTGTGAGTCACATAACTAAAAATATGTGTATCATGTCTGTAGCTATGTTAGTTATCTCGGAATCATGACTAGGAAAAAAGATTTGTTTGCACAAAGTGCGTCTGGACCAAGTTGGACAAGTCTCCTTAGAGTACTCTAGAGGACTCCAAAATAAGGACATTTGAAAATGTCTAATTCCATGACAACATGGCGGACTCCAAATGAAATGAGTGTTTGTACAACAATTACAAAATGAAACATTGCAGACTTATAGATAACACAATTCTCATACAGATCACACATCAGTGCTCTATCCATCCTGACAGAAAATCAATCATTCCCGTCCTGTGAACGCTATCTCTTCCTCTCTGTGCGAATACTCCTGATTTTCCTCAACAGTTCAAAGGAACATTCCAACAAAGGAGAAGAGACTCACTGTGAGCAAAGGCATTTTCTGCAGCCAAAATGACCACAAATAAATAGAAAATGGGCCTGAAATCACAAAGTGAACGTGTGTGTGATGGCGTTGGTGATTAATTAAATATGAAAAAATACATAAATTAATCAATCCAGCTGAAAAATACTGTTGTCTTGTATCTACAGACATTGACTAAATTAATTTAAAAAAAAGGGCTTGAATCCACAACTGCTGCCCTTTGCTGCGTGTCATCCCCTCTCTCTCCTGGCCATCCACTGCCACTATCTACTAAAGCGAAAAGCCCCCAAAAATTATCTTTAAAAAACAAAACTAAAAACATTTTAGTCCACCAAGTAGTAGTAGTTTCTAATTTTTTTATTTCACTCTTCTATAAATCATAATCTTCATTTCTTGCATTTCCTTTAAAAAAAGTAGGAGAGATTATTTTAAGCCATACACCTCTCCTACTTTAGAAATTGTGGCCAGATATGGAGATATATTGATTGGTTTTAGTATAAAAATAGGCAGCTGGAGCACTACAGTGTATTATTTTAATTGCAGCAATCAAATACAGACACTGGCCCTCATTTATCAAAACAGGTGTACAGGCATTTATCGATTTGAACACTGGCTGCAAAAAAAAAATCTGGTCTGACCTTTGTGTACAGCATGTAAGCATGTAACAGGAGAAGGAGAAGTCATCAGTTGATCACTGATCAACAATGGCAGATCTGGCTCTTTTAGAAGACCTCTATGAGCCGAGCAACAGTGCACACACAGCCTACACAGATGAACCACGGTGGAGGGGGGCGGGGGGGAACATTGTTTTTAGCCTGTGGGGTTCCGTACAACATCGAGCAGGAAATCAGGGTGGGGGCGGAGGACACGCGCTCTCCCACACAGCTGTTGCCTGGCTCTGACTCACGGAAAAAACACTGCATAAACCACTACCATGTGTTTATTAAAATGTAGGTATAAGCCTATATATTACTATTAGGAGTATACATATGTCAATGATGCATAAATTAAATAAACTTCAGCTGGAGTCCAATTTAATACGGCAACACGTTGACCGCATCAGTGATCTCTTTCTATTCCGCATCCTCCCTTCAACCTAATACCAGTTTTTTGTCTTACTGCAAATTAAGCTGAGATGTCAGGGTTTCAATCTCCACTTCAGGAAAGTGCCGCTTCTTAGCCGGATTACGTCTGGCCATGTCGTAAATAGTAGGGGCGAGGCCGAGAATGTATTTAAATTAGGATTGTTTCCAGTCACTGCATTTATCAATGTATGACCATTCTTATTCTCTGATTGGTGTGATACGAATGTTTCATGAATTCCACGTGAAGCCTGTTGTAAGAGGATGTCTGCGCTCATATCTGCGCTGGTTGATAAATGAGAGCCACTAAGAAGAGCATTGCTGTTTATACAAAACATTAAAACGTAATAAACACTGATGTTCACATTCACTTTACGACTCAAAATGAACCTTTTCTAGAGTAGAAATCATCATTTGGCACCCTTGGTAAGAAATGAACCAAAACATTTTAAATTCAATATTTAGCATTTTAACATCAGAGGCTGATGATCGATTTTGGATAAGGATATTTTAAAGTTTTAAAATAAACACTATACCCGCCAATATATATTTTTTCAAATAATTACATTAAATAAACCAATACTTTTTCTACAAGGATTCCTTAAAAATTGGTAAAATAAGAAGAAAGAAATTGTCAGTGCTCTCTAGTGGACAAATAATGTAATGGAAAAACTGACATGTAACATGACATGCAATTTCTTGTTACTTATAGGGCAGTGTGTATGTTATCAACAAAGACAAGCAAACATAAATTGTCATAACCAAGTGAAACTTGTGGTGTGTGCCAACAGGAAGGAAGAAGGTTTATGGATCATGTAGTCTTCATCAGTCATAGGGCTAACAAAACCACTGACTCTTTATGAAAATATATGTGTCTGCAACTAACAATTGCTTTTGAATATGTAAATAGTTTTTCTTTTCTTTTTTTCTTCTATTAATTGTGTATTCTTATAAAGGGCAGAAAATGGGAAAAATTGGAAATTATAAACAATTATTAACATTGATAATAGTTTAACTCTAATAATATATAGAGCACCTTTAATTGTCAGTTATCACACACAAAATCAATCCCACAATACCTCATGTTAACATGCAGCCCACGTACTGCATCCTCCGCACATAAGTGTAAGTTTTTTCAATCGGACACATATCACACACACTCACACACACGCCAGTGATGCTAACAGATATGTGTGTGGGTGTGTAATTCCAGGAGGAAATTAGGATTACAGTGAGACTAAATGTATTGACTGCTCGGTGTGCCCTTGAGATCTGATCTTCTGTCATCTGGCTTGACGCCCAGGTCAGGGATTCACCCTCTGCAGCACTTGGATATTAGGTTTTATTTTCTCATGGTAGTGAAAATAGAGTGAGGAACTAGTGAAAGGTCTCATGTCTGAAGAAGCAGTTCTGTGAGAGACAGGGAAAGAATGAAGAAAAGATTCTCAGAGAGTTGAGGAAGAGGTCTATATGGTAAAATGAAAGGAGTGATTTATATTTGTCACATCGATGTGTTAAGCAGAGTGGGGGCTGGCTGAGTGTGGAGGAATTTGGTGAGCTGACAGGAATGCAAAAACATTCAAGTGAGTAAGAGACAAAAAACAAAATAGTTGGAACGGTATAACCTTAGTAGAAAATGTGATCTAGCAGGAGAGGCAATTTTATCACACTCGTTGGGTGTACTTGACAATACAAGACAGCTTGAAGTAAAATGTTTTCCCCTCTGCCACTTAGTAAGCTAATCATTATTTCACCAGACAACTTACATGTGCATCCGAAGCACAAACAAATCTCATGACTACATGTTATTACATGTAAAACCTTTTTTTTTTTCCCTGTTAGACCTACATATCATGGCATGTTCCAGAGGCATGTTTAGAAAAATGTTTGCAGAACACATTTCAGTCCGTGTTACGAAACACATTTTGAAGTCGGGTTGGGTAATTACTTTGATATTGCAGTTAGGTTCCTCTTGATTTGTGGTTAGCCTGGCCAGAGGGGAAAGAAAGTGACTCAAGGTGATTGTGTGAAATGCAAAGTAGGGTGCTGCTAAGCGCGAGCATGTGTGCTCAGCAAACCTTGCCTGGATGAAAAGGTTTTTTGCAAGGTGCCTGTGTGCATGGCTCTTTATCTTTTGTGTGGGGATTGGACGTACACTGCCTTGCCTCCTTACCCCCCCCCCACACACACACACTTCCCACACCCCCACCCCAGCCATACATCACTCTGTTGTGAGAGGATCAGCAGAAGAGGTCTGCCAGTGAAAGATGAATGCTGTTTGTCCATCTGTTTCCAGGTGAAGCAGATGAAGGGTTTTACTGTATGTCTGCCAAGAGCCTGCGCCAGACAAAGAATTAAAACATTTTGTCAATTGCTAGCTGTTGTGATATTGATGAATGTAACTTTGGGACAAGTTATAAGATAAAGGATGAGCGGATGAAAAACCAAAGCTAAGTAAACTTAAGAGTCAGCATTCCAGAGAAACAAGTGGCAAAATCTGCATAAAAGTATGAGTACTTACTTGTCTTTCTAAATGGTTTTGAAGAAAGGCAAGTCAACCTCAAGCTGGTCTAGTGGAGCTGCTAAGTGGTCATTAGGCCGGCTATACACTGGCTGCGTCGTGCAAGCGTGGCGTTTCTGTTGCGTGGTGGCTGCGTGGATTTTTCTATGTCCTACACACCAGAAACGTGTCTGACGCTGCGCTGCTGCTGCTAGGTGACGTACAGAGAGTGCTATCTCGGGACATATAGTGCCAACACATTCAAACTCTGAAAAATGTGAATAAACATTTATTTATATAGACTGATGTGATTAAAGCAAGACAATGTCGGCAGTATTGACGGCAAAATAGGTTACAGAATATTTTTGACAGGTGCATTATTTGAAAAGTTTTTACATTTATATCTGCATTGATGTCAAAACCTAGAGACTTCCAAACATCTCAATGTCATTTATTAATATGTATTTGTGTCAAAATGACTATTCTATTTTGCCTGGAAACACTTTCAACACGTTCGCTTGTTGCGTGAAAAATAGGCGTCAGTTCTATTTCCAGGGGCCATGAGTTTATGTACCAAAATGACAGTTAAGTTTTTAGGAAAAATATTGTGATTAAAACACTCCCAAGGAACAAAGAGGCGTTTCCTGGGTGAAAGTATTTAGTTTTTGCCACTATTTCATTTTGAGATTATTTTCCATTGGATATTGAAGTTCATAAATAAGTGTTTTGGCATGGCTGGTCGAGTGGCACCGTATCCATGGTATTGAAAGTGGGTTTTCATTCTTGCATGTTTTGTTTTGTTGGGCATGATCCAAAAACATCCCCCTCTGCTTTTTTCACAAATTACCCCGTGTTTAAAATTAAAAGAAAAGTGGTTTAAAAGAGTGCCTTGGGATACGTAACAGCAGGGACTCAAGTAAACTACATTAACACATCAATACATATATATACACTAGAGGAATAACACACCACTGAGCCCGAATGTTATCTGAGGACAACCCACGTTTGCCTGTTTAAAGAGCTCCTAACCAAAGCATTGTTAAGTGGCAAAGCTGAATCATGTTCATAATCCTCAGTTTCCTGGCTCGTCCTCACACAGAGAAAACAGACTGCAGTTAGTCTGCCAGCGGAGGGCTATTGATAATGTGTTACATTTGCTAGTGTGCACTGTGCAGCCATTTCTTTAGCACTTGCCAGCTGTTTTCTGTTGTTTGGTGTATTTGTGCTTGATGATCCTCAGCCTTAACTCAGTTAACTGAACTTACATCACCCTTTGCAGCTGTGTTTTGCAGCTATTTCTGGTTGTGTAGTTCGGGCAGATAAATACTGTGTACTGCTGAGATGTAAAGTTGGTGTACTTTCTGCAAACAAAAAACAAAAGAGCATGGGAAGTAATGTACTGCTGTGTGTGCTGAGCTTTATTTAGTGTGTCCTGACACCTTGTGATTAAAGCAAATGAATCCTCAAAAGAAGCTAATGGCTTTTCACCCTCCGTATTGTTCTTTGCACAGGTACCTACCCCTGAAAAACTAAAAACCACGTCTGAACTTTTTTTTCAGGTTATGACAATTTATTTCCCTCTTTTAAACAGCTGATTCTTTTGTCAGGAAGTGAGGCATGTGTTTTACAGTATGTGGATGTGAAAGGTGTGTTTAGCGATAGGGAAAGCAATTTACCTTTTTAGTAATTTGAAAACCTTAAATGTTATCAGGTGTTTGCTTTATGAAGATGGTTTCTCTAATGTGTCAACAAAAGCAATTCCAGCAATGTCAGAGGTAAGGCTGAACGCTGCCTGTGTGTGTGTGTGTGTGTGTGTGTGTGTGTGTGTGTGTGTGTGTGTGTGTGTGTGTGTGTGTGTGTGTGTGTGTGTGTGTGTGTGTGTGTGTGTTTAAGGGTGTGACCAATTGAAAAATGTGCAATAACCTGACTATTTATTAATGGTGTGCCAGTTAACCTTTACATACTATTAGAGCTAAACACATTATCAACTAAATTTGACCATTTTCTGCCCTTTAAAAAGAATACACAACTAAGGAAGTTGTCACTGAAATGTAGTAACGTATACTGTTGCTATAAGTAGCATTAATGATACAGGAACTATACCTGAAAAAACACAGAAGCTTCTTCTGCTGATTCTCAATGCTCAAAATGGGCGTCTGTGGTAGAGTGGTCGCCTGCCAATCCGATGGTTGGTGGTTTGATCCCTGGCCCTGCAGTCCCATGTCGAAGTGTCCTTGGGTACAACACTGAACCCCGAGTTGACCCGATAAATGTGTGTGAGTGTTTATCTGATGAGCAGGTGGTCTTGTACAGCAGCCTCTGCCACAGTGTGTATGAATGTGTGTGTTTACAGTAAATCAATGCAGCGTGAACCCGGAGATAAAAACATGCGCTGAATACACCCACAGGCGCCCCCTCCCTCTCTAGTGTTGTTTTTCAATTCTTTAATGAAGATGATCTCATGCTTCGTCTGACATTTCTACCCTTTCCCTGTTTGCATGCTGAACTGGTACATTGGAAGATATTATGCACATTGCCTCGCGTTCATATGGACCCTGAATGCGTCTGATGAGTTCTTTCCATCTGAAACCTGGTGATAATTAGCGCCCGAGCCAAGGATCTGGAAGGATGGTGGAAAAGATCCTTGGAAGCATTGACCAATATTTTTGAATCAAGAAATGCTTGCTTGTGTTCTGTTTTGACTGATTTATCCAGTTGCTTTCCAAAAGGCACATGGCTGCTGGAAGGGGCTCATGTGCACTCCTTTCTTCTTTCCATCCAGTCTGCCTGCTCGCTGGAGCCAAATACCTAAACTTTTTGTTGCTTGTTGTGATACTACGTCCTCTGTGTCCTTTACAAAGAAATACTGATAGAAAAAAGAGAGAGGATTTTAGCTTTTTGTCGGACACAAAAAGATATGTTTTTGCATTCCCCCAGACAATATTGCAACACATTAGTTTTCATCTTTGCATTGTGGAAGCATCTGAGAGCTGCAATAACACTGCAATAACACTGCCCATATGACTAGAAATTACACCATGCACATCAGAGAAAAAGCCCAAAACTTGTTTGGTGATTAAGTGATGTTGTTGTAAGAGTTGCTTGAGGGGGATTTAATCTCAAACACTTCTTTCTTGGTTGTTTAGCAGCGCGGGAATTGTAGGGTTTGTACTGCCCTAATGTATTTGTACTTGTTGTACTTTTACAAACTCTTCTTCTACATCCCCAGGATCTCTAACTCACAGTCTTTCAGTCTTTCATTTCATTTTTCTTATTCTCTCTGCCCTTGTTCTGCCTACTGTGTTCTTGGTGTAAACGCAACATTAGACGCTAAGATGTGAAAATTGCACATAGCTGAACAATTTTATGACTGCGTTTGAGCTGTAATATAATTAGCGCAATGTTTTTTTATGAATTGAACCTTAAGACGGGGCAGATATTGGATTCAAGTGATGCACAACTCATTTTGTTATCGGTCTATTCTTTGTAAATTTGCCCGTCAGTCTTTTTAAGATTAATGATTTGCCAAAAATATAATTTATTCTTGTAGTTATAGGTGGTTGTTTACATTATGGTCACTAAATTAACATCTTAGTATACTCATCTCTGGATTTACAACGCCACTGCAACATTTACGTTTTGATTGATCTTCAATTGGATTAGGAACACAAGTCACAAGTATGACAAAAAAAATCATCTCACAATGTCAGTCGACTACTTTTTCCATAGCTTGCAAACATCTCACAGTCTTAAGGTCTTTTTACAGTAACTGCAGCCAAAGGTAGAAATGCAACGTTGTCATAAAGTAGCAAGTGTCAATCAAGGAAACTAAACGTAAATTAAAGTAAGGTGCATTAATGATACAGAGATTTCCATCAAATGTACATTAAAATGTAAAGCACAATAGCCAGTTTCATCATATGTTGTTTACATATAATATCTCTTCACACTTCTTAAATCAAACTACTCTTGAATTTAATAGAATTACTACATTTAAAATGTGTGTTTTTCATTGTTGTTGAATTAAAGATTATTCAGAATAAGCTCCGGCAGTGGTCAGTTTCACTACTAAAGCGAGCAACCATGTAAGATACTATTTGGATTGACAAGAGAGATAAGTTCATTGGTGTTTGACTGGACTGTAATCTTATCAGCCAGAAATTATCAGTTAAAATCAGCCAGTGCTTTATTGGAAAAACCTGAAGACTCAAATCACCTGAGTGATGCCAAAATTATAGTTTCACAATTTATTTCTTACGGTAGTTTTTTTTATACCTCTGCCAGGGAGGTTATGTTCTTGGTGCCAGTTAGATGTACAGTGGATTAGATTATTACATTACATGCTGCAAAATGCCTTTGAAAGCAGCATGAAAAGATGAAATGAATCACTTGAGAAAGATTCAAGACTTTTTTAAAGTGTGTTATTTACAAAAACTTTTTTTAATCAGCATCAGAAAGAAACATTGACAGTAGACATGGGATATGTGCCAGATTCAAGTAGTCCATGAACTTATGCTTCACAAAGTTGTGTTGTTATTTGTTCAGTAGTTAATATGTAAATAATTTGTCAGTTGAAATAAACACCAAAATATTTAATGACAGAAGTTAAAACTAGGCTCTATTCCCAATTTTACAACCTAAATCTTTCAACCCCCCCCAGCTTTTTTAGTCATTTTTTAGTATTTCAGCTTCTTACAATCCTGTATTTTATCAGTTGTTTTGGGCAGGGAGAAACTGGAAACAGTTTGTCACTTGACCTTTCGACGATGACATTGGGTTGTTTGTTCTTTGAGAGAAAGAGAGAGAAAAAAACGGATGCAGGTCACCAAAATATATTGAACTCCCTGAAAGGAAATACAGTGAGCATTTCTTCCAAAAAGGCAGTTCGCACCCCACCATGAATGAAGCCTAAGTTTGGCTGCATGTTGTAACTGACCGACCCCAACAAGGCCTACCGTTGTCTACTTCCACTCTCTCTCTCTCTCTCTCTCTCTCACTCTCTCAACTCACATACAAACACACTCCACACAAGTCCGCACAACAACTAACACAACAACAGATAAGCAAATTTGCAACAGAGAGACTATTTATGGTGTAAATGGGTTTAAAGAATATTTTAACGTATGTGATTTCTTTTTAAAAGTGAGATTAGAAGATTGATATCACTTATGTTTGTGCAAGTACAAAGCCTGAGTCAGGACGTGATAAGCTGTGCATTAAGACTGGAAGCAGAAGCAAACCGAAAGCCTGGCTCTGTCAAAATAAAAATAAAAAATGCCTATTAAACTCGTCCAAAGTTCATTATTTAACATGTTGTATTGTGTTTGTTTAACCCGTACATGAACATAAATGTCAAAACAACAATTTGTCATGTGCTTCTTGACGAACAACAGAAATAAAGTACTTCTGTCTCAGGCTGGAGTGTGGGTTTCTAGAGGCAGTGTGTGAGCACAGGTTTAAATTCTTTTTTCTTTAGACTCTCCTCCAAACACAAACATCATCGTCAAAAGAGCTCAATTACTTTCACGGCCAGGGAACCTTGGGGTGCTCTTAAAGTTGAAAGGACAGCTCCCAAAATGATATATTAGGCCTTCTCCTCAGAATTCGAGGGCAAAACAAACCATTAAACCGCCACAACACTAGGACATTTTTCTATCAGAGCTATAAATTGTATTAGTAGTGGTTACTCTATTTCTTTAAATTGTTTAACCCAAGCCCTTTTATTGGACTGGGATAATAAATTAGGATATTTGCAGTTAATAATGTCAACTTGGACCTCCTGTATGTTTGACCATTGGTTGTATCAGCTATAGCAACATTGTTCTCACCTCAAGATATTTTTGATAAAAAGTCCTTAAGCAAAAGTAAAATTAAAATCATATACTGATATAATAGTACAGACAAAAGGACTTTGTTACAGAAAGGAGAGTAAATGTAATTAGTTTCTTTCTTCTTTGTAGTTAATCCATAGTAATGTGATATACTTTGATCTATGCTGATGGTACTGAAGTATTGCTTGATCGAGTAGTTATGGTAAAACGCTGTAAACCCGAGAGCCTGTTTATACACCATCTCGCCCTTTTTATAGTTCACACAAATTACAGAAGCTTCAGAAACACCATTAACATTTTGCCCCAGATGAGCAAAACATGAAATGCCTAGCTGACAAAAATGAAAGGTTTTCCTACACAATGTTCTGAAGAAGTTTCAAAAGACCTCTGCATCACTAAAAACAGATGAATGAGCTGACTGAGCTTCAGAACTGTAGGCATGTTCATTGAAGGGTCTTTTAATTTGAAAGAAATATCAACATCAGAGATGGCTCTCAGTATGACATAATAAAGCTGATGTAAATTTCAGTTCAGTGCTTAGAAAACTCACTGCATGCTGGAATGGATGAGCAGTCCTTTATGTGATATTTTTTCTTTGGTAAAAAGGTTTCTCTACTTTTACGTGTGCTACTTCTCTGCTGTGACAAGCAGCATTTTATTTTTCAGCTCTCAGGCATGCACAATTATTCCTTTAGAAGCAAGTACATTTGCAAACTTTCAGATACCAGTTTTGTCTGTTTTTCTCCAGTGTGTCAACTTATTCTAGTGTTATCGGTTTTGCCTGCTGACCATCAACTGCTGTGGATTTTCTCACACTAAAATGTGAGATTTTCCTTCCAAAGTGGCTTAACTCCAAGTTTTTTGTTCCAGCAAGATAATAGAGCAGCACTGGGAGATGGCTTTGACTTTGGCAACAACCGTTGAATTTGCTGTTAACTCTACCAGTAGGTGGTTGGATTGAAATTGAATGAGGTGGAAATGTATTCTAATAACATCTTATTTGTTTTTTACATCCTTAAGCATTCTGGCTTTGTATGTGTTTATATTTGCACCGTGAAGTCGTAGATATACAGACATAAGTTCATAAGTTCTGTCTGGTGTTATTGTTTTTTTTAGGTATACTGTTAATATAAAAAGTCTGATTAGAACAGCTTAAGTGTTTCCAAATAATCTTCTCTTGGACAGAAACTGCTTTGTGACTCAAGTATGTTGAATATCTAATAATATGTTGTGTCTAAATACAAATATCAATCTTTATGCGTGGTATTCAAATCAGCTGCACATAAAAATCATTTTTTTAATTTGCCATTTACATACAGTATGATTATTTGTGGGTAAAAGCATCTCTAACAAGCTTTTAAATGAACATTTCTAATGTAAAGGATCCTTTATTTTTGCAACGAAAGACTCTTGAGTTTATTTTCTGAGGCAGAGCAGCCAAGACTTAGAAATCATTAGTAGTGCCTTAATTTAAGACCCAGTGGGAGCTGGAGTGTTTGCTTCAATTTTATGCCTAAAACTCCCCAGGAGCCTGTTAATGGTGTTTCTGAAGCTTCAGGCGGGCCTCAGAGAATGCACATACACACAAACACAGCTTTTCAAATCGCCACCACACTTTAACAAAGAACCATAAACCTGCGTAGCATCTCTCCACCATTATGCCTTGCCAAGCATCTTTTCTCCTGTTGCGGTGCACTGCTGGTAATTAGGCCGCTGTTGTTGCTGCTGTCACCGCTCATTCTCAGCTCAATTGGGATGGAGGAACAAAAAAGACTAAACAATATTGCCTCAGTCATAAAATCCAGTGTAATTATTCTAGGTTTTATGTGCACTAGTAAGTCAAAAAATTCCCTTACATGACAAGAAGTGAATTGCCAAGACTAAATCAGCTGCAGCTTCAGAACACCCTGGCACTGGAACCACCACACCTGTAGAATGTTACAGATAGAAATGATGGTCATTTTGTTTTCTACTCAATGTTAAGGTGGAATTTTCTGATTTTGTGCATGTGATTTCAGGCCATTGTTCAGCGACCTGTATTTCTATGACAACCATACCAGCCCCCAACAAAACAAAATTGTGCAGCGACAGCATAACAAACAGTATTCAAATGAGATGTCAACCAGCAATGATTTGTGGCATTAATATCATTGGTCACACAATGATTTCTTCATACGGATTAAATAGAAAAGATAGAGACATGAAACAGACCATTTGATTTTTCATGTAAAGAAATTCCAGTGTTAAAGCTGATCACGCAGACATTGGTGGAGAGTGCTTTTAATGGATAGTGTGTTTAAGTTGAGTTAATGAACGTTATTTAAACTGAAAGGGACCTGAAAATGTATTCTAAGGTCGTACATCTCAGATTTAAAGTCGAGGAGGACAAAGAATTCACATTTCACTTGTTTATTTTGCTTACATCACAATGGTAATACACTTATGTGTTTGATGGTCTTTCCAGGCAAAAAGATTGCTAAAGGTTACAACCAGGATAAACATTGAGACATGTGTGACATTTAATCTTTATCTCTCAAGCATTTCAACATGTAGTATGATCTAGCTGGACTTTGAAATATCTGAAATAATTGAAATAATCAATTAGTCAAACCACAGAAAAATTACTTTTTATTTTGATTATTCTTTAATCAAGGAAGTTATTCCTTGATTACTAAGCTGCTCACTTGTTAGGATTCCCAATTAACTTTGGTTTAATGTGATAATAAACTGATTTTCATTCATATTTTGGACTGTTGATTGGACAAAACCAGCAATTTGATGAGACCACTTTGGACTTAAAGGTTAATTATGAAGGGAATTTCTCACTATTTATCAACTAATCAAGAAAGCAATAAAAATGAAAGCAAATCGTACACTGAAATTTTCAAAATGTTAATGTTTCTAACAAAAACAAGGAGTGATGCTGATAGTCTCACCTCAACTTTAAACCATGAGAACACTATATAGGTACTGGTCCAATGAACTAACACTGTAATTTGGGAGGCTTGTACAAGGTGCATTGGTCCACTACGGAAACTTTATATATTGTTCTTAGTAAGTGACTTCATTTAAAACACATTTGCAACTTTATCAGCCTTTTCTAATTATCTTAACAATAGCAGTAATATATTCATCAAACTACTAACAACAATATGAACAGCAGTCTTCATACAGCAATATAAGAATAATCTTCATCACAATGTTAAAATATTAACAGTAGTTATCTGAACAGCAACATGCATCTGTTGTAATTTTACATTTTTAATGCAGGTTGATAACAATAAGGTAAACCCACTGCTGAGTGAACAGAAAAGGCTCCAGGCTGTTAGCCTGGTCTGGACCAGGCTAGCTGTAGAGAATAAATCTCCATGGTAACTTAGGTGCCTCTGGTTTTGTGCAACCAATTCTAGGCTAAATTCATCCAGAATAGAATATGTTGGCTTAATCCCTTATCCTGGGTTTGTGCAATAGCCCCCTGCTCTGTTCTGAGCCAGCTGCAAGTTTCCTAGATCCTTCTTTGCAGCACCTGACCATATCATTGTGCAATAGTCTAGATGTGATAAAACTAGAGTCTGCAGGATTTGTTTGTTCTAGTGTGAAGTTGGAAAAGCACTTATTACCAGTATATTCCTCCCCAGCTTTACAACAAGATAATCTATATGCATTGTCCGAAACAGTTTACAATCTAAAATAACGCCAATTTGCTCTACTTGCTCAACAGCTACATTGTTCAGCATCAGATTCAGCTGAGGTCTAGAGCTCAAGGAGAGATTTGTACCAGCTACAATGCTTTTAGTCTGTGATCAATAGTTTATTGCTAATGGCCCATTCTAATGGGTCTGTGTACTTGGCGGCCAACAGATTTTCGTTTTGAAATGAAAAAAACAAAAACGAAAAACAGCCAGTTTCCCAATTACCATTAGTAAACAGGGAAACACAAAACGGAGAACAACCCGTTTTTTGTTTTGATATTAAAAAATGGAAAACGAAAAACAATCTCGTTATCCGATTGTCTTTGATGCGTTTATAGATGGAAAACGGAAAATAAAATACGGGTGTATATGTCTCGTTTCTCAATTTTACAATGTTTTTTTTCGTGACCCGGGAAGCGATCGTCAGTAGTCTTTAAGTGTTAAGTGGTTGTACGCAGCATACCCGGAAGTCATTTGGACATCAATGAGACGAGCGTAAAAATGTTTTTAGACGAATATGCTAGTTTTATATTTGAAAACCGAAAGAATGGGATGTCTTGTGGGGATATAGCAGCTGCGTTGGGTTCACAGTTTGGAGTCTGTGTGCACGGTTTTACTATCTGTTGGGATGGATTGTCAATTTCCATCCATGTGGACAGATTGGTAAACTGTACACACAGTAGTTTATTTATTTTCTCCCCCTGAGCTTCAAGACAATGACCACAGGAGGGAGATAAACCACCTTTTAACATTATTTAACATTAGAAAACAAATGGGATAGCAAATATACACTTTTTCACAGTGATTTTGAGTTGTTCCCCACGACGGGTTGAATCCATTTTTTGACTCATTTCTCTTTCTCCCAGTCTTTGTTATATTTCTTCCCGTATTTTCGCCCACATTTATTCCTCCAAAAACTCTCCTACAGTCCAGTCACCATCACTCGCTACTCGCGCATTTTCCTAACCAGAAAAAACAACCGACTGCCCTGCTCGGCCTCTGATTGGCTGGTACTCGTTTTCATTTGGGTCAGAGCCAATAAGAAGCAGGAAGTGGGCGGAAAAAAACTCTGCTGTCTCTAGTGTGTATGGGGAAAGGGGCGGGACCGAGGGAACAAACTTCTACGTTTAAATAACATATAGAAAATACCTGCTTGACAACTTATTATGGAGCTGGGAACAAGCCCAAATAAGCATGCCTTTACAGTTGATGCCTTTACAAGTGTAATTACGCACTTACGCCACAAGGGGGAGTATCATTAGGTGAGCGCTAGTTGGAACAACGGTTTCCGTACCTCAGACAGAGAACAGCCTGCTGAACGAACGCAACTAATGTGTCCTGTCTCTCTTATTCCTGCATCAAAACAGGTTAGTAAGTGTGTGTTACAACACCAAAATATGTTTCGAAGCACTATAAAACCCTTTGGAACATTATCTGAGAAGGTTTGAGGCAGAAAATGTGTGTTTTATTCGAGTTAGAAACTTGTATTTCTACACATTAGCATAGTTTTGCTAGCTCTTGCATGTAAACGAAGTCACAAGATGGCGACTGTAATGTCGTACTTTTATTTAATTATACTGCAGCTCCTTGACATTGATTATAAGCGTGTAAGTGTTGTTATTGTGTAGTTGTAACAATGTATTGTTTATTAAGGTTTGGTAAATGTGTTAAGCAGGGTGAAGAGAGAAGCAAGTTTATATGCTTCACTACAGCTAGTAAATGTCAGAGAACATGTTAAGATTACCACAATGTTGGTAATGGTTGGGACTGTGTGACTTAAAGAACAGATTGGTAAATTCATAGACTATACTATGTTATTTCAGTGGTTAAAAATATAATAATTTTGTGTTGCAATGTGACTGGCAAATTTGGGAAATGAAGTGAATGAGTTTAATGTGAAGTCTGGAAAGAGAAAGAAAGTTATAAAATTCTGTTAATAAAGACAGAGGACAGCCTGCTGAACGAATGCAACTAATGTGTCCTGTCTCTCTTATTCCTGCATCAAAACAGGACATATTTATCTGTTAACAGGTTACTCATGCTTGAGGCCTGTAACATACACTTTAGTAACAAGCCCAAATAAGCAACAACACTTTAGTAACAAGCCCAAATAAGCAACTACACTTTAGTAACAAGCCCAAATAAGCAACTACACTTTAGTAACAAGCCCAAATAAGCAACTACACTTTAGAAACAAGCCCAAATAAGCAACTACACTTTAGAAACAAGCCCAAATAAGCAACTACACTTTAGTAACAAGCCCAAATAAGCAACTACACTTTAGTAACAAGCCCAAATAAGCAACTACACTTTAGAAACAAGCCCAAATAAGCAACTACACTTTAGTAACAAGCCCAAATAAGCAACTACACTTTAGTAACAAGCCCAAATAAGCAACTACACCTTAGTAACAAGCCCAAATAGCAACTACACTTTAGTAACAAGCCCAAATAAGCAACTACACTTTAGAAACAAGCCCAAATAAGCAACTACACCTTAGTACCAAGCCCAAATAAGCAACTACACCTTAGTAACAAGCCCAAATAAGCAACTACACTTTTAGTAACAAGCCCAAATAAGCAACTACACTTTAGAAACAAGCCCAAATAAGCAACTACACTTTAGAAACAAGCCCAAATAAGCAACTACACTTTAGTAACAAGCCCAAATAAGCAACTACACTTTAGAAACAAGCCCAAATAAGCAACTACACCTTAGTAACAAGCCCAAATAAGCAACTACACCTTAGTAACAAGCCCAAATAAGCAACTACACTTTAGTAACAAGCCCAAATAAGCAACTACACTTTAGAAACAAGCCCAAATAAGCAACTACACTTTAGTAACAAGCCCAAATAAGCAACTACACTTTAGTAACAAGCCCAAATAAGCAAGTACACTTTAGTAACAAGCCCAAATAAGCAACTACACTTTAGTAACAAGCCCAAATAAGCAACTACACCTTAGTAACAAGCCCAAATAAGCAACTACACTTTAGTAACAAGCCCAAATAAGCAACTACACTTTAGAAACAAGCCCAAATAAGCAACTACACTTTAGTAACAAGCCCAAATAAGCAACTACACTTTAGTAACAAGCCCAAATAAGCAACTACACTTTAGTAACAAGCCCAAATAAGCAACTACACTTTAGAAACAAGCCCAAATAAGCAACTACACTTTAGAAACAAGCCCAAATAAGCAACTACACCTTAGTACCAAGCCCAAATAAGCAACTACACTTTAGTAACAAGCCCAAATAAGCAACTACACTTTAGAAACAAGCCCAAATAAGCAACTACACTTTAGAAACAAGCTCAAATAAGCAACTACACTTTAGTAACAAGCCCAAATAAGCAACTACACTTTAGAAACAAGCCCAAATAAGCAACTACACTTTAGTAACAAGCCCAAATAAGCAACTACACTTTAGAAACAAGCCCAAATAAGCAACTACACTTTAGAAACAAGCCCAAAACAACGTTACCCGCGACTACCAATATGTGTAAGCAACTTTACATAAAAACAAGCCCAAAGTTGCTTTTAATAAGCAGACTTGGTAACACTGCAAACGACATGGGCGCCCTCTGCTAACCGTCAAGCTCGCAGGAGTGACTTCCGGGTCATAATAAAAAACATTGTAAAATTGAGAAATGAGACGTATACACCCGTATTTTATTTTCCGGTTTCCATCTATAAACGCATCAAAGACAATCGGATAACAAGATTGTATTTCGTTTTCTGTTTTTTAATGACAAAACGAAAAACGGGTTGTTCTCCGTTTTTTGTTTCCCTGTTTACTAATGGTAATTGGGAAACTGGCTGTTTTTCGTTTTTTTTTTTTTTTATTTCAAAACAAAAATCTGTTGGCCGCCAAGTACACGGACCCTAATGCTGTCTGCAGCTCTTTGTTGAGGGTTGCCGTGGTTTCATTAAATCTAGGTGCATACATTTTGTTATATCCCGTAGTGTCTATTGGTATCAGGATGCAAACATAAGATGTATTTGGTATTTGAAAGGATATTTATTTAGAATCAGGCAAAACAGAACAACAGACCTTACAAACGGAAAAATGGTCCGATGGGTGCTGTGGAAGATAACAAAAATAGATCTTCAAAAGGAAGAATATTACTACAACTTTCAGAAACAAAAAGGATAAACCAAAATCCTTCCTAACTAAAGTACTTGGTAAAACAAAAACACAATGCACACAGCACCCCTGAACCTAGGCACTAATATAACACAAAGCTATTACATGCAAGAAGGATATCAGTTATTAAATTTCAACCCTGGCCCACTTCATCACACTCTCATACACTGAAGCAAACAAATGTGATCTGGCAGCTGGTCTGGGCTGCAATCAATCAGGATATTTAAGCCTTAGGCAGACTTCAATGGCACTCCTCTATTAGTTGGTCAGTGGTGGCATGCCTCATCAAACAGCATCCACACACACAGGTTTTTTTAAAAGTAAGTGGAAGATCATTAGTAAAAACAGAAAAAGAGTAAAGGGCCAAGCAAACTTCCTTGTGGAATTCTACACTCTATGTTTTGCACCTGAAAAGCTTCCATTAAAGAAAACATCAAAAAGAAAGGTCTTCAGCCTTGATTTAAAAGAACTGAGAATAGCAGCGGATCTGCAGTTTTCTGGGAGTTTGTTCCAGATATGAGGAGCATAGAAAATGAACGCTGCTTCCCCCTGTTTAGTTCTGACTCTGGGGACAGAAAGCAGACATTTCCCAGATTCACCAGTCCAATCAACCTTTCACCTTCTCTACAATGTAGTCCATTTTTAACCCCAGACATGCGATTCTGCATCAGATTGTGGGCTTTGCAATTAATTGCTGTCATTTATTTGTGTGGCCTGAGCCACTTTACATGTCATCAGATGTTTTGATGAGGTGTTTTGTGTCGTGTTTCATTTACTGAACTGCTTTTAGATTGCCTTCTTTGATGAGCCGCGGTCGGAGCAATGCTCTAACTTGCTCTTTTGGCAGCCATGATGCTACCTTTTTCACAGTCGGTTACATCACACTTTAAGCCTGTTTTCAGTGTTCTGCTCACAGGGGAAGCCATTGTGATATGGAGCAGTGTAGCTTGCACCTGCTAATGTTGCAGTATACAGTAGGTGAATGTGTCAACTCCTCCTGCAAATGCATTTTGAGTTCATTTTGAGAGCAGATGAATTCACTATTTCAGATTTTTAAGCTTCATCAGCTTATCAGGCTCAAACTGCAGTTTTAAGTGTCCTTTTATTATTGGGTCTCATTCAGATCCTAAGTCATTAAAAATAATGTCTGGTAGTAGAGTTTCAACTGCGAAGCTTCTCATCAATAAGGACTGTGATTACACTAACACAACAACTGCAGAAAGAAAATGTGTTTGTCCAACCTAATTGTACTCCTTACTAGTTTTGCCACAAGAGGAAAATTACAGTACATTTAGCAAACAGAGTATATGTCATGCAGAGTCCCCATTTTCAGCTTAAATGTGCTCTTCTGTATCATATCAGTTTATACTGTAAGCCAATCCTCCAGCCCCACTACACAGCAGAAACATGAAAGGATTACAACCCATATTTTAATGCAAACATGCTGCTTATTTTTGCTGTTAATACACTGGATACATGTTGGGCATTGTTTTTCCAAAACTGAAGATCCTTTTTTTGTCAGATGTATTAACTAATTAAATTATATGTATGGCCGGGTTGGCACAGTTGCTAGAGCAGGCACACATACCGTATACGTGGAGGTTTATGCCTTGATGCAGATGTCCAGGGTTAGAGTCTGACCACTGACGATTTCCTTCATGTCTCCATGATTTTTTTATGATTATATAAATAAATAGATTTCCATCCTCAGAGAAGAGGCTTTGCCCTAAATGTTAATGCATATGAATCTAAACAACCAAATGCTAATTTTCTCCTCATTTTCTTCCACCCAGGTTACTTCTGACACTATATCTTTGTCCTTTTTCTTAATGGGGTTGCAGGAGTGTGAATGTCTGTGAACGGTAGTGTGTGGATATTAATGGCGTCAGAGCAGACACAGTAGATTTCCACTCTATGCTGATGGTGAGTTGCTTGTCGCCTACCTCTAAGCCATTTTTGTCTGCTGTGGCTCTGGATGGCCTCGTTGCCACCTTGCTGCACAGTGCCACGTGTGGGCAGGCGCTGGCTTGGGGCCTCTCCCATCTCCTGGGCTGCTCCTGCCACTGCATGGTGGGACTCCCATGGGACTGGGCTGTGGGCTTGGGGTGGGGTGAAGCAGGGGGAGGAGGAGGGAGAGGGGGCTTGACGCTCACTGAAGCACACTAGCGGTCTTAAGAAGCACTGCTGAGGGGAAGTCCTGTGCGTTTGAAGTAGGGACCTCAGAAAGCCTGTTTACTCACGAGGGGGAGTTGGGGAGCTGGCCCGCTGCACAAGAATGCCTGTGTCATGACGGGAGCGCCAGAGAGGAGGAATGCACTCCACAATCCCAACACTGTAGGAGCCGGGCCACAGCTGAGGCGGCAGCCATTTCTTCCTATTTATTTTAGCTCCCTCTCCACTCAATCACTGGCCCTGTCTGCGGCCCTAAGCATCCCTGGAAAAATGAAAAACGGTCTGCTCTTTTATTTATGGCTCAAGATTTCCAAGTATTTGCCAGCGCAATATCTTCCCCTAATGTGGATGAAATATAGAAAAAATATATACAGTATATTTTGTTGTTGTTGCTTTAATCTTATATTTATTAAGGCGAAGTTCACAGAGCACTGAATAGCACTGTCTTATTTTTCTTCAGGTACAGACATTCATTCTAGTGACATTTCAGTGGGGTCCTAGTTTAGTCTTGCCCAAAAACTGTACTGTGATGCCTAAAATATCTTCTTACAAGAATGCTGCATTATGGGGCATTACTATTACATAAGGTTAAATGGTCATACATAGATGAATATATTATCTTCATCTGATTCATGTGATATTAACTGACTTGGAAGTTCATTGGAGTACTAAATCTTCTAACACAGCAGGATGCAAGCTCACTCAAGTCTTTAATACACAAGTTACTTGTGAGTCCATGTGGCCTTTGTTTACCATCCCTGGTTTGTTTGTAAATGGACTGCGCAAACCTACATGAAACCAATTTTTAGTTCAAGGCCATTAATGTCTCGCTGGCAAACTACAAGCAGAGGTTTATTGACACTACCAAATAAAAGATTACCTCCCTTGCCATCCATCCATCCATCCATCCATCCATCCATCCATCCATCCATCCATCTATTTGTCTTCGTCCACTTATAGGGTATAGGGTCGCGGGGGGAGCAGCTCCAGCAGGGGACCCCAAACTTCCCTTTCCCGAGCCACATCAACTAGCTCCGACCGGGGGATCCCGAGGCGTTCCTAGGCAAGGTTGGAGATCTAATCCCTCCACCTAGTCCTGGGTCCTCCCAGGACTTGCCTGGACCACCTCCCTAGGGAGGCGCCAAGGAGGCATCCTTATCAGATGCCCAAACCACCTCAACTGGCTCCTTTCGACGCAAAGGAGCAGCGGCTCTACTCCGAACACGGATTACTGTGCTTCTCACCCTATCTCTTAAGAGACGCCAGCCCCCCTCCTGAGGAAACCCATTTCGGCCGCTCTTAGCCCCGGATCTCATTCTTTCGGTCATGACCCAACCTTCATGACCATAGGTGAGGGTAGGAACAAACACTGACCGGTAGATCGAGAGCTTTGCCTCCTGGCTCAGCTCTCTTTTCTGTCACAACGGTGCGATAAATTGAATGTAATACCGCACCAGCTGCGCCGATTCTCCGACCAATGTCCCGCTCCATGGTCCCCTCACTCGCAAACAAGACCCCAAGGTATTTAAACTCCTTCACTTGTGGTAAGGACTCATATCCGACCTGAAGAAGGCACTCATGGGTTTCCTGCTGAGAACCATGGCCTCAGATTTAGAGGTTGGAACCATACTCCTGGATAGGGGTCGGACCTCTCTTGCCTTCAGTTTATATTCAGTTTGAGCATCAGAATGAAGATCCTGGTCTCAAACAAATGCAAATGGACCCCACAGCCAGCGAGTCTGCAATATGATTTACTTGAAAAGAGTTTCAAATCTTCAAGTGGGGACCATTTGCGCCAAGTTGTGCAATACAAAACATATATAATTGTGTTGTCTAACTGCATGTCAATCACTGCTCATGCACACACATTCATTCTCCCTTGTGGGGGGAGGGGCTTGGGAGACGTTTTGGGCTTTAAGAGAAAGGGGGGAACGACTGAGACGTTGTCGATGTACTCATTTTTGGGCTAAGTCCTGGATCTTTGCAATCTTACCTACAGCACCTTTAATGAGATTTCAAAGTAAATTCAGTTGTTTGACACATTACATACACCATATACTTTTTTTAGTGCACAAAAAAAACTCAGAAAGAAAATTGAGGTAATTTGCTTTGCTGATGGAAATATAACTGAGATTCAAATTGGCGTGTTTCTATCAAAAGATTTTCAGAGTTTGTTAAATTGCAGATTATAAAAAGTAGTAAAATGTGCTGGAGTGATGTTGTAATAATAGAGAAACTCCCAGAAAACATTGTCTATCTTGAGAACACACAACAAGGTTCAGACTTTTCATTTCAAATTGAGAGGATGTCAAATGAGAAAAAAACAAAACAAAAAAACTCTAAAAAAACTAAAAAATGCTAATTTCCACTGTGGTGGAGACAAAACAAATGAGAAGCGGAAGGCCTAATCACATCCTTACTGTTTTCATGCAGCTCCTGCAAAACAAATTATTCTCTGATGATTCATTTAAATGCTTAGATGTTCCCCCACCGGGTTTTCAACCTTCTTTTTTGACCAACCAAGCTGCTTATACCCTCAAAGAATCAGCAGTAATTATAGTGGGAAATGAAATCCTAAGTGTAAAGAAATGGGTTATCTGTGGTCACTTGATCAGGATTACTGAGGGAACCAGTATATCAGCAGTGAGTGACAGGTTTGACAGTGACGGCCTCAGCCTTCAGAGTGTAAAGCTAAGCAGTATTAGGGGTTGGTTTAGAACTGGTGTGCCCTGCCATCAAAAAGGAAAGTATTAGCATTTTTTCATGGTCTGATTCAGAACCAGCTGTTCAAGGATACAGGATATCTTTATTACCCAAAGGGGACCAGAGGGGAAGCCAGGGGGACCAAATATTGTCAAATCAGTTTTCATATCAAGTGAGAAATTTGCTTTGAAGTTAATTCTGATTTTCCTGTTATGTAACCACCAATGATCTGTAGATTGTAAAAATGCCTAATAATAACTATATAATTACCAATTAGTCATGGTTGGATTAATAATAACAGTTCAGTAGCTACAGTATCACATCTCTATACTACAGTGTTTTAGAAGCATTTGCAACCTGAGGCTTCATTAACAGCCACCAGTGAACACACAGTATGAGTCATGTCAGTGTGTGTGTGTGTGTGTGTGTGTGTGTGTTGTGTGCACGCGTATTTACGCCCCTGGCACAATTTGGGTGTCGTGACTGGTATAATCCCATCGTAAAATGGTCCAAAATAAATACTTTAATTAACATCAGGGCTTGAATGTGAATGCAAAAAATACATAAAAACAAAATACATTCAAAATGTTACAAATGTAAGATGACATTTTTGATTGATTTTTAATGACATTTTCAAGTTTATGGCTGTAATCATGAAAAAAGAGCAATTTTCTCCAATTGGAATCAACTTATATAAAAAATAATAGAATAAAATGACTATGACTAATATTTATTTCACAAAATAAATAAAATAGAATCTAAAACTAGCACATGTTGTATGATTGTATTTATGTAGTGTATTAATGAAATCTCAAATGCAAAATTTACTTTCATACCTTTCTGTGTGTGTCAAATGTAAAACAACCAGGAATCACCAGAATGAAACACATACTGTTCCCTCTTTTTATATATCGGAAGAAGACCTGAAGCTACATGACACACCCATTAATATTGATTCAACCCTCTGACAGCTTCAGACTGTGTTTTTGTAAATAAGTGTTGTTATTACGTTGAGAATTTACTCAAGCTTTTCAAAATAAAAGCCCAATAGCAACTGTTGAAAATAATGTGTTTTTCAGATAATTGCTTTCCGTTTTTTCTTTTGTTTTTGCGTTAACCCTCCTTTCTCTTATGTCTTCATCCCTGCACAGAACCAGAGCTGGATGTACCAGGGACCCTGGACTCTGTAGCCCGGCAGGTCAATGAGACGGTCCTCCGCCGTCGTCGCAGAGATGCTGGGGAGGACGACTACAATATTGAAATCCTGTTGGGAGTTGATGACTCAGTGGTTCGGTTTCACGGCAAAGAACACGTGCAGAATTACCTCCTCACTCTTATGAATATCGTAAGTCCCTGACACTTGTTTTTGTCACTTGTTTAAATACTGTTTCAGTCTAATGCACTATGAAGCTGAGTTGTCTTTGTGATTGACAGTTTAAAAGGCACTGGTGGGTAAAAAAAATCTTTTTTTAAGAGTGCTGCGCTGTGGGTCAATACCAATACATATGGTTGAGTGGTTACAGTTTATAAAGCTGCAATCTTTTACTACGCAAGGCTGTATTGATATAGAAGAAAAAAGCTTACTCTATACTGTGGGAATCCAGAGCCACAATCCTCTCTCCACCTTCTGCCTGTCATCTAACGTTTCTTTCTTCATTTCAGTCATTCTGAGGATAATTACCCATATTCTAAGATAAGAGTATCTACCGGAGCTCTCTTCGGCGCTTTCGTCGTAGAACAACAATTATTTTTAAGCGTGCAAAACAATTCAGCTGCCATGAGAGTGTACCAGCACAGTAGCCATGCATTTACATCATCATAACTTGGTTTCTTTCATATCACATGACCCATCAACTCTCTCCTCTGATTTTCTTTTTTCTTTTTTTTTCTTTTTAGCTGCATCTCTGTTACTTTCCTTTCCGCCATGTCTGAAACAATCACATCCATTTACCCATAGACTCACAGCCCCCTTATAGCAATAGTTTCCATCCAAATGTATTAAAAGGTGTAAAGGAGGCAGTGGTAACTACTGTTTGCATTAAGATTATTAACATAAAACAGTAACTAAATTACATTTTGGGTTCCCCCATGTCTGGGAGAGCTAAGTCAGTATTAGTAAGCACTCAGACTTCTGAGGCGAAAAACAATACAAAGGAGTCTATACTACCCTATAATCTGCCATGATAGATAATGATTGTAACTGGTCATGATGTGAATATACTGTTTGAGCCTTCAGCGTTAACAACAGTCCTCTGCTGTGGTTCACTGTTCCATACACAGATCTTGGATGATCATGGACAACAAACTGTGTGGGGAGTCTATAGTCGCCTACTTAAGATCAGCGGTGATATCGCTCTGCGCTGGCTGATTTTTTTTCCCAGTGGGGAGAGCAGTTGGAGAGAGCTCAGAGGAAACTCTACCCATGGCATGGCGTACCAGCACCGCTCAAAATTGTTGCTGAGCGCTGCTGAGTTCAAATTATTTCTAGATTGGCATCATTGGTGTTAACCATTCATTGCACTTAATGAGTTTTTTTAACATTAACATGAATTGCCCCAGCCTGTTCATGCAAACAAAGCAAAGCATGGCAGTTGGTCAAGGCCACACCCCCACGCTCCACCTGTTCAAACTCAAGGAGTGTGCCATTACATCCCAAGCAGGGGTTATCCTACCTTGTGTGTGCATCAGTTTCTGATGTTGCACCTCACCAGGGTCATTTAATCAAGATACCTGACCCTTGGGCATTTGACAATTGATTCAGGCAATCATTTGCTTCTGGAGGCAGATTAGAATCACAGTGTTTACTCATCAAGTTGTCACAGGAAAGCCTTTCCAGTGGTGAAGAAATTGCCCATATGTTTGACCATTTGCTGGTTGTGTTGTGAGGTCTTTAATGAGACATTTTAACGCAGATGGAGAAGCAGGCAAACTATGTTATATAGTAGTTTGTTGTAATTCATGGAAGTACTGAAAAAAACTAAAGTTACATACAACAAAGAATAGTGTGACTAATCCTGCCTCTCCTCAGCATCATGTGGCAAGTTTTCTTCATCACATTGGATGCATCCTCTCTAAATACTAATGTATGTGGTGTTTCCATTTTTTTCACCTGCATTACTTTCTGAAAAACAGTAGGAACGCAGTTTTACTATAGTAAAGGTGGTGTTTTTCATATTTAATTTTTTATAGCTGTGTATGTAACCTCTTACCTGGGCTTATTGGTACCTTTGCTCTTTTACCTGTTTCTCTCAAACAGTACAGTGTGTAATTGTTTGTAATTCTTATTTGGTGTTTGTATAAAACAAACAAACATATATGTTCAATAACTAGTCTAAAACAAGACACCTGCTTAGGCTTTCAGTTAAAATCACAATCAGCAGTGTTTGAAAGACACCAGACTAAAATCTTTTTTGTTTGGAGTGTGTGGTTAACAGTTGTGACAGCAGTGTGTTAGCATTCAAACAAAGTGCTGTAAATCCACAGTGCTGTGGCTGGTTAATGCTGGTTAAAGCTATGGTATAAGTGTGTAGGGTTTTGAAAACTGTGTTCAAGCAATGAAAATCGAACTAGAGTTTGGTCCACATGAACTGCTGCTGTGCAGACTGTAGTTAGAGTTTTGCACATGTGACTCCAGTTGTGCCCACTGTTGTCTAGCAATTAAAAAGTGTGTGTGTGTGTGTGTGTGTGTGTGTGTGTGTGTGTGTGTCTTTGCGGGGAAGGTAACCTGCATGTCACACGCTGCTTTACAGCAGCAGGAGGTTAATCGGCTAACCGGCTTTGACTCTGATACACTTTTTTCCTGCTTCCAATGTTTCATGATTGCTGGATAACATTTCTTTATACCGTTGATGACATGTTGTAGGGGAGAGGAATAAGACTTGAAACATGAAAGCAGCAGGCCAACATAATCAAACAAATGAAGGTAATTGTTAACAAGCAGGCTATGAATCCAGCTTCTGTGTTGTTATGTAAAGCAGGAGATACATGAGCCTGCCAAGTACAGGATGTTGCTGCCATCGATTTAATTCGTGTGATATTTAGTGTTTTGCAGCTTTAGGCTTACTATCTGAGGACTGGCTGTATTCCTGTGTAGTTCTCATGCATTTCCTGGGATGGTATTTTCACAAAAACCTTTTTTTAAAATCCATTCAAATTACCCTTGCAAAGATAATCCTTTCAAATGCAATGTTTAGACGCATTGATTGCATAATTGTGTTTGCACTCTTTCTTTTCAGTCCTTTACCTTATGTTTGGTATTGTGTTCTTGTTGGAAATTGTGTTATTCCTTACTTTTCATCTATTCTTTTCTTTTCCTGGCATAAATGGTCTTCCATAGTTTAAAAATAGCACCCTAAAGGTTGAGCCATGGACCACAAACCTCCCCGGTTTGTGTCCGACCTTCGTTCCTTGTCATTCCCCATCTCTTTCTCCCCTTGTTTCCTCTCTCCACTTGTCACTATAAACACGTTAATTAAACTTAAATGCATCTTAATTGAGCATTGACCACTATCTGGTCTTCATTTCTGTACATGTATATGCATATACTGATTTATATACTGTATATAGCTCTATCGCTCTCACCCTCTCTCTTGCCCTCTCTGGTTCTCTCACACTCAGTCAGATACACTCAGACCTGCAAAGTCTCCTCTTCCATGCTCATCTTTCTATCCTCCCCCCTCTTTTCTTCTCTTCCATTATTCTAAATGGTAAAGAGCTACAGCATTTATATGGCAGCCTTGATCCAAAGCTTTAACAGCAAGGCTGTCTCTTCTTCTACTCCATTATTTTTTTATTTTTTTTATTTCCCTTTCTACCCTTCTAGTGTCCCTTCTTTCCTCTCCTGTCTGCTACTCTTCTGACCTGTTTCTCTTTTCTTTCCTTCTCCTTTCTCTCCACTTCCATTCTATCCTCTCTTCTTCTCTTCTGTCTTTGCCTCCTCCCTTCTCTTTTCCGACTCCATCCATTTTTTATACCTCCTTTTTTTCCTTCTACTCTTCTATTTTCCCTTATTTCCTTTCATCTTGTGTAGTCTCCATTCCTCTTGTTCCTGCTTCTCATCTCTACATTTCGCTTTTTTTCTCCTTTTTCGTCTTTTGTTGTTTTCCTCTTACTTCTCTTCTCCCCTTCTTTCCCTTTCCGCCGTGCCTTCTCCTCTTCTTATTCCTCCCGTTTGCCTTCATTCTCTTCTCCTCATCTTTCCCTTTGTTGTCATCTCCTTTGTTTCTCCTCTCAGCTCATCTCCTCTTTTTCTCTTCTCCTCTTCAGTCCTCTCCTTCTATCTTCTGTTCCCCTCTCATCAGTTGTCCTTAAATGCCTCTTATCTCCACTTCTTCCTTTTACCTCTGTCCTCCCTCCTCTCCTCATCCCTTCTGTCCCTCTGTCCTCCTTTCTCTTCTCATCCTCTCTCCTTTTTTATTTTTCCTTCTCTCTCTATTATCTTTCCTTATCACCTCTAAAATCGTGTGTGTGTGTGTGTGTGTATCTGTGTCTGTCTGTGTCCGTGTGTGTGTACATTTTTATTACTGGCATATTGTCAACAATGTGATCAGCAACAATGTAGTTTACTGGGGACTTATTGTAGACACACCCACGTCTGAACACACAGTATGAATATATTTAGTACTGCTCCAGCTCTACGTTTTACCCCTAACCTGCTACACTAAATGAGATAATAATTAAGTTCCTTTTTTGATGTCACATCCTTCGTCTTAAATGAGACTCCATTAGCAAGCACAGGTATTCTTGAGACAATTTGTCTTCATGATATCAACGATCAACGAGCTCTCCGTACAGGAACTCCCCTCTCTATTGTTTCTCACCCCTAACATGCCTGGCTGCTCACTACCTTCTCCAATTTTGTTAAATGGATGCTTTATTCGGTTCTGTGATGTAAACAAATTATGGAATTAGTGGATTGAGATCAACCACACTGTCAAATATTTGAGAATATGTCTATGTATAATTTAGATTTTCTTGGCTTGTTTTTATTACATTTTTCTTGTCGTTTTTTGACCTGTCTGGGTCTTGTACCATTTCTCTTTTTGTGTTATTTTTCACTGGAGACTTGACTACATATTTTGGCTGCTGCTGATGGATCTGTTTCAGTCTTTGGTGTACACATAAAAAGACTGAAAAGAAAAAGAAAGAAAAAATGCTAGAAAAAAATGCTGGCATCAGCTTTCAAACATCAATAACAGCTTCATATTTGCTGCACATTTCTGATGAAAGCCTCATATGGAAGCTTTCACACGTTATTTTATTCACCATAAAGCATTCCACTGAGAAGTTATGTGCTGCCTAATCGCTATCTTTAGAAATTACACCTCTAACCAACATCAGCGTGCCAAGATATTAAAGTGAGGCTTTTTTGTCAAGATGATGATATGCAATCAGAATATTAAGAAAAAGATACAACTTGTGTACACGTCTGAGTTTAATTATGTGAAATTATCCAAAAACAAACTACACAGGATTGACGGCTCATAAAAATAAAGTAAAAAGAAATGGCAGAAACCACCCATGGCATCAACAGAAGCTCGGAGCAGAGGTTCCACATTACTGAGCTTCACTAATGACTCCTTTTAATGGGACATGAAGTCATACATGACGTTGATGGACCTCTGTTGGTGACATTTGGGTAATGCAACAACATTTACATATAAATATACAGTTATCTGTTCATTACCTGCGTAATTCAATTTGAAAGCTGTGTAACACATAATAGCTTTGTGATTTATAATGTTGAGCGTTTGTATTTATGTGGTCTTTTCTTAAGGCTGCATTTTGTATTGTACTGCAATATACTGTACGTTGTTAAAATGTTGTGTTCTCTATAATGGAGTCCAGTACAACACCACATCACATTACAGGCTCAAATATTACCATAAAGTTACATGTAAATCAACGCTTTTTCTATGACACAGTGTAAAGTCAACATTAGAGACATTACATTTGTTTGATGGTTGTTGTATTGGATTGGATATTGTGAAAAAATAGGAAAAAAGTGTTGCTTACTATGAAAAAGTGCCTACCCATGTGCAGTGATTCCTTCCGAGTGAACACAGTGAATCTGACTGCTGTAGATGTAAAAAGAAATGCATACAAGTTGTGCTAATTCAGCTTTGTTTAGTTCCTGTGTTGTTACAGCAAGGAGTGCTTTGAGACCATCTACAAACTACAACACTGAAAAGAGATACAAACATATTTTCAAAAACAAGCATATGCTTACTTTTTAAAAGTAAGTGCTGTAGTACAACTAGCAGGAGACAAGTTATAAGTGAGGTAGGTTTGGAGACACTACCTTATTTAAATCATTAAATTGATAACCTACATATTTTTGTTTTATCTCTTCTCTGTGTTGTAGTTTGTAGACGGACCCTAAGCTCTCTAACTGCCGTTTCAACACCGGGAACTAAACACAGCTGAATTAGCACAACTTTCATGCATTTGTGTCACATCTACAGCAGTCAGATTTACTGTTTCACTCAGAAAGGAATCACTTCACATGGGTAGGAACTTTTAATAACATTTTGAACATGTTTAGAAGCTAAAAACACATTTAAAACTTGCCCTGTTTAAGCCTGTTGGGTGCTAATGCTAGCAGGAGGATAACACAGGGTGGGCAGCACCGATTGTTTTCGTTTTTCTCTCTACTGACAGCACTCCAAATTTACAAACGACAGAGCTACGTGTTGGAATTGGCCGGAATTCTCCTTTAAGTGGAAAACCAAAAGGAAAACCACCAAACCATGAAAAACAGCCCCATATCAAAAGTACAGAAAAGCATGTGAATTGGGTGTCCATAAACGATAGTTACGTAGGTAACTCCAGATTCTATGAGTATAGGCGTAGCCCTCTAAGGGCTACGCTATTGGGTTTATCCCTTCGCGCATGCGCAGTCGTGAAGATTTTCTTTCCCGCCCTTGCGTCCAGCACGGGCCTCAACTACGTCCGCATTTACTGTATATGTACACAGCGGACCCGTTGTTCGTCTCCCAAAAACATCAGCTTTTTCTTCAACCAATGTTCTAGGAGCAGGTGGCCCGGACCTTAGAGGGCTACGCCTATACTCATAGAATCTGGAGTTACCTACGTAACTATCGTTCTATTTCGTATAGGCTTCGCCCTCTAAGGGCTACGCTATTGGGTTAGGGCGAAGCTGATGTAGTCAATGCCACCTGCGACACCGGTATCGGTCCACAAGCCGAACATAGACCACATTTTCCCAACAACAATGTACAGAGGCTCAATCAGAGTCATTCTTCTGATAAAGCCTGCCATGCTAACGCCGTGGCCTGAAAAGTTCATAAGGCCCACAATGTGATGGCAGTAGTTCAATGAGTAATGGGAATTGTGCGTGATTGGCCCTGCAAGGGACGCCGAGGGGAGGACCGTATGCGGGCGAAAAAAATCACGCATGCAACGGAGTGACATCATCATATCCGTGCATGTAACATGATATGACAATGTATGACATTAAGGACTGCGTCTCACAACCATACTCCAAAACAGGAGAGGTAAGACAGCAGAGCAAGGTTGCTGCGGCACCACTTAGTGGCATAGGGGTGCCTGGAAGTAACATGGTTATGAAACTACAAGAAACTGCGTCTCACAATGCGCCTAAAACAGGCGAGGTGAAGACAGCAGGGTGAGACTGCAGCGGCATGCACTAGGTGCCTTAGATTGGTAACAATCGGGCATCCGCTTCTTGTCCTCTTAACGCACATCCAACGCAGCATTACACGTTGATTGTGGACAGAACATATACACATGTTCAGACACATCTCGCACATAGAAGCGGATGAAAGGGCACGGGAAGCCCAGGAGGCTGCCATGCCTTTAAATAGAGCCGCAGGCGCCGACAGAGCCTTCGTAGCATGCCTTCGGATGTCGCGTAATAGCCTCGCACAGCCAGTGAGACAGACGCTGTTTTGAGAGGGCTGACCCTCGGGAGTGCTCTCTATAATGCACAACCAGCTGTTGTGTTTTCCTGATATTTGCCGTGCGCAAAATGTATTGAGACAGGGCACACACCGGACACAACCGGTGGGAAGCCACCTCTGCCTCGTTGACGAGACGGGGGAAAAAACCCTCGAGGGAAAAACACTCGACCGAAAATAACTAGTTAGAATCTTCGGTGTGAAGGAGGGGTTTGGCTGTAATGTGGTTGCTCTCCCGTCCCCTCTAATGGAGAGGCAGGACGGAGAAACCGACAGTGCACATAAATCACTCACTCTTTTGGCCGACGTTAGGGCAAAGAGAGGCGCCGTTTTAGCGACAGCATTCTGAGAGTTGGCCTGTGCCGGAGGCTCAAACGGGGCTTCCCCAGAGCCCGGAGCACCAGGGCTAGGCCCCTTTGGGGGGTGAGGGGGCGAACAGGCGGTTTTTGACGCCGCACCCCCCCTTCAGAAAACGCCGCCGGGGGGATAGGCAAAAACTTCCCTCTCACTCTAGCCTTCCTGGCAGGAGAGGGCTGCTGCGTATGTTTTGACTGTAGATGGAGTCAAATCGCTATCCACCAGAGTTTGGCGATACGTCAGCACGAGAGGCAGGGGACACCTATGGGATCCGCGTCCCCCCTGTGCGCCAGCGCTGGGAGACAGACCAGCGCCCTGCGTAACATGCTGTGTTAGAAGGGGCTCTGGAGCCCTGGATGGTGCGCACCACAATCTCTGTAAGCGTTACCGCTCAGCAACCAGCCCCAAAGTCTCTGGGTTATAACTGGGTGATGACAGATCGAGCTGTTCAGCTGCGACAGTGCGTCTCCCTGCCACGGAAGTTGCTAGGGGGAGGATCCACCAGCAGCTGAACAGGGTCGGGAACCAGGGCGCTCGTGCGCCTCCGGTGCCACCAGAGCCATTGACAGATTCTTCTCCTGGATGCGCTCCAGGAATCGAGGGAGGAAAAGAAAGCATATAGGGAGAAGGCGTCTACGCCAAGAGGAGAATTGTCCCGCATGCTCAAGGAAAAAACACCGAGTGCACTGTGTGTTTTTCTCGTGGAGCGAGCAGATCCACCTCCGCTTCCCTGAACCTGCTCCATAACATTTGAACAATAGTGTGATTCAATCTCCACTCGTTGTGCCCCCCCCTCGACGTCAGGTCGGCCGCCCGTTCGAAAGACATCGGGTTATAGGCCTACACTGCTTCGAGACAGCCGGTGACTGTGCGTCCACAGCGGAAGGCGTCAGGCTATTTCCACTAGCTGGGCTGAGCGTATACATGTCGCTCTGGCGGATTATGAACGCTGCCGCCGTGATGTTGCCTGTCCGCACGACGACATGTCTCCCCCCGACACCACTGGGGTGAAGTGTTTCACACTTTCACTACCGTGGACAGCTCCAGGCAGTTTATGTGAGAGGGGAAAGGGGCCAGTCCCTCCCACCACCTGTGACTCACACATCCCTCCCCAGCCAGTGAGGGACACGTCTGTGTACACCGTCACATATGACGTCACTCTGCCCTGGGGAACCCCGGAAGACAGGATCCGGAGGTTCCCTCAGTATGCCAGGTCTGACAGGAGTGAATGAGGGATGGACAGCATACGCCATTTGTGGCGAATGTGATCGAGCTGTCCGCGAAGAAACTACCATTGGACTTTCCTTATGTAGAAAAGACCCAGGGGAACCACCGTTTGTCCCGCAGACATTATGCTCGGGAGCCGCATCATCACTGACAGCGATGACACTGTCGTGTGTGGCCTGAAGCGGGACAACAGAGAGGTCAGGGCGTCCTGTCTTGGTGCTGACAACCTGGCCCTCATGGTGATCGACTTTATGTCCACGCCCGGATAACCTATCGATTATGCGGGGACCAGAGCGGTCTTTTCGCCAAATTATGGCAAAACCCAGCGTTTGCAGCCGCAGGACCTCTATAGTCTGCAGCGCCGCTTGCTCCCGAGAGGAGGCTACAATGAGCGGATCGTCCAAATAAAAAGGACTCTGATGCCCCTCTTCTGTAGCGGCTGGAGCACCGTTTCCATGCACTTGGAAAATGTGCGAGGGGTAGTGAGTACCCGAACTGCAGCCGGTTGAGCCGGGCCCATTGGAAGGAGAACCGCAGGGGGTTTCCTGTGCCCAGGAATGATTTAGACGTGAAAGTAAGCTTCTTTCAGATCCACTGACGTAAACCATTCGTGGTGGCGCACACATTCCAACACGTGCCTGATGGGCATTTGGAAAAAGTGCGCTCCATAATGTATCATTTGAACTGTGACAGGTCAAGGATGGGACGCAGTCCTCCTGACCCCTTCGGGTGAGAAAGTAGCGAGAGTAAAAGACCCTCGTTCTCCTCCCCTTGAAGGACGCGGGAAAAGGCTCCGCTTGTCAGCAGCCCTTCTAGCTCTGACGTCATCACGTCTGACTGTGCTAGAGATGATACCGTCGCCTCCAACACACCCGCGAAAATGAGGCGGGGGGAGGCGAACTGGAGTGTGTAACCCCGTGTTATCGGCTTTGACATCCAAGAGTCGATGTTTGTCAAGCCAATCGATGCTGCGCTGCACCCTGATAGCACATGTCTGAGTGTTGTTCACCGGCATGGCTAGCGGGGAGCGCAGAGCCCACCCCGTCGCTGGGCGACACGATCACTCGTCTCGGCCAGCCCGTGGTAGGGCTTTTAGAAAAGGGCAGTGGCCGGTCACCGCCGTGTGGGGCGGGAGCGGCCACTGGGTTAATGTGTCCCACGTCCCGCCGGCATCGCCGTGGGGAGGTGGTTCATTGAGCGGCGTCATCCACAATGGGTGGGCGCATTCCCGCTGCCGGCATTACGAGGAGGCCGTGGCGCTCCGCGTGTGGCAGCCTGTGCTTGTGTGGGGAACGACTGTCATATCAGCGCGTTGTTCAGAACGAATAAGGGCTGTATGAATGAGGGGAAAAAACGGCTGTTAAGATGGGAGGGAGTGGCCCTCAACATGCCGTTGTGTTTCCGACTCTCAGCCGAAGGACAGACGATCCCCGCGTCCCGTCATTGCCACCGTCCGTGCCGCTTGCTGGGTGGCTCGCGAGACGGATTGGACCCGGTGGGGGCCGCCGCATGGTTCTCCGACCTCGTGCAGCCTGCCGGCCGAGTTTATGCCGGCTGTCGCTGCGGAGGGGACCGGGCCCAAAAAGGCCCGTCTGGGGTTATAGGGCCGTACAGACGCATAACCAGCGTCTAACTGTCGCGGGCAGCTGAGACATGTGGATCCAGGTGTTTCGCTGGGCCACAGTCTGCCAAGCCATGACCCTGGACATCGCCACCGTGATCAGGGTGAGGATGGCGGTGGGCTATGTTGTTAGTGCCGCCAGCCCCTGGGAAAAACCCCGCATCCGTGTCGCCTTGAGCCCGGTTAAACGGGGCGTAGCGAGAGAGAGGGAAGCCTTCAGATTCCCAGGCTGGGAGAAAAGCCTCCTCCACAAAAAATGTCCGAAGCTCTGTGAAGCGCAGCCAGAGTGATGCCCGTGAAGAGGGGCGGCTCCGGGCGTAATGTCCCCGCTCAAAAGGCCGCGAAGGGGCTGGCAGCTCCGCCCGGGAGTGCTATGCCTCTCCGCTCTGCCGCCTTCCTGATGACCTCTGGCAGATCAACGAAGAGAGCTTTGGCGGTGGAGGCTGGGGCCGTTTGAGGCAAGGGGGAAGGCCGCTCGGCGGTGCCCCTGGCCGTTCGGGAGACGGAGAGAGCTCCAGTGGGAGGGCGTCGATCGCCGTCTCCAGGCCCAATCCCCCCAGGAGAGAGGGGGGGATTCCTCCCAAGGGGGAGGAGGGAAAAACCGGTAACGGCGGCGCTGTCCGAGAGAACCGAGCCAGCGGACTCATGCTCGTCGAAAGACGCCGTCCGCCAGCGGCTCCAGGGTGTCGCCGGGTTTCCCGTCTGTCTGCCCCACTGCCGTTCCGTCCCCCGCTAGCCTGGCAAGACCAGAAAAGCCTCCGCCTGTCAGTTTAGCTCTTTAGATGACAGGCGGGGGCAAAGCCGGCAGGAGGCGTGGCGGGTAAGGGCCTGGCCGGCGAGAACGGCGCCGAGGCAGGTCCCGCAGCGGGGGTGAAGGTCCGGCGGCAGGATGTAGCCGGTCCGGCAGGAGGGGCAGACGCGAGCACCGCTGGAAATTCTTAAGCTTGTCTTCATACTGCGAAATTGAAGAAAAAGTGGGAGACGAACAACGGGTCCGCTGTGTACATATACAGTAAATGCGGACGTAGTTGAGGCCCGTGTTGGACGCAAGGGCGGGAAAGAAAATCTTCACGACTGCGCATGCGCGAAGGGATAAACCCAATAGCGTAGCCCTTAGAGGGCGAAGCCTATACGAAATAGAACGTTAATTCACATCAAAGTACAATAGGCCATCATCATATTCCTTCATTAGAACATAGACTAGTTAGCCACACCTAGGACAACACAACCAAATCTCAAATCATACTGGCAGCAGTTAGAGTTGTGTTGTCTTTTGACATGAAGAAGAATGTATTATTTTTTTTTAGCTGTTTTCATCGGTTTAGCTATTTTCAGGGTTTAACCTGTTTCTCTCCTGTTACTTTGGGACCGGAGGTTTGTCAGCTGATGCCTGTTTTGGAGCACATCAGTACTGACAGCCTTCATACAGTATGACAGACACACATGCACACTCACTGTTTCTTTGTCTGCAGCGACTTGTTTCTGTGTGATTCCTGTGTGTGTCATAGGCAGAAAACACAGCAAGAGACAAACCTCAATGCTGGCAGTTTTTCTGTGATGAGACACTGAATGATATTAGAAAAATGTATTAGAACTTTATATCATTATTCACTGTATAATACAGTACACTATGTAAGTAAAACACATTAGTGCACTGTTGCATTAATGTCTTAACACATTATTACCTAAGATTAAACTGAAAATGAATGCATTAATTTTAGAAAGCCCTAAAAAAACAACCTAGATAACAATACAAAAGAAAACAAACATTCCAACATGAAGATCAGCACTTGTGATGACAACAGAAAAGTGCTGGTGTTCTTGAACAGATAAAACCCTAGACTAGTGACTTTTTAGAAGGATATTTCAGCGAAAGAAGCAATCAAATCAGTGGTATTGATTGGTGACCCTATCATTCTTTGCTTCCCTCTAAAAAGATGTATTGTGGTAATTTTGCACTATATCCAGTAAACGTGAGCTGGGAAAAATAAGAAACATAAGGCCAAACACATACAGCAAGAAGAATTAGTCCTATAGTGTAAATGTGTGAGAAAAGCTGTTAAGAAGTTGCTGTGATTTTGATGTTATTACAAACCTTTGCAAGCGGGCAGATCAGTGTGTGGTAGAAAGATAACATATGGTGTAATTTTAGCTTGCGGTGCAGCTAACGCCGGGGGAGCGCTCTACCAGTACATGTGAGTTTAGGATGCGTTTATCTTCTTTAAAAAAAAAAAATGAAGCACCCATCTGTGGCAGATTCAGCCAGATTGTTGCTTCTTACTGTCAAAAAGCAGTTAGTAATGGAATCCGCTGGACTTGGAGTAATACTGCAGTTCGCCGTTTGTTTTCCTGCTCCTCCAGCAACATTGCACCCCAAGAAGTCGATAACATGCTCTGAGCATTCAGATTTTATACTGCCTGAATATTTTTCGTCTACCTCCTCTGCCCTGAACTATGACATATTGTGCAACGAGGCAGATAAACTCAGTGAGAAATCATTGGCCTAAGGAAAATGAGACCCACTGTGACACCACCTGTCGCTTCACTCCAAATGCTCCGGGTTCCTGCAGTCATTAAGTCTTCTGATTTACAGTGTCAGATACCATGACATGATGTGGATTGGCTCACTGTTCGGTTGATTGGGACTTACTGTATGCTCCATAATCCCTCTTCTGGCGAGAGCAGTCATGTTTTTCTTCCTCTCCCCACTTATCTCAGCTTGGCTCCTTCCCTGTCTGTCTAGCTTGTCTTGTGGAACTTTTCTCTTTTCTCTTTGTCCCCTGCCTGCTGTTTTCCTGGAATATTCAACATGGAATTGATCATCTGGTCGCTCAGCGCTATTGACAAGATTTTTTTACCCAAACATGCTTCACCGGGGGAGCCATCATGTCCAAGTGGAACATTGGCAAGCGGTCTGCCTGGACGTTCTAACTGTGGAAGTCGTTGAAGATATTTGGATAATTGGAATTCTGTTGGTGGGGCTCCTGATCATCGGAGTTGGGGTCTAACTGACCTATCGGAAAATTGGTAAGACAGCCGCCAGCAAATTTACCCACCAGCTGTCTGAGAAACTTAAAGAGTGCCTACATGGAGTGATTGAGAGGATGAAGGTTTTACATCTGAGGGCTGACTGTCTCGCAACATCTCAGACCGGACCTTGGAAACGCAGAAGGGGATTGATTCCATCAGGGCCCAGTCGGTGGAGTTGCTTCGTGTAACCTCCGGACTGGCAGAGAAAGTAGATGGACTGACAAAATCACTACATGAGCTGGATGCTCGTATGACGCTGAGGTCGGTAGCAATTGAATGATGGACATTGATTCGGACAAATTTCCACCGGGTCAACCTAAATTGGACTGAAATTGTTTAAACTGCCCCCCCCACTGGCCTTCACCCGAGCGGGAAAACAACTAGCAGCTGGCCATTCTATCTTGTCCTGTGCACTGGCTTATCTCTTCAAGGACACGCAGATGAACTGAGTAACAACATAGACAGTCTGACGCTCATATTCACACACACAACTCATTAACTCACACAAACATACACTCCGTCCCCCATCCCGCCCCTGCCTGACTGCCTCGATTGTGTTTCTCACTCCCTCCAAAGCCACCTCAAAACATTCCTTCATGTGTCCACATGAACTGTGTGTTGACTTGTGCATCATGTGTTATGTTGTGTATTGTATACCATGTTGCTGTCTGCATAAATCCTTTTCAGAGAGTGAGTGTGGCGGCGCTTGAAATAGCTGCGGCCCGGAGGCTTTCTCCAAAGTGTATTTTGTTGCCTTGTACCTGTACATGTGTAATGACAATAAAGTTGAATCTATCCATCAGTTAGTGGCAAAACAACAGGAATAATGACACATCACACTGATCCAGTTATATGTCAGCTGTCAATAACATGCATGTTGTCCTTGTGTACAGCTGTCATGACAGGCTTAACATTGCTGCAGACTTTACAATATAATGTAATATAATATAATTTTAGGGGTAACAAATCTAAATTACAACAAAAGTCCTTTGCATTCTAGACATGTAAAACGTTTACGTTGTATTTATTCAATAATAATTATAAAATAAATACAATTATTGTTCTTTTGTCTGTCAATCAAAAAGAGTGGTGACAATCTCATGCTTTATTAAAAGTGCAGTAAATGATTCTGCACAACAAATCACATCTGCACTCAACTCACATCCGGTAGTGAGAGCCTCTCCTAAGTGGAAGTGTGAAGTGGTAGCCGTAAAAAATGTCTCTTGCACGCTTTTGTTTGTTTTCCATTTAGACAGAGGGCTGCACATTAACACCAGATTTTTTTTAATGCACACAGAAAACAGAGCTAGGTGACCGTGAGAAGATATTCACTAATTTTGACAAAATGTGTATTGGATTAACATAACTTACTATACCTTTAAAGGAACAGTTTGCATTTTGCAAAATAAGCTTATTTGCCTTTTGGAGAGTTGGATCAATATCACACTTATGTCTGCGTATTCAGTATGTAGTTGAAGGCAATAGCCTAGCTTAGCATAAAGCTGTGTACAAAATTCAAATGTACCAGTGAATCCAAGGCTCTCTTTACTATATTGTTTGTTTAATAAATACACAAACAGAAATGTTAAAAATACAATTTGTGGCTATAGAGGGAGTTGTCAAAGTATTGATCTTCTCATCTTTACTGTTGGAAAGAAAGCAAAAACATGTTTCCTAATATGTCGATCACTCTTACTTAATAACAGAAGGAGAAGGATTTCTCAGTGGCAGTTTCTAAACACAACATTTAATGTTGGCCCCTCCTACCCGGCTCATTAAGGGTTACAGTGCTTGACAGCTAGTGAAAGCCAACCCCAGATTCACTGTCTCTTTTGTTACTTTGTCCTTCATTTTCACAGCGTCCTCTTGAATGAGTGTTAATGTATGTGTTTATTAAGTTTGTTCTCCCAGCAGAATCCTAATCGCTCGTAATATATATTATATACTATAATTTCCATTTTTGGTGTTTTATTATAACACATTTGGATATTGACTGGCATGAATTATATACTGGGGTAAAGTGAAAAATGAAAGAAAATGAAAAGACAGGCTCATATACTCTGCATCTTCAGGTAGATACGTGAACATGCACATGGAGTCATTTAAATAGAAATCCATCAGTGTATTTACTATTTCCTAGATACCCACAGAGTGAGCAACGTTGATCTCTGAAAGGGAAATTTGTTTCCTCTGGCTAATTAAAAACACACAACAGGTCCGTGGAAGATAATAGTGTTTTGAAAATGAGGTGTGAAACAATAGCTCAGTTTACATTTTCCCTCAAATTTAAGATGATGGGAAATGTTATTCTGGCTAATCTATGAGATCCCTTCACTGGCCAGGCTCACTGACTAACCCAGTTCTCCTTATTGATCCTTATTACTTCTCCGGCTGCAGGGATCCACAACGGTCTAAATCACATGTGTCAAACTCAAGGCCCGCGGGCCAGATGTGGCCCGCCATGTAATTTTATGTGGCCCGCGAGAGCTTAAAAGTTTTGAGTGTCTAAAAATAAATACCAAAAAATAAATTAAGAGCGTGCTTTGACCAAAAACTACATTTCCCACAATGCCTTTCGACTACGCTAGCCGCGGCAGTATCCATGACAACGAGTGGAATTGAGATATAAATAATGATCCCAAAATGTCCAGAAAGAGAAATGTTGATGCAGACGGAAGACTGTTTCGAGAAAGATGGGAAGGCGAATACTTGTTTGTGCTTCTAAGAGAAAGACCGGTATGTCTTTTGTGTTGAGGCGGTGTCGGTTGTCAAAGAGTACAATCTGCGTCGACATTTTGACACCAAACACGGAGCTAAGTACGCTAAAGCTAGCCTTTAAGAAAAGCAACAAATTGCCCAAGAACTAAAAGGCAAACTGTGGTCGCAGCAGAGTTTGTTCATGAAATCCACAGCCACAACGAGGCCGCGGTGAAAGCTCGCTTCATTGTGGCTGAAGAAATCACGCTTCCAAGTCTTTTTCAGAGGGAGCGTTTTTGAAGCAGTGCATGCTGAAGGTCTGTGAGCAGGTGTGTCCCGACCAGTTACAGACTTTTAATGTCAGTTTATCAAGAAACACCATCGCCGACCGAGTGAAGGAACTAGCAGAAAATCTTACAACACAGCTGGCCGAGGAGACACGCAGCTACACAGCTTTTTCATTAGCTGTTGATGAAAGCACAGATAACACGGACACAGCGCAGTTATCCATTTTTGTGCTTGCATTTTGTTTTGTTTATCATTTTCAGAACATGATCAATCGATAGTAGAGAGAGAATCCACTTGGTGTGTTCAAGGACAGGCAGCATCTCCTCATCAAAGACTAACCAAAATACTTGACCAATATAGTTGTGAACTGAGTCAACCTTTATTTTGGTATTTTTAGTTGATTACATATTATTTATGTGTAGCTGCTGTTGTAATTATTTAATGTTTGCAGGTCTTATGTGTGTATGCAGACAAATTGTCATCATACCATCAGTTGGATGCAAGGCTGTGTGCAGCCTTTTTTTTGTAAAATGCTACATGTGTCATACATGTTCTTTGCAGCTGAGTTTTATGTTATTTTTCTTTATTCACTTGGACAGTTTGATCCTTCATTAATGGAGTTATGTGGGTTTTCATAAGCTGACAAAATTTTAAAAGATTTATGTTAGAGCAACAAGCAAACATATGTTTTCTATGCAACTGTAATTGTCACTTGAATAAGTTATAATAAATAATGAGTTATTTAACATTAAGGAGTAGTTACATTTATTTTACATTACATTCGATTACATTTATAAGTTACATCTGGCCCTTTGAGGACAGCCATTATGCTGATGTGGCCCTCGGTGAAAATGAGTTTGACACCCCTGTTATAGATGATATTGATTTGATGTCATTGTCGGTGAAAGTCAGTCACTAGTGACTATTGTTGGTCTTCAAGCCCACTGGTATTCACGTCATCCCCCATCTCCTTCTGTATTTCGTGTCTATGTTTTTATCTATTGTATGCCCTGCCTTATAAAACCAATTGACAAGGGAATAAGAGACAACATAAAATTGAAGGCTATGCATCTGCGCACACACTCACACACACACACACACACACTCTCTCACACACACACACACACACACACACAAACTCATATCAAACCAAAAGTTAAATGCTAAGTAAGACTTATTTTTTTCCATTTTGCTGGTATGGCAACTGACATTTGTAAGGAAAAAGAATATAATGATAGGACGCTCCCACTCGCTGCATTCACTGACTCCTTCAAAAAGATTCAAATAGTGGTAGCACAGGTCTGTGATTACAGTCATTTGTGCAGTGATTTGTAAATAGTGGTTTGTTTCTCTCGCTCACTTCCTCTGATGAGTTGAAAATAGAAGCCCAGAATGATCAAGATAGAGGGTGTAAAGTGCCAATGATGCAGATGCCTTAAAAAATGCTAATTGCTTGAGCTTTTGAGCTTTGATTGACTATGCGTGTCCACCCGCTTCTCAGGTGAATGAGATTTACCACGACGAGTCCCTGGGAGTCCACATCAACGTGGTCCTGGTGAGGATGATCATGCTGGGATATGCCAAGGTGAGTGTCACAAGCCATCTCTGTTGATTGGATTTGTTTCTGGAAAGCAATAGTGTAAAATACAGAAATGGATAGAAACACAGTGTTTTATGATGAATCATTTTAACATACATGTACATGAAAGAAACAATTATTTACCACAATTTGCCGCCGCCGTTTACCCGAAAAGGAATAGACTGAAGCCAAGGCTTATTTTTACCTATCCTATCCCTTAATCCCCCAAGGGCCAGTTCTTCAAAACATTTAATGATTTAATTATTTTTAACATTTAATTTAATTTAATATACGGTGATGATTGACAGAAACATTCCATATATTATTTTTGTTTGTTACTGAAATCTTTTTGGGGGATTGTTTCGTGGGGACAAGATCATTTTTAGTTTAATTTTATTTTTACTTTACTTTAATGAAGTGTATTATTTGACCAATTTTAAAGTTTTACTAAATTTTTTCCTGGGAATCCACCTTGAAATCCTACCCCCTGTTGGGATCGGGATAATCCTGTTGTTTTTTTTTAAATCAAATTTATGCAAATCCTACTGACAAGTTTTGAACAACACAAACTGAAGGTTTGATCCAGATTTAAAGGATTGGATTCCGTTTCTAATCTGATTTCAGATTCCTTCAAGCCCTGATACCACCATATTGTTTGCAACAATATGCTTGTCACCATTATTATAAATTGATATTATATATGTGCGTGTTAACAAGGTCCGCGTCAGTTGCTAGGGAACTACTGGAACAAGACATACATGGGCTAGAGCATATATATACAGTGGGTACGGAAAGTATTCAGACCCCTTTAAATTTTTCACTCTTTGTTTCATTGCAGCCTTTTTCCAAAAATCAAAAAGTTCATTTTATTTCTCAGTAATGTACACTCAGCAACCCATCTTGACAGAAAAAAACAGAAATTTAGAAATTTTTGCATATTTATTAAAAAACAAAAACTGAAATATCACATGGTCATATGTATTCAGACCCTTTGCCGTGACCCTCATATGTAACTCAGGTGCTGTCTATTTCTTCTGATCATCCTTGAGATGGTTCTACACCTTCATTGGAGTCCAGCTGTGTTTGATTATACTGATTGGACTTGATTAGGAAAGCCACACACCTGTCTATATAAGACCTTACAGCTCACAGTGCATGTCAGAGCAAATGACAATCATGAGGTCAAAGGAACTGCCTGAAGAGCTCAGAGACAGAATTGTGGCAAGGCACAGATCTGGTCAAGGTTACAAAAAAAATTCTGCTGCACTTAAGGTTCCTAAGAGCACAGTGGCCTCCATAATCCTCAAATGGAAGACGCTTTGGGACGACCAGAACCCTTCCTAGAGCTGGCCGTCCGGCCAAACTGAGCTATCGGGGAGAAGAGCCTTGGTGAGAGGGCAAAGAAGAACCCAATGGTCACTGTGGCTAAGCTCCAGAGATGCAGTCGGGAGATGGGAGAAAGTTGTAGTAAGTCAACCATCACTGCAGCAATCCACCAGTCGGGGCTTTATGGCAGAGTGGCCCGAAGGAAGCCTCTCCTCAGTGCAAGACACATGAAAGCCCGCATGGAGTTTGCTAAAAAACACCTGAAGGACTCCAAGATGGTGATAAATAAAATCCTCTGGTCTGATGAGACCAAGATAGAACTTTTTGGCCTTAATTCTAAGCGGTATGTGTGGAGAAAACCAGGCACTGCTCATCACCTGTCCAATACAGTCTCAACAGTGAAGCATGGTGGTGGCAGCATCATGCTGTGGGGGTGTTTTTCAGCTGCAGGGACAGGACGACTGGTTGCAATCGAGGGAAAGATGAATGCGGCCAAGTACAGGGATATCCTGGACGAAAACCTTTTCCAGAGTGCTCTGGACCTCAGACTGGGCCGAAGGTTTACCTTCCAACAAGACAATGACCCTAAGCACACCGCTAAAATAACGAAGGAGTGGCTTCACAACAACTCTGTGGCTGTTCTTGAATGGCCCAGCCAGAGCCCTGACTTAAACCCAATTGAGCATCTCTGGAGAGACCTGAAAATGACTGTCCACCAACGTTTACCATCCAACCTGACAGAACTGGAGAGGATCTGCAAGGAGGAATGGCAGAGGATACCCAAATCCAGATGTGAGAAACTTGTTGCATCTTTCCCAAAACGACTCATGGCTGTATTAGATCAAAAGGGTGCTTCTACTAAATACTGAACAAAGGGTCTGAATACTTATGACCATGTGATATTTCAGTTTTTGTTTTTTTAATAAATATGCAAAAATTTCTAAATTTCTGTTTTTTTCTGTCAAGATGGGTTGCTGAGTGTACATTACTGAGAAATAAAATGAACTTTTTTGATTTTTGGAAAAAGGCTGCAATGAAACAAAGAGTGAAAAATTTAAAGGGGTCTGAATACTTTCCGTACCCACTGTATATAGTCTAACAGTATCTGTATGTACATGTACCTAAAATGCATCATATGAGGCATTTGTCTCCTTCCTGCCAGTCATGATTTATATTTTCAGCTTTAAAGGCCATAATTGCTTCTGGTAATTTTATTCTAACAGTGATGTTGGAGGAGCATTTTCTTCCCAGAGTGCAAGATGATTGGTGTGTGGGAGAAGACAGTAGCTAGGACACAGAAAAACTCTGCGCTATATTTGATCATATCACAAAGAAACTGAAGTCTCAGTCGTTGAAACAGGGCTGCAACTAGTAATTGCATTAAAATAATTACAGTGAAGAGTTTTGATGACTTGTCTAGGGACAAAACAAGTTTCACAGAAGCTGTACACCATCGGAATACAAACATCGTCTCAAACTAACATCTCTTTTGACCCAGCTTTTAGAAAACCATTAAAATATATGGTTATAAAATATAAAGCCTAGTAAAGAACAGACACATACACAGGTCTCAGGTCTGCTAATAATAATTTGGAAGGTGTAGTCAGTTGTCAATCCATTTCCTGTCAATCACTTAGATTTAACTTCTTCTTTTTTTTTTTGATTTCTTTATTTAAACATGTAAATGTGCCAGATCTAGCCATGCAGGCTAATTGTCATCTGCAGTCCCTAGCAGGTTGATGGCTTACAAGAAAACATTAGATAAAGTACAACACATAAGTATAAAACAAGGACAAATGAGCATAGACAAGTAAAATGACACTGGAAAAAAGATAGCATCAATAAAACTAATTATTTATGGATAACATTTTGGATTTTTTTGCTGCAGTTGGTCAGCACAAATGCTCCCTTTCCCACAGTTAAAGTTTGTGCACAATTTGTTGCTTGTTGGTTGGTATAGGCAAAACAAAAGCTCTGAACCCCATCCTCACTGGCTGTTAGAACAAAGCAAGAGAAAACAAAAGTCACAAACACTTACCCCTCAATTGGATTAAAGTCTCAAATTTAATCCCAGGAGTACTCAAACAGAGCCATCACTTCTACAGAGAAATACATTGTCTATTTTCAAACGGATTTTTTAAATCTGTTTTAAATGTTCACATGCTCTAAAAGTCTCATGCCTACTATTAATCTGCTGTCTTTCATGTGCAGGATTGCTGTAATACCAATTACAAACACTTTTTGATCTCATGCTGTTATTTAATTGTTTCAGAGAAGCTGTTATTTCAGCCTCATGGAGCATGCCAGTGACACATCCAACGGCATTACTAATAGAGGTGTGATGCTACATAGGGAAGAGCATGTATCCAGATGGCAGGGGTCATCCAGTCTCGTTTTCCATCACACATGCTGTAAACATGCATTATGTATGATCACCTGTTTTTAGACTGAAGAGAGTTAATAGGTTTCATCCCAGTGGCCCCATGTTTAATCTGTCTTCACTGTATGCATTGGACTGCTGGCAGAATACAAGTTCATTTGAACAGTCAAGGTTCAGTGATGAGAATTCTCTCTCTTTCTCTTTCCTGTCAGTCCATCAGCCTCATTGAAAGAGGCAACCCATCAAGGAGCCTAGAGAATGTGTGCCGCTGGGCATTTGTGCAGCAGAAAGGTGACCCTGATCACGCCGAGCACCACGACCACGCAATATTCCTCACTCGCCAAGGCTTCGGCCCCACAGGGATGCAGGGTAAGGCTCCTGGAGGACACAGTTGCATTCAAATGTGAAGTTTCCGTTTGCACACAGCATTTTTACCTACCCTGTGTGGTTAAACTGAATACAGTTATAGGAAAGTATTCATCATAATACACAGCAATAATAACAGCATGTCTTGTCATTTATTGGGCGTGTGAGGCTACAAGTGCCCTGGATTAATTTCAAGGGATAACACATCTAATCTGTCTTGATGTTGAAATGATTGTGCAAATTTCATGTTGTACTTTTAACAAGCATTTTTTTTTAGAAGGTTTCAACGTAAGTAACTCTTTTTTGGGAAATCCGTTCAATCTAATTTGAATGCGATTAGCATGTCACAGATGCTCTACTGTAGGTAAACAAACAGGGCTTACACTGCAGAGAGCACTGAAAAATCAAAAAACCTCTTTATCACCAATGTCAAGCAAAAAAAGCACAAATAATCCTCCAAGGATAACACCGCAAAAGCCCTTTTGTGCTTCATAGTTTTTCCTTAATTTATAGTCTTGGGATTGCAGGCCTGAGAAGGCTGGAAACTCAAGGCAAATATTGCAATATACTGCCAGATATTGACTGCGGACCCCTCTTCTTATTTCCTCCACTGTAGCCAAATTGAAACAATGAGAGAAATTACTGTCCAAAGTTGTGGCTTTTAAAGGCCTTTTCAACTTACTTCATGTCTTTTTGATTTGCCGATTTAAAGTTGAACTATTTTTGATTACCATTGTATCTTTATTAAGCCTGTTAATCCGTGCAGAATTTGGTGCAGTCTTTATTTTAGTAATCCATTTGAATTTATTTTTTTCTTCAAATCTTTCACGTTTAAATTACTTAAAATAAATTTAGAGATGTGCGAAGAAATTCAGGCATCTGGAGCAATTTTTTTGAAGAACAAGAAAGAGGCAAAAAGCCTTTTTTTTCTCCTAGACCAACTTGATCAATGAATTTCCAACTTTAGAAGTAGTCTGTCTTCTTCCCCGCTGTCTTTTATTTTTTTCTGCAAAAGCCAAATCTTTTGAAGCTTTTTTCCCAGGACAGTACAGCGTAAGACGCAGGAGATAAAATAAGTGCTTGCATCCTCCATCCACCATTGACAGATAGCAGACAGTTATTTCCCATCAATGGAGAGAAAAATGAATTGTTGAATTGAGCTGTTCTATAGTTAGCACCTTTGCTGTCAGGCCATTTGTATTGCACATGAATACAAGAGGACTTTTAATAATATATACTCTAGCTACTGTATTTCATCAGTTTTAAGCTGAAATCTATTGAGAGTATAAACCAATAGCTGCTGCCTCTGTTAAAAATCAATCAAACATAACAATTCCCACACCAGGCCCCCTCAATCATTACAGAGATAAAGACATGATTGGCTTCATGGCTTCCTGGACTTCTCTAGTCAAAAGCAGAATTATGTCAATGCTGTCTAGGAAAAAAAACATTTACAATCACATCTTTGCAGTCCTTTGAGCTATTGTTAAATTTGATAAATTCAGAGCCACATTCACACCATCATTTTCAGAGGAGGAAATAAACTAATGACCAGATTTCACCCAATGGAAAATAACAGTTTGATAGAAGTTGTTAGTGGTAAAGAAGATGGAATGGAAATGCCAGTTCTTCCTTCCCTGAATAGCTGAATTAATCAATCAAACATCTAGCATTATGTCTTTTCTCAAGGTTGTGATCCTGCATTTCCTAAGCCTTCAGTAAATCTACTTACACACATACTGTAAGTAGGTAATTACCATCAAATGCCCTTCTTTTTACACAATGGTGACAGCCCTATCTAAAAAAAAAAAAACAATTTAATTCTTTTGTCCAGCTCAAGACAACCTGATTTTATTTCAATCAGGAGAGACATGTTTGCGGATATGCAAATAAGGTTTATTGTACAGCTCAATAAAATGTACAAAGTCTTTGGCAATTAGACTGCATTGCTATACGAATATTTTGTATATACTGTACATAGGGGTAGAGAACCATCAGCCCCCCAGATCTAAATATAGACACCAGTGGTGGCGACGAAGGAGCCTGAAGAACCGACCGAAGGAGGTTCTGGACCAGTCAGCTGGAGTAACTGGAGGTGGAAGGAGAGGTGGAGGGTTGCACTCTTTGCCTGCAACGACAGCTGAATAGCACAGGGAGAAACTATACTGTAGATTTTGGGACAAGGGGACCACTGGTGTGATTAGAACACTAAGGTTTAGGGTTAGGGTTCATGTGTCATGACAGTGTCATGTGTTCATGACAATATAATGTCACTCTTATGTAGAAAACTTCAAGTATCCAGTATTCAAGTACTCCAAGTGTTACCTAAATTTCTCTTAGGTAAGATCATATTGTTTTTTCACATAGGCCTATTTAGCATCATACATCTACAAAAAGGAAGAAATGTATATTTCTTATTCAAGTATTAGAATATTTAATTCCGAACAGCCCTTTCCCCTCTGATATAAGGTAAAATTTTGGTTTGTATCAATCAGGCTATCATTGGGAGGTAATTTGAAAACCTGTGTATCTTTCTGCTAGAGAGTGCCAGTGGCAGAATTTTATTTACACGAACCAATCTTGTTTATCTCTGATCCTGGCTTGAAATCTGTTCAATAGGCTATCATTGTAATCCAAGCGTATTGAACCAATCTGTCAAATCTGTCCACCCCATCAGATATAAATACAATAAGTAGAATAGTCTAATATTTCAACTTGAGAGAGAATAATCTTAAATTACATACCTCATACACCTTTAGTGCTTCTAACAGCCAAGATTCTCTGTTTTGTCGTAGATTGACTTGTAACTACAATATTATGACTTTTATTATAATCTGTCCCCCTTCAATTCTGTGTCTCGAGTTATATTTCTTTCTTTTATCTTCCTGCTATTGACTCAACCACACTTTTTCTTTCAAATTCAAAAATAACACTATATTATCTCCTTTCTCTCTGGATGCTAGACAGCAGGCATGGTCGTTTCAGGGGGTTTCTTTGCTTTTCAATAGAGCTTTTTCTCTTTCATTCTTCATTCAATATAATAATTCAATATATAATTTTTTTCATTTTACTTCATTTTACTTTTAGAGTTTCTTTGAGATTCATTTTTGGGCATTTTAGGTCTTTATTTTCACAGGACAGATAAAGACATGAAAGGAGAGAGAGAGAAGAGGAATGACATGCAGCAAAGGGCCGCAGGTCGGGGTCTAACCCGTGGCCGCTGCGTTGAGGAGTAAACCTCTATATGTGTGCGCCTGCTCTACCAACTGAGCTAACCCGGCCACATCAATTGAGTTTCTTGTTTTAAATTTTTTAGGACAGTTTGTTTGCTTTGTATTTAATTTTGGTTTTTAAATCCAAAGCAACAACTCTGCAGATAAGAGATACACATTAATGTTTTGATGTCTTATTTTGAAGTCAGGACAGGTCATTATTAATGTTATTGTACCAAATGTACTGTATATTGTGCTGTGCTGTGCCAAAATCTAATGTCAATCTTTGCCTGGAAGTGTGTGGTTCACTTCTTGTAAAAACTATCAATATTCAATATTCTTTATTCATTATCTTGCAGCTACAGTAGGTGTGTTACCATCAGTAGCAAGTGCAAAGCACAGAGCGAGGACTAAATGAGGATACACATGTATTCTAACTTTGTCACAGTTGAGGTTCTTCACTACTGATGTCTGTAGCTTTCATTCTGTCAGTTACTAACTAGTCTGTATCCTTTGCGTTCCACTTCCCGGGTTTGCTCAGGTGCTGTTCATTTTGAACGTCCGTTTATGGATGTTCCGTTACCTTCCGCTTTTTGTGTTGTCCAGTGGATTATGGAGAACTATGGTTTCTGCTCCTCAGATCTCTGCAGGGTGAATCCAGACAGCTAGCTAGACTATCTGTCCAATCTGACTTTTCTGTTGCATGATTAAAACAACCTTTGAACGTACACATGTTCCACCAAAACAAGTTCCTTCCCGAGGCTATTTTGCAGCAGCAACGTGGCTCCGCTCAGTGCTTAGCACCCCAATTGTGATTGGTTCAAAGAAATGCTAATAAACCAGAGCACATTTCTCTCCCATCCTGGAATGTGGACTAGCCAGACCCTCCTTGGCAGCACTGTGAAGGAAGGGTCTGGCAATACCAGACTAGTTACTAACTAATGTTAATAACGTGGCAACTGATGACTGTTAAAAATATGAATTTTCGTGTCCTGAATAATAATCATGTAGCTGACAAATGATACTTCCTTCCTTCAAAGCAGAATCTCCCGGTGTTTTTTAAATGTATGACTATATGACATTATTTTTTATGCAGCAACTTTATTTCTTTTTTCTAGTCAACATAACAAGAAAATGATATTGAACAAATATATTTTGCCAACAATACCAGCTCCTGGTAACTAAAGTGTGATTAAAGTTTTTGTAGTTATGTTTTTTTTTTTTAGACCAGGGAAAGATTGTCATCTTTGTTGGATATTGAAAAAGTCTACGCTGACTGAAAGTGAAAAGGGAATGAATAGAACTGAAAACAACCATCCTTTCCTGACCTTACTTTTTCTTTTTGATAGCCTTAAACCTATCAACACGTTAAACCGAGTCTCTGGTGTGAAATTTCTAGTGTGGTAGATCCAACCATCTAGCCCTACTACCTCCCTACATATAACTTGTGCAGTATAAAGAGGGCATACTTTCTTGATATTTAGTTTTCTCCAAAATGGATTTAGTAAATTAAATTAGCTTAAACATCTTGTAAGAACATTTTTGTAGGCGAGGTTTGCTACATTTGTACTTGGGTGGGGTTGGGCATCATTTAAAAAAACTTTGCTGAAACAAAACATCTAATTGTGAAAATCATGATTTCAATCAGATTAAAGAAGAGGTAGGACGAGTACAAACATGAGGAATCATTTAATGTCAACATCTGGGCAGTTTTTTTAATTGACTTTTCTCATTAACTTATCTCTTACAATAACCTTCATTCTTTCTCCTGCTTTTCTTTAGGTTATGCTCCGGTCACAGGAATGTGCCACCCAGTCCGAAGCTGCACCCTCAACCATGAAGACGGCTTCTCCTCAGCCTTTGTTGTGGCTCACGAGACCGGACATGTGTAGGTCCTTGTTTTATGTTCTTCCTTCTTTGTCTGTGTAAGTGTTTGGAGCTCCAAAACACACATGTTCCACTTCCCAATTCGATGCTATGGAAATTATTGTAATTGTCCTTGCGCTGAATACCACAGCCTCACATGTTAAGTGTAAATCTTCCTGGGGCTTTGTTGCCCTGTGATCTCTATGTTAACTGACATGGGGGACTTATAAATCAACTGGGCTTTGAGCACTTATTGAATTTCAGGGTTTGTTTATCAAGCACATGTCCAAAAACACCAGCACTATCATGTCCCCCTTTTCTCTTTTCCCACCCTTGAATACAGCTTACACTTATGCCACACTTCCTGCAATGTATCACTTTTGAAGTACTGATATCAACCGGCCCAACCCCCCATTTATCAATAACACAAACAAAATCTATTTTTTTAAAACCCAAATTATGCGGTTTCTTTGTGTGGAATTGCTCCATCTGTTCTAACGCCAGCCAAGTATACGCATTTGGGAAAGACTTAACAGAAATATAAAACCTGACCACAGATGGCACTAGACAAATGCACATTATTGACAATAAAGTGTAGGTTTAAACTGTTATGGGTTTTCTATTAATAAACAGATTCTGAAATACTGTATAACATCATATACTTGTAGTCGTGACTTCTCATAGCAGTATCTGATCAGCATCATCGCTGGGCTGAGTCTGACTGAATTCTGAGACTGATTAATAATCGCGTTTTCCTATGATAGTATAGGCTGCGTGGAAGGAGATATACAATTCACCCCACCTCCCAACAAAATATACCCACTAATTAGTCATTACCATACGAACGTTTCGCTACTTCAGAATAAGGTTACATCTGCGTTCAGATCAGTTTTAGCATTGCAAATGGCAAAATGACAAATGGAGGACATTACACATAGCAATACTGCCACTCATTCCGATAAAACTGACCATAAATGTTTTATTTATGAACAAGGTAATTCAAACCCAAGACTGGTTACGTAAAATGGAGCTCATTTGAGATGCTGTTACTTGCTATCTAACCCGTTGTTCAGTCAATTCACCTGCAGCACTCGCTGAAGCCTGATTTTGGAATAAATCCGTCATTTTGAGCACTTTGATGCATCCTCCTCCAGCATCCACTTCTTCTTTATTCTGGTCTTTTCAGCCCCTCCTTAATCCTGTCTTTTCTTGCCTTCCATGGGTAACATTAAAACAGCAAGAAACCACGCTAATCCTGACTGTCAAAAAATGCAGCTACTTTTCCTCCAACTTTGTTGCTTTCTGTCTGTCTGACGTATGTCTTTGGGCCATCCAATTAGACAAGGGGGTGCTCATGTATCTTCTTACATTTCTGTAAATAAACTTGACCTGCAATCGGTTCATTGGATAAACACATTCCCCATTCCCATGAGGCTTTGCTCCATTCTACGTTAATGTAAGAAAATCAAACAAATTAAATTGTTTTATTTTATTTGTGACCATGAAAGTTCTGTAACACTTGAATAAGAATAATTTTATTAAGATGGCTAGATTGATGGGAGAGGCTACACAAACAGGGTATGGAGGGTAACCATGAGTTATGAAGAGTGAGCAAGGGGTAAAAAATTGCTTGGACTTTCAAGGTAAACTACTAGTGGGAACCCCAGAGAGTTTTGTGGAGAGTATGCTGCAATAATAACTACTTTAAAGATCCTTAGGCAGCTGTTTATGTCTCACGGCCGTTTGGGATAATCTGTGGGCCTGGCAGCGGGTATTTTTGGGCCGGCCGGCCGACCAGGAAAACTCCAGATTTTCCCGATTGCCACTCCGCCCCTGGTACTGTACATTGCACTTGACGCACCACTTCAAGGCAACTTGACATATTCAGCAGCATTCATTGGCGGAAAGTCATTGCGGCTTGATGGTGCTAACGTTAGCACATAGTAGTAAGGGCGGTGAAAAAGTATGGGATACTTTTTAATTAATGTCAGTTTAGTAATTCATATTGTATCAATTATTTTCTTTTCAGAATCCATATTTGAGCACATACACGTACATGTAGATTCCTTTAAATGTTAAGGGGGAAGATTAAAAAAAAGAAATTGTATCTGTGAGTTCTCACAGAATCACAATTGAAGTCATATTGTGCCACTTAGTCAGAATCTTATTAACCTGGAGTCCCAGTCACAATAATCATATATCATCAATCATATGTGATGTTTTAGGCATATTGGCAGACATCCATTTAAAATATAGGCAATGGCATATGAACAGCCTTGTTTTCATTTCCACTGAAGTTTCTCAGCTTGCAGTCTAATAATGTGTATGGTCCAGGTAGATTTGCATAAAGAATGATTGTCATTTACAAGGCTACGTATACTTTTAGAATTTAAGTAAAATTCCAAGCCTGTACTCTGTTACTTTTACATGAGTAAAGAAGTAAAATCAGTACTTAACACATCTCTACTGCTGTACTTCTACTTGAGTACGGGAAGTACTTTCGCCATCACAGATGAATAGTTAAACATTCACCACCATTAGTTAAGCATTGTGCGTACCTGGAAACAAAGTGAGATATCATACAGAGTGGTAATCATTTAATCATGATTAGTTAAGCATTCACTAGCATTGGTACTAAGTGGTGGTTAATCATTAATGAATGATTAGTAAAGCATTCTGAATGCTTAACTAATCATTCCTTAATGATTGCTTAAGTAATCATTCATTAATGATAAAAAAAAACTTTAACTCCAGCTACGCACAATGCTTAACAAATGGTAGTGAATGCTTAACTAACAGTTCATTAATTATTAACCACCACTCAGTACTAGTGGCAGTGAACGCTTAACTAATCATTTGTTACTCATTCATTTAACAGTAACTACCAGTCTGTTTAACAGTAACTAATCATTAGTGCTTTAATCACAGTCAGTTGGTAACTACTCATTAAGTATTAGTTATTCATTCATTCCTCATTCGTTTCTCATTCGTTATCATTAACTACCTACTTTTTTGTGTACCTTATTGTAAAGTGTAACCTTGAAATGACTTGAAAGAGAAGCAGGACATTGGTGTAGATAAAGGAGAAGCTGCCATTCAGCAGGTGCAGCAGCTGTTAGTCAATTAGCTGATACAGCAAGAATCCATCCTGCTAAAATTTCCCCGAGCAAGACACCAAATCCTCCCAACTTCACGGGGAACAGACAGGTTTCATCTTCAGGGATCAATAGACTTTCCCTGGAAAATAAATATAAAACATTGTGGAAACCAGAAGCTGTACTGTGTATACACACACACACACACACACACACACACACACACACAACATTCTGAGACGGTTTATAGAATTCAATTTCGAGATTAAAGCCTCGTAACGTATAAATAAAACAATCTTGAGGCCACCATTAAGCCTCTAAACTGAAGGACAGCTAAGAGGAGGAAGCGTCCTAAGCTGAGGAGATCAATGGCTGCAGAGACAGAAAAAAGACCTTTAAATGCTGTTAGTAAAGATTGTGCAGTGACTATATGTTTGTGGCTGTCATGGTTTTAGACAAGAAAAGGAGGACCTAAAAGCAGGAGATTGGTCTGGCAGGTTGGCAAAACAAAAAAGTGAGCTTTAATAAACATTAAAGCTGTCTCCAAAAAAACCCCAGAACACTAGAAGCACAATCAGAAAGTCGGGAAAACACACAAGGCAGGAAGTAAAACAAGACGTGACACATGAGAAGAACCTACTAAACAATACCCAGAATCATGACAGAGGCTGATTTTGATCACAGATGTGTTTGCATTTCTTACTCAATAATCCGTGGTTTTTCTAACAGGTGCAGCAGAACTAAATAGGTATTTTAGAGTTTCTAATAGGACATATCTTAATATCATCAACATGCCTGTTGTTTAGGAAGTATCAGTGGACCACATTTTACTGTCTGTGTGACTTTAGAGAACGGGTCCCAAACTCACATTACTAGGGGGCCACTGGCCAGGTTGATCTCTGCTAGGGAGGGCACGTGTAGCCTAACAATCACACTGGAACTGCGATTTGGTTTCACTTCATTAATTTGGGGGCGCAACACCTTTAAGAACGCCACTTTGAGAATTTGTTTTTATGTATATTGGTTTATGGCAAGATTTATATCTGCCTCAATCTAATCCACATTTTTTGTGTCTCCATATTTCATGGATGCGTCAGCTACAGTAGCCTCCTGTGTATGAAGATGACGGCTCTGCGTTTTCTCACCTATATACGTAGCTGTGATCGGTTGATTGTTTCTTCTCTGCTTTTTCTGGCACTTCACTATAACAGCCTTTAACTGCCGCATTACAATCACTTTTTGCTTGCTGAAATTAAGTTTGATACATGAACAGACATCCCTCCTTTCGCTACTCCCTTTGTGTACCTTAAATTTAAGTAATGCAGCTTGAGATTTTACAGATGCGGTAATCCCGCTGCAATTATTTCATATTTTGGCAGACGTTGCTTCTGAGTCAACAAGCACCGAATATGGACAGCACCTCCTGTGGTCTGAGGATTAATTAATCCTAAAGTCATGAACAATGTGTCAGACGCACTCACCCACACATTACACTGAGTTTAAAGCAGGGTTGAGTCATGAGTGCATAGTTGATCCTTTTGTTGTCAATATTTTTTTTATTATGGGAAATGAAATATCATACAAGGTACAACTTTAATGAACTGTAAGTGATATATGGATTCATTGGACAACATAGAGGTTATAAACCACACAACCTGAAACCGACTCCATTATTTTCTGTAACACAGCTCCTGAGGGTACCATAGCCATTTACAACATAACAGCCAGTGATTTGCAAGGGCTGAGCTGCGAGTGAAAAAACTGCCCTTTGTTAGTTAGTTTCTCTAGTGCAGTATTCAGTTGGAAAGTCTAGTCTATTGTGCTGATATGCAAGAGAGGATTCGCACACAGATAAAAAAACAAACAGAATTCTTGTTTTATTAAATCTTGTTTGATTTCAGTTTAAAGGCATCAGTTTAAAGGCTTCTAGTCTATATCCATGATGTTCCATTTGCGGGATTGCTCCGGTGTTGCAGGAAATTCTGCCGGATACATGTCCATTCGCTGATGTCCGTTTTCCTTCTGCTTTCTTTTTGAAATTTGAAATTTTGTTTAACTGCTACTCAGATCTCTGCTGGGCAAAGTGAAACACCAACTTGACTATTTGTCCAATCTGAGTTTTCTCTCGCACGACCAAAACAACTTCCTTCCCGAGGTAATTTTGCAGCAGCTCCGTGCGGAGCTTATCGCCACCCCGTGATGAAAGAAATGGCAATAAACCAGAGCATGTTTCCCTCCCCCGCTGCGCTGTGGAGGAAGGTCTGGCAATGCAAGACTTTGCTTCACACCAAATGAAAGGTTATCAGTTGTAACAGCATCTGAATATCACTACTCTTGATTAAAAGTAAATATATGAAGAGAGAAATTGTCTACTCCTGAATGCCTAGAAGGCCTTAGTGAAAGGACCAAAACCTAAACATGTAGGAAACCTAACCAATAGCTTTAACTCACCCTATGATTTAGTATTCTAGAAAATGATTTATTTTAATGTCAAAGCATAACAAAACAATATTGTTGAAAATAAGATTTGAGCATGAAAAATTCATTCCTGGAAAAAGAATGTTTACTCAAAAATACTTACTAGCTTTTTTCCTCGAGCTTTCAACCACATCTCACAGTATTAATGGCTCACTGTAGTCACTGAACTCCATCTGTAGATAGACCTTCTGAAATAGTCATAAAAAAAAGAAACCATGCACACTTCTTATTTCTTGACAAACAAAAAATCCACATGTGAAGAAGAGTCACAACTGCAGAAGTGCATTTAACATGCCATGCATTTATATAAAATAATGAATAGGAATTTGTGTTTGTGACACTGAAACGTACACAGTATCGACGCCGCATCTGCTGACACGTGTTTATTGATTCAAAACACGACACTCATTCAGAGCAAGGACAGTACAGGATGTCCACAATTGGTCTGCAAAATGAACACACCAGCTTCTATGCAAACCTTTTTTTATGTTTTAGCTTTCCACTGTTCATTCAGGCTCTGTGATGTGTTGTAGGTTAGGGAACAACAAAGAACAACAGCTGAAAATTCAAATCATTTTAGCAACATATGTCAGACACTATGTTAAAATTATTTGAATTGAGTCAGCTATGGGAAAAAACAGAAAATGGCAAATAATGCATACTGCTTGCTAAAGCTCAAATGAGCTACATGCATTAAAAACTTAGCTAACGAGGAAAAGTACCCAACAGTTGCAATAAGGGTCACAAGTTTATGTAAACAAAGTCTGCTGAGTCCAATTAGTTCTCAACCCAGAGAATGTTTATTCTCTCAAACCCACAAGCTGCAGTAACATTACTCTTTGTAAATCAGTAGCCTACATGAACATCATAATTGGTTTGTACCATAGTTTCTTTTGTATCAGTTCAAATCTGTGAAGCATTTTTTTCCATCAAAGAGCTGAACATCTATCAAATCTATCTATCAATTGGTAGGACATTTTCATTTATTTCAAAGTGGGCCAGTATTGATCTCAGTTATATATTCTGTTTTATAACATTTTCTTCCAAACCGTTCAAAGACATCACGGTCATTATCATGGCGCATTGGAGTGTAAACGTGTGTGAATGTTTATCTGATGACAGCGTACGACAGTGTATGAATGTGTGTGAATGATGAATGGTTCCTGTACCATGTAAAGTGTTTTGAGTAGTCATTAAGGCTAGAAAAGCGCAATGTAAATACAGTCCATTTACAGTTACATTAACAGCAGATGGAGTTTACTCGTCTGTCAGAGCAATGGAGCTGTTCACATGCAAGCTCAGAAGTTGTGAGGTTTTCATCTATTGCACTTTCTGGACTTCTCTCCAAAAGAAGAAGAATGAATTACTTTTTTAATCCCCAGGAGGAATTAAAAATGTTCAATCTTGTTATGTTATTTCTCTCACACACACACACACACACCCACACACACACAAACACACAGGACCTTTACTGTACACATGCAGTTGGAGAGATGTGAAAGTGATGTTGGGATTAGATCCTTGGTTTTGGACTATTTCTGGGATACCCCGGTGTAGACGCAGAAGGCTGGAGGGATAATATACCTCATCTGGCCTCCTCTCTCAAAGCAACCACAACATGTCCAAGGGGATAAGAAAGATGGATGATTCAAACGCATGTAAAATCTTCGGGTAGTTTTTAATTATTTGTCAGTCACCAATCTTACGGTGAGTAATGTTTCTTTCCATGCTGTACCGAAAACAAATTTAACTGACTCTGGGAAGTGAGAAGTAGCAAGTATACAGTGAATATACCCACATACTATTACATTACAAGACACATTGTTATTTTTGATATGTGAAATTCACTTGCAGTCTGGACCAATAATGCTCAGTTATTTCTTTGTGGGTGTTGTGACAACAGAGAAGATAAATTAACCAGCACTTGTAGATAAATGACTGAAATTGTCAGTGTGCATGGATGAACATATATCTGACCTGCCATAATGTACAGAGGCATTCATCCTATGGTTTTCAGCAATATCTGCTTAGAAAACGTACTATGTTTATTTGTTGTAAAACATATTGGTACATTTACACAAAATGTACTGATATGTTTTACCTCTGGTCACCAAAAGATAATACAAGTGTGAGTAAATGGTGTAGAAGCAGCTCATTTACTTAATTCTTGGGCATTTGCGGGACTAGAAATTCTGCAGTTTTGAAAACATTTGCTTGTCTTTCTTTATGGGAACAGGTTGGGTATGGAGCATGATGGCCAAGGCAACCGCTGTGGGGACGAAACGGCGATGGGAAGCGTGATGGCTCCTCTGGTGCAGGCGGCCTTCCATCGATACCATTGGTCCATGTGCAGCGGACAGGAGCTGAAGAGATATATCCAGTGAGTTCATGTTTGTATTTAATGGCAAAGAGAGTGGGCATTGAACACCTACTATATGGAAATGGATTTCTTTAATGCATCATCCAAAAGATGGTACAGAAAAAAAGTATGCTGTTCTGTCAATGGCCATTTTTGACTTAATGGCAGTGTGACTTATAGCAAGGTTTATTAACAAATACTTAATAAGTGATGGGGAGGGCAGAATCCATGTATTCAATGGGGACAAATTCGAGGTGGGTCCAAGGGGGGGCTGGGTCAAGCGGAGGGACAGACGAGGGTGGCATGACAGAGTCCAGTGATCCAGAGAATGTCTTCCAGGCCGGCTGAATCTAAATCAGGATTCCATTCAGATTTGCGTTAGACAGGAGTAGAGCGGTCACAGGAGTCGGATCCGTGTTCCTTTAACCAAAAGAGTATCGTGCCATCTCGAAACGGGTCATCGAGTCTTTCACACAGATACACAAGAATCGATTTCTGACAGGGAAAGGGCCGACAACCAAAGTATTGACTGTGAATTAAAAGAGATGGCAATGGGCAATCAATCTCCATACAGGACATGTTTTTTTTTTTTAAGAGTAGCTCCCGGCTATTTGAAGTTGTTGCTGAGGGACATCAATATATTGTATGGAAAGAGTTACTGCAGTATGATAATGCAGGAAAGTTGGCTAGGCAGCTGTGAGGAAATATATTTTATTTATAGTGTTTAGAAATCATTTTATACTTGCAAAAGGCAGAAATGATTTGTCATAGTCTGTGGCCACTCGCCTTTAAAAACAAGCAAACAGACAGACTGGAAATCACTGCAGCTGAGCCACTTTTTTAACACCCGGCCACATGCAATCCAACTGAAATATAAATGCATAACTCATTAATTAATTAGGTCATAAATGAAAAGTGTTTGATGGGGCCTCACAAACATAAGCAGGCCCAGGTTAGACCATACACAAAATAAGGCAGTATCCAGCAAAGATTGAGTCTCAAATAAAGTCACACTAAACAACCTTAAGGGGCTGGAATTACCTGTACAACAATGGCTCACATTTCTAACCCTATCAAAAATAAATTACACATATTAATTTTTACTGCACTAATTCCATACAACAGTAGTCCTGTCATATTCACCACTTCCCCAATTTTAAATGACTGTCTATCAAAGTGAAAAAATCCTGCAGAACTTTTACAAACACCTACAAGCTCTTTGAGTTACTGAAGGCTTTTAATTTAAGACAGAAAGAGTTGAATTTCAAGTTTCAGAGATACAGTAGTAATTTTACACTAATCAAAAACAGTGTTTGGCAAGTTACTTCCAAAAAGTAACATATTATAGATTACTTGTTACTGTCATTTGAGAGTAATTAGTCATATTACAATATTAACCCAATATTGGGTTACTTTTGAGTTACTTTCACCAAAATATCAGCAGAAGTTTGACTTGGCAGGTAGCTTGTGAATTTCACCATTAAATGTTGCATTAAAATGCGTTGTAAATTGCATTACTGAGATTGTAATGGGTACCAAAATGTAATTGGTAATGCCTTATATTACTGCCTTAGAGCAAAGGGAATACATTACTGTAATTGTGCTACTTTTGTAACGTGTTACTTCTAACACTGATCAAAAAAGCGTGAAATAGGAAGCCATTGGAATGACTTAAATGAATGACAACAGTATTTTTGTTAAAAAATACAAACTCAGAGCAACAGCGTAGTGACTATGACAGGACTGGGTTATTGTATTGATGGATTCAATGCTGTGGAATATATATTAACCAAGGCAACAGAGGCGGGCAGGTGGGTGGACTTTTCATTGTTTCCAAACTGGGAAATGTCTGTTACGGTTGTAAGATACAAGGCACACATACAAGTCGAGAATAAAAATGGACATCAAACATACAAAGTGTACATAGTATATATGTATACAAATATGAAGTGAATAGTGTGCATATTGTGCTGATATGTGAGAAATGTGAGTTTTATCTCACACACAGCGGTAAAATGTTATACTTATAAAGCAGATGAATTAGTAATAGATGTTTGTCTCAAATAAAAGCCTGCTTCAAGTGGTTCTCTCTGCTGTTGAGGTAAATAAAGGCCCCAGGCCACAGACAGTAATTAGGATAGCAGTGTGGATTCTCTGCTCAGTGTTTGACACCACTATCCCTTCTTCTTTCATTTCTTGACAGCACGTACGACTGTCTCTTGGACGACCCCTTCAAACATGATTGGCCGCAGCTTCCTGAACTTCCTGGCATCAACTACTCAATGGATGAGCAGTGTCGATTTGACTTTGGAGTGGGGTATAAGATCTGCACTTCAGTAAGTAGAGCTCTCAGACTTCCATTTAGAGGACAGGTGCTACCTGCATAGCATTCTGCCCTGTTCTAAAAAGCATGTCTGTAAGTGGAAGTCAGCAGAGAAAAGAGGATAATAACTGTTTACTGTCAAGAAATAAATGGCCCCTCAAAATAAGCAGAGTAGAGAAGATCTGGTCCCTATTTACAGAAAGATTATGATGGCAAAACTGACATACGCGAGTCAGATGCTAGATGTAGTAAGTACTTACTTCACCGCAGTCACACCAGTTGTCCTGTTAACTCTTAGCAGATGGCAGAATGATAATTATTCTGTTACTGTGACTATTTTTGTCATCAGTACAACTTTTCTTCTTCTTTTACGGGTAACATCACCTTGATCTAAACTGATTTACAATTCATGTCACTTTTCTGTGGAATCTCGGACTGAATGGGACGTTTTAGTCCTATGGCTACACAAGTGATTGTGGAAAGTCTGAAATCTAGCACCTGATGTATAATTGATGCAATGATAAAGTTGATTGTATCAGGTCATGCAAAAACACATCATGCCCTTTCAGCAGTACCTTTCTTTCATTTATCAAGTTTAAAAAATCTCATAACTTTCAGGTGATGTTTAATCTTGGATTTATTTTCTAACTAAGATCTGTACTAGATGACTAAGCCTTTGACTTTAAATTGAGGACCCCACTTGGGATTTATTTTTTAATAACAAACCAAAACTGCTCAGAGCAGCTACTGCATAGGGCAAGTCACATTATCTTCAGCAGCTCAGGATTTGATAAAACTCCAGCATATATCCGTATCCACAGCCATTACCAGTGGTAGCAGAAGTGTTAAGATTCTTTACTTAAAATAGATTTTTTATATTAACAAAGCATCACATCACTGCTTGTCTACTTGCTGCTTGTTTCCCCGTTAACCTGTTGTGTTTCATCACATTTTAGAAAAGGATCATTGGATTTATATGATCTTACGTTTGTACAGTCATTTTTAACTACAACTGGAATTAAAAGTTTTATATTATTTTTTATAAGTATATAAAAGCATAATATAGAAATGTAAGTAAAGTATTGTAAAGTGCATTCACTCAACTTCTGTACTTAAGAGGAGCACTCCAGTACATTTGTTACCTTTCACTAGTGGCCATTACCCATCTCACTCACTCTCAGCGTTGACCAGACCACTGTAAAGACGTTTGCTGGATCTGTGCTGAGTAGTTCAGCCTGACCAAAAAACATGATGTTTACTTACAATATTTTTTTTTTAAAATAATATAGAAGTGTATTTATTTTGATTCACCTTTTATAAAACCATCTGTTGCAGATTATCTTGTGCAAAATCGATTCAGTACTAGCACCTAAAACAGCACTAGTCACAAATGAGTCCTGTCATTATGAGGTCAGCAGACAACAACGGCCTTAACCCCGAAGACTCACCATATGGTTGCACAATTGACTTGGGTCAAATTAGCAATGGATGCACAGCAGATCATCGTTTAGATATCACAGCACAATTTTTTTTTTTTTTGGATTTCAGGCCCTTTGTGGGCTGCAAGTCCGTTTTTTTTTTAAAATTGCCTGTAGGCTGTTTATAACTGATTAATGTGACAATAAAGTGTGTTATGGTTAAAATCAACAAATAATTGTGATAATTAATTGTGATCTCAATATTGATCAAATTAATCGTGATTATCATTTTGGCCATAATCGTGCAGCCCCATGACAAGTAAAATTGTTCAATTTTTGTGCAACACTTAGTATAGACAATTTTGAATGTCACAGCTGGATTTTTTCTTTGATATTCCTCAGAATATATGAAAAGGAAATTTGACGGACTATATTTCTTTGGTGTTATAAGAGGATATTTTCCATTTCTGCCTTTCAAGGATGAGTTATGCATCACTATCTGTCATATGCTTTTTTCTTCTGTGTTTCAGTTTCGTACATTTGACCCATGTAAACAGCTATGGTGCAGTCACCCGGGACAACCCTTACTTCTGCAAAACCAAAAAAGGGCCGCCTCTCGATGGGACGGAATGTAATCCCGGAAAAGTAAGTTTGTCTATTACATGTTGTACTACATGGCCAAACGTATGTGGCCGACCCAGACAAATAATCAACAATGAAGACTTCAATAAAAAAACTCACAAATTGGTCAGCATCAACATTACATTGATAAATGATTGTTGAAAACCATGAGCCTTCACTCTTCTGGGAATGTTTTCCACCAGATGTTGGAACCTGGCTGCAGAGATTTGCTTCCAGTTTGCCACAATTAGTGCAATCCATCACTGATGGTGGGTGATGAGACCTGGCTTACAGGTGGCGTTCCAGTTTATCCCAAAGGTGTTGGTTGGGGTTGAGGTCAGGGCTCTGTTCAGGCCAGTCAAGTTCTTCCACACCAAACTGGGAAAACTATTTATTTATAGAGCTGGAAAGAATGTTTTCCAAACTGTTGACACAAAGTTGGAAGCACACTATTGTCTAAAATATTGTTGAATTATGTAAAATGATAATTTCCCCTAACTGGAACTATGGAGCATAGCCCAAACCTAAACACACACACACACACACACACCAAAATTACATAAACACTTCTGACCACATACATTTGGAAATGTGGTGTATTCTCATATTTTCCCTGTATTGTCATTTACTGTATCTAGACAGGAGGCTTTAATGTTGGGCTGACTTTTCCTCTCTCCTGCCATCCTCTGTAGTGGTGCTACAAAGGTCACTGCATGTGGAAAAACCCAAACCAGGTCAAACAAGATGGTGCCTGGGGCTCCTGGAGCAAATATGGCTCCTGCTCGCGCTCCTGTGGAACTGGAGTTCGCTATCGGACACGTCAGTGCAACAACCCAGCGTACGTAACAAAAGCAACAATAACATGATTTGATTCAGTCAGGCATCATGATTGAAGGTAGAAATAATGGAGGTTGCTGATTCTAGTTGTCAGGTAGGATTGGATCATTTGACTTTGTTGATGTAGTTGTGTTTAAACCTGAGTGAATCCTGTCTAATACTGAGCTAAAGGGATTCATAGTTTGCGTTTTATAACGAGGATGTCCTCATCAGAAAAATAACAGTATTTGTTTTTCATTCAAACACTTGAAATGCCCTTGTTTACACTTTTCTGACAAGCAAACTCTTGCTGAAATGAGAGTAAAGACTGTCCTATCTAGCTTGATGTTTCTATAAAATCTAGATGAAGATTGGACTTAATGGTGGTAACAGTTTACATCCCATGTCATACAAACATTCAACTATGATTTGTTCTAACCATGACATCAATGTTTTATTGACCATAACCAAGGAGTTTTTGTTTTTTAAGATAATTTTTTAGGCTTTCCCTTTATGAGATAGTGACAGTTGATAGACAGTAAAGAGGGGAGAAAGAGAGAGCGGAAGACACACAGCAAAGGGCCGCAGGTCAGATTTAAACCCAGGCTGGTGCAAAGGACTCAGCCTGTATGGGGCGCATGTGCTAGAGGTCGCCTGTAACAAACAAGTTTTAGTTTCCTGAACTTAAAGGAATAGTATTACATTTTGGGAAATCCACTTATTCACTTTCTTGCCAAGTGTTGGGTGATTAGAGTGATACTCTCTCAAGTCTAAAGAAAATAAGGGTAAGGAGTCAGCCTAAAGCCTCCTACACATGATCCACAGCAAAACCGCTTGCCCTGGCAGTGCCATTGTTTTCAAACTTTAACCTTATTGCCGCTGATCTTTCAAAAATCGACCAATGAGATAAGGAGGTAACCAGAAGCAATGATGACGTAAACCTGTGCTGCACCTTGCCTCTGAAGGGCCTGCACTATATGCAAGGATATATAGTAAACCAATCACTCCATAGATGAGTAATACTGACGTACAATACGGTGGTGAAAATAGTAAATTAGCTGCATTTGTTTGAATGCATGAGACAACTCACAGGGCTTCAAAAAGATTCAGGGTTTTGCCAAATGTTAAAAATAATCCCAATCTAATTTTATCTTTAGCCAGATTTGTTTTTTTACATTCTTTTTCTCAAAAAACTGCTTTCAGTCTGATCAGCTCTGATGTCCACCCGTTTTATTTCTGCAGGCCCTCGAACGGTGGCCAGGACTGCCCTGGAGTGAACTACGAGTATCAGCTGTGCAACACTGACGACTGCCCCAAGCACTTTGAAGATTTCCGAGCCCAGCAGTGCCAGCTCCGCAACTCCCACTTTGAATTCCAAAGTGCCAAACACCATTGGCTGCCCTACGAGCATCCCGACAGTAAGCCAGAAAAATGTCAGCAGATTGTTTTGTACCAACGTGAGGCTTGTGATGAGCTTTGTGTTGAGACAGAACAATGAAAGTCGGTGTAGGGGAGCTGGATTCTCACAGCCAGAACTGAAGAAAAGGTGTTAGATAATTAATACAGGGATGTTCCCAAGCAGTTTTAGAAAGTTTTGACTGGGGGTTATATTGAAGAAAATTCCTGTCTAAAGTCTTATGTTAGTAGTGCTCTTTTTTTCTGTGCTCTCTTTACAGTTTTTCTAATATAATGCATAATGGAAATGTCCAATGGAGGGGATATAAGATCAATGATGTATTACAAAGATTTTGATGTAGGTTAACAAAAAGCACATTACACTTAGAACATATAATGATTGGGTTTGTTTGAAAATATCTACAAACTTTTTTTAAAAGTTTAACTTAAAAAAAAAAAACAGCCATATGATATACATGGTATTGTCTTTATTTCCAATTGGGAAATTCTGATACCACATTATTTTCTTACTTTGTCCTCCTGTCCTCACCATGAACCTGTTTGTTTGGCTGTTTTAAGGTGCAACACGAGTACCAGACAACCTTTTAACGTATACTGTACCCAACTCTTAATTGCATGTCACACTGTGACAACTTTTTATTGGGCATCATTGAGCTGTTAGGGGGTCTCTCAATTTAATCTGTCAAGTTAGCTTCAGACCACAATTATTTGGCCTGGTGTGTTGATGGGTGTCTCAAAATGTTGTTGTTATTCCTGAGCCAACAGAAGTGGGGAAAGTGTCTTTTTTCATGCAGAAAGAAAATAATGGACATCATTCTAGCAGTCGAAGAAGAATGCTTGACCTAGAGCTATAAACTAGTACATCTGACATAAATGATAGCTCTTCTGTGATTCATTGTTCTTTTTTCTATACTGTGTAAATCAGGATCTTTTAATGTTACAGGAGATGTGTTTTATTTAGGAAGGTATTTAAGAGATTATGTTACAACAACAAAATAAAAATATATATTATTTTTTAAAGTCTTTCGTTATATATATATATTTTTTCATGTTGGATTTTCTCCCTTATAATTCTACAACAATATAATAATATGTTGTCTTTTAGCAAACAAGAGATGCCACTTGTATTGCCAGTCAAAGGAGACAGGAGACGTGGCGTACATGAAGCAGCTGGTGCATGATGGGACACGATGCTCCTACAAAGATGCCTACAGTGTCTGCGTGCGTGGAGAATGTGTGGTAAGCATAATTTAGTTATTAAAAGCTGCATTAGGTAATCGTTCACTTTATCCGGCACAGGCTGCTGGAATTGTGACAGTTTTAAAGGGACATACCACCGTTTGTTGAAATAGGGCTTATCACGGTCTCCCCTAGTTGTTGATAGGTGGGCCAACACATTTTTTGTCTCAATTTATGCATTGCTTTAGTCCAGTGTAACACCGGCAACACCACTGCTAGTTAGCTTAGGATAGTGAATGGAATCCTATGTTGCCGGTTAGCATGTTTTGAATAAAAGTGTGCCAAAAAAAAAAAAAAAACCTAATTACTTTTTGTGGCCTGCATATTCACAACAAGTACAAATAGCAATGCAAATTAAGACTTGATGATTTCCTAGGCAGATATTGATTTAGGACTATATTGGGTGGAAGCACAACCAAAGCACTGCTACATGGCGTTGAGATTTCACCCAGCAACTCTGTGTGAGTACAGGGCTAATATGGGTCGATCTATCCCGTAAAATAACCATGTGTCATGGTTACAGTAATCACTTAATCTGTGGACAGCATCTTGGTCCATTTGGCGTTTTTCCCAGTTGACTTCACAACGAATAAAAAGTCCAGGACTCCAGGATGCCCCACGTCCTCTGGGTGTTGACTGATCGTAACCTTCCCCTTCTATCGTTCTATTTCCAAAGCACGCAGCTCCTCTTCTGAAAACTGTGGTTTGTAGAGGTATGCTTCTGGACCTTGACTGTCTAAGAAGTCATCCCCTTCATCTCTCAAAAAATCCGCAATGTTCATCACCATTAACTGTCTACTGTAGGATAAATAGCCAGCGATTCATGCCGGGTGTGTTGACAGAAGTTGTGGGGTTTAAGGTGCTGCGTAATCTCTGCGCCCATGTAACAGTGCTTCAGCTTCCATCCAACATGAATATCTGCCTAGGAAATCTCCTAGTATTGTTACTGTTGCTTTTTGGCTCACTTTTACTCACAACATGCTAACCGGCAACATAGGATTCCATTCATTACACTAAGCTATCTAGCAGCGTCGCACCGGACTAAAACAATACATGCACTGAGACACAAAATGTCTTGGCCCACCTATCTAGAGCTAGGGGAGACCATGATAAGCCCTATTTCAACAAATCGTGACGTGTTCTTTTAAAAACCTTAATCACACCGTGGAATGTTGGTAAACTGCATAATCAGTAACGGGTTTAACTTTGAACATGCTGGGATTGGATCCACAGAAGCGTTTTGATTCATCACTAAACTTGTGTCAGTCCTGATAAACTAATAGCCAATGAAGGGAATACCTCGGACAGGTCGGCTTCTTCTTAAAACCAATTTGTGAATTTTATAGTTCCAAATCCTAAAAGAATTGAAGCTCATCTGTCTAATCATATTCTTGGTCTCCAGAAAGTTGGCTGCGACAGAGAGATTGGCTCCAACAAAGTTGAGGACAAATGTGGCGTCTGTGGTGGGGACAACTCCCACTGCCGCACCGTTAAAGGATCATTCACCCGAACGCCAAAGAAACCTGGTAAGAACACATGGAGCCAGTACAAACAACGTGTGGAGACTGAATACTTTTTAAACACAAAGAATATGTTTTTTCACATAAATAATTTCTCCCAATGTTTTCATTGCATGTTTTCTCAACTTCAGTTTGTTCATGGATGCAGATTGTTGTTAATAATGAATGGTTCCAATCCAAGATGCACAGATCATCATAAGTGCAGAGATCAATGCTGAAGAAATTAAAGGCAATAAACAAATGAAGAACAGAAGAGGTTGGAGAGCTCCTTGGAACTTGTATTAGTGATAAAAAGGCGGTGCTCTTTGGTAGGGGATCTTGAACAAATCCAATAGACATCAAGGAAGAAGCAAAGGCACAAATGCCTTTAATGCATCTGGCACATTCTAAATAGAATAAGATAAAAAACAACTTCAATACTTTTTGGCGTCCAGCCTTCTTCAGGAAGTTACAGGCACAGGAGTGGGGTGAAACAATTTAAAGCACCAAGTGTGAGCACATCAACAGGTACAGCTAATCAGCAAGCAAGGTCAACCCCTCTATGTCAGTGTTCACTCACTGAAAATAGTTTCAGCCCACTCCTGTGCAATCCATCCATATACTGAAAGCAAATCTTGATAAGCCGACCAAATTTGACCCATTATAAGCACGCCACACTTTAGTCTTCAGTTTTAACCTTTTACTGGCTCATTCAATCATTTTCTTTTCTTTTTTTACTTTTTTATCATTATCCTTTGTTTGACTTCTTTTAATATCTGAAAATCCCATCCGTAATAACAGACTAATTTCTGAAAAAGAAATGGCTGTGACTCGCAATAACTATGGCTGAAAGGGACAAAACAGCAATTCTCCTCTTCTACAGTACTAATTTTGATTCAGCCAGAAAGTGCACTTAATGTACCGTAAAAAGGATTTGAGTCAAGTGGCCTGTCGTAGCATCTGGAATCATTCACAGTTTCCACTTTTCAGATTTGTGTGGTAAGCAAAAAGCTCAATGACGTAAAGCTGGGCTGCATTAAACCACCTATATGATCTGGAAATGTGAAATAGTAAGAAACAAGACGAGGACGCTGGCAGATGACTCTGCAGTAGAGAACAATACTTGGAATATCTATCTATATTTTTTTGCCAGATAGACAGTGTGCTGGTCATGACTCTGCAGTGCATCCATGCAGCTGGAAGCAAATACAATGATAACCCCAACAACACAATCATCCTGACTTCTGTAAATGAGCCTGAGAAAAACAATGATTGCATTATTGTCACTCTCCTGGCTTTGCAGGATGCAGGAGGTGGTTGCAACAAACTACACCTGCGTATCATTTACAGTCGTTAAATAGAAAACTGTATAAACAGTATTACAGACATATTATTAGAGTTTAAAAGACACTTGGTAGCATCAGTTATGTTGTAAAGTAAAACCAGGAAGTTCAATTCTATACTGTGTACTAATCTAATCAGGTTTTTAGTTTAAAAGATCATTCTTAAGCTTTAATAAGAGTATTACAAAAAAAGATCCAGTTACTAGATTTCTTTCAGAGCTGTCAGTCATATCTTATAGCAGTGGAAATCACGATATGATATCATCACAATACTTACATATTTCATGATACAATGTTATTGCGATTTTAAACATATTGCAATATTCTACGATATATTTCAATTTTTTTTAACCTTTTTTCCAACTTAAAATGTTTCCCAATTTCAAAAGATGTCCACAAAGGAAACTTTGTCAACATCTGTTTTATCTAAAAAGTTAGTTCATCTCACTTCAATGTTATTACTGCAAAGTGGATTAGAGAAACATAGACAAATTGACCAACACATATTTAATAATAGATTGATACTTGGCGTCTGTGTAGCAATGCAGTATTGCCACGGAAAATATTTTGATACTATGCTAAATCGATTTCTTCCCCCACTCGTAATATTTTATGACCTTAATGGTGTTTTCATCACCATAGAATAGATCTTTATTGTATTTTAGTATTTCCTGGTGAAGTGTGTTGAGGAAAATTGCGAGATCATAGCAGTATGAATGAAATTGAGTCTACCTCTTGTAGATGTTCATGACATTTCTGTTTGCTCTAGCAGAATTTGCGTTCACAGCTAATCAAATGAGTCTATAGGAAGAGTGCAGAGGGACAGCCCTGAACAGTCAGGTTCATTTAGATTAAGACTCTAATTAGCAGAGGAATAAAAAGGCCTGTTTCATTCAAATGTTAATATACTTAGTTTGTCTTTGTCTTTTTTTATCACATTTGTAAAGTGTGCTTTCCCGCCATACTCACTTCTTCAATTTCAATTGAAGCTGCTTTCCGTAGGTTATCTTCCCTGTGCAGAGGGACACACACACACACACACACACACACACACACACAATGCAGTGTGAAACTGAATGAATGTGAATAAGTGGTTCATTCCCTGTTTCAAAAATGTCTTCACATTAACCGTCAGCATGAAGAAAATAACATCATGAATGACCCATGCATTTTCTTAAACGGTTTCATGATGCCTTCTAAAATCCAGCCCCGATGCCGACCTCATCTGTCACAAATAACTTGTAGTTAAACGTTTATTTAATTGATGTGATGTCACAAAGTCAATAAGAGCGCTGTAGTGAAAAATTTAAAATGGACATTTCGGAGAGCCTTGACATGATGGCTTCATTGAACCGTTTCTTGGATTGTAGAAACTGTGATCATTCCTTTTTTTTCTTAACATCGCTGTCTCATTTATTAACCACTCACATTTTTTAACAGGAAAACAGTTAAGCAAGAGAGCCCAAAAAGAAACTCCTTTGTTGGAATACACAATATGCAAGTATCCAGTGTTACTGAATCCCTCACAACCTCTTTCCTAGCATTTCCTGTGCAGCTTGTAGTGGAGATGGATGCCTAACACTGTAGAGACCTAGACACACAAGTTTTATTAACTGCTGTTTCTTCTGTTCCTCAATACTAATTAAGTGTCTATTTAGGTCTGACTCGCCGGTCATAAATGTCACAGGTTCATTATCCAGTCAGTGCACTAAAACTTTCTAGAAGTTATTTTTGATGTATGTGGTATGTGGTTAAATTGCTTCAAAAGCTTAACAACCTAACTTTAAAGTCTTTGTGCAGGCAGAAAATGTCACGTTAAACAAACCTGCAGACCTTTGGAGGCAATCTGGGTGTTGGCTATTCCCAATCTGATTGATTGAACCTCAACTGTTGTACAGTTCAACCCAAGCTGCCCCACCCAAATGGTATTTTTAGACTTTGTGTTCAGTACTTCCTACAAGTCTACAAAACAACTCTGTGATCAATTTGTAATTTCTATCGAGCGGCTTGCGGTTTTTGAAATCGACTGCCATCACAGAATGTTCTCACTGAAGCGAGAGGGCATCTTTTGCCATTTGCCGAAAGCTAGATTGCTATTCACCCCTTCAATATACTGCAGAGTGAGCAGAACTCAATACTCTTACACCTGTTGTACCCTTGTGTTAACCCTGCGACAGCGTGCCAGCACATTTATAATCACCTCAGTGACAGTGCTGCATTAAGAGGCCTGTCTGTCAAAGTTTAAGAGGGACTAATTACACCATTGCGGTTCAGTCCTGTTGATCGGCAAGTGCCACCCTGCCAGCAAAAGTAATGTGCCTTGTGATGTTAATTCGTCAGGCCCCTGTCAAGCTAATTGAAAATGACTCCACTGTAGGTGATGTTGTTGCAGAGAAACAGTGGAACGGAAAGGAAACACTCAAGACTAACTGCTTTATTTCATTTTAAAGGGAAGACCAGAGGAGCCTTCTCTTTGCCCAAAGGAGCTCGAAATGTGTTTTTAAATGAAACAGAAGACTCTAGAAATGTACTTGGTGAGTCACGGTAGGTTTGCAAGCGGTGGACATCCCTGACAGAAGGCCACTTTGCTGCCCTGTAATCTTAAAAATCTGCTCCTAATGCTGTATTGAAACATGGCTGATTCACATCCTGTCTGCACATAATCAATATGAAAACAAAGGTAGGGGAGTTGCAGTTCATTTGAAAGCCATCCAAGTTATTTTAATATTGCATAGGGATGTATTGATATTTTTAAGAGTTCTTTGTTGACACAACAGATGGATGTGAATAAACAACCTGTTTCAATGAAAATTTACCTGCAGGCTTCCACAGCGAGGAGGAAAGTAGACAGTTTAGCCATTTTCTTTTTTTCTCAAATGTCTTCAAACATCTCTGTAGAGCAAAGGGAACCAAACTTCTGTAACATGCGTGATGTCCACCAATGCAAACAAACAGATTATTTTTGTATCTGCTTAACTTGCCTCTGTCTGTGTCTTTCCTTCTCCATCTTTCCTAACCCTCCCTCTTCTGCTTCTGCTGCTGCTACAAACTTGGCAAAGGTTACCTTAAGATGTTTCTCATTCCTCCTGGAGCTAGACATGTCATCATCCAAGAACATGAGGCCTCCCCTCAAATTCTTGGTAAGTGTAACTTCCTAACACGAACACATGTATGAAATCAAAGGACAAATATCACCATCCTCCTCGTGTTTCCCTGAAAGACTAATGGGAACATATACAATACATTCATAGATTATAAACTTTGCATAATTTATCCCTTGTCAACTCTTGGGCAGAAAAAATTAGTCTTTATTTTGCTCATACATTATTTATCAATCTATTAAAGAGAGACTTGTTGATTAATTAGTTCTCTCTTTACTGCAGTTTTTTGTGAAAACTGAATAAAAACAATTACATTATAACCATTATGAATCTCCATACAACCAGAACTTCCAGATAAGATCTTTAAAACCACATTTTAGGATCCCCTCAACATAGATTACTTTTCATTTCCTGTATTAGCTCAGTGCCATTGTAATAAATAACCTAGAGAACAATCATCTTTTCCATTAATCAAATGCTACTGAAATGTATTAATTGTGACATTTTTTAAATGAACTCTCCTTAAACATCAAGCCGTTTTATATTATCAGATAATATTGTAATAGCTTCTACAGCCAATAGTGGCTAGCAGGCAGTAAACATGCTAGCAAATTAGCTCGCTAGCGGTAATACTAGCTCGCTAGCGGTAATACTAGCTCGTTAGTGGTAATACTAGCTCGTTAGTGGTAATACTAGCTCGTTAGTGGTAATACTAGCTCGCTAGCGGTAATACTAGCTTGGCTATCCCGACGTTTGCCTCACCTAGCAGGCCGTAGTGTTCCTTTGTCTCCCGCTGCTCATTTTCCCATTTCCTACCAACCATTAACATCAGATTCCTTTAACCATCATAACGATGGTTTTCCAAGCTTAACCATTAGCTTTGACAGGCAGAATTAATTTTTCCAGCTCAATCTCCAATTACAGACATTCATGCTAAATTAGGTGTGCGAGGGTGGACTAATACGTATTAGTGACATCCTCACATTTACTCCCACATTTAAAAACAAAAACAAAAAAAACTGCACAGCTGTGTCACACTTAAATTACTGTTTTGAATTCAACAATATCCCTAAGTAACCTTTGTTTTCTGTGCAAGCTAAATTTTTTACGTCACCATTAAATTGACTTTCTTGTATTAATGCAGTCTTTTAAATCCCACCTAATTAAAACAGCTGAGGCATGGCAAGAGGTCAATGCACATTAACTTGAATTTGCAGTACCCCAATAATGTTGTGATTTTCATCTCATCACAGCGTTTCCCACAGATTAGAAAGCAATTTGTGGCACGAGGGGTGAAAGACATCATACGCTCATTTGCATATTTGTGACGTACTTACGCAATCATTTGCATAAAGTTTAGTGTTTGTGTCAGCAAGGTAGATAAAAAGAAATAGAAATCTTTAGCCAAATAATCACAAATTCAATACAGGAATTTATTTTACTGTGTAATTATTACTTAAGTAGCTAATCTTTGAAGTAAAAAAGAAATTCTGCAAATGGAAATGGAAATTGCAAATGGAAAAGGAAATCTCTGCCCCCCTACAGGTTGGCAGCAGAATTGTTCCTTACTATTACCATTACCATTATTCTTATGTTTTAATCGAACAGTGGTTAATGAACCACTGAAACGATTTTGGAAACATTATTTTAAGGTGCGAAACAATCGTTGGTGTTGGATTGATTGATATTGAAATCAATCAATATCAATAAATAAGGTCTCAAAGTGGCATGTAATCAATGACAAAATGACGTTGTGTGGCAGAAAAGTAATTACTCTCCTCCATATATATACTTCTTCCACCACTGTTCACCAATGATTAACAACCATTCCTTTAAAGTATAACCATAATTTGCCTAACACACACACATACACACCCTTTCTGGAGCCAGCTGTCAGGGCCAGTGATGGAGCATTCTCCTGAGTTATCATGAATTTGAAACGCCCAGTGTGAATGTTTGTGGCTATTGTCAAACAAAAAATAGCTCTGAGTTTCAATAGAAAGTTGAGACTGTTCCAGATGAAAAGACCTCCATCATCACAAAGCATCAATCACTGAAAGAAAATGGCTGCCCTTTTCTTTTGACCAAACCGTGCAGCTGTACAAGAAAGAAAGAACAAAACTCTCCATTGCAGAAGCAATAGTGTAAAAATACACAATTACTGTAAATGGGTTTTATAAAGATTGCATCTAGAGTGTACATCTGGCTCTTTATGAATCTTATGCTTCATAAAAAAGCTGCCAATTGTTTGCATCAGAATTATTCCTCTGTTGTAGTTTAGTAAACAGTATCCATGCTTTCTGTCACTGTCATTACCTGTAAAATGACATGTGCCTATGGATCACTTTGAAGCTTTTTCTTTCCTTACCAGTTTAAGAATGAGATGCTATACGTAGTTTCCTGCTGTTAAAACCGCATTTCTGTGAAAGTGTCCATATTTCATATACTGTGGTAGAGTTGACCCACTAAATAATCAAAAGTTATCATGCCTTCAAAACTACACTTTTAATAATTTAGAACCTAAGTCCAAACAGATTTTGCTGCATTGTCTTGCCTGTCTAAAATCCTAGTTTCTGGTGCTCCAGACTTCACACTTTGACTTCTCAACTTTGTTCACTGATGACATGAGAAACAGTACATGTCTAGTACTCAATGCAGAAGTACAATAAGAAAAAAGTGAATTGCCCAAATTATTTACCGTTGCAATGCAATCTTATTTTTTCACAATAACTTTCTGTTCCGTTATCCTTCTATAACTTTGTCCACACTGCTGACAATTAGTGCTAAAGTTACTTCTATGGATACAGGGATACATTTGTACAATCCACATAAAAAATAAGTTTCATGTGTATTCATAATGCACACATATAATGACCACATACTGTATAGTCAATATTTTTCATAAATGTAGTAGAAATTTGGTTTTGGGTTGGGATGGGGGGGTTGATAAAAATTATAATAAATAATATTGTTAAAAAATAAATAAATGTAGTAAAAATCTACAAATATAAATGTATATATCACATATAAAAACATATTTAGATGTAGTTACATTTATGTATAAACTGTTGAATATTGAGACTTGCCTGACTACACAAGTAAGTAAAATGTGAAAGTTCTAAATTATTAGAATTAGCTTCAGTGAGTTATGTTTGTTCTTGAATAAACTTGTGGGATGTCAAATAAAAATACAAGTGATTGTAACTGCCAAGCGACATAGATGGTTCTTCATTTTATTCAGGCAGAAGTGTAAGACTTGAGCATCAGAAGCAATAATCTGTAAAAGAGACGTGAGTCATTTCAGAATCTTTAATTACGACTCATTTGCATTTAAATGCATCATATGTATTTAAAGCAGCCAGCAAGCATGCCCATTTTCATTTTAGCTCTTTGTGTCTTAGAAGTTTTATGATATTAGAAGTTTGGCAGCTTGTTGTGTATAAATTATAGCATGAATCAGACATAATCATTCCAAACGAGTGCCAGGAGTAGACTGTTTCAATGAATCATCCAATTGAGAGCACAATTTAAGCTTTTTTTAATCTCACTGACTAATACATTCAGCTTTTCAAACTTTTGTAATTGGTAGAGTAAAGCTTTTTTTGTCAGTGGCTCATAACTAAATGACTGATTACAGCAATCAAGAACCAGGCAACAGGGCATTACATTCTCAATGGGAAAGGAGAGGAAGTCAAGTCTAGAAGCTTTATCGACTTGGGCGCGGAGTGGCACTACATCATCGAGGACAATGTGGAGACGCTACACACTGACGGACCCCTGCATGACCCCGTGGTGGTTCTGGTAATACCTTCTTCTTTACCAAAGCTTATATTTTAATGCATTCATCAAAAGCGTATTTGCTTGCAAATGAGCACTGTATAAAAGGAGCAGTTCAACCATCCAGTTCATTTGCTCCCAACTCCAATTATTCTCATTAGTTTTATATCACTACATCTTTTAAGTAGGCTATTAAAGATTCTGAATGTGTGAATGTAAAGATGACAAGGCAAAATTATTGTTTTCTACTAAAAGATATCAGGCAGCAATCACACTCCTGCTTTTAACCACTCCTCACATTGGGAAAGTCACATGTACAGTGTAAGTAGGAGTCTGAGCATGCAATGTTTTCAAAACCAGCAGTACAATCTTTAAATGGAATCCAAAATGGACAGGCTGCCAGAGGGTGCTCGGACCACAACCATCCCAAAACTCGGCCTTCATTTTGATCACAACTACACACCTGTAAAGAAAGAAATATAATCTCATTGCAGTTACTTAAAATTGCCTCTGTGATAGTTCCAGCTAGGGTGGGATTTCCTGGGGGGGGATGCATATGATTTCCCTCTTTCTGGTCCATATATACCTGCCTCTGTTGAATTATTACCAAAAGACTATTTAAGGTATAGGAAAAAGACTGTGGTTATAACACTCCTAAGTAATGAACAAGCATTTGTTGGGTGAAATTATTTTGTTTACAACTTGCTCTCTGACCTGAAAGTGCTGTGTTTTATGTTATGTTGATTTTATGTTCATTTTGAGATTATTTTCCATTGAATATTGACGTGCATAAATAGGTATTTTGCCATGGCTGGCCGAGTGGCACTATCAATGGCGTTGAAGGGGGGGATTTCGTTCTTGCATGTTTTGTATTGTTGTGCATGATCAAAAAAAAATAAAGTAGTTGTCTCCGGGACCGCTTTGTCAACAGCATGTTGCTGTCACAGCTGGGAACAAACTCAGTGGTGCAACTAATTGCAAATACCGTAATTATTTTAATTTTTGCATTGAATAATAGATTAAACGTCTGTCATTGTGTGTCTCTCTTTGTTTAAGAGGGCACCATGATATGCCTGTTTTGTGTTGAATGTTCAACTTGAATTCAAAGCTGTAATTAATTGACTTGCTGAAAAAGTTTCTGTTGACTGAGTGATTGAATCAGTTCAGCTCTAGGAAAACTCATGCCAAAATGATTTTCTATGTCAGGTCAAATAAAGTCAATTTTATTGTAGTCCAATATCACATTTTGCTTCGGGAGGAATTTACAGTCTGTAAGGCAGACAACACCTTAATTGAGTCGTGTGTACAGAACAGACCAGCATAATGAAATTATAAATAATCCATATGACAAAATGATACATAGAAAGAGATGTTGTTTCCCCGTTTTAAAGGGCCAAGATCACAGAGGACTAACATGAAATGAAATTCACATAATTGCTGCCGAATAGCCAGAAATTAAAACCCGAGCAAGAACCATCTTTGCTGAGTTTTGTTGGTGGCCATGATGTTGTGGCCCTCCTCCCCCACAGGGTTTGGGAAAAGTTAGATTTTCCAGCTCGCTCTGTTAATGGTGAACAGTGATGGGAGTAACAGCGTTATAATAACGGCGTAATTTTTTACAGTAACGGGTAATCTAATTGATTACTCTTCCCATCTTGGTAACGCCGTTAACGTTACTGACGAAAAATGCGGCGCGCTACTATAATTGAAGCTGTTTTTTTCATCAGACCAACTAGATCTCTAAACCGAGAGGCAGTCTTTTTTTCTTCCTTGGTTAGTGGGCCGTGCACGAGACAAGCGCATAAATGCTGACGATTAGCTGAGGTTGAGTAAAATTTCATGGTAAGCCAATCAGAGATAGAGTTGGGCGGGTGTTTAAACGCATGCGTAGTTGGACACACAACGAACAACACAAGCGAGTCAGTCAACGAGAGACAGGTATGGTGTTCTAAAATCAAGGAGAGGGGGAACTTTTCCTGCTAAAGATTTCCCACCGTGGTCAGAAAACATAGGGGAGACACTTTGTTTCTCTCACTATGACTCTAGAGTGGCTACTCGTTCTGAAGCTAATCGCTGTCACTTTCTCACTTCTCCCTCACTCTATCACCCCCTCCCCCCCACACACACACACACGCCGTCTCGACTCACACACCAGCGCACAAGTATAAACATCAGGCCACTTACGTTATTTGCCCTACAAAGAGTGTACATATTTTTATAAAGTGTCCATTTCATTATAATATTCAAATTTACCATAAATAATTGAACATGCACGTGTATTTTAAGTTCCATTAAAGAGGGGTGGAGGTGGGGTCAAATTTGAGCATTTAAAAATTTACTTGAAAGTAACTCATTCATTTCTGAAGTAACTAGTTACTTTTATAATTTGTAACTGAGTATCTAATTTAGTTACTTTTTGGAAGAAGTAACTAGTAACTGTAACTAATTATTTTTTTTAAGTAACTCGCCCAACACTGGAGGTGAAGGAGTTGGGTAAGGCTAACGCTAGCGATGCTAATGCTAAATATAAGCCTTGTTGGTCTCCCCTCTTGTTGAACATGCGCATGACATACAGTGCGTCACGACCTAACGTTACAAGTACCCGCCTTACTCTGTGTACACTGTTTTATCCAAATAAAGGCCTAAAAATGCCCAAAGAATAATCTTTATAAAAAAGACAGAGAAAGAAATAATGCATAAAACACTAATGCAGCATATGAGAAAACCTTCTTCTTCTATCATATCTTTACTCTTCAACTCATCGCTGTTTTTGATGATTTTCTGATTTGGTTTAATAGCCCTAGATATGGGCTATTAAACCAGTTGTAAAAATCAGTTTACCCTAAAGCATTCAAACCATCGCCTTACTGTGTAAAAGTTCCCCCTAGGTCCAGACAGAGTAAAATTCTTAATAAACTTATTAGTGTAGAATAACAAATAATCTTTTTTTCTTCTCCAATGAAATTATTTTGACCCTTAAGTGTAATGGTTTCAAAAGTATTTTTTTTCAGTTTTGCTACAGAAGTAATTAAATGATACAGGTGAATAGCTGAAAAGAAGAGCTCTGATAAGATTATGAATTTGTTTTTGTCGTGTTTCTTTATAATGATCTGTCTGAGGCGTTGTCGTGATTGATTAATGTCTTTTGATACATTTACATTTTAATTAAGGATCTTTCGCTCAAACACACACACCACTTCTTTTCTTTTCACCCCTCATTACACATTGTTTTTTTCCACATCAGCTCTAATTTCTTACATGTCACATCTGTAGGATTTTCTAAATTGCCATTCATGTGCGAGTTGAAGATATTATGACAGGGAGGTAATTATGGACATTTTGTTTCAAACATACTGAGGAGAACAGCAGATCTGACAGGTTCATTTACAGTTTTCCCATGACCAGCATTTTTCTGAAAAACAATCCAATGAGCAGAGGAGCAGGAAAATAGTTTGGAACGAAATGGAATGAGCGATTTTGTGGTTTCAGAAAAAAAAAAGCTATTAAATAGGAGTTTTGTGCTTGTTTGATGAATCATTCAGATAATTATTCCTATTAAATTTAACAGCAAGTGGAGAATATAAAAAGATTACATTGTTACGGTACGGAAGCAGATCTGTTTCAAAAATGAGTTTAACCCTTGTGTGGTGTTCATATTTTTGTTTCACAGCCAATGTTCCCAGGGTCTGGTGGACCCACCACAATTTTAGGCTTTTAAATCAATACAGACATAATATTTTATGTAAAAATACTTAACAGATGTTTCCTTTAGCTCAATTACCAATGATATATACATCATTTATGTTTCTTATTTGACATTTACCCATGTGAGATAACATTTATGACCATATGATCATTTTCATTTTTTTTGAGAAAACAAGGAAATTCAGTTATACATAAGATAAAAAAAATAAATAGAAACAAGATTTTTGATCATTATTGGTACTTATTTGTTAGAACTTAATCAGAATAGGTGAAAGTGCTTGAAATGTGTGGTAATAATAGCATAATAGTGAGTGCAGAAAAACAGCATTCCCGCCCACAGACACTTACACTGAAGCACCCACACACACTGTACAGACGCACAGACACACACACACACACACACACACACACACACACACACAGCAGGCCCAGTTTGTAGGAGGACACAGTTACGTTTATAAGCACCTACAATTATTACACTTGGGTCCAGTAGACCCGAACACCTCATATGTAATAGTTATGTGTAGGGGGGGTGTACTGTGTGCAGTCATTGAAAATAAGTTATTTTTTATGTTCTTCACAGATAATGAGCCAAGGCCAATGAATTTGAGTTAGAAGAAATTAAAAATAGCATCATTTTTCTTTAGCAAACATTAAAAATGGATCCCACAGACCCAAACACCACACAAGGGAAATGTTATATTCATGAGGCTTTCCTAATTCCTTGTTCATACGTGATGTAACTCAATCATCATCATTGTTATTTAGTAAGTCATCTCAATTGTTGAATTTGATATTCTATTACACACAACACAATTTCTGCTTTCATTTCACTGATAGAATAATGATCAGCCATTAAATTATATAATGAAAACATGTTTTTAGCAAATGTTGTAGGAAGCACATGATTTCATGTGAAGTTCAATTCATATAATTATCAAATCAACAACATGTCATATTTTGGGAAAGCCTCACATATTGAACATTAACTCAGATAAGTTTTCCTGCTAAAGTCTAATTTACAAACATAAACACATTTTCTTCTGCAGGTCAGTTTTCTGAATGAGCGACCGTACAAAAATTCCCTTAAGAAAAGTACACTTTGTATGTCAGTTTATAGCAGGGTTGTGCAAGTTCACATTTCACAAGCGCTAGCTCAAAGTTCAGTTCACACACAGATTAAAATAAACCAGTTCACGTTCATTTCTTCCTTTTTTTTTATAAAAATGAGCTGCTCTGGGCTATTCTTTTTTTTTGTAGAACCTTCTCCCATCCATTCCCAGACACCCAAAATTGGCACTCCCCACTTCCCAAACAACAAGGATTAATGATTGTTTGTTTAGGTACACATATTAACAGCTTAATGGTATTTATTTTGTTGAGTTGTTTCTATTAATTAAAAAAAACTTGAGGGATAAAATTGAAAATGACAAACATTATTATTGGCTGTAAAAATGGATGATGATGTGATATCTGCTGGAGGCTCTGGATGTTTTCAGTGCTGACTTTGATCTCACTTCAGGGTTAGAGCTCACAGATTGTGCCATGAATTATTTTATGTGTTAAATATCAAAAGTATACAGTCTACATACTGTTTCCTGTTTTTCCGCCTAGTTGAAGTTATCTCGGTGCGTGTTAATCCCTCAAACCTACTCACACCAACACCTGATTTCAAGTTTCTATGTTTCTGTATTCCTGCAGGGTATTCTACCAGAAGTTTTCTTTTAGAATTGAGAGAGAATATGTTTCTGTAGTCAATGCCCTAGGGGGTTCAGTCTTGTCAATGAATGCTCTTATTGTTTGTTAATTCCCTGTCCTGTCTTCAACCAATTACCCTTAACGCCATGTAAGAGATTTCACTGAGACTTGCAAATAATGTAAAATGCCATTTTTCTTCTGTCTCTTGAAATGTAATGTAATGTGTTTATTTGCACAAATTAGCTCTTTGCAAATGCACATCTGCATTGAGGATGTTGTAAAGGTGTTTCTTTGTTATTTTATGCAGATTATACCCAAAGACAATGAAACACGATCTACTTTGATGTACAAGTACATCATCCATGAAGATTCAGTGCCTGTCAACAACAACAATGTGATCCAGGAGGACACATATGAGTGGGCGCTGAAGAGCTGGTCTCCATGTTCTAAGCCTTGTGCCGGAGGTAATGGAAAAAATTACCATGAAATTAAAAAAGAATAGAGATGAATAAAATGTAGGTTTGTACTTGAAGAAAACAACTGAGTAGATTCTGAAAGCAGTGGCGAGTGCTCGGACAACTAAGCGACACAAAGCAAGGTTTAGTTCCCAATGTTCTAAAGGTTTAGAGAGACACACAACAATATACAATACAATTGCTTCATTTATTCAGTTGAGGTGGAGTAATATAAGAGTGTCAGGATGGGAGGAAGGATTCTCTCAAGGTCTGTTCACACAGATAGGAAACCAATGTTGTACTCTAGGTAGTCTCGCTTTGATAGACCTTTCTCCAGAGCACTGCATAGGAGGGTCTTGCTAGTCCACACAGCATTCTGAGATGGGGAAAAAAACATGCTCTGGTTTATTGGCATTTCTTTATACCAATCACATCGTCATGGGCTGTGTGAAGCACCGGGAAAAGCCACTTGTTGTGGTGGAATCTGTACACTCAAAAGTTGTTTTAGTCGTGCGAGAGAAAACTCAGATTGGACAGATAGCTAGTTGTCTGGATTTACTTTGCAGCGATCTGAGAAAAGGTTAACCATAGTCCTCATAAATTAACCGGAGTAAAAAATTCCAACACAAACAAAATGGAAAGTAACGGACATCCGGCCGAAAAAGGTTGAAATACGGCGGAATTTCCCAGAATTGTTGTGTTTTTTGTATGGGGATATAGACTACACTCTAGGATAAAAATAAAATGCATGAGAGAGCTTTTCTTCAAACTTCTCACAGAATGTAACATTATTCACTACAATTGTACAAAGTATGTTTTTCTTACTAAAAAGGTCTTCAATTCTTTCACAGGGTTTCAGTACACCAAGTATGGATGTAGAAAGAAAGGAGACACTAAGATGGTCCATCGAGGCTACTGCGACGCCAGCAAGAAGCCAAAGCCTATCCGCAGAATGTGTAACCTTCAGGATTGCACACAGCCTCAGTGAGTACAGTCCCAACTTTTCACAGGGAAACATACTGGGCTGTTTTTGAAAGTGCTGATTAGATTCAAATTGGGACATATAGCTGCAGTCTATTAAGATAAAAATATTCAAGTGGCTTTTCCGCATGAGTTGAATCTGAATTAGCTTCTCTTTAACTATGGTGTGTGTGGTAAAGTGAGAATGGAGAGAAAATAAGCTCTTAAAATCCCCAAATCTGATTTGTTTCATCTAGATGTGAACTACAGTATGGTTCACTAAGTGATTTCCCTTCCATCTTTTTCGATTTTTCCAGGAACTTAATGTTCTGGCTCAAAACCTTTAAGTTGTAGAAGAAATTTATTTTCCCCTTACATATGTCAGTATCAGTGACACCTAAATATAGTGGATACAATTCTCTATCATTCTATATCTCATTATATTGCAATCTTGATTTGCATTGAGAGTAAATATTCTGGAAAATCAACTGCAAAATCATATAAAAGTGACCATAAAGAAGTCCTGCTCACTCACTTTGTCAAGTGTGTCTAGATTTGCATTTTGCAATTGGCTAATAAAAGTTTAATTAAATTAATCAGAAAAATCATGTTCTAATTGGGAACAAGAAGTGGAAAAGTAATTTCATATTTAAATGAATTCACAAGGACCTGCTATAATGATTAAAAATTAAAGACCTATGGGTGTTAAAATGGGCTGATAATAAAAGATACTGTACATGTAAACTGCATCAAGGATTACATTAAATGTGAAATTAAATCAATAATTTGGAAAAAGTCTTAAAGTAATTAGTAGTAGTTATTAATTCAGTGTTAAAGTGCCCCTATTAGGAAATAAATCACTTTTTCTGGGGTGTTATTTTGTGTCTCTAGTGCACATGCATACAAACTTCGAAAAATAAAACTATCCATGCTGTTTTGAGTGAGATACGGTTTCTGAATGTCCTCTGCCTTCAGTCTCGGGGTGAGTTGTTCAAAATCTGCACGGCTTTCTACGTCACTAGCCGAGATGAGGTGGCTAACCATAGCACATGCTAGCGCTAGCATGCTAGCTCGTTCTCAATGGCAAAACACTGCTACAACACACCCTAGTTCACCATAATCTACAAAAGAACTACTTACATGTCCCTGTTCTGCAGGTATTCCTCGTTTAGAAGAAGTCTCCCAGCTAATCCTGCCTGCCTGTACTGACCAAAGTTGGATAAAGAGTTATCTAGCTGATGTAATCTTACCTAGCTACTGCACATGTGCAACTCCCAACAAATATAGTATAGAAGTGAAATGTCTCACTCTGTAGCTAAAGCAAATGAGATGTCTTACTCTGTAGCTAAAACAAAGACCTAAACACACAGGATGAAAACAGGATCTGCAGCAATGTGCGGTTGATTTCTGTGTATCTTGACCAGAAATGATGGAGGAGACTTCACACATGACTAGTCCGATAAATTTAGACTAAATGCAGCATCGTGGGTACACACACACACAAGTGTGTACCCACCCAAGTGTCAGAATCAGAATAATTCCTCTTTTATACTTTTCTTCTTCTCGTCCTCCCACATGTGAGTTTATCTATTTCTGTGATTCAGTGTTACCTTCAAACCACTCCTTATTTGTAAGACCCTTCTAATAGATAGACACATTCTGATCTTTTCTCAACTATGGGATCGGGTTACCTCAAACTAAGCCTTCTGTGGAAGTTAGAATTGATGAAATACAGTTGAAAACCTATACATGCTTAAGTAGTCCACTTATCAGCGGTGCAACAAAAATATGGTATTTTTTTTTAAATGAAACCATGTAAACCTATTCTGGCACAACCTCAAAATACAGAACCTGAAAATGAGCATAATATGGGCACATAAATGATGTGAAAGTAAAAGAAAATAAATAAAAAAAGTAAAATCAGAGGACATGAATGTGGTGACTAAGGTCATGGAGTCTAAAGTCAGGGCCATGACAGAATAGGCCTGCAGGTGAATAAATGGATGCATAAGCTGATTAGTGGTGGAAGCTGTAAAATGCCAATGACATCTTAAAAAAACTGCAGCTAATATCATCAATATTGAGACATGAGGCAGCAGCTTCTTCAGTTAATCAGCTAATTTATTCACAGTGAAGACCTCTGATAGTAAGCTAATGTTTACCTGCCGGCTGTTTGTTACAACTTTAAACCAAAGATAAGAGAGAGGTGAGAGATCCTAAGCTGCTGTGTTCTGACGCTGGTTCTGACGTTCACTCTCTGCTGTTTGAGATGAGCTGAACAATAAAGACAAATCTCAGGGGTAGGACACTTTATGTGTTTCAGCCGTTTTTTTTCTTTTTTTTCTTTTTAGACAAAGACTGAAGAAAAGTTTTATATAAAAACAACCACGCAAATTTAAAGGAGAATTCCGGTAGAAAACAGGTAGCTCTGGTGTTTGTAAATTTGGAAGGCTTGTATCATGTGGACGTGCCAAAGAATTTTGTTGTCATTACTTAGAATTCCTTATGGGGGCGGCAGAAATGCACTATAGCTTAACATTTTAAGGTATTTTACTGACATAAAGTTTCTTGTTGTATTATTTGAATTAACATTAATATAGTGACTGCAGTGTAATTCCAGCTTTTTCCTTTATTTTCACAAGATGGTAGTAACAGTAAATACTTGTTATTTGTAACATTCGCAGATAGTGCTGTAATATTATTATTTTCTCCCAGAATGCTTTGCCATTTAGAGTATGATCCTGTATAACATTAAAGCAGTATGATACTGTAAGATTTTAGCTGTAAATGTACGTTAAAACTTTAGTGTTTTCTGGAAACATCAGAAAGTTGCCAAGTAAAACTAATTTTACTGCAGATCTAAGAATTTTTAACATCACGAGATGGAGCATTTTTGGTATGACCTACTGCAGTTTCTTGAATGGGAATAAAACTATGAGATGTACAGTAAATATTTTGCCAATGTGACCTATGCATATCTAAACATTACTAAACATCTCCTATTATTTAAATAAAATGAAAGACGTAGAGGATTGGGGGCATATGCTGTCTGAAGAATTACATTTTTTTGTGCTACTTTTCAATTCTGATCAAAACACTCTATTTGCCCCCAGGGGGATTTTGCAATTTTCTTAGACTCTTTGCAATTTGGTGTCAAAGTGGTTCTTTGTGAGGAGACAGACCTTTGAATATAAAGGCAAATTACCTTGGTAGCGTGCCGGATTCTCTTTCTTCATTGCTGGTTCATTGCCATGCTTGTGTTTCTTCCCCTGTTTAACTCTCTGACACTGCTATTTTCCATCACCTTCACAAATAAATCCATGTTTGTACAACTGGAAATTGGAATATACAGCATATGTATTTGTGATGTATTATATACATATTTACTGTATGTAGTGGCTAACTGGGCTGTATATTGAAAGAATCTTATGGCTCTTTTTGAGTGCTTCTAATTATATATTCAAAGAATTCTCCCTTACTGTATCTCTCACTCTCTCTCGCTTGCATGCATGCACACACGCACGCATGCATGCACGCACGCACACACAAATGCACGCACGCACACACGTCCTTCTGGGAAGACATACCAAGATTTCTGATGATGTCTTAGCATCAGCAAAAATGATAATTTCTTGATTACTCTATACCAGTTTCAGTTTAATCATGGGTAAAGTGTTTTTTTTTATAATCACCAAGACTTGTATCACTAGTCTGTTGAAATAAAAAAGACCATCAAAGTAGATACAACAAAATGAGGGGAAATAAAAAATATTCTTCTGAATGAATACAGGTGTATCTTAAATTTCACTATTAGAATCTTAACAAAAACCCTCCACGCTCTTACATAAGTTATGGACTGTTTTAAGTGTTTATTCTGCTGTTTGCTAAAAATAAAATGGGTCCTCCAAAGAATCTAAAAAGCAGCATGTGGAAGATCCTGATAGAAGCATGCATGGTGTATGTCCCAGGTTGTTGGGGACCCAGAGAATTATTAAGCAAGGAGGTCTTATCAGAGGTTTGGTAAAAAGGATTATCCTGTAGTGTGACGGTGTTACAGAGTCAGACCTCAATCAATCCACTTGCAGACTGTCCAGAAGCCTATCATTACTCAGACAGCAGTACAGCGAAATTGCTGGGTTAGTGAGAGAAATCTGGGTTAAACCCAGAGGTTTGTCTCACAGAAATTGCTCACTTTAAGAGTAAAAGTAGATTGTGCTTTCAGCCTTTTCTAAAACTACAAATGATTACTACAAATCAAACTACAAATCAGTGTAAACATGATTTGAGGCAGCAAAAGGTTCAGTGGTTCAGTAGAGCTCCAACAAGTAGTTGATCAGATGACATTTTTAAAGCAAAGATGCCCCATGTTAAATAGTTCCTGGTTATGAACTGTAAGAATTTGCTGCATTTCCCTACTTTTTAATCATTGTATACTGAATATCTTTAGTTATATACAGAACTCCATTCAAGGTCTCCAAGAAGGCCAAATACTCCCCCCTCATCACCCGCAGGCCTAGGGATGCGACCCTCTCGTCCACCAGGGTAAACTCCATTGCAGCGCCGCTCAGCCGGGGGCTTGTGAGTATCCCCACACCCGCCCGGCGCCTCACACCCTAGGCAACTCCGGAGTAGGACAGAGTCCAACCTCTACCCAGGAGTATGGTTCCAGAACCGAGACTATGCATAGAGGTAAGCCCCACCAGATCTAACTGGTAGCGCTCCACCTCCCGCACAAGTTCTGGCTCTTTCCCCCACAGAGAGGTGACGTTCCACGTCCCCAAAGCTAGCCTCTGCCACACGGGTTTGGACCGTCGAGGCCCCTGAACTTTTCTGCCACCCATGTGGCAGCGCACCCGTGGTGGTGGGCCCATGGGATGGAGAGAAGGGTGCCACATAGCTTATTCGGGCTGTGCCCAGCCGGGCTCAGTGGCAAACCCGGCCACCAGGCGTTCGGTGACGAGCCCTCCGTTTGGGCCTGGCTCCCCGGGCTTCCTCTGGACAGGCTCACTGCCTCTCTGCCTTGCTCACTCATAAGATTTTTAAAACCATTCTTTGTCTGGCCCCTCACCTGAGACCACTTTGCCATGGGAGACTCTACCAGGAGCACAAAGCTCCAGACAACACAGCCCTCAGGTTCATAGGGACACACAAACCTCTCCACCACGATAAGGTGATGGTTCCAGGAGAAGTGGCTGAATAACAATAATTATAAATATGATCAGCCATATCAGAAGTAATTTGATATGAGATAAAGTACTGCAGGCTAGTGGATGATTTCAAGTGTATTTATTGTTGACATTTAAATGCTTTTATGCAGCAATGAATGGAAATATCTTCTGTGCGTTGGGGACTTTGAAAGGGAAAAAAAGATCAGAAAGAGCATTTTAACAGATTGTTTTATGAATGTATTATTGACAGTGTTGCATTGATAGTTTTTCTGCATTTGCATTTGTTTGTTTATTAAATTATGAATTTGAGGACCCAAGAGACCAAAACTGAGGCTGTATTTTTCCTTTTGAAATAAGGATGTTTTTCACTCAAATTGATTGCTCTTATCGCCACTGCTGATTGTAAATATATGTTCAAGGCTCAGCACTCTAATGGCGTTTTTCCACTGCTGGTAACAGCTCGACTAGACACATTCTGCGTCCGTTTTCCATTGCAGATTGAGTAACGCCTCAGCATGGCTGGTCACCATAGCTACGTGTTATGATGTAATTTTCAACGCGACTCACAACAAGTAAATGAGTACTTCTTCCACCTCTGACAAAAATGACGTATACACTGCCTCTCCACATTTTGGTTCAGATCTGTGGTTTGGACTTCTCCAACTAAATTTCCTCTTAAATGTGTTCCTTTTTGTTATGACATAATTCCCAGTAATCTCCTCACTTTGCTTCATCCAGATGGATCTCAGAGGAATGGGAGCATTGTACCAAAACCTGCGGCAGCCTGGGCTTTCAGATCCGAACCGTTCGCTGCGTGCAGTTATTCCACGAGGGCACAAACCGCTCCGTTCACAGCAAGTACTGCAGTGGGGAGAAGCCAGAGAATCGGGGGCCCTGTAACAGAGTCCCATGTCCTGCTCAGTGGAGGACCGGAGCGTGGTCAGAGGTTCAGTATGATTAATTTAAAGAGTTTTTCTTTGACTGTAATATCAAAAGGCTCCAGTGCGTGCAGCTGATTGTATTTCTAAAGGTTAAAGCATGTTCTTCTGTAGTCTGGGTGTGGATCATTTAGCCACCGATCAATCTAAATTTAATTTTATTTTAATGCCATCTTGGTTCCAATTAACTACTGTCAGTTTAATCGCTTCCAGGTCGCCCTTTCCCTGTAGATTTGTGCTGATGCAACAGCAGCTTTAATGTGTATGGTGCAATTGGGATTTCTTAACTTTACAAGATTATGTATAAAAATAAAAAAAACATCTCATCTGAAAACACACCCGTTTTAGTTAACTAAATGAGGCCTTTGAAACCCTCAAAAGATCCAATAAATCTAGACGTCCTGCTGAGTGGTGGAGAGCATGAAGGTGGTAATAAGATGCAGTTATTCATGCCAGCAGCAGACTTGTTTGATTGCATGGTCCATCTCCATGTTGGACTATAGCACTGTATATGAATGTACAGTATATACAGTATGCATATTTGTGCACTCAATGATAGTAAATAATTTATTAAAAGTAATAAATTGTCAATTGAATCAGTCACAATAACTCATTTGGGCTACAGTTGCTCTCAATGTTGTCTCATTCAGAATTATACAGACTAATTACCTGCCTCATATTTTCATACAGTATGTTTTTATGGTTTAAAAAGTACAAAATACCAACTTGATTTAAGGCTTTTTTTCTATTTACAGAAATCTATTTTTAATTAAGGTCAGGGTCTATATAATATATGTGGATTGTGCTGACACCAATGTCATTTTATTGATTTTATTGATTGATGTCATAGTGTGTCACTATATCTGCAAGATCAGTGAGGCAGACTCACTTAGAATTTGGCAATTCACACTCATCAATGCGCAAAGCTCTGATTTGTCCAGACAGGATTTGGGTATAAAGATATTGGCTATCAAATGTTCATATCATAAAACATGATGTGCATATATATAAATCATAATGTGCATTTTGAAGCTGCCTGATTGAGATATAAGAACATATGTATGGCTACTGTTCTAAGAAAAAAAAGTGAATTGCACAGTTATTTTTACTTATGAATGAATTCCTAAAAACCCATTCATGATGCTGAAGATTAATTGTCTTAATTGTCTTTTACAGTGACTTTACAAAAATATACTGGAATTAATATTGGAGGCTCTATTCCAATTTGTACTGAACCCGACTGTGGAAAAAATAAGTTTTAGAAATGAGTTGAGATGCCCGCTTTTCCAAAAACTAAGAACCTGCTCTCGAAATACAAGCAACAGCTTCCTTTAATCCAGGACACAAACTGTTTGGGTGGCAAGTGATAGACTTTGTTCCCTGCAGATCAGCATGGTTTCAAAAGACCGAAAGATCAAGAACTCAGATATCTTTGCTTGGTCAACTGTGCAGCAAGACATTTTGTTTGTAGGTGAAGATGGAACTTTGAGTTGCCTACTGCCCGGCTGACCTGCCCACATTCATTTTAACTCTGCTCTCCAAAACTGTGTTCTTTTGCTCTGTGTGAGTGAGTCTCTGTTTGAACTCTTCCACAGTGCTCTGTGACCTGTGGAGAGGGGATGGAGAGGCGTCTGGTCACTTGCAGAATTGGAGATCAGTGTAACGGAGAAAAACCTGAGACCGTGAGACCATGCAGACCGGGACCCTGCCACGGTAAGCATGTCATTTATAGTACATAGGCAGATTCTCTAAAATCAAGTTCCTCTGCCTCCTCCTAGGCCTCATAATGGCAGTTGCAAGCATCAGGCCTGAACCAATCAGAGCAGAGGAGCCTTTCTTATGCAGGTACAGGTATGTCCGCATACGTGGCATGACCACGATTGCATGCGGGGGGCTGCGGCGTCACCAGAACGCAGCAAAGACACGTCCGGTGGAAAAAAGTGGTTAGAGAATACTATATTTAAAAAAAGCTGGACTACTGCTTCCTCAATCGGTTAGTTTGTTTGTATTAGTGTGTGACTTTTATGAATCCGAATCCTTTCAAATACAAAAGTCACACAACAACACAAACTGAAGCTAACGCAACACCTGCTTAGAATGAGTATGTGCAGTAATATCAAACTGGGGCGCAGCTCTTGTCTAAGCAGATTTCAACATAATAAGCATCATGCTGAATGTGGCTTAAATGTACTACAGTTTTTTTTGTGGCATAAACACTTAGCTGTCACTCTCTGATAAAAAGCAATTTCTCAGTGTTCTGTAATGCACCCACTTTAACTCAGCCTTTTTATCTTTTTCCATGGCCAATCTGACAGCCTTTCAGCGCTGTGTGGCAAGCACTGAGCTCACGCTGTATGCCTTTTTGCCTTTTAGATGAGCCATGTAATGGAGACAAATCCATCTTCTGCCAAATGGAGGTACTAGCGCGATACTGCTCTATTCCGGGCTACAACAAACTATGCTGCGACTCCTGCAGCAAGCGCAGTGGAGCTTTGTCTCTTTTCTCCGAAGCAACTGAGATGGAGGAGCATGTCCGCTTCGGATCCGCCTCCCAGCTGTTAGAGACATTAACAGCCTCAGCCGTAGTCAACAGCACTCGCAGTGGTAAACACGGCTCAGGCAAAGGATCCACCACATTAGGCAAAGCTGCAAAGCATGTCACCACCGCTCCCCCGCTTAAGAAAACCCTGTCGAAAATCACCACTGCACCACGCCGGGTCCGACGACACATGGGTCTCCCTAATAGTAAGCTGCCCGCTATCAGCACATCTCCAGGAAGTCCCACAGATGGTCAAAGGGGAAGCAGCTTGAAAGATAGTCGGTGGCCTACTGCGTATTCTAAAGTGGAGAGATGAAAGTGATGCCCTTCCCCTTCAGAACTCTTAATGTACAGCAGATAATCCAGCTTCATCCTGAGTCTTCTCACGCCATAAAACACCACCAAGAGACAAACAAGGAGGGAGAGAAAGAAAAGTGCTGGTTCACTTTTTTGTTAAGAATTTTCAATCCCTTACAGGGAGCTCCCAGAGTATATTATTACTTAAACAGCTATGTGACTTTGCTTTCATACATTTCTTTGAGAGGAGAAAACAACACAATAATTTTATTGTAAAGGGGGCCCATGGTCCAAAGGGAATTTTCATCTATGTCAAATGAAAAGCTTAAAGAAACACAGCACTGGTAGTTCATTATGAAACATTTTACAAAATAGCCAAAGGACAGATTCATATTCAAAAAACGTATTTAATATACAACACTGGCTCTTAACTTTTAACAGTAGATATTACAAAGAAATGGTTGCTTAATTCCAACCCAACCTTTTAAAGATTGGGTTAAAAAAAAAAAAATGTAAAAAATTTTTTAGATTAATTTACCTTAAGTGAACACCTTTGGAGTATCGCGTGATATCAGGTCTCGCAATGTTACGAATTGCTTCACGGCACTGCACACATATGCCCATTCAGGGAACCGGCTAACAAGGCAGCAAGGGAGTTTTTCACACTACTGTCATGGCTGAGCCGGCAAAAAAGAATCAGAAAGCTAGGAAAGCATTGTCGAAGGATCAGAGAAAGAGGAAACGGCAGACTGACCTAGCGAGGAGTCAGACACAAGTAAACATCGGAGCTGCCAAATATCTATTCCGAAGCTGTAGGGGTAGCTCTATAGAGAAACCTGTGAGAAAACAGCAAAGAAATGGCCAAAACTGCATAGCGCCCTTTTTACCCAACAACTCGAAGCTTCCTTTGATGTCAGTATACGTATGCATGTCTAATAAAACACTTCTATGTAAAATATGTAGACTGGATGGGGGATTTAATATTTCCATACATTTTAAGTGGAAGATGATGGAGAAGTTAGGACAATTTAAAATGGATCATCTGATGCAGCTGAAAATTCCCTTTTTACTTGAATGTTACAGACTGCCATTTTCTTGCCAAAAAATGTAAGTGTGAAGCTTGACTAGTGGAGAATTCAGTTGTCTCAGTACTTGAGGAGTCACTGCATGTACTATATTGAACACCAGACTTCATTTGACCACATATGGAGAAAAAAAATGGTTTGAATTGTAAAGATTTTTTTTTTTAAATATCCAGTAATGTCTGTTAAATGGCGCTCTACAGTTTCTATGGAAATGGGTATTTATAAAGGTTCCTGTAAATACTGTACATGAAAACGTCAGTATTATTTTAAGAAGCTGAGGATGCCATTTTAATCAGCTATAATACCATATATATCTCTCCAAATGTTTACATTTTCAGCACAATGTGTTACATGGACATAAACAACTCAATGACTCTTAATGCTGTTGCAAATTTCTTTGGGGAATTTTTTAAAAGAATAGTTCAACATTGTCAGAAATACCCTTGTTTGCTTGCTTGCTTTCTGATAGTATGTAAATATGAAGATTGATACCAGTTTCATTTATCGGCTTTAAATATAAAAACATTCAGCCAGTATAAATACTGCATAGCATAAATACTGGAAGCAGGGGAAACCGCTAGTGTGGCTTCAGCCAAAGTTTAAAAAAAATGAAAATAATAAACGCCTACCTACACCTCTGAAGCTCTCTCATTATGTAATAAATTGTTTGTTTAATCCGTGCAAACCTGATGTGTTCAAAACAACACAATAAGATTTTGTTACCTTTTGACAGAGCCAGGCTAGCTGTTCCCCTCTATTTCTAGTTATAGTGCTAAGCTAACCATCTCCTGGCGGTCAGTTCATGTGTACTATGCAAACATAAGAATGGTGTTGAAGGCCTCTGCTAACTTTTGGCAAGAAAGCAAATAACGACATTTCCCCAAATGTCAAATTATTCCTTGAAGAAGCATCTCAAACACATTACTTCATCCCAGCCTTTACCTTTTTTCTAAATCAGAAGTTTGAACGGTGCTAGCCCTCGACCTTTCCAACTCATTATATTGCCCTCCTTGTGGATGTTTTTGCCCAGAAAGGTTGAAGCTGTTAGATCAAAGAAAGGAACTAAGTAAATAATGTATTTCACAAGTGTTCTCAATACTGTATGGTATGTATAGCAGGCACTAGTTCAGCATGAACAAACTAAAAACAGAAAGTGAAAATTTCACCATGCAACTAAAATGAAACTTCTACCCTGATGTGACCATGAAAAACACAAAAACTCATCTTGAAAATTATTTTTAGTGTAGTCGAATTTCAATTCACTTAAAGCTCCATTAAGCGGTTTTCTTTTTACCACTAGGGGGCAGAAAGACTCCCAAACAAACTCACATATTTTACACATCCAGCCGAAAGAGAGCAACAGGAATTACAGTTCTGTCCACCTGATTTAAATCCATTTAAATCCAGCATTCACTCTCCTTTTAGCTCTGTTTTGGTCTCTACCAACTTCTAAGGGAAGTAGTTGTCTCTTTAGCTTCTAGATGTTCCACTTTCTTCACCAGCTACTCGTGTATTTCAGCTCTCTGCTGTTTGAAGCCTTTTGATTTGATCTGTGGTAGTTGGGAAGAGCCAAACCAATGTGGTAAAAGTGGTGTAGTGGTACAGGTTTTTATTCTCAGGTGGTTCAGCGCTATTACGTTACACAGAGTCATTTGATTCAATTTTACTAAACAAATCTCGCTTAATGGAGCTTTAAAATCCTCACGCCCATACAAGGTTTTATTGTACATTTTGTGTTTGAAGTAACAAAGTCTCATTTTAAAATGAAATTAAAATTGACTCTATGTGGAACATGTTTTTTCCAAAGTATTTTCTAAATGGCTTTTTATGGTGTAAGGTTCAGGAGAGAGAAAGCTATTTCTAAAAAAAAGAAATAAAAAGAAGGATTTTCTCACAACCACCATGCATCTGACTGCAATAGCAAAGACACAGTTTTGTGTTTTCAGCAAATAAATAACTATTCACACTCACTTCTGTGTGCCAATGTATAGTACATGTATATAGCATTGAGTACATGAATATTTATTGAAAGTTAAAGTTTTGTTTTTACAGTATTTGCAGTGCCAGCTGGTCAATAAGCTGCAGCACATAAACCATTGAGTCACATTTATCACCATTTTTCTTCCACATTTTCAAATTTTAAGTAGATTTCTACTTCTATTTTAAACACATAATAGAGTAGGAATTACATTGTTTTTTGCAAACAATTAGATGTAAATATACATGCTCAATTTTGAGATGTTTAGTCGTTGTCAGAAAGCTGTCTTTTCACAGCTGTTTTGTAGAAGTTAACAGAGCTGTTACATAACAGCAGTGTACTGACAAATGCTTTATTTTAACAAATAAAACATTAATAGTGTAGTACCAGAAAACCAGTAATGTTGTTTTTTATGCTGTTTGTAGATGTCAGTATTTTCTAACCATTTTACATTTTCCTCCCTTGTTATTTTCACGCCCATTACCTGCTGCCTATACAACATTGCTGCTAATGTTATACAGAGCTTGTAATGATAAAATAGGGTAGTTGTAGATGTTACATTGACAATCCCTGAGCCTCAGACAGATATTACTGCATAGGATTCTCCATGTACTGTATGAATACCCCTGTGCTATCCATGCATTGAAGTATTACGATTGTCATGACTGTCAAGTGACTCTCTGCTCTATTTGCTTTTCTATGTATTTGTGTAGATTGAAGTGTACACTACTGATGCTGTTTGTTGTAATGGGGAGCACATAGCAATAAAAGACATGAATAACTACTTTGATGTCTTGTCTTCTCCACCCTAATTTCTGCATTTGTGAGGTTCGGTATTGCAGCATTGAAGCAAAAAATCTGATCAGTGACAACCATGTATAATAAGTCAAATTAAAGGCGCATTTAGTAAGAATTTCCTACAAAAAACAGTATAGCTAAAAAGTAATCTTTCCCAATCATCACTTATGACCCATTAAAGTCTGTGGTGGTGTCTATATCTGCAGAGACCCTGCCCTCTGGCTGTATCTTCCTATTTGCTGTGTTCGGGATTTTTCTGAGCATCAACCTCTATGATAACAGCAACCAGTTGCCAGATCATTAAGCATAAGAGGAAACCATAAAAATGGCAGACACAGCACCGAAAAAAACGTGAATATACTGTAGCAAGATGAAACACCAAGCTAACAAAGCTTGTTGTATATTATATACAGTCTATGGTAGCAAGCCTAAACATCATTTTCCAACATGTTCCTATCTGTCAGCAGCTCGGACACACTGCTGTACCGTCACCTGTTTGGACACAGATGTTGTCCGTACTGCTGTGAAGAAATGTTTTGCAGTGTTGGGGAATTAAAAACAAAACAAAAACACACATAAATGTTGCGTTATAATGCATTGTAACTCAGGTTATTGAGATTGTAATGGGTATAATACTATTAGCAATGTGTTATATTACTGTTATATTACTACTAGAAGGAATACAATACCTCTCCGGGAACCATCACCTTATCGTGGTGGAGAGGTTTGTGTGTTCCTATGAACCTGAGGGCTGTGTTGTCTGGAGCTGTGTGCTCCTGGTAGGGTCTCCCATGGCAAAGTGGTCTCAGGTGAGGGGCCAGACAAAGAATGGTTCAAAAGCCCTATGCAAAATCGAGGAAGAGAGGGAGTGACCCTGCCCGGAGGAGGCCCGGGGCCCCCGTCTGGAGCCAGGCCTGGACGGAGGGCTCGTCAGTGAGCGCCTGGTGGCCGGGTTTGCCACGGAGCCCGGTCGGGCACAGCCCGAAGAAGCTACGTGGCCCCCCTATCTCCATCCCATGGGCCCACCACCTGTGGGAGGAACCGCTGGGGTCGGGTGCGCAGCCACATGGGTGGCGGCGAAGGTCATGGACCTCGACGGACCAGACCCGGGCGGCAGAGGCTGGCTCTGGGGACGTGGAACATCACCTCTCTGTGGGGGAAGGAGCCGGAACTTGTGCGGGAGGTGGAGCGCTACCAGTTAGATCTGGTGGGGCTTACTTCTACGCACAGTCTCGGTTCTGGAACCGTACTCCTGGATAGGGGTTGGACTCTGTCCTACTCCGGAGTTGCCCAGGGTGTGAGGCGTCGGGCGGGTGTGGGGATACTCACAAGCCCCCGGCTGAGCGCCGCTGCGTTGGAGTTTACCCCGGTGGACGAGAGGGTCGCCTCCCTATGCCTGCGGGTGATGGGGGGGGAAAACTCTGACTGTTGTTTGTGCATATGCACCAAACAGGAGTTCGGTGTATTCGGCCTTCTTGGAGACCTTGAATGGAGTCCTGTATGGGGCTCCAGTAGGGGACTCCATAGTTCTGCTGGGGGACTTCAACGCACACGTGGGCAATGATGGAGATACTTGGAGAGGCGTGATTGGGAGGAACGGCCTCCCTGATCTGAATCAGAGTGGTTGTTTGTTGTTGGACTTCTGTGCTAGTCATGGATTGTCCATAACAAACACCATGTTCGAACATAGGGATGCTCATAAGTGTACGTGGTACCAGAGCACCCTAAGCCAAAGGTCAATGATCGATTTTATAATCGTTTCATCTGATCTGAGGCCGTATGTTTTGGACACTCGGGTGAAGAGAGGGGCAGAGCTGTGAACTGATCACCATCTGGTGGTGAGCTGGGTCAGGGGATGGGGGAGGACTCTGGACAGACCTGGTAAGCCCAAACGGGTAGTGCGGGTAAACTGGGAACGTCTGGAGGAGGCCCCTGTCCGACGGACCTTCAACTCACACCTCCGGCGGAGCTTTTCGTGCATCCCTGTGGAGGCTGGGGGCATTGAACCTGAGTGGACAATGTTCAAAGTTTCCATTGCTGAAGCTGCGGCGGCGAGCTGTGGTCTTAGGGTCTTAGGTGCCTCAAGGGGCGGTAACCCACGAACACCCTGGTGGACACCGGTGGTCAGGGAAGCCGTCCGACTGAAGAAGGAGTCCTTCCGAGATATGTTATCCCGAGGGACTCCGGAGGCAGTTGCAAGGTACCGACGGGCCGAAGGGCTGCAGCCTCTGCCGTGACAGAGGCAAAGCAGCGGGTGTGGGAGAAGTTCGAGAAGACATGGAGAAGTATTTTCGGGTCGGCACCAAGGTGCTTCTGAAAACCGTTCGCCACCTCAGGAGGGGGGAAGCGAGGAATCATCCAAGCTGTTTACAGCAAGGATGGGACGTTGTTGACCTCAACTGGGGAGGTAATAGAGCGGTGGAAGGAGCACTTTGAGGAACTCCTAAATCCAGCTGGCACACCCTCTGTGGTAGAGGCAGAGCAGGAGGATGATGGGGGATTGTCGTCAATTTCCCTGGTGGAAGTCGCTGAGGTAGTAAAACAACTCCACAGCGGCAAAGCCCCAGGGATTGAAGAGATCCGTCCAGAAATGCTGAAAGCTCTGGGTGTGGAGGGGATGTCTTGGTTGACACGCCTCTTCAACATTGCGTGGAAGTCTGGGACGGTGCCTAAGGAGTGGCAGACCGGGGTGGTGGTTCCCCTTTAAAAAGGGGGACCAGAGGGTGTGTGCCAATTACAGGGGTATCACACTTCTCAGCCTCCCTGGTAAAGTCTACTCCAAGGTACTGGAAAGGAGGGTTCGGCCGATAGTCGAACCTCGGATTGAAGAGGAACAATGCGGATTCCGTCCTGGCCGTGGAACAACGGATCAGATCTTCACTCTCGCAAGGATCTTGGAGGGGGCCTGGGAGTATGCCCAACCAGTCTGCATGTGTTTTGTGGATCTGGAGAAGGCGTATGACCGGGTCCCCCGGAGAAATTGTGGGAGGTGCTGCGGGAGTATGGGGTGAGGGGGTCCCTTCTCAGGGCCATCCAATCCTGTATGACCAAAGCGAGAGCTGTGTCCGGGTTCTCGGCAGTAAGTCGGACTCGTTCCAGGTGAGGGTTGGCCTCCGCCAGGGCTGCGCTTTTGTCACCAATCCTGTTTGTAATATTTATGGACAGGATATCGAGGCGTAGTCGGGCGGGGAGGGGTTGCAGTTCGGTGGGCTCGGGATCTCGCCGCTGCTTTTTGCAGATGATGTGGTCCTGATGACATCATCGGTCTGTGACCTTCAGCACTCACTGGATCGGTTCGCCGCCGAGTGTGAAGCGGCTGGGATGAGGATCAGCACCTCTAAATCTGAGGCCATGGTTCTCAGCAGGAAACCGATGGAGTGCTTTCTTCAGGTGGGGAGTGAGTCCTTACCCCAAGTGAAGGAGTTTAAGTACCTTGGGGTCTTGTTCGCGAGTGAGGGACTATGGAGCGTGAGATTGGTCGGAGAATCGGAGCAGCCGGTGCGGTATTACATTCTGTGTATCGCACCGTTGTGACGAAAAGAGAGCTGAGCCAGAAGGCAAAGCTCTCTCGATCTACCGGCCAATTTTCGTTCCTACCCTCACCTATGGTCATGAAGGCTGGGTCATGACCGAAAGAACGAGATCCAGGGTACAAGCGGCCGAAATGGGTTTCCTCAGGAGGGTGGCTGGCGTCTCCCTTAGAGATAGGGTGAGAAGCTCAGTCATCCGAGAGGAGCTGGGAGTAGAGCCGCTGCTCCTTCGCGTCGAAAGGAGCCAGTTGAGGTGGTTCGGGCATCTGGTAAGGATGCCTCCTGGGCGCCTCCCTAGGGAGGTGTTCCAGGCACGTCCAGCTGGGAGGAGGCCTCGGGGAAGACCCAGGACTAGGTGGAGAGATTATATCTCCAACCTGGCCTGGGAACGCCTCGGGATCCCCCAGTCGGAGCTGGTTGATGTGGCTCGGGAAAGGGAAGTTTGGGGTCCCCTACTGGAGCTGCTGCCCCCGCGACCCGACTCCGGATAAGCGGATGAAGATGGATGGACGGATGGATGGATAGAAGGAATACATTACTGTAATTGCGTTACTTTTGTAACGTGTTACTCCCAACGCTTCAAGCCAGTTAAAAGCAGTTTTAGGGTGTGCCACGCTAGCAGCGAGGCAAGTATTATGACGCATGTTATAATACTTTTCACGGAAGTAAAGGCTGGACTACAATAGAGCTGTTTGGAGCTGTTATTTTTCTTGATTGCAGTGGCGTAACGAGCCAACACCGTCATTGATGACGGTGTTGGCTCGTTACGGGCCCCCCCCTACCACAGCATGGGATGACGGCGCAATGTCCACGAGTAGGCTACCATGAATAGGACAGGATAGGATCATAGAGACACAGCATGATAATGAGATGACTGACAAAATCGGGAGTACTCAATCCGCACCACAACAACAACATATAAAATATCTGGTGAATGCGTACCATAACACATGACAAAACACACAAGGTTAGTCCCTCCAGGATTTCGCTGCCTTTTGAGATTGTTGGGGCCCAAAATGCCTGATATCGCGGGAGCTTTTGCAAAAAAATTGCGATAAAAGTTGTGATGTCTTTTTTGTTACAATGAAGTTAAAGAAGACAGGGGAAGTTGCAAAAAGAAAGTTCCATTTTTGTTGTATAGTTCTTATTAGTATCTGGGGAGGATAATAATTATTAATATTAATTAATTACTCTGGGCTGAGATTTCCTAGTAACCTATACCAAAAAAGGCTCAGAACAATGCAAATGTTGGTATAATATGAAAATGGCTGGTAGATTTAAAACAAAAAATAATAATTTATTGAATGAATCAAATATGAACATATCTGTTACTGGCAGTGGCTTGTTGATCTTTACATTGTTAATTTCCTATCCTGGGCTGGGACACACATTTATACTGTTTGATAAAGCACTTATTAGTATTTAACTTCTTATTGCACCTACAATAACGGGCGTAGTTGTCCTCAATTTAGGTCATCCTGTACATCTCATCTACAGTTTTGAAAATGAATTTGACCTGTTCTTGTCACTCCTGCTTAGTCAGTGGCTCTCAGAGACTGCTTGGATTGCCGCGAGTAATGAAAATGCAATAGGGAGTGTCACTGCCCGATGTGAGTTGAGTTTAGATTTGAGTTGTGCATGCTCAGATTCAAACGGTTTGCTAAAAGACTGCAGATGGCAGCTGTGTAGGGAGGGACAGACTCTTAGCTAGTGCGCATTTCTGTCTGAATTAATTCTTGACTTTTTTTTTAAACTGCACGGCTTCACAAAGACATCAACTACAACCTTACTTCCAGCACCAGGTTTTCAGCTTTAACTTCATTTCCTGTTAAAACCATAAACACTTCAATTCAATTCAATGTAATTTATAGTATCAATTCATGAGAGTTATCTCAAGACACTTTACAGATACAGTAGGTCTAGACCACATTCTATAATTTACAAGGACCCAACCATTCTAGTAGTTCCCTCCAGAGCAAGCAACAGTGCGACAGTGGTGCGGAAATTATTATTATTATTATTATTATTATTGTTATCTTTATACTGTCTTTTTTTTCTTCTTGCTAAAACAAATGCTGGAAATTCCAATTTCCTTGTGGGAGTCATCCCAAAAGGATAAATAAAGAGAAGTCTAAGTCTAAGGAAAAACTCCCTTTTAGGAAGAAACCTCGGACTGACCCAGGCTCTTAGTAGGTGGTGTCTGACGGGCCGGTTGGGGTTGAGATGAGTAGCGGCAATATCGCAGCATGTGTAGCAGGACCACGGCAACAGCTGCAACCATGATGTTGGAGCCTTCCTGATCCAAGGAAACATGCTGGGGGAAAAGAACATAAGGACTCCGGGGAATAACTCCCCAGAGCTAGTTATTTCTGGGACACGGATTCACACAAATGGAAAGATAAAGGAGAGAGGAGCTCAGTGTGTCAAAGGAAGTCCCCAGACAGTCTAAAACTATTACAGCATGATTAAGAGAGAGGGTAAAGAGAGGAGCCTGGTCGGGCTGTACTGCCCTGCCTCCCTCTAGTTTTATTATATTATTGATTATGTGGTAGATGAATCTGACGACTATGACGAGAAGCAGGTGGGCCGGGTTAAGCAGTTACTCTCTAACTATAAGCTTTATCAAAGAGGAGAGTTTTAAGTTTACTCTTAAATGTGGTGACAGTGTCTCCCGAACCCAGACCGGAAGCTGATTCCTCAGGAGAGGAGCCTGATAGGCCTAAGGGGTGCCATTTGTATAGTGGCTCACGCTGAAAATAAAAGCAACATTTTGTCACATTTAGCTTCAGACAATGTTTGAAAAAGATTTTTTTAAAAACACTTTTTGCCAGAGGCACTCTGAAGCACCTCCCAGACTTCAGGAGCTCAAACTGGCTGGAAAGAGGGTGTGTATCTGCAGTGATTTTCCTGGCTTTATTCCTCATTCTGTCAGTGTACATCTGGGTCTGATGTTTTCCCACTATTTTGCTAGCCATTGCCACTATCCTGTTAAGCTTCTTCTTGAGTTTGCAGCTTAAATGGCCAAACCAAACAGAAGGGTGAAAGGTTAAAACACTTTCAGTGTGTGTGGTGTAAACTAGCTCAGTAATCTGAACACTGACGCCCAGACAGCTCAGTCTTCTGTGGAGACTGAGTCGTTGTGAGCATTTCTTAAAAATAAAGTCTGTGTTATCTGAAACACTCAGATGGTCAAGAACCATACCTAGGTACTTTAAAGTTCCAACAGTTTCAACAGCGAGGCCATTAAGTAAAACTGGCTCTGTTGTTGTGTCTTGTTTGCAAAAAAGTAACTTGTTTGTCTTTGCCACATTAATCTCTAGCTCTCTATCATTACACCATGCTTCAAGGACCTTTATGTGTTCTAGATAGGAGCCCTCGCCAAGGGGGTCAGTTTTTTTATAAGAGGCCTACTAAGGCCATGTTGTCAGCGTATTTTATCAATTTGAAGGTGCTATTATTTATAGAAAACTCATTTGTGAATAGAGAGAAAAGCAAAGGGGAAAGAACGCTGCCTTGCGGGCAGCCTGTACTCATGGTATGCACTCCTGACAAAATGCTATTTACACATACCCTATGAGGGTGACAGGAGAGAAAGCCTCTGATCCAGAGAATCAGACCCTCATCTATGTTAATATTGGCCAGTCTTCGCAGGAGAATGTGTAGATTCACAGAATTAAAAGCTGCACTAAAGACTACAAATAGGACTCTAGCGTGCCCTTTACGGTCTAGAAGGACCTGCACAGCATCATCAGTCCCTCTGTCACTTCTATAAAGGAGCATACAGAATATAGAATATAGAGCTTTACTCATCAACGCAGTGTGCCCGGGTTCGACTTTAAACTGTTGCTCTTTGCGGCATGTCATTCCAACTCTCTCTCCCCTTTTATGTCTTTAGCTGTCCTGTCGAATAAAGGCCTCAAAACAATAATTATATTAAAAAGTATTGTACCTCTTCATATTGACTTTTTTTTCTACCAAATTTTGTTGTGCTGGTCAGGGGGTATTTGGCTTAAAAAAGCAATTTTAATGTGGTGCAATATTTAAAAAAAGTTTGAGAAACACTGTATACACTATATAGGTTGCAAGGCAGAATGTAATACTACAGCATACACCATTTTAATTTAGACTGCTCAGCTGTGTGGCACTAGTTTGGGGAACATGACAATGTCTCCGTGCACAAATCCAGCTCCATGACAAAATGGTTTTCCCAGTTTAGTGTGGAAGAAACTGAATGGTCTGGACACGGCGTTGATCTCAACTCCATTCAACACTTTTAGCACAAGCTAGATGACCCTTTTTACAAATACACACAACTCAAAAGGAAACCTGACCATTACAACCCTGTAATGTACCCAACATGTACTACTAATTTGTTTTGAAGATATCTTGATTTTGAGTTTTGACATGTCATAATTTAAATAGAAATATCTGCAACTTACACTTTGCTTCTCCTTGCAACTCCAAGGTTCATCCTTCTAGAATATAATTAGAGATATCTTGAATTGAACTTTTGACTCGTCATAAATGTATTTAATGTAAATGAAATCCTTTCTTTCTTTAAATCTTTTTAATGTTAAAAGGGCTTGCCATATAGAGCATGAGGTGTTCAATCACATATTGTTAAGGCTAGGCTAGCCTTAGTAATGTTCCCTTGTGTTTCTCTGTCTTTCCCTTTGTGTTTCTCTGTCTTTCCCTTTCCTGCCACTGCCCCCATTGATGTGTTTGTGCGTGCGTGCGTGCATGCGTGCATGTGTGAATGTGTGAATGCAAGCATCTGTGTGTGTGTGTTCACGTTTTGAACTTAAACGTGACACACATGGGGATTTCAATATCCTTCTTATGTAAACATTATTTAATTGGTGTTGCATAATCTTGTTAGCAGTACATGTTCTGCTCCACCTTTTCTTATTACCTTAATAAAAATACATTACAATTAAATATACCATATGCATTTTTTGGAGTTTGAATGCCTTACTGCAGTATTTAATAAATTGTCTGCACAGCATGATTCAGATTTTGGTTCTTATAATTCTGACAGCAGCAACAAAAGCTCAGTGTGCCTGCATGCTGACGAGCAGTGAGCTGGTATTAATATCCTGATGAAATTGCTCATATTGTGCACTTATAGAAAGGATACAGCTAATTTGCACAACAATACTGCAATACTGGATTAGTCTGGTTGACTATTTCAACCTTTTAATATGGATCTATGTTATTTTCAACGATGTAATTCTTCCAATTCAAAGACTCTACTGTTTAGCTGTATAGAAAGAAATATAGAGTATAGAAATGTCCCAAAATGTCGGGTCAGTAAGTTTTGTCCAAATAAAAAAAATTCAATTCCAGCTCATAATTCTTAGTCTGCTGAAGGCTGCAGTGCATCCCGAGACGCTGACGAGACGGGAGCAACACTTCTTAAACTTCTCCATACATAATAACAAAATCCCAGAATAAACAGAGAAAAAAACATCAGTGTACTTCTACATAGATATTAATCAAATCCTGAAAAAAGTACCACAGCTGGAGACATCCGTGCCTGTAAGCCTCTGAGCCAGGAGCATTTCTAGGATCCGACGTTTAGAGAGGGGCTCAGCCCCTAATAAAAATGTGACACGGATACTTATTTAGCGGGGGAGGGGGAATGAAATGATAATGAGGTGTAAAAATATAAATAATTACAAAATTAGACTTTCCATGACTGGGTTACAGGTGCATATTTGGCTATAGCAACATAGGATATTAAACCTGTTTCTTTGAACATGTAATTGTTTGCCCTCTGTTACTAACAGATAAGTTCTCAAACTCTAAGATTTGATTTTTCTTTTGAAATAAAATAAAAAATAAAATGTATTTGTTGTTATAATGTATTTGTTTTTTATCATAATTTTTAGTGGGGGGGGGGCTGAGATTAACTTTAGAGGGCTTGAGCGCCCTTAAAAAGGGTCTAACATCGCCAATGCTCTGAGGTCTCTTGAGAAATGAGATGAGATAGAGAAATCACAAACAGAGAGCAGAAAGAAAGGAGGATGATACACTTCTGGTGCAGTCACTGTTGATGAAAAGATAGGAAACAAGGCGAAGATAGGGGTTGATTATAAATGAGAAAGCAATATCTATCTGATACTTGAAATGAAAGTTAGTTAGTCTGACAGTGGGCTGACTGAGCTGAATAATACATGAAATGTATGAGAATTGTCTTTTTCACCTTTTTTATATTTTCCTAGTGTAATACTGCTTCATGAAAAACAGTATATGGAGTTAATGAGCACCCGGCAAAGCAACGTGTGACTTATTTTAATTGTGTTGCTTTTGGCAATCAGCACGCGCATCTGAGCCAGTAGCCGCTGCATGACAGAAGAGGACTTATCCACTGAACTGACACAGTATATACTGGTGGCTGCTTTTGGCAATGTTGCACAAACATGACGTAAGCCTACTGTAGGAAAAGCAAGAGCCTGTGGCGACGTCTCTGACATCTTCACATCACAGCATGTTAGTCTCTTCATCATATCAGCTGCATTCTCCTTCAGTAAAGAAGCCAAATTGTGCTCCTGTATTCCCTCATTTTTATTACAACTACAGGTTATTTGAGTGGTGGTATTTGTTGCAAATTTATGCTAACATGTTTAATGTTACCAAACACTATGTTTCACAGGAAGGACTCTGTGACAAATTACTCAATGCCACTAATCTATGTGACCCAATGGTGCAAATGGCAGTAAGTAGGCTACTTTACGTCTATTCCACTGCACAACCTTTCTGATAAGTTTATAAAATGATGACAAATTTATAAATGAATGATAAATTAATGTGTGGCTTGTTTGAAAATTGAGGAAAAGCATTGCAAAATCTGCTCTGTCAATGAAACGATATTTACAGGTAATTTGTGGTTGCTGTGGTAACTGTATGAATCCATGCTGGAAACAGATTCATTTTTTTGTATTAATTGATTTTTTTGGCAGCGTGACCAGCCAAAGCAGCAGTCCAGCCCAGTGGCCCCAGCCTTTGTGAACATTTGCATGAAAGTGTCTCTAATTGTGTGAGCTCCTGCTAATGAGGGGTGAGCGAGATGGCTTCGGCTAGGAAGACAGTTTGCGAAGGCTTTAACTCGTGGGGGATCAATGATCATTTGATAAAACATCTGTGATTTTACTAATGACTGTTTCTCCTTTGGGAGCCGAGAGAACAGACTGCCAGCTCCTGTCTGCTCTGCAAGTGACATGTAAGTGCATGTGGTTAGGGGACCCATTTTTCCAATAATGTCTCTTCAGGTAAATTGAAAGACCATTGATGTGGGTATATGCCACTTCCATTTTTTATTTTAAAAAAACTGCTCATGTCCATGTAGAGATTCAAAAACAGGGCATACATTAATGTTCCCAATCCCACTGGATTCCTGGAAGTGCAAAATATTTAAATTCATACCAGTATTACCAGCAAATCTTCACTAAAACCCTCAGCTCTACTTGATGTGATGTACTTACTCACCTGATGACACGCCCTCTAAACTCAGACAAACTTTGAAAATCCAAAATTACAATAAATAATAATAATAATCATAATCATAATAATAAAAAGTGCAAAGACAGCCTAACGATGCCCCAAGTTTTCACTCGTAGTATGAGACTAATATGAGATTCGCTCCGCACACCACATGATATGTTCTTACTCACTTAATATTCTTACTATTTAGACACATGGTGAATCCTAAAACCACCACTAGGCAACTAACCTGCTTTACAATATTAGTGCGTAGTTCATATCGCCCTCATGAGGAATTGTAAGTAATGACAACATCACTGTTGGAACATCCACATGATACAGCCTACCGTGATCGTGCAAGCACTCCCCTGTCCATCCATCCATCCATCCATCCATCCATCCATCCATCCATCTACAGCTGTCTTTGTCAATTATCTTCTTTGTGTTTTATTGGAGGGGCCATTTGTTTGAAGACTTCGCCCCACTAGGTGTTACAGCTAATGAACTGCCACTTGCTTTACCGGAAGGGAATGTAGCAAACTCATTAAAATACTGGAGAATCCCAGGAACAACAGGAGGGTTGACAGGCATGTTCATTACTCTACCGTCAGTAGCCACAGTGGACCATGATGCAATGCAAACGGTGTGGCTACAACCACAAATGTCACAGTGTTCATTACCTATTCATATCCTCAAGCATTAACATGTTATTGTTATAGACAGTTGTTGTTTTTTCATTCAGGTAGATCAATATGTTAAATCAGTAACTGATGAGGAAGTGGTTCGGCCAACAATAATTCAAAGCTCTACATCACAAACTTAATTTTACAAATGCTCTGCTGATGCCATTCAAGCATCTAGATATGGATTTTTGTCATCCAAAGTGCTTCACTTAAAAACAAACAAATAAATCAATAAATGAAGTGCCCATTGGGAGTAAACTGCGGTTTCCCATGGGAGCAGCATTAAAGGTTACAACCCGCTGCATGTTGGCTTATTGGCTCCACTAGGGCTCCATCCTTTCTGTTTTAATTGGGTAACAAACCCATGGTGTACAACAACAAAAAACTATATTTGCTTGCTGTGATCATTCCTCCCTTCCTAATGTACTTTCAATGTCAGCACATGTAGAGGGTATCTTCCAAAGTTATATATTTGTTGTTTTGTCAAATTATCTCTTCTTGTTTCCCCTGACAGCGTTTCCATGGTGAGCTACAGTACACTTGAGGGATAATAGCACAAAGTGGTAATTTTGTACTATAAATACTGTAGCTGTGGAAGACACCCTCTTGATTTGCCTAACTCAGACAGCTAAAGGCTAATATTAAAGATTCCCTGTGCTTGATTGGGTTCTTTTTTGATGCCAATTTGTTCTTATTTTTGGATGAAATATTTTACATGATTTAATTAAATATGCTATTTATATTTCTCCTCTTTATTTTTGATGTGGCACATTTTGTGTTATTTTTATTTTTTTGTGTCATTGTTATTTCTGCCTATCTTCTCACCGACAGCAATGCTTTCCTGGTTAAATAAAGACTGCATAGAAAAAGGTCTGTCTGGAGCACCTTGATAACCAAAGGGTTACATCATGCCACCTAACTGCCAGGTTTGATTCTAGCCGGGGGCCTTTTGTTGCATGTCATACCCCTCTTTGACCTGAACATATAGCATCTTTTCAACTGCAAATTAACCTAGGCATGCTTTCTGGGAAACGACCATTGCTGTCACTTTTCATTGTACACCTTGGCTCATCCCAGCTCAATAGTGGGGATGTAAACTCTGTTAATGATTCCAACCACTAGAGCTGGTGCTTTCCGAACCAGTTTAATAATTCAGCCTGGTTCCCTTACCCCACAGCAAACAGCTTCTCTTAAATCTGCTTTATTAGTGGAGCTGTGGTGAGCTGGTGTATTTAAGTGTGTTATGAACTGCAAATAGTAGAAGTAGTCATGATGATCCTGTAATACTCTTCAAAATCTTCTTCTGTCAGAAAAGCATGTTGTAATTTTTTTAATTATTTAATTTAAGGAGACCGTATTTAAAAATGGCATTCATGTTGACTATCAAATTATGCCCACAAAAAATGAATATAATATATTACAAAATGGCTTCAAAAATGAAGAAAAACTGCATTTTAATTAAATGGTTATGAATCATTAATGCAATAGGTCTTCAGTACTAGATCTGTAATCAGACATATTGATACCAAACAGCATGAATTCCCCAGTTGTGACATTTGTTATGCTCACCAGGGTGCTGGCTTTTGATTAAGGCTGCCAAGATTTTGTGATAATGAACAAAAGCTTGGCTGAGCACATCCTACACAATAACCTGAGGCATGCAGAAAATAATATGACTAATATTGACTATGCAACATTGTCACAGATAATATTCAACGGTGTATTCAGAGGTTCAAAGCACATTACCAGATATTACCATAAATGATTAATTTACCATTAACTCACCATAAGATAATGGTTAATATTAAAGAGGAAAACAGATATGGACTCACAAAGAGAGCCTTTGTGTGTTTGTTAGTTTAAACTTTTAAAAAAAAAGAGATAAAAAAAAAATAACAATAAACCTATTTAGAAATGCAAAAGATATTGTTAAATATACTGTATATCGGTAAAAGAAACACATTGGCTTTTCCCGCTCTAGCCGCTGGCCACTCCCCTCTCACACTGCTTACTGAGAGAGCACAATGTGATTGCCCCCCCCCCAAAAAAAAATCCTGCCCTGCAGAATCCAGAGAGAAAGACTCCCTAATCTTGTTTCATTCCCTATGTTGTCTAAAGTTATCAGACTCAGTAGCGGACTCTGTAGCGGACTCTGTCGCGGACACACACTTCACACCTTGAGCAGGCTTGCGCACCACTCAGCGGAAAAGAGAGAAAGAAAAAGATACGTTGTCTGTCTCTTTCTGGAGGATAACTAGCCGATATGCAGAACGTTACTCTTAACAGCAGCTACTTTCAACGTTATATGATTGCTGGATATACATTAAGTTGAAACTCAATAAAAAGCCATTTTCCCACATTAAATATCAAATAAAAGCCAAACTCTCTCTCTCTCTCTCTCCTCTCTCTCTCTCTCTCTCTCTCATATATATATATATATATATATATATATATATATATATAAGGTGGCTAACCATAGTATGCTAGTGCTAGCATGCTAGCTCATTCTTCTTCACCATAATCTACAAAAGAACTACTTCCATGTCCTTGTTCTGCAGGTATTCCACTTGCGCGCCTTCGTTTGGAAGACATCTCCCAGCTAATCCTGAAAATAGTTATCTAGCTGATGTGATCTTACATGGATACTGCACATGTGCGACTCCCAACAAAGATAGTATAGAAGTGAGAGGTCTCACTCTGTGGCTAAAACAGAGATCTATACACACAGGGTGAAAACAGGATCTGCAGCAATGTGCAGTACAATTGTTGTGCAGTTTTTTGAAAATGAAAGCATGTAAACCTATTCTGGTACAACCTCAAAATACAATTATGAACCTGGAAAATATATGGGCACTTTAAGCTGAGATAGGGTGGTTGTCAGTCAGGTTCAGAGCTCCACGTGAGCATGGGGTTTTATGAATGTCAACATAGCCTGTATCTAACGCTAGCTACTCCGCTGTGTTGTGGAGTAACCAGCAATTTCTGCCAGAACCAGGTTGGAGTCAATAGGTTTCCTTTAAAGTCAATGTGTGTATTTTCACTGACAGCGGAATGGCACCCTGCTCACTGCGGATCTAATTTCCCTGCACTACACCTTGAAATCGTCATAATGGGCGGAGGCAGGCCTGAAGTGAACAGGTCAGAGGTTTTGTTAGGTTTTTATAGAAACTATCCTGTTATATTGAATTGAATTGAAAATATTGCGCGATCATTCGTGAATTTGCAAGATCTCGTGGGTCCTTGTGACTTCAGCTGTCTGTTATGGCCGCAGCCATTCCGCAACAAATCCGGACCTGGTGGGTATTGAAGGACGGTGGAGCATGGAGCCGACACGCAGTGGAGCCATTTCTCAGTTGGTGGAAATCAGGGGTAATGTCTGGCTTTGTGCAACAAGCATCTAGCAACATTGTTGGATGCTGCGATCTCAGCCTGGCAACCTTTTGGAACTGGAACTTAAAGTCTGGGAGACAACTCTCTCCAGGATTTTGAATTTGGACTGCAGTAACTATTTTAAACGCTAGCTGTTATTATTACATATTTGACCTTTAATATTTTATCAATTGGTGTGAAACTCAACAGCATAGATTTTAACACACTTTACTCCTCTACTCAGAGCGGTTGCTAAAGAGCTGCAAATCAGTGCAAACTGAATACTTATTAAGAGAGCAGTTCATTTTTGTTGACAGTTTGCATTCTCAAGGTCATAATGAAAATTCAATGTAGACTGTTGTTTTGAGAAAATGAAAACGAAAGCTGACAAATGTGAAATAAAGAAGATTAATGGGCAGAGAAAGAAAGACTGTGAGGGAAAATACAAATGCATCTGCTGTGTATTTATAGAGGTGAACATCTGGGCACATTACAGCCAATTATATTTCACTGCTATTCGTTGCATGCTTATCTCACTTAATCATTGTCTCGTTGCTTAGTTGTGGATGGAATGAGCATTTACAGTAATATTTATTACCTTTTCTAAGGGCCTTTTCACACCTTAAAGTCCAAACCAGGGTTTATGTTTTTGTTACATTATATACATTTAATCCGGATAGTTTTGGTTTTCACACGTAGACGGGTTTTCATGTCCTCTCATATCCTGTCTCTGGTGTCAATGTTTTCAGACTGCCGCTCTCCCCCCACAGGAACTATTCAGTGACAAACCAAAACCTACACTGTACTATACATCTACTGCCACTTAAAAGTAAACTACTAGTTTATTCTCTACTCCGATAGCTGACAGCTGTCTGCTCTGAACGCATTCACTGTCACTCTCTCTCATGTGCACACTAAGCACTTAGCTGTTCCTTAAAGGAGCTTCCCTGACAATAGCCAACCAAAACATCCTGTATTTAGCAGGGCTGTAATCAACCAAAGAAAATCTTGGTCAACTGAAGTCCTGAAATTTCGACGGAGTAATTATTTTGCAGTGAAATGACACTTGTCTGTCGGCTCTGACAGCGCCACACCAGCACTGTCCTTGCACGGATTGGCGGCTAAACATAGGAGGGCTTCGGGGCTGAAACTTTAATAGACTATTAATTTAAAGCTTTTACTCTTAAACACAAAAGGCACGTCCACTTTAATATATACTGTATATTTAAACATATCTGTGGTCAAGCTCAGTGCCTCACTGTGTTGCATTAACTCTGAAACTTTCTCTTTGAGTCCCTCACATTTTGCGCTTAGTCCATGCGTGATGTTGTGGCGTGCTGGCGCTGTATATAAACAAGTTCTTAAAACCTCAGCCCTCCATAACAGCAATGGGCCTCATATCCTGAGCAATATAGTCGACAATTCCTTCCGTAATATTATTTTTGCGTTTGGATGGTAGAGGCTTAACATCCAGCGTGGTGTGGGTGTGTCTGGGGAACGCCACCGTCGTTGCGGGTGGGTGCTCTATAAAACAATTATTAGACTATGAAATATGCCAATTCTGATATGTTCATATAGCCTACTGAAAACAGACAGGGCAACCTAACGCAGACAAGTTAGCTTACCGTTTTCTGGTGATACGCCATGTTTGTAGTTGAGCTGCGATATGCAAACTGTTGCTTGCAAACTTTGCATTCAACTTTTTTCCGTTATCTATTTTTTAAAATACTGCCACACTGCCGATGTCTTCGACATGGTAGAGGAGGACTGACTGTAAATTAAACACTCACAATTAAATAAATATTCAGCAAACCACTAAACCAAGTTCTTTCTTCAATCTGTCCCCAGTGGGTCGGGCTAATCCAAAAAAGTGAAAACTAGGGGGGTGTTCTGAAGACAGACTGTTACCTGTGAAACAGGGATGCTCTGAAAACACCCCCATTAGCAATTAGTGCTTTCCACCCATAGACCATAACGGTCTATGCTTCCACCTGATGAAATTAACACGGCAAAAAATCGACCAATCAGAATTTTGGTCGAGCCAGAAGGTATCGACCAATAAATCGACTAGTCGACTGGGAGGTTACAGCCCTAGTATTTAGCCCGTCCGAAAGTCCAAACCATCCAAAAAATGCTTTCAAATTAGAAACAGGACCATAGTTTAGTTTGATCTGGACCGAGACTACCTCTGTTGGTCAGACCAAATTCCGGCTTTTTGAACATCTTCATAGTCTGTTATACTTCCACACAGTCATGGACAAATTGAATGTGTGTTAAAACTACCATTTGGCATTTCCATTGATTTTTAAACTGAAAGACTGGCTACAACATGTCAAGGTGGCTCTCTTTACAATCCTCGACAAACCAAATTGGACATGTTAATAGTCCTTCACAAGTCACAGGTTTGGGTCAAACATTCCATAATGCTTCAGGCCAGGCAATAAGTAGGTGGCACAAATTATTAAAGGACCTTTGTAAGTGTCTCTAAAGTGGCAGCACAAGGTTTGGTACAGGAGGGTATGAGGAGTGCAGTCAATTGTTACATGCTGTGCTGAAATTTGGGCTTACGGTGCCCTTTCTCCAGTTTGAACATTTTGTGATTTCTTACATGGTTCTAACTTGGTATTTCCCTTTTTGAGAAAAATAATTGTGGGAACAGGGAACAAACTTTCTGAGGAACACAGATGGCTTTACTGCACATCTGCATCAAATATGTGTGAATGGAAAGCTCCTTCTTTAATCTCTGATTTGTTGATTATGTATGACATTTATGTGTACTTTATAGGACAATGTATGCCATAACTGCAGCTAGGCAGCATCACGGTTTCATAAATGTATGAATTGTAGAAACTGTGATATCTATGCTGTCCTGATTCCTGCATTGTTGCCCTCCACAAATGTCCTGAAAACTCACTGTTGGTTGATGTCTACAGTATATTATTGCAGGCATATGATTTGTATCCTCTTAATGACTAAAAGTAACTACTAATTTTAGCCTAAAGAAAATATATTGAAAGTTAATAGTTGAGGTACTGTACATGTTGGAAGAGATAATCACACAGCAAGTAAAAGCAAATGTTTAGCTGAATTTATCCACTTACAGGCTTAAAGAGCATGTGTGTTTCAGTGTGTTGGGTGACCCTATGTAATGGACTGAACAATAAAATCAAACAGAGCCAAATATCATTCAGTTCAAAAATAGATTAAAGAAATCATTACTTATCCCATTACAGAAAAGAATAGCCCAAAACATATCCATAGAAATTTCTCTAGCCATTCTTGCCGGATAATCCACATCTGTAATTTTTTAGTAGTTTGTTGGATTGTGTTCCCAAGATAGTTTTGCCAAGATGAAAAAATGGCCTCGGTTTTTGACAAATGTTGTCCTTCCTTTGATAGGATGATGAAAGACGTAACCATCTTTTCCCATTAAATAATTTCCGCGAGTCAGTTTATTCTGGTCAAATTGGTTTAATGAGTTGTTTATGTCCAAGTTGAGCTCTTATTTTTTAGAGTCTATTACTTGCTGTAGGGGGGAACAAAATGTATACACAGATGTCTGAGGGGCCACAGGTCGGATCATTTGTTGCAGGCAATTGTTAGATTAGAGTAAGTTTTTTAAGATAATGTTTTCCCTATAATTGTACATGCCTGGCAGGTCAGGCCAATGGGAACCCTGCCAAGCCTGATTTTTGTATTGTTAATGCCTAAAATAATGCCAAAAATCCATTGTGTTTCCCTTTATATTCATTCTGCAGTGACGCACTGCCATGTGTCCATGAACAAAGCAATCAAACCTGTCAGTGATTAGTTCACAGTCAGCAGGCTCGACTGTGAACAACAAGCACTGCTGGATTCAGTTTCTTTGTGTTTGTAGCTGAGCTAGACCAGAGATCATTCAGTTTAACAGATTGGTGATGCTGAAAGTGAAGAAGTAATGTAATAATGTGTTTTGTGTGAAGTTAGCACTGCACTGGACTCCATTTAAAAATAGCCTTTTAAACTACATTGCTTGTGAGGAAATAACAATAGTAACAGTCAAACCAGCTTTAAAAGTGAGTACTGTGCTGTAGAACAAATTCCTGTTGATGTGACGAGTGATTCATGTAGATTTCTTGAGGTGAAAAAAGCAGTCAACCTATGGAGAATCATGACAAGAGATATGAAAAGTTTGTCTCAATATCCATACTTGTGTTAAAACCAAATTTACCCTCATCACAGCGCAGGTCTTCTTTTTCACTATTAATTTCATCTTCATTCATGTTGCTGAAAAATGTTTTTAAACACGTAAGTGGAGTAAAACAATGGTTTCAGTTATTTAGTGCAGGCCAAAGCTGTGCAATATGCCACTTGTTGTGGTATTTCAGTGCAGTATCTGCAGGCATCTGCACATACAGATATGTTAGCTGCTGCCTCCCCCAGCTCATCCTTCTGTCCCGACAAGGGAGGGTTGACTGTGATTCGCTGTGGTTTGGTTCATATGTTGCACTGTGGATTTGCTGACTCGAATAAAATGTGGTTAGAAATGTTGTTGACGGAGTGGTTTCATGCAGATTTATTTGCTTCAGCTGTTTTATAACTAGTAAACGAATTTGCTGTTCATTCAGTATTAGATTAGATAATACTTAATTCATCCCACAATGGGGAAATTCCCTTGGGACACCAGCAGTATTTCCACAGTAAAATGCAGACCAACAAACAAGCAAACAACAGATAATGTGCAAAATGTAAAGTGGCATTATATAAAAAGTATTTTTAAAATAAAGTGAGGTGGCCATAGCACAAAAATATTGCAATGTAAGTAAGTAAGTGACATGAAATTAAATTGAGTAGAATAATATGTAATAAATAATATAGCAAAAGTAAGTAACCATTATATAAAAAACAAGATATAGAGAAAAAAAGAAAGAAAGAAAGAAAGAAAGAAAAAAAAATATTACAGTAAGCTGGAACCTATTGCAGCATGCATTTAGCTGGAAGTACACTTGTAAACTGTGATAGAATGGTTAATGATCACATTATATTATTATTGTTGTCACACTTACCCTTGCACATACGGACATAAGGAGATCAGTCCTAATCTGTATGCCTTTGGACTGTGGAAGGAAACTGAAGCACCCAGAGGAAACTTCTGCAGACAGAGAACATGCTTACTTCACACAGAAAAAATATATTCCGATTTAATTCCAAGCACTTGCTTCTGATAATTTCCAGCTGTCTTTGTCACTGAGGCATCAGGTGGTCAAAGGACACACCGCTGGATCTCCAGCATCAAAGGATTTTAAAACCACCCAGGCAGAATAATGCTATTTCAGTCAAGCCGTAATTAGAGTGTAATGGCTCTTTTCAACACAGCATCTATGCCCAGACAAAATTATATTCCACGCTGTAGGGCAGCAACTAAAGATAATCTTCATTGACAATACGTTTAACTATTTTTGATGAATCATCAGCTTGTGTGGGTTGTTGGTAAATGAAGTCATCTATCTTCCTAATCCTTTATTTATGCAAATCAGAAAAACCATAATAAACATGTTTTGTGAAGTCAATGCTACATCTCAGGATACTAGTTTACCCAGAACTATTTGCTTTGACTGAAACAGCCTGTCAGTAATCAGCATTCTTATCTTATTATTAGCTTTTACCTTTCACAAATTGTGATCACTGAACCAGGCTGAAATATTGTAGTTATACTCTGAAGGCTTATAAACGAGATAAAGCACCGGAGACAAAAGATTGATTCAGATTCCTTTTTTATTTTGGAGAAATATCGAGCCACAGTAAATGGAGGAAATAAATTGCAGTTATTTTAATTTGTCTTCATTCAATGTTACATTCAATATACAGACACTTTCTCCTTTTCTGTTCCAATGTGAAATTTGAAACATGCTCTCTTACCGTACCGCCTCTCTTAGTCTGACTGCATCCACTCACAAAAGCTTTATTGGCATTATAATGGATATATTGAATGCTCAGGGTAAGGTAATGTATTACAGCATTAGAACAACTCCTGTAAATCAAAGTGATGTGAAGAGGTTAGAATTTGAGATATTGATATTAACAAATTGTGATATCTTTGTGTGCACCTTTACAGCCATTGACACAGTTATAAATTAATGATTCGTCCACGCATTAGGCCTATTTCTCTACTTGATTTTAAAATCTAATCTTGAACATTGACATAATAATAGGTGTATTAATTCTGTTCAATATGACTAATGGCATTATACTAAAATATGGTCATTGGTGACCAATAAAACTCAATAATGCAATATCCTGTCTGTCTGTATTAAAAAGTGCCTTTTAGGCAGCAGAAAAATGTTACTGGAGGACTTTGGATTTTATTTGAACTAATGAAATAGAAAATGTTGTTTTGCAATGCAGCATCACCCATCTTTTTTATGTGACTGTTTAAACTGGCATTAGCCTACATCCTATTTTTCATATTCAGCAGCATGAGTCTGTTTGTTGAGTCTGTGGTCTGTCGGCCGTGGGATGTTGTGCCCTTCAGAGGATTGTGAAAGTAACATTAAAATGAATTACAAAAAAAGAATATTTTGAAGAAGGAAATGAATCAGTACATTACTAACACGATAATTCAGTTTAGATGACATCTTTTTCACAGAGGGTTTTCCATTTTCTGTGTGCACGGTTGTATTGTGCATCGGTTGACCTGCAGCAACTGCCTCGCAAAAACTTATGTCTTTCCATTCATTATGAATGGAGGTAATGTGTGTTAGCCTGCAGCTGTGGGGGGGGGGTGCAGAAAAAACACAGTGGTACATACAACTTTTGACGAAACATTCCCTGACGTCACTCTGCCGTGGCCAGTAATATGACTTGACAATACATTATGAGTACTGTTCATAATAATACCGCACATACTAATTAGCCATGTGGAATTACCACTGGAAGAGGGAGGAGGGACTGGTTTGCCTCAGCTAGCAGCTAATTTTACAAGAAGTTGCCAGATTTTGAAATATGTTGCAAACAGAGATAAACTACAGGACAGAGAAGAAAGGTTACATCTGATGAAAACTGGAGAAACCATAGTTTATGGTTGATATCATTAGTTCTCACCAATTTAGGATTTTTTTATTTAAACCTATACCTACAATTAATATTTTAGCAGCTTTTCACAATGTAGCTTAAGTCTTTTCTTTGGATGTTATTTGTTTTAAAACGCAAAGGTTTCTGGACTAATTAACTTATTACTAACATATTTCCTATTTAAGTATTATCTTATACCAGTCATTCAATGTTTGTATGACTGTCTGATGTGAGTTTTGGTATTTTGTTGAGAAAGAGTACCTTGAGTACCCAACAAGACAAATTACACATTCCTTGGTAGATTCACAAACACTTTAATATAATAATTGAATGACACCTTTATACATTTATGAACTGTTAAAATCGCTGTAGAAATATATATTGTTACTTCTCATTAAAGCTATAGCGCGTAGTTTCTGTCAAACCCATTAGGAATTTTAGTAATGACAACAAAACTGACGGCGCATCCACAAGATAGAAGCCCTCTGTGAAATAAAAGCAACATTTTGCTTTTATTTGGGGGTTTTTCTTAGTTATTTAATGCTCTCATTAAATAACTGTTGAGCCTTGTTGAGGTGCCTGAGGCCTGAGGTTGTCATTCCCAATGATCTGTTATTGTTGTGCACATTACCATAAAGAACATTTAACCTTAAACCTCAAACCTAGTGACTAAGTTCTTCTAAATTTACACACTTTGGGCAGCAAAGCTCAATGCCCACACCCACACAAGGCCACACGAGTTAAAGGTGCTAGTTAATTTGTACATTTGTCGCTGAAGGCTTATTTGAAAAAGAATCAGACCAATTGCTGTAAACTGCAATGTGTCGCATAGTTTCTTTAGATTGTTCATCTCTGTTTACACTGAATCAATAAATGTGCCAAATAGAGATTTTAGTACTTTATTGTTACTGAGTCAAGACCAATATCTTTTATTTTTGACCATTCGGACATTTTGCAGTAACAAGAACACAGACGCACCCTCTCACAGTTTGGGCACATTGAAATATCTCTTGATACAAAGGCAAGACAGAAATGAGCTTGACCAATTTTTTAAAGCATAACACAACCACAACATTTTTTCCATTACTACAACACTCTCGGTATATTATCAAAACAATAAAAAGAAAACAATATACTCAGTGACCAAAGAAATGGAACTTGTGTCCCTGCAGATGACCATTCATTGATTTTCCATTAGGTAACATGTGAAGGGATGACTTTGAAAAGGTGTGATTATGGTTTAGGAATGCATATTGGTAGACAACTTTATAAGAGACATTGTCGGAGACATTGGACATTCAACTGCCATGCACTGCATCTTTTAATACCTTGATGCCAACAGCTTATTAGTGCAGTGCAAATTCATAGACTCATGGACATTATGTATCCCCAAAGGAAAGAACAAACATATCCCAAGTGAATCATTCATTGACATTTACATGAACTGTGATTATCACAGTATTGACCTTATTTGGATTGAAACATTTTTGGATTTTTTGAACTCAAACATTCCAGTTTACTTAAATGTTAATCATGTGATCATCATTGTATGATTTCCTATGATAAAAAATAGTCATTACTGATTAGTTGTGTGTATTCATGTTGAGTGTCAAGATACTGTTTCACAGTTAGACCACTGGTCTAACAAGGCAAATAGATAACTTATTTAACCCCCCATCAAAACGACTTCAAACACTCTTTTTGAAAAGGTAGGGTGTTCGCACAATTTGAAAAGTGAGTGGGTGATTCATTATTTTTAACTGGGGGGACAGACCTGGTTCGTGTTGTTCACCCGTGACTAGCAAAACCTTCTAATGAGTGACTCTTGGTTCTGTATTTTTTGATGGTGTAAGAGTGTTCTTAATCTTTACCATGTACAGTATGTTGTTTACATATGCACAAATAATCTCATCGCGGCACTAATTACATGGCTTCTACAATTCATTGCAAAGCCAGTTACCCTTCAGTAAGTCTTGCATTGCCAGACCTACCATCGCAGCGCTGCTGAGGAGGGTCTGGCTAGTCCACACAACATTTCGAGATAGGATAAAAACATCTTCTGGTTTATTGCCATATCTCAATTGTCTATGCAGGTTAGTGCCTCTGAAAAATATTCAAAACGTAGCCCTCCTATTTGTTTGAATGGAGACTGTTCATTGAACACTGTATTTCTACTGTTCACCTCACAATTATCACGACAAAATATTAAATGGTTGCTGTCTGTGAATGGTTGCTGTAAATGGTCCTGTCCATGGGTAATACAAACCAATGTGCGGTACGTGGGCATCTGGTAAGCCTTTAAACACACCCCAACTGGACTTCCTGGGTTGTGTTTCATTGTCTCACCAGTGCTTAACAACAGTAAGGCAGAACATACAAAAAGCAGTTAGGTTACCATACGCATAACATAAATCTAATCTGAAATATAAACAGAGAATGCTTTTTACTTGATTTCCTATTCAGTGTATTGCATCTACTAGGCCAATTTAATATTGCAGTCCATGTATTTAAATGTTGTCACTAGGCCAACTTGGTATTTCCCCAATGTGTCAGATATTTGGGGCAAAATCTGTTAAAATGTTATTTCATTATATGAGATTATTTTTACCAGAGGCACAGCAGTTAAATGTTCTAGTAATTACATTCTCAATCCTCTTCAAATACAGCAAATTACTTCAGATTATGTGCAAATAAAATACTCATTGTACCACTAATGCAGCTAAGCAATGGCATTCACAAGCATGTGTTGATACTCAGAAATTTGACTTAACCTTGCAGATTTGTGCAGACAATTACAAAGGTAATACATATTGGTATATACATATTGTGATGAATAGCCCTTCACAATTAAATAGGACACTCTTTACTTCCTTACTTTTTATAAAAACCTACTATCTTGCATCCTGTTGAAACGGCAATCAACATGTGTCCCAACAAATAAATCTTTAAAATTGTTATTTAACATTTTTAAGAATCTGCAACTGTAGACACAAAAATTGCACATGCACAAGATATTTACATGCAAACTTTACAAGTAGGAAAGGTAACAAGAGTCTCCAGATCCCCATTTTTTTCACCACAGGCACCAAAAGCACAAATTTATTACATTCAATACTGGAGTGTCATACTTAACATCTTATTTGTGCCAAATGTCCCACAAGAAATGCTTTTAATGGCATCATAAGTCTGGAGGTGTTTAGATGTCATGTCTAAAAGGTAACCCAACATTTGCAAAACTTTTGCAAGATGGTTGAGGTTAGGCATTGACCTCGAAAGGGACATGTTAGATGGTTGAAGTTAGGCATTGACTTTGATTGTTGAGCTTGAATTGTTAAGGTTAAGATAGGTCGTCACGTGAGAGTTTTTCACAAATCTAGGTTTACCATGTAGACACATCCTAGATTCCACTTACTTCCTTGGCAGGGATAAATCAATGCAAATGTCTGCTTAAACAGCTGTTTTAAATAGGACTGAAATTTGTGACAAAAGTGTTTTTACATAGTTATGACAGATTTTTGGTTTCACTGTATAGTAGGAAATGTTGAATTATATGCCTGAGTTGTCAATAGCGCTGGCATTAAAGAGTATTGAAAGTTGGCATCAAATGGTTGGACTGAATCTTGGGCTTGTTTACTGTTTGATCACTTTTTTCCTGTTCTAAATCAGAAAACCTCAGAATACATTTCTATGTAGGCAAAGTTCATTGCAGTGAGCAGTTTTGGCATATGTGGCAAAAAGAATAAACATAAATCAGTACCAAAACTCAGCTATTGTTTTGGCTTTGATATCCAACATTTTTTAAACTAGCTATGAGGCTATAAGCAAAACAAACGGACATGACACATCAATGAGTCACGACAAAATGAGTTATGATCCCAAAGAACAAGGGTGTGAGTACAGTTAGGGACTTAAATGGTGTTAGAAAACGCTTAGCAACCATTTATGGCGCCATCTTGGAGGTCCACTGAAGAAAGTGTTATTATGTGATTATTGTAGTGTTTGTAAGTTTACTATTTTTAACAAGCATTGAGAGTAATGTCTAGCAATTCAGATCCTAACTCTTGTGACTTGTAATAAGTCTCATATAATAGTATTTGACCTCAGCAAGTCTCGTGTGACACCCAACTGTCACATAGGTTAAATGCTTGAGGCCTTTAACTATTTAGGATAAGTGGCAAAAAGTCCAGTTGCTTTTGACATACTGCTTGTAGATATGATGATTTTAGTGGACAATTTTTGATGACTTTTGTGGACGATATTTCGAGATTAAAGTTGTCAAATTAGTGCTGGCTGAGCCATCTTTTTTTTTTCTACAGCAGCAGCAGTGGCAGTGATCCAATCTGTATTTGTATCCTGTGTTGTATCTGCCTGTATTTACTGGCAAATCACTTGTAATTAGGTTTTCATTAGATTTCATTAGATTCTGACTTTGTTTTTACACATCCACATTATAATTTTGTTTTCATGTTTGTAGTAAGAGAGAGAGATTGACAAAAGTTCAATCCCCTCCTGCCAGATTCACAATACAGTTATATCATTTAATTCTTTATTAGTTTCCGTTGTCAGATAATGGAATGAGTATGAAATTTGATGGGGGCTCATAAATACTATGTTGACCAGTAGTCAGGGGCAGATTAGCCATCTGGCAATTCTGGCAAATGCCAGTAGGGCCGGACCATTTTTTTAAAATGTGTTTAAAGATTTTTTTTTGACTATACAAATAAATTGTCTTTACAAGCCGACAAAGCCGCATAGGGTGGCTTTTTATCGTTTGCACAATTTCACTATGGTTATAATAATAATTATATTAATAATAATAAGCAATAAGCATTTTACCAGTCGGAAACGGTCAGCCTGGTTCCAAAATGGGCCGACCAACCCAATCAGAGGTTAGTCTGAAAGAGCGACTGCGCAGCAAGAAGTGGCTTCGCAGCAAGAAGCGGTTCCGACTGCTGTCTGTCCGTGAGGCCATCTGACGGCATCAGTATTAAATTGAGACAGTTTCATTACCAGTTAAAAATGTTAATTGCAGAGTTAGATAGTTAAAAACTGATGAAAAGATGGGGGAGCAGACAGACAATATGTACAGTGTCAACAGAGAGAAACACGGACAAACGAACAGACTGACAGTGACAACAAAGATACAACATACTGTAGAGGATGGCAGTAACAGCATACAAATGGCGTAAATAGGCAGTATGTGTCAATTTGTTATAAACTTGTCTTTAAAAAGTAGTAAGCATTGTTTGCCATTTACTTACATTAAATGTTTAAAAATATGTTACATGAGGTAATGCTAGTATAATTTCACCATCTGTACACAAATTATTTAGTGAATGCACGTGTCCGTGGGTGGGGGTGCATAGGCGTGGTAATGTGGGCTAGAGTGGCTACAGTGCCAGGGCTGCCCCCCCGGCCAGCAGTCATTACCAAGCTGCTGAGCTGCACATAAAATCTGTATTTTATAAAAATTACAGATTAATGACATATTGTCTAATTTATTGACTTTTAGAATAAGTAAAACCCAATACCCTAAATAAAAATGTGCATCGTTATCACATTGCTACTGTCAACATACATTGGAGATTTAATCTGATATAACACTGATTTATGACTCAGCTGGAGTGTCATAATTTGCCAATAAGGAAAAACTGATCATTAAGGAAACGCAAACAAAATGTATTTCAAACTGCCTTGGTCTCCAACGCAATCATTTGTTTTTGTCTGAGATTTTGCTCAGTACTTACTCTCAACTCCAGATGAAGTTCTTGACGCTATTCTCTCCTTACCTAACAGGTTTCAACTAAAAACAACATTGTCTCTTTGTGGCTGTATATCTAAACACAGCCTCACTTGGAACAATTTACGTTTTACTTCCTTGAATTAACACTGATTACGTTTAGGTGTATGTTAAGTCCAGCTTTACTCTGCTCATGCAGGTTTATGTTTCCAGCATGTAAGCGCAACAATATGTTGCAGAGAGTTTTCCCCCAAAAAAGATTTAGCAAAACCTGGTTGTAAAGGTTCTAATGAACAGGACATATACAATAGTACAATGCCATTGAACAGATTGAAGAGCTAAGGACCTCCAATATTGCAATTAGAGTCTAGTATGTCATTTATAGCTTGTAACCTTCACTCACTTTTTTTTTACAGTTTAACATGTTTGCTATACACATTTTCAAAATTGGCTCCTATTAAAGATGTACAGTAACAGACACCACCAACAGTAGAGATTTAAAGTATTTAAAATCCCTTCTGAACCAAATAGACAGTTCACACAGACAGATTCACAGTATCACGTTTTATCTAAGCTTTAGACTCAGTAACATATACTTAGAGCAGACAATACATGTTTTGGGGCCGATGCAGGCCCTCTGTTGTTTTTCCCATTTACTTAAGAGTTAACTGCACAAGACTGATCATAGAGAGATAAAAAATAAAATAACAGCAGAACACTATCTGAGATTTACATGGCACATTCATAACAGCCTCATGAGATATTCATTATTTAATTCATTTTAAATTAAGCATCATTACACCGTTTTTATGTACATGTTTACAGAGCAGATTTTAGAATAAATGATATTTGTAAGTGGATGGCTCACAATCAAAATCATAGTTTTCTTCTCTCCTTTGCACAAAACGTTTTAAAAGCCTGATTTAGAATGATAATGCAGTTATGTTTTTGGATCTCACTGTCACTTGTTTTGAAGTTTCAGCTTTTTTCTGTTTGTTCGGCCATAGTAATCATGAACTGAATTTGACGTTCAATTAATTAAAAGAAAAAACTGTAGACAAATTGAAGGGAAAAAAACAAGTTTTCTGTTAGAGGAAGCTGAGACATTCAGCCTTTAACAGGGCTCCTGGCATGAGAGGCTGACTATGGTCTCCAACATTCCAGTAATTATACCATCAGTATAATCAGTCTCATGCTTCTCATGTCTCATGTGCGGTGGTTTGTGAATGCTACTCAATCATTTTGTTATTTGTTAAAATGACAAAATGTTCACATTCACAAGCCAGATGCCACTTTGTCTCATAATACGACAGGGAACCAAAGGGACATATTTGAACTTTTTAGAAAGACTGAAAAGATAAGTAACTTGGGCTCTTCCGGCCAAATTGTCTTCATAGGCTGGTACATTTCTACATATTTTCCTCACAAGTTTACTTTGTAAAGAATTGATAAAATAGTCACTTACTATTCAATAGTATTTGTATGAAATTGCAATATAAGTGACCTAAATAAGTGTATAATAATTTACTTTGCAAGCCTCTGACCCATTAAAGACTGATGCTGCGTTCACTTCAGCTAAAGGGGATCTGGTGATTTTCCGCAGGGTGGTGCAGCGGTGTGGGAGTGTCACATACATAAGTAGACTTTTTATTTCACAATTAAAGTTTTCCATCAGGTTGTTTATAGATTTTGATGTTTCTGACCGCACTTGAAGGCAGCTTTATTTCTCTGTTGCAAGGAAAACAGGCAGCAATGTTTGCGTGGGTTTCTTCTGGGTGCTCCGGTTTCCACCACCATCAAAAAACATGCATTAGGTTCTCTGCTGCTCACTGCTCCCTTGAGGGATGGGTTAAATGCAGAGAATGAATTACACTACATGTATTTGTATGTGACCATACACATACACAAACTCCAGTTCAGTGCTTGTTTTTTTTTACCCTCAATGTTTTCTTGTGTCAGCAATGGAGGCAGTGATGTATATTGTTTACTGTACAGGTCTCTCACACCGCCTAAAATCAACTGACAAATCTGATTCCTAGTTACATGATTGGACACCGCAGCATGATTATTTATTTAATTACTTATTTTTCAAAAGTTTAGTCTGTCTCAACTTTTTGACAAAGGCAAAGTTTCAACGTTTTGGACGTGTGTTTTTTTGCCAAGGGTTAACTCTAATTATTAAGTTTAAAAAGTATGGTTATGGCTTCAGAGGTAGCTGCTTATGTGATTCGATATTCAAGTTAAAAGCCTTGATACAGCATCCCCCTGTACAGTTTTGTTCTCTGAAATATAACTCCATGTACAGCTTTGAAGTGAATAATACACATATACAGGGTAGATGTTCCATCTAATATGCCAATCTACAAAGTCATTAAATTAAAAATTATTTTTGTCTAGGTTACTTTACTTTTGAAATCTGCACTGCAAACATCACAGTACATTTGATGAATCTTTATACATGTATACATAGCTTTATAAGGAGTGTCATGGAGCATGACAGTAGCCTGTTATCAATGCAATATCCTAATTGATAAGTAATGCACCTCCAATGAGATGTTTTCCCTTTTGTTGATAACAACGTGCTTTCATTTTTAAAAGGACACAATATGTGTCACATACATTGTGTGGCTTAAAGCTATAGTGCATAGTTTCTGTCGCCCCCATGATGAATTCTATGTAATGACCAGAAAACTGTTGGTGCGTCCACATGATACAGCCTTCCATGAAAAAACACGATGGACTCTTCAGAAGAGGTCAAAGTCTTCACTTGACTTTCTGCGTGGGAAAGTCACCGGACGACACAAACTTCTGTACATCACCAGACTGAGGTATACAGAGAGAGTTGTGTGGAGCTGATGGTCCTAATTAGCTTTGTAGCAACTCATTTGGCAATGGCTTAAATGTAATGGACGTTCATTAATATCAAAAAGTTACGCACTAAAGCTTTAAAGGTGATAAGGAAATGAATGAACAATATGAGTATTCTCTTTTTAAATTGGTAATTTATAACTTTTGCCAAGTTTTTTTTTTAGGGTATTGAAATTGCTTCGGACAAATTACACATCAACATACACTTCAAAAACCTACTCAGGTGAGACTTGCTGCAATTTACACTTCCCACCATAAACATGTATCCATAGGTGCCTGGGTAGCTCACCTGGTAGAGCAGGCGCTCATATATAGAGGTTTACTCCTCGAGTTAGCGGCCGTATGTTTGACTCCGCTCTGCGGCCCTTTACTTCATGTCATTACCCCTCTCTCTCCCCTTTCATGTATTCGGCTGTCTTAAATAAAGGCCTAAAAAGCCAAAAATAATAATCTTAAAAAAAAGTGTCTCCTCAAATAGACACTGCAGTCACACCCCCACTGCTGCAAGATGCCTTCTCCATGTCTTCCATGACCAGGTTCTGTTCAGCAACGTGGTTAAGTCGCCTGGAAGGGTTTTTATCTAGGCTGTTAAGAGAAATGGGCTCCAGGCACGTTTGTGCATTATTAGCTGGGAGCACAGAATTTCCTTGCAGCCTGTGTGAGTAGGTTTTTCTCCGCTGTCCATCCGCGGTGCACAGGCTGAACTTGAACACAGCTTGAAATCCTCTACGGAAATTCTCATTGAAGAAACCATAGATAATGGGGTTGACGCTGCTGTTGAAGAAGGCTAGCCAGTGGGCAAAGGGGTAAATGTAAATGTTGATGATTCTGTACTGCTGCTCAGTCAGGCTGGCATAGTCGCTCAACATCATAAGGGTCCACAGAGGTAGCCAGGAAAGGATGAAAAGCAAAGCAACTATTAAAAGCATTTTAATCACCCTTTGCTTTTTCTTTGACACAGTGTGGCGGTTGTCGTTGCCTGGCTTTCCTCCCATTGGAACCGGTGTTTTGAAAAGCGTGATGCCAATCCGGCCGTACATGATAACGATGAGGGAAAGAGGAGCAAGATAGATATTTGCAAACAGGACAGTGGTGTAAATCTTCCTCATCTCCTGGTTTGGCCAATTCTCTCTGCACCAATAAAACGGGCTAGTTTTGTTGTCATAGCCCAGTAATACCCGAATGGTTTGCTCTTTGGTCACTTGTAGCATCACCCCAGAGGGACACATAATGGATATGGCCAGAACCCAGATAATGACTATTATCAAGGAAGCTGTGGATATGGTCAGCTTTTGCTTGAATGGGTAGACAATGCATCTGAATCTGCAATAAAAACAAAGATTGGATCAGGAAAATGGATGCAGAAATTAAACCTACTTTTAAAAATAACTTTTCCATCAAAAATAGATTGACGGTTAAGAACATTTACTTAAAATGGTACAACGTTGTATGATTATAGTTACTGTATTTCATGAAGTGATAAATCCAGGCTTTATTCATGTGGAGGGGCTATCGGGATCATGAGTATAAGGGATATGCAAACTATATACATACTGGTCAGTAGTGATGATCCGAAATGAATTGAAAACTCAGGATGTACTGGGCTGAAAACCGAAACTGAAACCTAAAATGACTTATTTTTTAAAATAGTTTTTCTTGTATATTTGTAATGATATTATACTTTTTATTTGATTTCATGAATTTAATAAATCTGAATCAAAAAACTTTATATTTTCTAAATATATTTCCATCTGCATGATCTTCCTGCAGTCTGTGAGAGTCTCATCAGCAGCAGTGTCTGAGGTTTGCAGCCATAATCAATGAAGAGAGTGGCAGCCACGTAGCTTTTCCTCCTCTATAAATTGGGACTGCTCTTGAGGTGGCTATTATGCTTTTTGGTCTTCCTTTTCAAGTCAGTCCCTTCTTTCTTTATTTCTGTCACAGTGCGGAGCGTGTCACTCTCACTGCTGAAACCTTCAGAAATGCCTTTACCGTTCTTCTTCTTTAGGGTCTTTTATCACCAGCCACTGTCTGATACATCTTACTTATTGACTTACTGTATATGCCTAATATTGGCATGGTTTTGTTTCAGTTAGCCTAATAGCTGGTTTGATTTGCACTGAGAGATGATTTTATGGAAAGAACCCCATGCAGATCTCCATGTATGGTGAAGGGTATGTGATGATGTGGGGCTATTTTAATTCCAACGGCCAAGGGAACTTTATCAGGATGCATAGTATCCTGGATCCATGAAATAACTGGCCTTTAAAAATTAAAACTGCCTGCCTCTATGGGAATTTAACATAAGGTTGTGTACATTTATGCCCCGTGTATTTTAATAAAGAACAATTATTTATTCATGATACAATATTCATTCACAAAGACAATTAGTGTCCTTAAAGGTAAAGATTTTTTTATTAAGGCATTTTTTTTATTCCTGTTTTAAGTAAACTTTAGCATGGGTTCATACACTTATGAGCACCACTATATATATGTTAATGTATAGTTGACTCTTGCATGCTCAGATGCAAACAAATTCCCTCTAATTACAAGGTGTTACTGTAAATCAAAAGCGTCACCAAAAACTGGAAAAATCCCATTTTTTATTTATAACAATTAAGCAGAAGAAGAAGAAGGCACAGTGCACTTTTTCCTCAAACCTTCTTTTTGATGAAATATGCACGTCTGGTGTCTGGGGCAACATTTTTGTAATCTTTCCAGCTTTGAGAGCTGCTATAACCCCACTGGGATGTGTACTTCCGCATTTCATAAAGTGATTAAGTAAGATTAACAACCAGCTGGTGTCATCTCCATGAATTGCAATTAGGCAATTCAGCATGATGGTTCCAAAGAGGACACATACTAGATAAAGATGAGAAAGCTGTACAACCCTTGTCTCTCCTTTTTGAAGTGTAAAAAGAAATCTGTATAGTAATGCAGATCTGGAGTCAGATCAAAAACATACATAGTATTGCCTTGAGCAATAATGTTCACTTATGACCTCGGGAACACATATCTATAATAAAAATATCCTAAACTCAAGATTGGCATATTGGACTGTGATTTTATTCAAAATATAGTTTGAATATGGTAAAAAAAATCTCATATTTTGTCTATAATTAATTAATTAAAGCGCCCATATTATGCTCATTTTAAGGTTAATAATTGTATTTTGAGGTTGTACCAGAATAGGTTTACATGGTTAATTTTCAAAAAACACCATATTTTTGTTGTACTGCACATTGTTGCAGATCCTGTTTTCACCCTGTGCGTTAAGGTCTTTTAACTACAGAGTGAGACATCTCACTTGTTTTAGCCACAGAGTGAGATGTCTCACTTCAATACTATCTTTGTTGGGAGTGCATATGCATATGCACAGTAGCTAGGTAAGATCACATCAGCTAGCTAATTCTTTCTCTAACTTTGGTCAGTACAAATAACTGGAAGACTTCTTCTATAGAGGAATACCTGCAGAACAGGGACATGTAAGTAGTTCTTTTGGTGAACTAGTGTGTTTTGCCATTGAGAATGAGCTAGCGTGCTAGTGTATTATCTAATGACTTATAAATTTGAACCAGGTTCTGCCATGCAGCACTGTCACGCACTAATGCAGAGGGTCAATGTTTTACATCTTAGTGGAGGGGTCTTCCAAGGGGATGTGCTATGTGGAGGGCTCTGATTGGTGTCTGTGTATGTTCAAGGAACTTTATGTTAGCTTTGTGGCCCCCCTCTATAAACTCTGACCTTTCCACCCCATTCCTTTCTATGTTACCTAAACATGATACCCTATATAGACAATGTTGAAGTACTGGGGGAGAGTGTACATTTTGGACGGGGACACTTTCCGAGCTTCTGCAGAGCTTGTAAAAAGATGCTGAAATCTTTGATCTAATAAACCTTTGTAATCAAGAAACAGTGTCAAGCGTCATCAACACATCATCTAGCATTGCTGTTCACACACCACACTAGCGCTATTATGTGCTACGGTTAGCCACCTCATCTTGGCTAGTGACGTAGAAAGTCATGCAGATTTTGAACAACTCACCCAGAGACTGAAGGCAGAGGACATTCAGAGATCTGTATCTCACTCAAAACAGCATGGATAGTTTTTTTCCAAGTTTGTATGTGTGTGGAAGCACCAGAGACACAAAGTAACACTGAAAATCCCCGAAAAAAAAGTGATTTCTTTCATAATATGGGCACTTTAAAAAATATAGGTTCATTCGACTTCAAATTAATTTCACACATGTGGTCCAACGTCTTTGCAACAATTGGACAAACAGTGCACTTTGTTTAAAATGCATACAACTGATTTGTCAAAAACATTTTATTTCAATTCAGTGTGATATGTATAGCTCAGTCCAGCTCACAGCAATTTGAGAAAAGCATACGACCAACACAAAATCCATTGTTAAAAAAAGCCGCAAAGCTGCGATGTCAAGTTATTGTGCATTTAAAGCACCCCATATTGGTCAATTTAAATGAGACTTGTAGTGTATGTGTGAGGTAATTATGTAGAGGTGGCAATCGGAGCTACGATGTAATCTCAAAAATGTTTTTTTTTTCCAAAAAATTCAAAATGGCAGAAATATTTTCTATGCGAAACTTAATGATCCTTGAGGCTTTCAAGTCAATCGGTACGGTGTCGGGGGCGTGGCCTTTCAAAGTTTGCATTTTGAAGCCTTAATTACAGCGCCACCATGTGGCCAATAACATTTCCAGTTATTACCCCAGGTTTCATGTTTCTAGCTCATTCCAGCTCACGGGAATTTGAGTCGGCGTTGCAGACAACAAATAATAATCACAAATAAACAAATCACTTCCAATTTGTTTTTTTCTGGAGCTTTCGACTATATCCTCCACTCGCAAAAGAAGGCTGTGAGATACAGAAAGCTCCGGGAGAAAGGCAGATCAGTGAACCTTAAGTTTGGAATATAAATTAATAGGATTGTGCAGCCTTAGTGGAGGTTTGTGTAATCATAGTTGTTTCTGCTTTGTTCTGTTTTGTCCACATAAAACAATGAAAAAGAAAATTTACGGTTATATAATATGCAGCAGTAGTAGTAAAATACAGCTACTGTACCTGTCAACAGCAATAGCAACCAGAGTGAAGACGGATGCTGACACGGAGATCCCTTGAACCATGCCGCTCATTTTGCAGACCAGGCTTCCAAAAGGCCATCCTGTTGACAAGAAAGATGCATTCAGCTCATATACCTCTATGACAACGCCGTAGGACAGACTACCTGTTAATGTATGATTTCAAACTAATTCACCTAGCACTTTCTATTTTGGTTAAATGTGTTAGTTTTGCAGCTCAGTGAAGCACTTTAAACCATTTTAAATTTAAAAAGATATATATTTTATATACAGTATAATTGTGCTTCAAATAAAAAAAGTATTTACCTACACCTTATTCTTGTTTAAAATCATTTACTCAATATATAAATATATATGGAGCATAATAAAAAGGTGACCTTGAAATTGTGGCGTTTGAAAAAATTTGGCCTAAATAAATAAGTTTCGCACCAGTGCAACCAAGGCACAAAGTAAGTCTGGAGCCCTGGCTCGTAGCTTTAGTGGCAGACTTTTGTACATCCCAATCAAATCAGAGTACAGGGGAGCGGAAGCAATAGCCATAATATCCTATCTATAAGTGTATTCAGCGGGAACATTCCCTTTTTTATTAGTACTTAATCAGAGGTGTCTGTGCCTTATTGTGGCTGACTTACAATAATCACAGTCTGCGGATTGTCTTAATTTTAGTATAACCTCTGGCTTTTGTAACCTTAATTAAGCTTAAGTAAGCTTAATTGTCTTTTTTTTTTAAATGAATACATTATAAAGGTTGAATGAGGATTTAAAGCTTTCAGGGGTCATTGCAGTGGTTAATTGTATAAGTGAGGTATAAATTAATTGAAACATTTTTGGAGCTTGGTTCTATAAATCTGCATCTCAACCTTTGCTGCTGCTTCTATTTGGACCATTCTTATATGTCTTGTAATTTGTCTTGTGAGTCCCACAGATTCATGAAAATACACTTGGTGGAGTGCCCCTTTTAATGGGAGGGTTTTGTGGGCAACATGTGTCAATAAGGATTAGAGTTTATAGTGATGGAAAAGTTCTTTATAGAATTGCTTTATGTCAGCTTGAGTTTCGAGAGTGACGATGCTGTAGCAGTGACAAAGTGACAATGACAAAGCTTGTGGCAGCACTACTTGTTGTTTACTCTGCCCTGATTTTGCACTGCCTTGCTCTGCATTTAAATTACAATAAGTGGAACCTCAACAGGATTTCACAGTTTATAAATGATGTTGATGATGCATTGGGATCAAGCTCAAATCTTGAAACTCTGTGTGTTTATATGCACAACAGTGAATAAGTGGGCTATGCCAGTGGTGTCTCTGTAACCAACACATCAAAGAGTGTAGCCCAGTCTACTTGTTATAGGAATGTTTTTCACACTCCCATCTCTACAAGACGTCCTGATCTTTGTTCTGTTTGGTGGCATGTAATCGGATGGTGTAAGTAATAATTAACTGAAATGGTGGCTCCTTCTTTTTTTATTATACTTTTTCTAAGGAATATGCAGCATATTGTTCCTTTTGTCTATATTATGTATTTTCCTTTTTGTCTGTATTATGTTAGAATGCAAAACACGTATTAATTGTTTGTCAAAACTACACAGTGCAAGATTCCTTTACAAAACCTTTTTAGTGTAGAAGCCACTAATTAACACTGCCTAAGGCTCTGAAGGATCTACAGCTGTCTACCAACCAATGGGGATCCTCTACTCTCTGCTTTTCTTGTTTTCAAAAACACTATTAATATTACAAACATTAGACCCTAGTTGCTTTCCAAAAACAATTTAGCTGTTAGATTTACTGTGAGGAAAATAAGTATTTGAACACCCTGCTATTTTGCAAGGTCTCCAACTTAGAAATCATGGAGGGGTCTGAAATTGTCATCGTAGGTGCATGTCCACTGTGAGAGCATAATCTATAAAAAAAAAAATCCAGAAATCACAATGTTTGATATTTTTCCTATTTATCTCACTGTATTTCTGCAAAAACATGCAAAAGGTTTTAAAAACTAAGTTAATGTGACACATATGCAACACATGTGTTATTTACTAAGCTACAGAAGTAATGCTAATGTGATAATTTGGTCCCATTATTCGCAACATCCTTAAAACTAAATTAACATTGTCACTTTCATATGCTTTGGTGTTTATTCTTTTATGAGGTAATTGCAATATGCCAATATGCATTGATGCAATATGCCAATATGCATTGATGCAGATAACAAAACCACATTATGGTCCATTAAAGCATTATTCGCTGAAAAGATCCTGATGTTGCAGAAGATAAAAGCTTTCTTTGAGAGACAATGCTCAGATTGGTTGTTGTTTGGTCTTAACAGAGCACTCAGGGGCCAAACAAGAGGCTCATATTTACACTGCAGCTACACAAAGTGACAGAAAGCAACACGTAATGCTAACTGATATCTCATTGTGGGTTTTTCTTAACAACATAGGCCACAAACACACATGTCACATTACTGATAAACATGTCCAGAGGATATTCAAATATTCAATGAAATCCCTTTTTTTGGAGGCTCTGAAGTCAAGAAAATGTATTTTGATCCAACACTTGTCTCTCCGGCTGGTGTGCAGTGTTCAGCTATATACATTCGGCATCACTGTCCCATTAGAGTGTGATTCCTCGCCTGGTCAAATGTCACTGACTGTCTGAGTGTCCCACTCCCTGCTGCTAAAATGCATTGCACAGCTTGAGTTTGTCATCACAAAGCTTTCTGGTAGACTGTGATGAGCTCTGCCCATTGTCTGGTTGACACTGTACTTCATGTTACAGCTGACTGAGTTCTTTCATGACTTGTGGTTGCTCTCCCTCCACCTCCTGTAATGTCTCCACTAGGATATTCCACATAACACACACTGAACAAAATTTTAAATGCAACACTTTTGTTTTTGCCCATGAAAAATGGGAGCAAAAACAAAAGTGTTGCGTCTATACTTTTGTTCAGTTTTCCACTTTGGGTTTATATACTCACTTGGCAAGCTTAAGTTCCTTCTTCACCTGTTTCAATAGTTACCTGTGCTGTATCATGTCTCCCTGATTGAAGCTAATGTTCCTCTGATTGATTATGCTTTTGACTGATTTGGAGACCCTAGGTTTATTATTTGGATAAATGGAGACGATCATTTTCTCACTAGAAAATATATAGGCAGATGTTTGTTTAAATCCAGACATTTTTAAACACATTCCAATTAGTGCCAGTAAAACAGTCGTGGAGACACCGAACGTCTTTCGTCCATACCGGAACAAATCTTCGTTCCGCCTTGTACCTCTTCAGGACCAATTTGTATGTTGGAACTAGATAAACAACATTATGGTCTGACATTCCAAGAGGGGCTCTACAAAGAGATTTGTAAGCCACTTTAACCATCCCATAACAAATGACACTTTGAGTGACGGGTCGGACAAGTGACATACTGGTAAAAGTTACAGAGAGACTTCCCTGGTTTACAGTGACTAAAATCACCCATTATTAGGATTGTGTGTCCAGCGCAATCCCCTGTAGCCGCTGCACAGATCTGGTCATGGCTTGAGCGGCCATATCAACGTTAGCCTTTGGGTGAATATAAACAAGAGTCACAATTAATTGGGGGAATTCCCTCGGAAGATAAAAAAGGACATATGGGTACAGAGAGGTGTTCAATGTCCGGCATACACAGTGACTCTCTGACAACCACTGTGTTGCACTAGCTATTAGTTTACATACAGACACAGACCCCTGCCAAGTGACTTACCGGTCTCTGTCCTTAAACCCATAAGCAGAGTTTGACATTCAAGGTGTGGGGGGCGAAAAAAAAACAACTTATTGTTTATAGTTATTGACCACTTGGGGAACACGGCACGAGCACATATGGACAAAAAACAAACACGCTAAATATACATATATGTTGTTATATGTTATTTTTAAAGCAGATTTTAAATTACATTGTAACAATTTATTTAACAAATCACCCTTATGAAAGCCAATCACGCCGTGGCTGTCTTGGATCAATAGACAGACAGTGGCGGTGACAGACTTAAATTCATTTAAAATGTAACAGTGACCAATCAGTGTTGGATCTACAGTCTATTGAGATGCCTCTACAAATGCAGAAACGAAGCACAATCACACCATAAAACGTAATTCACGACGATCAGCAGTTCCACAAAAAGGGTTGCAGTGTATCTCTACACCGTCAGATACACCAGCCAGCTCCAAACAGGTGAGCAAGGCCTCTCCACTTCGCTGTCCACAACAAGTCCAAATCTACTCAATGTCACTTCTTTCTCTTGACACAACGAAAGCCTTTGACAGACTTGAGTAGTCATTTTGATGGTCTTCTAACCCCTCAGCCTGAGTCTTACCCGTACACCAGTTTCTAGATCTTCACGCCAAGGCTGTCCCTTAAGTCCTGCACTATTTGTTTTCTCTCTAGAGCCTCTGGCTCAAGCTATTTGTCAATCGATTATGGTGTCACTAATATGCATTTGTAATACACAGCATCACCTCTCATTATTTGTGGATGATTTTTTTTTTAAACCCCTCTCAGTCTCTTCTTCACCTTCTATCATTATGTGAAAAGGAAGCTTATCAGGCATTAAAAATTAACTGGTCAAAGTCTGCACTACTTAATTTAAATGATTCTGCTCGCAATCATCTTTGCTAACATCCCCATTGTTAAGTAGTTTAAATATTTGCCAGCCTGGTAGCAAAGCTGAACAAGAGTGTATGGCTGTAGCCTGGAGACCTCCTGTTTCATGGCTCCTTTCTCATGCCTTCCAGTGCTTCCCAGCAGTCACCTCCCCCAGCTGTCCATAGGGTGCCTCTGCACCCCTTTTGTTTTCAGATGATTTTTCCTAGTAGCGTAGTAAAATAATAATATTTTTAATTTGATCTTGCTTTGTTTTCTCTTTGAATTATGAATAATTATATCCTCCATAGTTCAGGAGGCAAGATGAAAAATGGTGGTGCTGCAATAAATATGCAGAGGAAGAGGAATCAGTCTGTACAAAATCATCCGAGAAGGGTTTGATGATTATTGAAAAAGATGATATTTTGTTTTTTTTATTCCCAAGTAAGGCGCTTAGGCAACAAGTATCATTAACAAATTCAAAATTAAAGAAAAATAAAAGAAACTGACATGAGAGTCAAAATAAATAAAGTATACCAAAAATAAATACAGCTGTAAATAGGTTGACTTTTCTTTTCTAGTCACTTTCTACAGACTTACATCCTACCAGATCTCGCTTCTCAAACAACTGAAACATACACTCATCTAAAGGATTACTAGGAACACCTGTTCAAATTCTCATTAATGCTATTATCTAATCAACCAATCACATGGCAGTTGCTTCAATGCATTTAGGGGTGTGGTCCTGGTCAAGACAATCTCCTGAACTCCAAACTGAATGTCAGAATAGGAAAGAAAGGTGATTTAAGCTGGGATTTTCACGCACAACCATTTCTAGGGTTTACAAAGAATGGTGTAAAAAGGGAAAAACATCCAGTATGCAGCAGTCCTGTGGGGGGAAAATGCCTTGTTGATGCTAGAGGTCAGAGGAGAATGGACCGACTGACTTAAGCTGATAGAAGAGCAACGTTGACTGAAATAACCACTCGTTACAACCTAGGTATGCAGCAAAGCATTTGTGAAGCCACAACATGCACAACCTTGAGGCAGATGGGCGACAACAGCAGAAGACCCCACCGGGTACCACTCATCTCCACTACAAATAGGAAAAAGAGGCTACAATTTGCAAGAGCTCAGCAAAATTGGACTGTTGAAGACTGGAAAAATGTTGCCTGGTCTGATGAGTCTCAATTTCTGTTGAGACATTCAGATGGTAGAGTCAGAATTTGGCGTAAACAGAATGAGAACATGGATCCATCATGCCTTGTTACCACTGTAGTGGTGGTGTAATGGTGTGGGGGGATGTTTTCTTGGCACACTTTAGGCCCCTTAGTGCCAACTGGGCATCGTTTAAATGCCACGGCCTACCTGAGCATTGTTTCTGACCATGTCCATCCCTTTATGGCCACCATGTACCCATCCTCTGATGGCTACTTTCAGCAAGATAATGCACCATGTCACTGAAGTATCTCCTGTCAACACATCATCCAGCATGGCTCAGACACCACATCACAAAGCTCGAATCATTTCAAATTGGTTTCTTGAACATGACAATGAGTTCACTGTACTAAAATGGCCCCCACAGTCACCAGATCTCAACCCAATGGAGCATCTGTGGGATGTGGTGGACCGGGAGCTTGGTGCCCTGGATGTGCATCCCACAAATCTCCATCAACTGCAAGATGCAATCCTATCAATATGGGCCAAGATTTCTAAAGAATGCTTTCAGGTCCTTGTTGAATCAATGCCACGTAGAATTAAGGCAGTTCTGAAGGCAAAAGGGGGTCAAACACAGTATTAGTATGTTGTTCCTAATAATCTTATAGGTGAGTGTACGTCTATATAGCTCTGAAGTGCGCCCCTGGAATTGGAACATACCACTACTAAATACACTACAGGGGTGGCTCAGGCAAGTAGTCAATTCAAAGCTCAAAACAGCCAAAATTAGTAAATCTAGTGAACTATAAATATGCAGAATAATATAGACATACACTACCGGTCAAAAGTTTGGGGTCACTTATACATTTCCATACCACTCCATTATAGACAGAATACCTGCTAATTTGGGTGGGGGGGCTGATCTTTAATGTTTAATCTTTAATCTACATTGCCCATTATCAGCAACCATTCATCCAATGTTCCAAAGGCACATTCTGTGTACTAATCTATCATTTAAAAATAAAAAACTAGAAAAACATTGGAGAACCATTTTACTATTATGTAAGCACATAATGTAATCTGAAAACGGCTGCCCTGGTTAAAATAACAATGCAACTGATCTCAGCTGGCATTCTGTCTACAATGGAGTGCAATGGGAATTTCTATGTGACCCCAAACTTTTGACCGGTAGTGTAATTAACACAAATGTTCCAACAAACCACAAGATATCTTGACAGACGTAGTTTACAAAGATCTGAGTGTTGCATGGTTATTATAATCGGTAATGTTTGGGAAGTATGGAATGGTTTTAAACAGAATGTATTGAAATATTGGATTAAATGTGTACCCAAAAAAGCTGGGGAATTAAAGAATGGCTAGGTTAACAGATGATTTTAAACATTGGGAAAATGAACAAAACATATGAATACGTTATACAAACATATACAGGCAACCTTTAGACTCAGTCTTTGAATGATGAATTAAGTAGCGCGTCGCTACCATGACGGCCGCAATGCACCCTGTCAACATAATCACTGCAAAACAATCACAAAATCTGCTTTATTTTTTTCACCCTACTGTAAAAGTTACTAAAAAACCTTAGTTATGCTGATATACAGATGGCCTGGAGTATGTGATGTTAGTTGTTCACTGAATATGACCAGGGATATACCCGTGTTGACTGACTTGGTTTGAATTTCCAAAAGGAGGGTTAAACCTTGATAAGAGAACTCTCACACCAACCCTGATAGGTAGTGTGAAAGAGAACATTTTCATTGTGAGACTGGATTGTACCATGAGTTCATATCTCAGAAGTTATTTACTTTATTGAGTAAAGCACATAATTTTAAATGTGATAATCTAATGCAAAGCTGATACGATTTAATTCTTGTATACTTCTGGTAGCTCTAAGCTGTCTATAATATTGTGGGATTTAATTTTGAGTTATGTCATTGGATTAAAGGACCCAAAGCACTTTCCCAGCAGGATTTCCCCAAACTCCATGTCAGACTCTGACATGTTCCCGATTCATAAAATAATGACAGACTGGCTGTGTTTTTCTGCTCTTGTTTAGAGGCGTTAGATGTATAATTTGTTGTAGTGTTATCTATTTATTCATTATACCCACAATAAATCTCTGGAGGTAAATAAAGGGATTTAAGCTACATCCACACTACAAAACAGTGTTTGACAAGGGTATTGTCACAAATCACTCTAATAGCTTGCATCTGTGCATGTAGGTCGTAGTAGCATTATAAAATGCAGAATTTATCTGCACCACAAGTGCTCTCTGTCACAAGGTTCAGAGAATTGGAGGGCTTATGAACGGGTTTGTATGATATTGTGCGAAAAGTTATGCACACTAAAACATGATATTATACGAAACTAGGAGACTGCCGGTTGGTCACGTGACATCGGGTACAGAGTTCCTTGCTACGAAGCAGCAGTTGCAAGCTGTTTAAGCTGCTACAGAGCTTTGTGACTCAGCCTACAAACCCCAATCACAGATTGTCTTATCAGTAGCAGTTAGTAGATGTGTTTAACTGCTACAGAGCTCTGCAACACCAGCTACGGTGCTCCGCATGGTGCATGGTGGACTGATAAGATCCAGTCAGAGAGCAAACATGGTTGTCTACTTTATTGTTTCAAAAGGTCTCCGTTTCTGACTGTTCAGATTAAACTGCAACCTTGTAGTTTTCAAACTATAACAGTAAGCAGCGTTTCCAAACGTCTCCATTTTAGATGTTTAGCAGAAATACCAGAGAATTGAGAATGCCAGGTGTAAACATTTTACAACAAATATGTATCTGTGGATGTATACTGACTTGATACGGTCACTGAACAACAAAATGATGAGCTCACAGCATTTTTGTCATTCAGTTGACATTTAATAAAAGATACATGCTCACAGGCTTTTTTTGTTAGTATTTTCAAGCTAACTCTTCACACTAAATTACATCCACATTTTAACGCCTTTTAGGAGGTTCTAGGTTTATTGATTATTGTAAAATTGATGATCTTGATTTTAGTCAGTTAAGAGAAAACCTGGATCTATTCGGAATTATTATGTATGGTTTTTAATTGTTTATTTGTTTTAAAACTGATAAAATTAAGTGTTTGCAGCTTCTGTAGACAGCCTATATGAAAAATCTTAAATCTCAACCAAAATCTCTCACTCCTGTGAGATTTGTATCATAAAAAGCCAACTGTCAAGTCTAATCAGCCCAATGTGTAAACATGCCCTTGTCTTATTCATGCATGCAGGGAAGTCTGCCTGACTACTATGACAGTTTCAACTCCTCTGAGTCTTCTTCACTTTTGATCAACACAGGCTGTCAAAAAAACAATAGTTCATTCCAGAATCGCCTCAAGAATCGTGTTGCCTGGGATGGCCTCAAAGTACCTCTTATTAGTCCATATTAATTCAAGTCTGAACTAAAAAACAAAAGCAGTCCTGCAGAGAATTAATTATAATCAGTGGTTATGCATTAGGGAACAAGGTTAATCAAATGATTAACAGGGCTAGCAGCCCTGTGAAGCTATGATGCATCATGACACACCCAAAAGCTAAATAGTTAATTGAAGGAAAATGCAGATATTACATTGCTGCATCGATCTTTAGAACTAGTGAGGCAAAACATGTCAAAATAGACCTTTGTAGTATGTTAGCCCTTACATTTTAATATTAAACTGTACCTGAGACTGACAGCAATCAAGTAATTAGTTTATGAGGTATACTTTCATTAACCAAAGTGTTGGACAAGTGAACATTTTGACCTGTTAGCAAAATCAAAAGTCAGGGTATTGACAAGGTTACATCATGAGGTTAACGTAAATGTCTGTATCACATTTAATAGTAATCCATCCAAAAGTTGCTGAGACATTTCCCTCCAAATGTCAGCCTGCTGGTGGCGCTAGAGGGAAAATAAGGGATCATTAGGATTCATCTTTCTGGGTACCATGAATGTCTTAACCAAAGTTTATGGATATTCTCCTAAAAGTTGTTGAGATTGGGTTATAATGTTTTGAGATATCCTGTCATCAGGCTAAGTGTTGGGAGATTTGTCCCGTTGGTGGCACTAGATTGGATAAAAGTCAAATTCAGAGCATAAAAGTCCCTTTCTAAATTCAGAGCAATCCATCAAATAGTTGTAGTTACAAAAATTCAGTCTGGAAGGTGTTAAAACGACCAACTGTGTTACCTATATGACCACGCAGCCAGCTTGCCAAAAAATGTCCAAATTAGACACAACAACAGCAACACAATGAAAGCTTCACATTACTGGCCTGCTCACCTGTAATTATGTTGTCAAGAAGTGTTGTGGGCATGCAGAAAATCCCAACCAGGAGGTCACTCACAGCAAGGTTTAAGATGAACAAGTTGGTGACAGTCCGCATGTTTTTGCTCCTTAGCACAATGAAACACACCACTCCATTTCCCACCATGCACACAAGGAAGATCAGCAGGTAGGACACAATGAAGATGGCTGCTGTGGATGGCTGATGCAGGTAAAATCCAACATAGGTGATGTTGCTCCTGGGTATGACATACTCCACGGAGGAGTTGTAAAATGTCCAGTTGTCATGCAGTTGAGTCAAGTTGTTCTCAAGTCCTTTGTTCATTTTAAACCTGAAAAATAAAGAAAGAGTAGATGACTTTATGGTTAACCAGCCAACTTTCTAATGTAATTTCAAAGAATGGGACAGTTGATGACATTATTATTAATGCTTTAACTTAAACCACATTAAAATACCTTTTGAAAAAGGAACAATAATGCATTTTCTGCATTCATGCTAGAAAAAAATTGTTTTAACCAAAAATACATCAAATAATGGAAGCTATACACCATTGCCGAAATGCTTAGTATGTGTTCTGTTTCGCGAGGTTTCATAAATTACATGAAAAAAAAGTCTAAACTAATTAGAGATGGAGCAGCAGAAACCAAACTGACATATCACCTTTTTAATATGGTTGATCTGCAGAGTCAGGAGAACTATTTTGCCACCAAGAGCAACTTCTTTCACATTACATATTGTCACATGGCTCATCCTAATATTAAAAATTAAAATAACTAAAATATTGAGTAATGTTAGTTATTGTAGTAACATCATTTCCATTAATGTAGTATGCATAATTCATTGTATCACCAGCTCTTATAAAAAAATCTAAAACTGTGTGCCAGACCCTCCATAACAAGCTGGACAAGCCAATTGCTGTTTTGCATTGCATTCAGTTTATTTAAATGGATCCGGGCTAGGCCCCGAACCTCCTCAAGTCCTAGAAACGCCCCTAAGTCTGGCTAGCCGTCTGCATTCACCCTGCAGGGATCTGAGAAAAGGTTAACCGTTGTCCTGATAAATCGGCCGGAGTTTAAAATGCCAACACAAAGGAAGCCCGAGGCAACAGAAATCTGGTCTAAATGAGTGAAATCCGACAACGGAACAATCCCAGGATACCGTCAAGGATATAGACCAATGGAAACCAGACACATATCCGCCTCAGCCCTTCACACATCTTCAGTGTAAAAATGCCATATGTCTCAGAATATTGACAAGTTAATGCCAAAAGTTAAGTGATCGATCAAGCACCCATTAAGATCACTGACAGTATCACATGCTCTTAATGTGCAAGAAAATAAGGAGATAGCCATTCAGTAGAGCACATCCAGTACAATCTGACCCATATAAAGCAGACAATGGCTGCTTTACATGACTGGGGGACGTAACAGACCTGAGGCAGAACGTTCATGGTTTATAAAAAAGTATAAAGACTGGGACGACTGACTTCAGCAAAGAAATGCATGAAAAATAATTTAACCACTGGTTGATATGAAGCATTGTTTTTTCCGCTCTAACAACAATCTTGGATATTGAGTGTATTTTAGTCATTACTGTAATTCAGACAAAGTGCTATTGGCATGCCTATTAACCCTCAACCACCCTCTTCTACTCTACTTAAGTTTATGATTTTCTAAATTCCAACATTCCAGCAGAGAGCGAGCAATGCTTATTCAGGAATCTTAAAATGCTGTTTGCATGCATTTCTTTTTGACAGTATTGTCTGTAGTCCTTTATTGTAGGTTTACTGGAAACTGACATTTTGTGAGAAACAGAAACAATAACTGTTGTTTACAAGTGTATAACAAAATGGATCCAGAAATGCAAAACATCTCTGTCGCTAACAGCTGTTTCTGGGTTGCACAAGTATATTAAAGTGGGTTCTTTTCCTCCCAAGTCAACAGCAAATAAACAGCTGTGACAGTAAATCCCTGTGAAATTATTGAGTAGAGATTTGCATCAAAAAGTCTAGCTGTAGTGATTATTAAGCGTTATTATGTTTGATTATTACTGTATGTAATTATTATTTATGTGGAAAGGTTTGAGGACAATAGCATAACTTGCTGATGTTTGTGCATTAAAATATTTACTGCATTATCTATGTCACTTTCTCTGACCATTTAACAAACCCTTTCTTTATGACTTATACCAAAATAAATGCCTCCTAGTAAGAGCCATTATCTGGAGTTCACCTGCTAGTCACTGGTGGTGAAAAACCTCCCAATTGGTCACTCACAATGGGTTAATTGCTGCTTTCTTTGTGCAGATGAACTGAACAAATATGATTATAAAACATAAATGATCAAATTTGGGGCTAATTGGAGGAACTGAGGAAGTATAGCTAGATTTTGAGATCTATAAAATGCACGTAATCTAATAGGGCCTGAGACTGAAATCCTCACAAACATGGGTTCTGACAAATAGATGTTCTTAGTATTCATTGTGAACAATTTTGCCACAGAATTGCATAATGCTCGTGAATTACTGCTGCATAAAAGACCTTAATAGAAAAAGAATACTCTAAAAACAATTTTATGTTGTGTTGGCTTCCTGCAGATGAGTACATTTTGCCCAAATGATGCATGAGTTTTTTATATGTTATTTTAGACAGTAAATGGAAGACCAGTGCCACCCTAAAATGTGGCTTGTGCGTACCCCAAGAACGTGGTACATCCACAATATTTTTTGGGGATTTGATTTTTTAGGATGTGATGAGTGAGACATTGTGGTATTCAGCCCATGATATCCCAAACCTGGTGATGAACCTGGGGTGATCAATGGTTTCAGATGACATCTTCCTGATTACTACTTCCTACTACTACCTTTACCCCCAATTTCCACTGGTTGCGGAACGTCTGCCGATCCGCTCCGGAACAGCGAACAGAGTCATTAGGTTTCCTTTAAAGTCAATGTGTGTATTTCCACTGACTGCAGAAAGAATGCATTCCGACTCTGGCATAGCTCCGGCAGTCCACAGCCCTCCGGAACAGATATGTAGAGCTTCTATCGTTGCCGGACGCTGGAGTGCTCTGCAGCAATTCAGCACACGGCAGATAGTGCGGGACAGGAAGTCGAGCACAGAAACTAATTAAAACATCCGGTTAATTTTCAAAATAAAATAGACCATGCTCATGGCAGATCATATTTCCCTGCACTACACCTTGAAAACACAGCACAGAGATGTTTCCCCTCTACTCCTCTGGATGGAAAAAACTGTTGTTGGTTTTGTGGTTCTATTTAACATGAATTTGCAAGATCTTGTGGGTCATGACTGACCGCAGCCGTTCCTCAACAAATCCGGACCTATTGGGTGTTGACGGATGAGGGAGCACGTTGATTGCTCAAAATGTGAATGGATTTCTTGGAGTCCTTTTTTTATTCATAAGATAAAGGGAATTTGCACAGTCCACTGATGGACCAACAGCTGTGATTTTTTTTTAGAAGTGTTTGACCAGAGAGCAATCATTATAGTGTGGTGTGATGGTTCTCGTTCTCTCAGAATGTCAGTTTCTGCAGTGAAATTAGGTCATTCTGGAGTATCATTCATAAGCAGCATAAGTCTGGGGTTGGATTGGTGGAAGAGCTGTGTCAATTCCATATGTTAGAGATCATATAAACCTGCTACCATAACCATTGAGGAAAAATGTGATCTGATTAAGATCTTCTAACAGTCAATTTCATTTAATGATTAAAAATGTTATATATCATATTACTGCAGCCGAATGGCCAGCTGCGGACTTGTTGGTTTACGTTAGCTTGCTAATTTCACCCACCCAACATGCCTTCATCAACACTGGTCACCAAAAATTTCCCAAAGTAAATTGTCAGTCATCTGGCGATAGCAATGTGCCTACCTATGATGTGACAAGAGCGTGTGAAGTTGTTACATTTTACTAAAGTATATCATGGTATAGGATATTAGTTTATTAACATTAGTTTATTTTGTAAAGTGTAGGTATGTAGAGATCTTTTAAAAGACATGTTATTGTTGGAAAAATATGCCTAAACAGGAAGTTATGTATATGTGTATCTTGTTATAGGCTACGTTGCCATCGTATGGACATAATGTGCAAAGATAGTTATTATAAAAATTGTAACCTGTGTGTTTTAGATGGATCATTCCAACTTAATTCTAGACCAGTTTTGACAGCTCTATGTGTATTGTATTGATCAGATGAGATGAAAAATGAAAAACCATTAGGTGTGTCTGTCATAGTTGTTTTTTTCCTCACTCTTGTTTACAAGCTGAACAGCCAATCAGATGAATACAGACCGATGAAGGCTCAACTAGGACCGACAGCCAACTATTGGCTTCGTGTGTCAGAGCCTTAAAAGGACTTAAACTGACCATAACCTCATAAGTTAAAATATACCGTCCTGTCGGTTAAACCTCATTAACCAACCGTATAGCATGTTCATTAACTGTCATAAAACCAACAGAGTCCTGTCAATTTAATCTCATTAAGCATCCCTTCAAAATCTGATCATCACAACAACCGGAGAGAAAAGCCTCTACAAGCTTCTCATTAAATTGTGATGTTGTCACACATTTTGGAGTCTCACTAATATAAGCAGCTTACAGTAGCTGCATCAGGGCTTAAAGCAGACACACTCCAGCTGTCCAAAAGATAACAAAATGGGAGTTTAGACTATCACTGATCATTTATTCTCTGAACATTCCCCCAAAGACTCCTAAACAACTTTACTAAGATGGTGCCGCTCTGATGTAATCACTTTTATTTTACTTTATTTTTATCTTATTTTAAGACTGACACAAAGGATGACCCTGGACTCATATAGGCTACCTTTCAGCATCTTCCAATCATCTGCTCCATAACTGGATTACAACTTTAAAATCTCATTAATTTGACACTATTTACATATCCTCCTCACTAGGTGTTTCTTGCTACCACTACACAGTATTACACATGTATTCTCCAGATGCTAAATATAGTTTTTTGCTCATTATAAATAATCAAAAATGATTCATCTTTGTGTTTTTCACCCTAAGCTGCTGTTGATATTTCAGTCAATTTCCTTTGCTGCCTAAAAGAAAATAGGCACTGCAATTAGCCTACACGATATATCTGCAGCTACACTGAGCATTTTTGTTTGTGTATTTGGGATGCTCATTAGCTCCTGCATTGCAGGTCCTATTCTTCCTGAGATCCTTTCTTCTTAAGGAGCATGCTTATCGTCAGCTCGAAACACGTCAAGCTCTGCATGACACATAATGGAATTGGAAACGGTTAGGGTCAGAGGTTAGCAGTTGTTTGAAGGATAATTGTATGGTATATACAATACAAGCTCCCCTGCCTCTGCGCCTCGGATTTCACATCTGCCTATAGTCTACGGAACCTGCGCGAGTGGATGAAGGAAAATAAAAACTATGGATGTGCACTTTGTGCCAACGTTGCGCGCAATTTGGCTTCCGATTGATCTCATCTGCTGTGAACTTTACGCACCAAATTGCGCTTCAGGATGCAAACGTCAGGAGCTGTCTCACACGCATAACTGACCACTCTTGGACAAAGACGTGTCTGTGTTCAAATTGCTTGCAGCGCATCAAAGCGGACAAAACTAGCTGGGCAGACAGAAGGATAGAGAACAGGACGTGCACGCACCGAAACGCTTGAGTTACTTACTGAGCCGAAAGCTTTGATAACCTATTACAAGCACTTAACGAGCTTAGGCTGCAATGAGTCTTATTCACTCTTCGAAAATTAGTTTTTAAAAATACATTTCACAGACAATTATCCACTGTTTTAATAGTAAATAACGCTAAACTATCTTGTCTTACCTTGGTTTATTTCAAATCAAGCTGTTAACGGCTTTTGTTCTTGGAAGAAAAGAAAAGTAAAAATGTCCACTTTCCTCTGACTAAGACATATGTAGATCAAAGAGATAGAAAAGACACAAACAGTACATGGAAAAAAGAAAGAGTTAAGCTCCGTCCGCCACTGGGTTCAGTATCAGTACGGTTTCTTGTGCGTCGCTGCGAAGCGCTTTATGTACCAGGGTGCGCTCAGCCAGCCGCTCAGAGCGCAACTGGAGGATTTACAGGCGGATCAGTCCGTATATTTGATGCGGTGACGTCGCTAGCGAAGAGGGTGGGATGAACAGTTTGAGTGATATCCCCTCCTGATCTGTTGCAGCTGCTGTCACTGAAATGCCAAGAGTCTGCTATTAGACAAAAGATCTAACGTGTTGGTGATTGTGGGAGAGCAGGTCACAGATGGTCAGAGCCGCGCAACGCACTGCTGCCCTACAATTTATAGGACTATAAAAGCACAAACACTGCAGAAAAGCATGCTGCTGAGGGCACGCACACACACACACACACACACACACACACGTGCGCACTAGTTAAGTGGATTATGAAATGTACAAACAAATCCAATTTGAAGCGTGTGTAAGCCCAAGGGTGCTGGAATTTAATAACAAAAATGAAATGAAGAAATTAAATTAATTAAACTACATTCATATAAAATATAGCCTACAGAAAGTGTAAAGCACACCTTGTGTTTGAATTTATTTGTCGAATTCAGAATGCATTTACAGTTTCTCATTTTAATTGATTTTTTTCCTCTATTTTTTTCCTCTAGTAGGTCTGTGCGATATGATGTTTATCATCAAAAGGATATATCAAATGTGTATCTGTCTATATTGTTTTTATTGTGATGGCGAAAAAAACTGCAATATTTACATCATTTGGTCACAAGCACTTGTTCATGTCCATTCAGCGGTAAAGTTCTTCATAAAATCAGTTTTCAGTGCTTTTTATTTCTCAAATAGTTATTTCACACAGGAGTATCCTATACAAAATAGGCTTTATATGGTTATTTCATATAAACGTTTTATTTTCGAATTACCAGAAAACATGTTTGCGATATATATAGGTATCGAGATATGGAAATTCCCTATATTGGGATAGAAGATTTTGGTCATATTGGCCAACCTTACATCAACTAGTCGTCCTGATGATCTTGATTTATTGATTTTGAGTAACACACTATTATCTGTATAAAGCCTCAAATGCAGAGAGTTTATATTTTTGAGTTGTATCTGTATCAGGTTCAAATCAGTACAGCTGTCACGGTGTTTACTGCAACTCCTGTTTGTAGAACCACAGAGGACTTAAAACTAATTTCAAGCTGAACAAAAAGCTGTGGACAGGAGTTGTGAAGTTTGTAAATGTGCTCAAAGCTGATGACGAATGGCCACAGGCAGCAGCTGCTCTCAGTGCAATATGATTAAAGTTACCCTGCTGTCAAGTCAGCTTTTGTTGCAGATTGTTTTTTAACTCAATCCAACTCAGACCACCCAGTTTATTAACTGACTAATTAAATAAATAATTTGAATAATTAAGAAATGCTCGCACACACATACACACACACACACACACATTAGTCAGAGGTAAAACCCCACCAATGTAATCTCAAAAGCAGATTGTAAAGTAGTTCTGCAGATGTTGAGCAGTTTAGTTTAATTTAGTTTATAACATCGAGAACCCAATTTCATGGTAATCCATCCAATAGTTGAGATATATCAGTGGGAACTGTTTAGGTCAGATTTTACCAACCACGGTCAAGGTTAGTAGTGATTTGGTTAGGACAAGGTTTTGTTATTAAAAAACAACAACACACTTGCTGTAAATGAAAACCTCACATGAAAACCTCACATGAAAACTCAATCATTCAGTTGAGAATTTAACCGTTTTCTTTAACAGTGTTGAGTTTGATTGACTTTCTTTTGAGCTTCACCAGCAGTAAGGGACAATGACTGAGACATGGTTCACAGTTCAGGGTGGCAGTAGCTCAGTCCATAGGGAGTTGGGTTGGCAACAGGAGGGTAGCTGGTCCCAGTACGGTCCAAAGTACAGAGTGTGGATTGGTTGCTGGAGAGATGCCAGCACACCTGCCAGGACCCGCCATCCGCCCAGGGCTCTGGTCCAGCACTGGCAGCCCACTCACTCTGACATCTCTCCATTTGTGTGTATTTCAAGCCAACTCCTTGTATTAGCCAAATCCTCCAACACTAACAGAGTGAGCTGGGATATCAAACTTTTCCCGAATCCCGTGGGGAGGAGGGCACAACATCATGGCCACCAACAAAACTCAACAAAGATTGTTATTGGCTTTAACTTCTGGATATTCTGCAGCATTGTCACAACGGACTGAATGGCTTCGCTCGCACAGAACTACAACTCTAGCGCACAGTCTCAACATCATTGTTCGCAGCCACTCTGTTCGCTGATTGGACCGCCAAAAAATTTGGCTGGAGAAAACCCAACACTATACATAGTATAGAAGGGAAATGAAAATTGAGCATAAGTACGTAGGAGGGTGAAGCCAGGCTAATGCCTGAGCACCAAAGTCCAAACCCTTGAAACTTTGACGTGGACTGCATCTTTGAATTGGCAGATTGCTCAACAGATGAGTTTTGATTTACATACTGCCCCAGCAGCACCCAAAATGAACACTGCTGCTGTTTGGTTGATGGTACAGTAATGCTGTATCCATGAATCCAACTCTGTTGGCGTTTTTGCTGATTGAAATGTAAACGAATTCTGGTGAACATGAGTACAGCCGGGTGCATTAATAGACTGCAATAATTGCCAGCAGTGTTCCCGGAGCTTATCTGCTCATTGCAATCAGCAGTGGGAAGAAACTGAAAAGGATATTTTTTTTAAACTCTGTACGTTCTTTCTGTGAAAATCAAAGATCACGATATGTTTGACCAAATACCTAAATAACAATATTTACACAATGGGATTTTTGGTAAATAATCATTAGTAATGTGGATATAATAACTAAGTGGGTAAATGCAAATGCTAGAACAGCTAGAACAGTCTGGTAAGTTCAGAAAATGACATCACTTTACAGTAATGTAGCCTGTAAAACCATGAAAAGATATATATGATATCCAATGTGTCATATCACGATATTACAATATCCATAATTTAAGACAATATCTAGCCTCATAAATCAATATAGATATGTTGTCTGGCCCAACAAAGAAGAGACAGTGGTTAGAAGGTGAGTCACACCAACCCATTTTCACTCCAAACCTGTATAATAGGGATGTTTGGACAGTGGCTGTCAGCGTCTGAAGGGACAAAAAAGGTGCCCTTCAGCGTGTTTGTATAACATACTGGAAACAGCAGCAGCTACACGGGGTTTAGCAAGTAGTATATAAGGCAGAAATTCCGCTTGGAGGTTGGTTGGTGTGGTGGATGGGTCAAACACAAGACCTTCACCCAGGAGACATCGGTTTGTCTCCCGCGTGGTATCTTTCTTAAAGTTGCTTTTTTCTTTAACCTTTATTTCCATGTGTCACGGTAGCGTTAGCCCAGCCACGACCTTTTCCTCAACCCAACCGTCCCGTTCCCGCGTGTCATGGAAATGTAAACCCACCCACGACCTTTTCCTTAACATAACAGCGTCAAAAAGACGCCAATAGTCTCGACCAAGCATGTTTAGATAGGACGCTAAAGGAGACTTTCAGTGACAACCTCAAAGGCACCTGACCAAGCGTCCGCATTTTACCAGAGGGGAGTGAAAATGTGTTGGTCACACCACCCTCGGTTGTTTTAGAGGAGACAAGGGATTTTTCAAGAACACCGAGTAGGCTCATGTTTGAGCTTCACACTTGGCCTGAAGGAGTTACTGGTTGTGAAAGTGAATGCTTACCCTTCAACAAGTCAACATTTTATTTACAGTATGTGTGATTTTAAAAGTGTTGGTAAATTCTGTCCAATGGTCATTATCTAAATGCATTGTACAGTATATACTATTTGTTTTATATGTGCCGTCTCTCAGATTTGTCACCTTCTGCTTCTACTGTGGATCAGCGCTGTCAACCGTGTCTAAAACAATCATACTAAATATAACTGAGTGTGGGTGAAATATTATGTCAATAAATTAGGTATTTACTGTGTTACTGTGTTGCAAAGTGGCATGCAATTTCTGAAGAAAATTATGCCATGAGTATAACTATAATGTACAATTACTCTCTACGATATCATGCTGTTTTACGTTTCCGTGTTTGACAGGCAAACAAATGACACACTTTGTCAGTGATTAAAATTACAGATTTCTCTAGGTTTGAACATTGTTGAAAACATTTGCGATAAGGTAATTAAACCACTAAACAAAATAAATAGCATAATGATAGTTGAAAATGTTTTGTAATTGTCCTATTATTGTATTTAGGAGAACAGCTGTTTTTGAGAATAGATGTTCAGGATCGTTTGCTTTATAAGAGTCTTCTGCTCAATTATTTTGCTGATGCTTGAAAACTGTAGTGGACTCCTGAGGCTCAAGTGTACATTGTGTCAGACCCGGCTGGCAGAAAACCCAAATGCAGAGAAATTGTTGTAGTGAAATCAGATGAGTGTTTTATTGTTTGTGAGCCAGATGACAAACCGAAATGAAATGGTAGACTGCTGTGAGGTGGCAGTGGAGCAAAGAAGAATCCGAACCGTGATGAAGTAGGTAGTGAAGATCCAAAGGTGAGTATGGAGTGCTGAAGATCCATGGAGGAATCTATGATGGAGGAGCAGAGGCAGAGAAGATTTCTTTCTATATGTTAAATGCCAGACATAACCTAATTAATTCTTTTAGAAAGTTGGGTTGGTGTGAGGCAGTCAAATGCTAATTATAGCTCATCAGTTGATTTGATGAGCTGCATGGAACATAAGCCAAAAGTGCATTGTTTTCAGAACTTTAACATTGTTTTATATTTTTAAAACCCAACACTACCTAAACGTCAACGTGTGGAGACTTTTTTAAAAAAACTGTAAATGAGACTGAGAGATATGGTAAACCCGTCAAATAACCAGGACGCCATGATTGCTGCTGTGGGAACCTAATGTTACACTGAAGGATTCATCCAATAGGGGTCTATGCAAGAACTTCACTCTTATCTCTGTCTCGTAGCAGAACATTACAGTGAAAATGTGTTTTACAGAACTGAATAAATGGATCACCGTGTCCAACGTTATACAGCGCATAGGACATTGGTTTATTTATAGCCCTGAATACATGTTGTTGTTGTTCGGAAACTTTAGTGCATGAAAAACATCATTCTCTCTCTCCCTCTCGTTCGCTTGCTTAGTAAACAGCTGCGGAGGTGGGAGCGTATCTGTGCATGTGTGTGTCGGCTACATGTGTCAAGGGAAACTCTACATTTCAGAGTACCCTCACTGAAACGTCGAGCAACCCCATAGCATCAGCAAAAAGAAATCTCTGGCGCTGCCACTGGGTATGTACGTAGTCGAGTATGAGGAATGGAACTGTTATGCAAGAACTCTAGTTTTTGTTTCAAAAGAAAATAAAACATCAAAATTGATTGCTCTTCGTAAAGGTCCTCTAAGCGATGTGGGGTGACGGCACTTTCCTCCTCAGTGAGATGTTTGCTATATGTGGTTTAGATTTAAATCTTTTTTTATTCCTTATGAAAGTCACCATGGTAACAGGAAGGCAGTCCTGTCAGGTATAGCTGAATGAGAATAGCAGTTCTATACGCCCATTACCTACAGGTTGAAGTGTGTGTGTGTGTCTGTCTCTGTGTGTGTGTGTTTGTGTGTGAGAGACACATTTTCTGTTTTGGCCACAAGTTCAAAATTCATCAACCCTAAATTTGGTCACTTTGCAGCATTATCATTGTATATTGAAAATGTAAGGAACCTGTTTTAAGTTTGTCCATCTTCAACTTTTATTTATTTTTCCGACTGGGATTTGAAAGGGTTTCATAAACCCAAAGTGACATTATGAGTTTAACTGATTATTGATTATTTTAACTGTGCTGTAAATTCTCAGTACATGTACAGTATGTCTCAAATAATAGCCACGGTCATGTTGTTTTGGAAAAAATAAAATGCTAGTTCCAATAACAGGCAGCTGAAAAAACTAAATTATAAATATTCTTGTATAGAATAGAGGAAATATAAACATTGAGGTACACCACACAGTGTCCTTAGCCACTATTGGAGAATTTTCATAGTCATATTTTCATCTGTGTAGTTAGATTTCATCCAACTCATTATGGTCTGAGCAGCACTCCCTTTTTAGCCACAGAGTCACATGCTGATACAATCGTTATTATAACACCTTTGAAGCATTATTATTAAAGCAGTGAATCAGAACTTTATAGACACTGTTTCAGTTTAAATCCAGTATGCTGGACTATAACAAGATGTACCCCATCTTAATTATAAAGATGAAAGACTGCAATTTGTGAACTTACAAAGATAAGTGGAAAAAGAAGGTAAAATTCTGAAGCTATGCATTTTTAAATTAGTCAGTGGTGTCTGATGGCATTTAATTACCAAATGTATGATCCCTTCAGTTACTTTTTCTTCCTTCTTATTGTTTATGTACATAAAAATTCCTTCGTGTGACCACATGAACTGTGTGTTGTCTTGTGCATTATGTTGTGATGTTGTTTTGTATTGTATATTATGTTGCTGTCTGCATTGTTTCTTTTCGAGAAAGCGTGTGGTGGCGCTGTTCCATAGCTGCCGCCCGGAGGCTTGCTCCAACCTAAGTCAAATTCCTTGTATGTGTTGTTCTGATAAAGTCTTGTATAAGTATTTTTAATTGGTGCTGATGTTTCTTCACCTTGACCTGTACCACCTAGACCAAATCCAATCGATCTCATTTGGTGAATGGTTGTAAATACTACTGTAAACTGCACAACCTATTGTATATGGTTGAGAGCAGGAATATAACAAAACTGCATAGAAATACTCATTTAATGAAATGCCTGGCAGATTTTATCAGCTGTACCTAGCAAGTTATACTCACGTCAAGTCAATGAGTTGGTTGAATGTTAAGCATTGTCAAGGTAACGAGGGTGAAACATGGGACAGGTGACACAAGGGCTCAGGAACAGGTAAAACACATTGGGTGGGGCAAACAATCACAAATGCAGGAAATCACAAGTCAGGAAGTAAACAAGACACGGCATAAGAGAAAACAGACTACAAAATAAAACAGGAAACTGAAACATAAAGCATGAAAACAGAGTAAAACGCAAGAGAACACAAGAGACAGTAAACAAGAGAATAATCTAACACAATAAACAGGAAAAACTATAATAAAAAATCGCAACCATGACAAACATAAGAATCAACATCTTTACCGCCTCTATGAAGATTTGTTAACAACTATGATCTGTTTTGAAATAGTGTTATTTTTAACCTTGCAAGTAAGTACAAAACCAACTGTCTGCCTATGGTGCAATTTGGGCTTCTATTCAAGACCATTCGTCCAATTATTTAATAAAATTGAATAGGATTAGAAGTCTCAATTAAGTCCTTTGCGCCTAGGCTTGTGAACAGCGTGCCCACAGTATGCCTGTTACACACACACACACAGGGAAGCGCAGCAGCAAACACACATGCAAAAGATTACAAATAAAAATAGTATGGTGCAAATCTGCCATCATAATAGCAATGCGCCACGGTACAAACACGCCAGGCTTTTAAAAGGGAATTGGAGATGACACTCTGATTGGTTTATTGCACGGACCCATTTTTCTTCCAATTGGATTTGGACATGTCCTAAACACAGCTGTGCCATGCACCTCATGCCGTGCAGTTAGATCGTTAAATAAGGACCATTGAGTCTTATCCTACAGGCACTATAAGGAAGTCTGAGAGCAAGTTTTTCCTCAGCGGTGGTAGAAGAGTTGAATCATTTGAAAGACATGTTTCCCTTTGAAGTATTGTACATGCATGTTTGTATCTGGTGAATGTGTAGCCAGGATGCTAATCACATTGACTGCTTTACCCCCGAGAGCACTTCAGGAGTTGTGAGTTTTTCAAACAGGCTTTGGATTGACTAAAAATCCCTCTTACTTTTGCTGGAGATTAATATCCACATAAAAGTCTTCTGAGCGGATAGATTGTCAGTTATTGAGTTTTAATGTTTAGAGTTGCATGACGTGACGATATTTGCATGCAAAACTATGAAATAGTTTTATATTACTATTATATTTAATTATATTACTATAATTATAAACTTAATTTCAGCACTATTTATTCATAAGTACTGTATTTGTGTTGGACAGTTTACTCTTGTGTGAGTGTGTGCCCATAAACCCAAATCTGCAACACAAAAAATAATTACACTCGCTCTTTTTGACAAGTTTCATTAATCAAAACAAATGCCATATTCGAGACTGATGCTTTAGCATGCAAGAATCTTGAAGGACTCAGGGACTCAGGATGTGCAATTTGTGATCATTTGACTATCACTTGAGCACAGTATGGCAGTGAAATATGACTGCCAGCATCTGCAAACAGAGAACACAAATTGCTTGTGTAAAACATGGATAGAATAGATAAAAAAAAACATTATTTTCCATGGGCATTCAGTAACCAACACCTAAAACACATATACTGTAGCTAAATAATCCAATTCCCATGGACATTCCAACATTACACCTCACATGTTCATTCCTTTGCAGCTACAGGCTTTGCACCAGATGTTGGAACCTGGCTGCACAGATTTTCTCTCCTTCAGCACAAGAGCATTAATCCAACACTAGTCTGTCTTACCAGATGTACATTGCTGGGATCAGCAGCTTTTTCTTTTCCTATCTCCTCTATTACAGAGCCACATCCCCTATCCTTTTTGCTGAATCTGGGGCTTAGCGCTGGCGGTTGTGATTGGTTTCAACAAACACAAACAAGCCAGAGTGTTTTTTCCCCCTATCAATTCCAGAATAATTAAACAGTTCAGCCAGGGCATAGGCTACTCCAGTGATGACACTGTGATGTGGAGATAGGTCTGGCAATGTGAGACTAGCCCAATACTGATGTTCAGTGATAAGGTTTGGCTTGGAGTCAGCATTCTAGTTCATCCCAAAGGTGTTAGGGTTGAATCCATGGCTCTGTGCAGCCCAGTCACATTCCTTTACAAAAAAACTTGGATAAACCATTTCTTTATGTGACTTTGCTTTGTGCTTTGGGGTATTGTCAAGTTAAAGTAGAAATGAGCCAAAGAGTTGCCACAATGATTAACGTGGCAAAGACAAACGAGTAACTCTTATGCAAACATGACACAACAACAGAGACAGTTTTACTTAATGGCCTAGCTGCTGAAACTGGGGGGACTTTTAAGTACCTAGGTACAGTTCTTGACAACCATCTGGCTTTTGAAAATAACACAGACTTTATTTTTAATGGTATTCAGGTCAAATTGACCCATTTTAATTCAATAACTCAATTCAGAAAATTATTCTGGATATGACCACTTATGTTTCTTCCATAGTGGATTTTTAACATGAATTATAACCTAATGACAAAAAACAAATTGCACTTCCATTTTTAATTGTGGTCTAGTAGAGACTGATTGCATTCCCTAAACATATATGTTAATTGTTGTTTAAAACCCCAAATAAGTCACGGGTCAATTTGACCCGAGGGATACGAGAGGGTCCCGAAAAGTGAAGACAACACAAGGGTTAAGAAATACTCACAACGACTCAGTCTCCTCAGAAGACTGAGCTGTCTGAGATTACTGAGCTAGTATACACCACACACACTGAAAGTGTTTTAACCTTTCACCTTTCTGCTTGGTTTGGCCACTTAAGCTGCAAACTCAAAAAGAAGCTTAACAGGATAGTGTCAATGGCTAGCAAACCAGTGGGAAAACCCCAACAACATTTAACCCTAATATACACTGACAAAATGAGGAAGAAAGCCAGGAAAATCACTGCAGATACACACCATCTTTCCAGCCAGTTTGAGCTCCTGAAGTCTCGGAGGTGCTTCACAGTGCCTCTGGCAAAAAGTGTTTTAAGAAATCTTTTATTCTAAATGTCATCAGTATTCTCAATCAAATCAAGTGACAATCATACTGAGCTGCTATTGAATGAATTTAAGCATAAGTATTCTTTTTTATTTTGATAGTTTTATTTCATATTTTTATACTTTCCTTACTATGTTTGAGATGTTATCTGTTTATCTGTCTTGTAGGTCTGGTGAGCAAGAGAAAAATTTCCACCAAATAAAGATTTATTCTATTCTATTCTATTCAATGTTGGAAGAATGCTATTGTCTTATTGTAAAGCATTACAAAATCCCATCATTGAAACAGTGTCAAGTAGCATAACACATAATAGTAGCCACTATTTACAGCAGGGGTCAGCAACCTTTTTGATTTAAATTGCCATATTAACATGTTCTTGTTAATCATTGTGCCATAGCATGAATTTCTTTTCATTCTGTGAAGAAGGCAACAATAGGCAGAGTAGGGCTTGTGTTTGTAGAAAGCGGATGGGGAAAAGGTCATTCAAACTACAGTTAATAAGGCTGTGATCCTGCCAATGACTGTGAAAGAGGTAATTTGCTATGCAAGTTAGAACATTTCTAAAAGACTGTATTGTACACTTATCGCTAGTGCGCCATTGGTTGAGCTACCACGTGTCACTATAGGCGGTGCCTAAGTTTGCTGACTCTTGATTTAGAGCATTTATTTCTTCTGTAATGTAACATATTTGTTAATAAAACTAAGTAAGGGTGGGTTGTAGGTGCAGGAGGGTTTAAAATTCAAATTATAAATATAAAGCTGTTCTGTGTCTCAAACTAAGTGAATAAAGGATGACGACTGTCTTTCAGGATGTTCATGGCTTTATTTCTTGTTCTGCTCTTATACAAGTCCACATTTGGAATTCCAAAATGTGTCAAAGCATTGTGTTAAGCAAAGTAACACTGTGGGGATGGTTGCTGAAGGATAGTAGGATAAATGCACAGGATCCTGATTGGCATCAGACATCAGGGTAGAATTCAGTCAATACCACCTGTGTCTTTCACCACTTCAAAGGCTGTTCTCTGCTCAGGTTTATCACATATTTTGGTTCTATGTATATCTGCTCTCACATGCATTTGGACACCTGAGAAGGGACATGTTTGCAGATGTGCAAAGCTCAATAAAATGAACAAAGTCTTTGGCAATTAGACTACATTGCTATACAAATCTTTCATATATATATATATATATATATATATATATATATATATATATATATAGGAGTAGAGAACCATCAGACCCCCCATTGGAATCTAGACACCAGTGGTGGCGACGAAGGAGCCCGAAGACCAGACCAAAGGAGGCTCTGGACCGGTCAGCTGGAGTAGATGACTGGAGGGGGAAGGGGAGGTGGAGGGTTGCAGTCTTTGCCTGCAACGACAGCTGAATAGCACAGGGAGAAACAGATTTTTTTTAAAGCAGGGTTGTTTGTGACTCTGTGATTGGCCCTTGCAATTTGTGTATGATTCTGATTAGTTAAGCAGGAAGTTAAACACCTCCCCCAGCAGATTTTATTTAGAAAGAGAGCATGGTTTAAATTAGGTCTTCCTCAAAGAATTTATGCTGAGCTATATTTAAATCAGGAGAGACTAGTTGCATATATGCGACAGTTATACACAGCAAAAAAGTACATTTATTAGGATAATAGCTGAATTGATTTAGGAGTGCACCAATTAAAAGTTAGGTCTTCCTGAAAGATTTTATGTGAGCTACATGTTACACACATGTTGGAGGTAAATCAATAGACTTCTTTTATTAAATCAGTCAGTGTTCAGATTCAGTAAAACTTTTACACCCTAACATATTTGTTCCATTATGTTTTTCTGTTAATTCTTTACAGACTACATGTTTGCCCAACTTTCAGCCACCACCATGCATTCTTTAATATATATAGTATTATTTTTTTAAAGGCTCAGTAATTTAAATGTCTCTGTGCAATATAGCTTTTAGAAAACATTGATCAAACAGAAGGAAACAGGGCATTTGTTGGGGATTATTTTCAATTTAATTCACATTTAGTTCTCTAGTAATTATTTCTGGCAGCAGGACAATGTTAATGGAATTGAGTGATGTGTGTTTCTCTTGGTCTCTTTGAGAAAAATGACAAAAAACACAGTGTGTTGTATTGTGGTATTAATGTGTTTTAATAAGAAAAATAAAGAATGTTACCAACATAATTCTTTCAAATCTGAATTATAGGTCTGACAATGTTTTCCTAGTATGTCGGGGCTCCTTTTGGGATTTCTCCTTAAAAAGCTTGAGTGTGCTTTCAAGCTTGAAAAGACTACACTCACATGAGAGTTGACTCCCCCAAACTTTGTCGTTGCCAGAAATATTTCCTGCCACAAACCCATATACCAAAGGGATTTGCATTGTGTTCAAGTCATGTTTTTTGCATCTGTGCATACATTTTAGTATGTTAAAAAGATTTAGGCTATATATACATAATGAAATTTACTTTTATGTATGCTTTAATGTACCTGTAGATCAGTGCAATGACATCTATGCCATGCACTTTCCTCAGTCCCTGAGAATTGGCAATGAAAAGAGAAGACACTTTAACCCTTGTGTGGGACACAGTGGGACACACATTCATACGGTTTGATAAAGTACTTATTGGATGTTAACTTATCATTGCACCTACAATAATGTAGCTGTCCTCAATTTAGGTCGTCCTGTACATCCCATCTGCGTTTTTTCCTGCATCCACCGTGTGCGATTATGTGTGTGCGCCAGTTCGTCAGTTGCGGGGGGAACAGAGCAGCAGCCCCGCCCAATGCAGCGAGCCAACAGGATTGAAACAGCAGCAACTTTCAGCGACTTTATAGTAAAAAAAAAAAAAAAAAAAAGGTTACAGCGTAAATTGATGTTAAAATGTGTACAGGTTGGCAGGACGGTCTGAAATGTTTTGTCTTTCTCTGTATTGTTTTGTTGGTAAATGTGAGATGTTTGAGTCACACGTGTCTCTTCTTCATATCAGAAACACGGAAATGAATTTGCCTGCCAATGCCTGCCAATGTGGCAGGTAGACTGACAGTGTTACCCGTCAAATGCAAAATTAAACCACATTCGTCAGGTGGTCGGTTCTTTATTTCAGGCCCTGCTCAACACACAGGGTGAAAAGAGGATCTGCAGCAATGTGCAGTACAAAAAAACTATGTCTTTTTTTTATTAAACCATGTAAACCTATTCTTATATAACCTCTAACTACAATTATGAACCTGACAATTAGCATAATATGAGCACTTTATATAACTTGATGCTATTGTTGATATAATTAATACTGTAGGCCTCTTTGAGAGCAGAAGGAACGTGCTACTAGCTCACAGTATGTTTGAAGTACATCTGCTATTCCTGCATCTCCGCCTCATTTTTAGTTTGAAGCCAAACTATAACAGCAAGGTGTGAAGTAGTGACGCCGGTACTTGAATTTCATTACTGCCCAGCTGCAACCCAAGGAATTTTACATCTTATTTATCAGGAGTCAGGAGCTGCTAGAAACCTTTTGAAATGGAAATATCAATATAAAAACCAGTAATAAGTGCTCTCAAATAGCTATCTTTATATAAGAACAGTCCATTTTTTTCACATGTGGCACCTAGGCCCAAAAGAAGCCCCCCCTCTTCTCTAATATCTACTCTCACCTTTTATCCCCAAATGAAGATTATTCATCAATGTCATCATAAAGGAGCTCATAAGATTATATTTAACTGATTTCATGTGACAAATAAAATGGATTGATTGAAGTTGCAGCTCGAAATACATGTCTAAGAAAAACAAAATTATGCAATGGTGTCATTCATATCAGAAACAAGGAAATTAATTTGACCTGTTCTCACTCCCGCTTGGTCAGTGGCACAATCACGTGGGACTGCGGAGATTGTCGCGAGTAATGAAAATGCAATAGGGGGCCCTCGGCTTTCAATCAATGTCTTCCAGTGATGCGGGCCCCTGATTGGTCCGGGCCAGTAATCAACTGCATACACTGCTTACCGATAGTTACGCATCTAAATCACTCAATTCTCATTGTTTACCCACATTTGTCAGGTGGTCGGTTCTTTATTTCAGGCCCTGCTCAACACACAGGGTGAAAAGAGGATCTACAGCAATGTGCAGTACAACAAAAATATGTCTTTTTTTTATTAAACCATGTAAACCTATTCTCATATAACCTCTAAATACAATTATGAACCTGAAAATGTGCATAATATGAGCACTTTATATAACTTGATGCTATGGTTGATATAATTAATACTATAGGCCTCTTTGAGAGCAGAAGGAATGTGCTACTAGCTCACAGGATGTTTGCAGTGCAGCTGCTATTCCTGCATCTCCGCCTCATTTTTAGTTTGAAGCCAAACTAGAACAGCAAGGTGTGAAGTAGTGACGCCGGTACTTGAATTTCATTACTGCCCAGCTGCAACCCAAGGAATTTTACATCTTATTTATCAGGAGTCAGGAGCTGCTAGAAACCTTTTGAAATGGAAATATCAATATAAAAACCAAGAGGCCAATTAATAAGAGCTATTTGTATATCTAAGTTACAATAGCTCTCAAACAGCTATCTATATACAGTATAAGAACAGTCCATTTTTTTCCCATGTGGCACCTAGGCCCAACAGAAGCCCCCCCTCTTCTCTGATATCTACTCTCACCTTTTATCCCCAAATGAAGATTATTCATCAATGTCATCATAAAGGAGCTCATGAGATTATATTTCACTGATTTCATGTGACAAATAAAATGGATTGATTGAAGTTGCAGCCCGAATTAGACGAGCACATGCACACAAAAAAAGCTGGTTGCATAAGAAAAACAAAATTATGCAACAGTGTCATTTAAAAAAAACAAAAGAATCAGAAGTGAGAGCAGTTCAGAAGATGCCAGTTAAGCACATTGTTCCATATTCCATGTTCCACGGGATGGCAAGGTCACATTCACCTTCAAATTTTAAAAGTCTAGATTCTGGGGACAAGTGACTTGTCCTTGCTGGAGGATTTAAAAGCTAAGACACAGCTTAGAGTCCCTGGGTGTTTGTTATCTGAGTTCTCAGGCAGAGACAGTGACTCCAGGCTGTATAAATTTAACTGGAAGAAAGCCGCAGAAAGGCAGGCTGTGACATGCTGTTGTAAAAGGTTAAGTTCAGTGTCGAACCCAAATAACACTTCACATATCACACCAAGAAAGCTTTGCTCAGATTCAGTGATGTATCAAAAAAAAAATAAAAAAAATATATATATATATATATATATATATATATATATATATATATATATATATATATATATACACACAGTATATATATTGTATAATATCATGCAAAAATTTTCTCTACAGATACATTCACTAACCAAAGTTTTCCAAGACCTTAAACTTTTGGATAAAGTTGAATTTTTGCAGAAAGAAAATGATATTGGTTTAAATGCCAGACACCTTCTATGTCTCTGGGAACATGATACTGTAGTATCTCCTTTTAAAGGCAGAAGTAGTCTGAAATGAGAATTAATATGCTGTCTACATGCCAACCTGTTTGCCTTTGTGGTTCTTCGAAGTGATTATATGCTTGACAACAGTATTTCATTTTGTCAGAAAAGTTATTTTACTAATGCCTGATGATTTCTTTTCTGTTGCTCAAAATGCACGCAATTGGGGAAATTGTTGGGTCTCTGTAAATTGTAGAGTGGTCTAGACCTACAATTTTGTGTCCTGAAAATAACTTCTATCATTTGACACTATAAATGAAATTGAAATAAATGCATATTAATATGTGTATATGACTGTGGTTAGATAATGTACATCTGTGGGTTCAAGGGCCCACCTTTGCTTAGTTACCTATGAGCATGCTCAATAGCTCTTGAACTCTTGTATCTCTGCTGGCTCCACTGTGGTGTCAGGTTCCAGCCTGTTTCTACATAGTCATTAGTAAGGACACAACAATGGCAAATCGTTTTTTTGTGTGGAAAAAATACATTTTTGAATATTGGATTGTATAAGTTCAACAATTGACTAGTGTGGACTTCACCAGAAAACAGGAAATAAACACAATTTGTATGCCTTTCTGTCATCTACTGCAGTCAGATTCACTGTGTTCCCTGGGAAGTAATCACTGCACATGGGTAGGCACTTGTAGTGACATTTTGAACATGTTTAGAGGCTTAAAGCATGTTTCCAATTTGTCTTGTTTGCTTGTTGGGTGCTAACTCTAGCAGGAGGATGACACGGTGTAAGCAGCACCGATTGTTTTCATTTTTCTTCCTACTGACAAACAACAGAGCAATTAAATTTAAAGCAATTCTGCTTTAATAAAAGGATGTTGACTGTCTGTCAGGATGTTCATGGCTTTATTTATGGTTCTGCTCTTGTACAAGCTCGTTGCATTTCAAATTTCCCATGTATTTGACCTAAAAAACTACTCTGATTAGATCACTCCTGAACCTTCACTTCATGTGACTAAAACATCTTATTAAGCAAAGTGTCTGTGGGGATGGGGGCTTTGTGTGGGATAAATTCACAGCAGGAATAAAGCCCTAAATCCTGACTGGAAGAGACATCTGGGTCTAGCTCAACCAATACCAACTGACACTTCTGCCTTCTTGACATTCACCACGCTTTTATCAAGTTCACTCTTCTCCAGCTTACAGGTTTACCTTGTCTATCCATCCAACCTCTTATCTAAATGTTACATCTTAGCTCAGTTGCACAGCACAATGCCCCAGTATGGATTAGTTCATTGAATTTTACTTTGGACTGGAAATTATGCTGATATAGGCTACTGCTCAATTCATACTTTGCAGTCACGTGATCACCATGGATACCTGGCGGGCAAGAAACGCTGAGAAGATGGTGACAAACAGTGGCCAGCCAGAGGAATTGCAGCCTTGCAGATTTCCAATACTAGGTCTAAATCAATCAACTATTTAGACCATATGTCACCAAATATTAAAATTAGATATCATGAAAAGATTAACATACTGAACTTGCAGTCCGTACACAGCACCCGCTTATGTTTTCATAGCTTTGAAGCTGCCAAAGTCTCTACCAGACTACTCCAGTATTTACATCTATCTTAGAGAGAATCCATCAGCTTACTCTGTACAAAAAACAAAAGACTACAAAAGTATGGATAGCTATCTTTTTTTCAAGAATGGATGGGTTAACAATGCTGTCGTGTGGGAAGTAAAAAACAGGAATATCTACATGATCAAAGTAAAGGTGAGTGTTACTAGCTAGCTACCCGCCAACGTTTGCTAATGTTTGCTAATCTGTTTATCTGAGTATGTAGCGCTATACCCTGCCTATGCTAAAATGTTATTTTATAAATGATATCCCAATCAATAACTAAACCCATGTAGAAAGACTAATAAAGCGCCCAGCATATGATTTGAACAATGCGTGTGTCAGTCAATCATAGCCGTCTGCATAATCTATGCGTCTGCATAATTGTTGCAATGCCTGTTCTTATCTTTCTTGTCTTAACCAGTCCCTCCAGGATTTTGCTGCCTTTTTTAAATTGTTGTGGACCAAAATGCCTGATTTTGCGGGAGGGTTTGTAAAACACTGTGATAAAAGTTGCAATGCTTTTTGTATGTTTGTGGACTGACAAGAGGAACCGCATGACCATTCCCACCTTAACCCTTGTGTAGTGTTCGGGTCTGTGGGACCCGTTCTCAATTTTCGCTAAAATATAAATTATGCTATTTATTATTTCTTCTAACTCACTGCTATGAAACTTGTGTCCGCCTTCTTTGTCTTGTGTGTGTGTGTGTGTGTGTGTGTGTGTGTGTGTGTGTGTGTGTGTGTGTTTTGAGTTGTGTTGAAGATTGACAGAGAAATTCGTTTTTTATATGTTCCTTATTAGACAATTCTCTGTAGCAGTGTCTTAGAATATTATACCTTGCATGCTTAAATTCATATTCATATCATAATCATAAATGCTTATCATATATTCATATCTTGCTTGAGATATTCATGTATGCTTTATATTTTATATGCACATTTAACCAACTATGTTTTCCTTGAAACACCGCCATGAAGTCTACTTGTTGTAAATCCTTTAGATTTTAGTTTCGAGGTCAGGCACTCTGCCCTCCTTTTTCTGTGTAGATAGACTCAACAACTGTAAATCTTTGTGTGTGTGTGCTTCAATAAAAGGCCTATGCTTTTGTAACTAGGTGTCTGTTCCGCGGAAGCAACTCTGGCAGGCAGATTGCAGTCACGGATCTAGCCCTTTACAAAAGCTTTAACTCTACATTTTGCCGTCTGCGTCTCGTTTCTTTGCTTGACCATGTTTATTTAGTAAGATAAAGTGTCCTGAACCTGACAAAGATTTATCCATTTAAAACCCTAATAAGCTTTAATTCATTTCTGGTACAGTTTTCTAGTGTTATTTCTCCCCCACTTCAATTGACTTACTGGAATGCTTTGACTTGCAATGGCCTTTATGAAATCACACAGACACAATCTCAAAGCAACAAACCAAAAGGAATAAAAGGAAAAAGAAAACACAGATGAATCCAAAATAAAATGTGTAAATCTCAATTAAGAACATAAGAGCACATCACACAATTCTAGAGATTACCACGATTCAACGAGCATTCATTCACAAAACTGAATAGATTTGCATAGCCTCTGCTGTCTGCATTTATTGTGTGAAATGAGGTGTGAAAAACGCTGTCTCCTACAACTCCCTCATTAGCACAGGGGCACCCTAAAAGTGAGTTGTTGTTTTTTTAAATAATGAATTCACCCTTAACCAGGGAACAGATTAAGGTTAAACAAGACTAAAATTAAGGTATTCTTAATCCCTAAACATGAAATAGAAGATGTAATCAAATGAAACTAATATTTTAAATGTTCAACATTTAGCAGGCATTTTTGACTCACTACAAAACCGATGGACTTAATATTCAAAGTTGACAAATTTTCATACATTTTCAATTGCTAGCTGCTCATTCATGCATTTTCTGAGAAACTCCAATCACACTTTACAACGTTTTACATCTTTCATAGGCTACAGCATTCACACCACAATCATTACAGAAATTGCATTTTCCCAGATGGAGCCACTGTCCATTCTGCCACACAGGGACCGGCACTTTTCTCCCCACTATGCAATATCAAATGTGATTGCTACAACATGTTTTCCCAGCCCTTTTGCCACAAGTAAACTCAAAAAGTTTCCAACTTAATTCACTTCTTAAAGAGCCAAGCTCCTACCGTTTTCAGGCAGACACAAGTAGTGAATGTTTTCTTTTCAACTAGAACTCTCTGGTAAGTTTTGTCCTCCCCACATTTTCCAGTTACTACAGAATAGGCGTCAATGAATGCTTTTTCCTGTTTAAAACCGCATTGCTTGAGCTTGCTCGCTCCCAACTCAACAAATCAATCTTCTTTACATAATATAACACTGCTGGAGCCGCCTTCTGCAAGCTCCCAGTAACACAGCCAGCCCTATTTACTCTAGGCTACATTTTATCGCAAAACACACAAAAATTCCACCACCACAAAAGTATTTACATTAGGCCTCTGTACAATTCCTAAGTGCATCTTCTTACACAATTCGACTATAGCCTACCTATCAAATTATTTTCTATTTCTAGACTATGGTCATCTTTTGTGACCTTGATTCTCCATCTCATTGACTCAGAATCGAACCTTTTAAATCGTTTTTTTTTTTTAAGTACACAAAACAGACTTAATTTCTTGTAGGTTTATACCTTCCATTGGAGGTTTTATTACACTCAGCCACAAAAAAACAACAAAACGGCATTCTGCTTTTGTGTCCTCAAAAGCATTCCCAAAAAACAATTCTTTGCAGAAACGTATGACCTTCCGTGCAGGTTTTTCTAACATTAGGCAACAAAACAGTAAATGAGATCTAAATGATCTAGCTCCCAACTCCCACAGTCTGTTAAATTGGCTTTAAAAAGACGTATTTCTCGTATTTGCTCCTCACAGAGTCTAATACCCTGTCGCCATCCCTTTTCTAATTCAAATGGACTTCTAATTCAGGGCACGCGACTCAAACGCAATCCCTCGGGTCTCACGTCCTGGTCAGCCATGGACCTTGGCATGGCTTTTAAGCTTTACAGCTACAGTACCAGCACATAAAATCAAAAACAATTTTTTTGACTTATCATCTCCAACCCTGCTTCAATTGGGCATTGCTTTTAAATTACTTTTCAGATTTTAACAGACTTACGAGTTGATGCTGCTGAATTTTCACAACACGTTTTTACACCTACATTTCCTAAGCTATGCAGTGTTTTGATCAAACAGGTTTTCTGTTCACCTCTTAGTTTTTCAGGCCCATGTGAAAATTCAGCAGCTCACCATGATCCACTCTTTTGAACTTGTCTTTTCTCCTTTTCATCCTCAAAAAGAAAAAAAAATCATGTCTGGGGTCACCAACTGTTTTTAAAAAACTAACACGTGTTCTTTGATTTGATGAGGAAGAAGAGAAGCTAGAGTTTCAATGGAGAATTAACAAAAGGTTTAATGAAACAGCATGATGAGAATGATATGACAAAGACAATAAAACACAAAACATAACACTGCAGCTGACAGCGGACTTGATCCATACTTTTCCCTGATGGAGTCACATGAGATCAGTCCTGAAGATATTTCTAAATCACACACATTTATTCCCTGGAGTAGAAGGTGGTTCCTCAAGTGAAAACTCTCCTTATTGGTCAAATGAAACACACAGTCATGCAGGTATGTACATGGGGAGTGCAAGGACGGTTGGTGTCCAACTCATTGCAGGGGCGGTGTGTTCATTAGGGCGATATGGGCGAAGTACTGTCAAACGGGAAAAAGAAGGGATTTTTTTCTAACCAATTCTATCTGTTCTAATCCAGACTTCTGATCTGGCACTAAACGTCCAATCAGGCTAAAGTTGTGCTTCAAATGACCCCACCCCCTTCGGGGCGATTTCAGTCAGGTTGAAAATTGCCCCAAAAGTCTCTTATTGACTCTCATGTAAAAGCAATTTTTTTCAAAGAGGGCTTGCACTTCCATGCTTTTATCATACGTAATATAACCATGGACGTAACTAAGAAAAAAGTGGGTAGCAATCAATTCACGTACTACTGTCAAGGTGGCTAGCGTTCAGTGTAAATTGATTGTCTCTTTAAAAAAAGTTCCTTTTAGTCAGTAAACAAATCAAGATAAATTAGCAAGGAAACAATTAGGTCTGTGTAAATCTGTGTACCATTCGTTTTTCAAAATAAAACCAAAAACTAAAAAAAACAAAATAGTTTGTTTCTTCAATTTTCTTTTCTAAAACCAAAAGGAAAGGACGGATAACAACTTTTCCCACAATTTTGTGCTCAAATGAAAAATGGAAAAACAAATGACGAGCGTTTCACCCCGTCTCATTCAATTTTTATATTTTTATTTGACGCAAGATGCATGACCCGGATTTGACCTTTTCTCGTGGGACAACAACACCGATGACCAAGAACAGCTTATGTTGTAACAGGTAGCAAAAATTCACTTTTTTTTGGGTCAGAGGGTTACTCTGAAGCCTGAAGACATGACCACAGAGAAAATATCGGTTATTTTCCAGATATGCGTTCTATTTAAAGCAATAAATTGATATAACGTTATGGTGCTTAAATACAGTATATAGGCGTTTCATTCATTTCATTTTTATTTTTTATTTGATGCAAGATGCATGGCCCGGATGTGACCTTAACTAGGACCAGAATCTGCCAAACAAACAAGAGGTCAAGACAAAAGGTAGTGACATGGCCGGACTGGATGAATATTCCGACTTAATTTGCCAGCTTTTTGAAGATGGTAGAACGCATGCCGAGATTTCCACTTTGCTGCAGCAGATAGATGTTCCGAGATGCTCATAAATGTCTGTCAGAAGATTCTGTGTTTAACACCAGCTCAGACAAAAAAGACATGTGTCAGATGCAGAACTGGAAAGAGCAATCATGTCATCGATAGACAAGGTAAGTGCTCACAAGACGAGGAAAGAAAGTACCCACCATGCTTATGTTAACCAAGTAGCCTATTAAGTAATGTTAACCATTAACATTATGATAAACCCACTATAATAGGCTACGTAATTGGTGTATGGCAAACATTTCAAAGGTTGAAAAACACTTAAATCAGTGTGATCACCCTGTTGCTCTAATTATTTCTGTGATGTAATTCTGTCACAGAGTGCCGTGCTCACCGTGTAAGGTTAATGTTAGTTTACACACTCTTATTAGATAGGAATTATAATTAATACTGTGTACTACTGTGTAATCTCCACTATATGATGTGCCAGGGAATTGAGCTAAAGCTCATTGATCCCAATCAGAAGAGACATGTTTGCAGATATGTAAATAAGGTTTATTGTACAGCTCAATAAAAATGTACAAAGTCTTTGGCGATTAGTCTCCATCCCTATAGAAATGTTTCGTATATCTATATAGGGGTAGAGAACCAGCCCTCCAGATATGGGAATCTTTCCAATCAGTCTTAAAAATGTTTTTGTTTTTAAACAGAACCTTAGTGTGGAAAGAATTTGGCCAGAGGTCAATAATCGGGTGAACTATCCACTAAAACAGGCCCTAGTTCACCTGCTGAATCAAGAGCTGCTCGACATCCAGGATAATTGAACCAAATTTTGGCAATTAGTCTCCATCACTATAGAAATGTTTCGTATATCTATATAGGGGTAGAGAACCAGCCCTCCAGATGGAATCTGGGGGATGGGAATCTTTCCAATCAGTCTTAAAAATGTTTTTGTGTTTAAACAGAACCTTAGTGTGGAAAGAATTTGGCCAGAGGTCAATAATCGGGTGAACTATCCACTAAAACAGGCCCTAGTTCACCTGCTGAATCAAGAGCTGCTCGACATCCAGGATAATTGAACCAAATTTTCGCAATTAGTCTCCATCACTATAGAAATGTTTCGTATATCTATATAGGGGTAGAGAACCAGCCCTCCAGATGGAATCTGGGGGATGGGAATCTTTCAATCAGTCTTAAAAATGTTTTTGTGTTTAAACAGAACCTTAGTGTGGAAAGAATTTGGCCAGAGGTCAATAATCGGGTGAACTATCCACTAAAACAGGCCCTAGTTCACCTGCTGAATCAAGAGCTGCTCGACATCCAGGAAAATGTAACCAAATTTTGTGTCTCCAGCCTGGCATGTCAAGTGAGTCAGATTGGACTTGGCAGGGTTGTTCAGTCCTGGAATGCCCATAGGATAACAGGTAGGCTATGTTAGTATTTAAATGTATGGAGCTTTACAACAATTTACAATTTTGCCAAAACTAATAAAAATAATTGCCCATTTTAGGCAGAGGGATACCAAAGCAACTTGCAACTATTTGTTGTCCAGCAAGAATTTCCACAGAGCTGCTGCCCAATGCTGCTGAGGCAGCACACATGTATGAGCAGGAGATGGGGTTGTCCCTGACTTGGGTATCTGCCTTTGGCTCTGACCCATTTTCATCAGAGCAAGACCGATGCCATGCTGAGCAGCTGTTTGGAGAGAGGTTTCCAGACATGTCTCTTCTTTTTGGAAAAGTGGTTAACAATGACCATCTGATCAATATTACTGAAGGTCAAGCCAGATAAATACAGATGGGGGCATTGCAAAACTAGGCCAGTGGTGGACTAAGTACACAAAAAGTACTGTATGGCTATATTTGTTATATTCATCACATTTCTAAAGCTGGAACCGTAAGATGTTTGTACATGAAAAATGCCTTCACACCAATTAATTTAATTAATTTATAACTTGACTTATTGATTAATCAACTCTTTTTTTCAGCTGTACTTGTGTAAACGGCTAATTTATAACATCAAATTGTACTAAATTTGTGAGCAGTCAAATGAATACAGTAGATTAAAAGTAGAATATTTCCTCTGAGATGTAGTGCCAATTTAAAGTAATGAAAAGAAAATACTCAAGTATTTCAAATTTCCACCAATGAACTATGCTTATGTTTGTAGAGCAGTTGTGAGAAACTGATTGAAGCTCAACTGTAGAATAAATTACAAGTTGGTTCAGATGTCTGCATATTTCTTGTAATGTGAAAAAAATAGTAGAATACAATAATAAATAGTAGAATATCTTGTATAACAATTAGAAAATCTGGTAACCCTTATCTACAAGTGGGGAGAACAAGTATTTGATACAGTGCTGATTTTGCAGGTTTTCCTACTTACAAAGCATTTATAATTTTTATCATAGGTACACTTCAACTTTGAGAGCCTGAAACTAAAACAAAAATCCAGAAAATCACATTGTATGATTTTTAAATAATTAATCTGTATTTTATTGCATGACATGACATTGCAAGTATTTGATCACCTACCAACCAGTAAAAGTTCCATCTCTCACAGACCTGCTAAATTTTCTTTCAGAAGCACTCCGGTTCTCTATTCATTACCTATATTAACTGCACCTGTTTGTTACTTGGATAAAAGACACCTGTCCATGCAAGCAATCAAACAGACTCCAACCTCTCCACAATGACCAAGACCAGAGAGCTGTGTAAGGACATCAGCGATCCAATTGTAGACCTGCACAGGGCTGGGATGGGTTCCAGGACAATCGGTAAGCAGCTCGGTAGGAAGGCAACAACTGTTAGACAATTATTAGAAAATGGAAGAAGTTCAAGATGACGGTCAGTCTCCCTCGGTCTGGGGCTCCATGCAAGATCTCACCTCGTGGGGCATCAATGATCTGAAGAGAGCTGGGACCACAGTCTCAAAGAAAACCATTAGTAACACACTACACCGTCATTGATTAAAAGTGCACGTAAGGTCCCCCGACTCAAACCTGTCATAAGTTTGCCAATGACCATGTGGATGATCCAGAGGAGTAATGGCCATGTGGTCTGATGAGACAAAAATAGAGCTTTTTGGTCAAACCTCCACTTGCCTTGTTTGGAAGAAGGAGGATGAAAACAACCCCAAGAACACCTTCCCAACTGTGAAGCATGGAGGTGGAAAAATTCTTTGGGGATGCTTTTCTGCAAAGGGGACAGGACAACTGCACCGTATTGAGGGGAGGATGGATGGGGCCATGTATCGCGAGATCTAGGCCAACAACCTCCTTCCCTCAGTAAGAGCATTGAAGATGGGTTGTGGCTGGGTCTTCCAGCATGACAACGACCTGACACACACAGCAAGGGCAACTAAGGAGGATCTCTGTAAGAAGCATCCCAAGGTCCTGGAGTGGCCTAGCCAGTCTCCAGACTTCTTTGGAGTGAGCTGAAAGTCCTTATTGCCCAGCAACCATCCCAAAACCTGAAGGCTCTGGAGAAGGTCTGTATGGAGGTGTGGGCCCTGCTGCTCCCTGCTGCAGTGTGTGCAAACCTGGTCAAGAACTACAGGAAACGTATCTGTTTAATTGCATACAAAGGTTTCTATACCAAATGTTAAGTTCTGCTTTTTCTGATGTTTCAAATATGTATGTCATGCATTAAAATGCAAATTAATTATTTAAAAATCATACAATGTGAATTTTCTGGATTTTTGTTTTAGATTCCATCTCTCACAGTGTAAGTGTACCTATGATAAAAATTACAGATCTCTACATGCTTTGTAAGTAGGAAAATCAGCAGTGTATCAAATACTTGTAAGTGCCACAATTACATGTGACAAAACTATTAACATTAGACAAAGGTTAGTTCATAAAAACAAGGTTTTGAAGAACTGTGTGAACATATTTGTTGCCACCATAGCAACATACTAAATGGAAAAAACAACAGATTAACTTCTCCAGTGGTGCCAGTGCCTCAGAATGGCTAGCCACTTAATGAACGCTGTTCTCCTAGTCCACAGCATGACACTTCAGGCAGTAACTATGGCTACTGTTACTCTACAACACATGCCTCACCCCCGATTAGGGTTCTGCAGCATGTTGAGAACATTGGTTTGTCTAGAGGACCTGTAAGTTAAAAAAAAATAAAAAATACACTTAATTTATATTCAGCACGTAGGCCAAACCCAAACTAGAATGACCAAATAAAGTAAATCCACACATCATGTCAAATGTAGTAAAACACAAATGAACAGAAGTGATTTTGATCTTTCATTCCATCTTCCTAATGATCCATTGTGTAAAAAAAAAAAAAGGAACTAACATTTGCAGACAAGACAGGTCAAAAACAATCTTAAGGAAGCTACTTCAGCATCTGAAAAAGACAGGGTTGTTGTCACTGTGGAATGTGCAAATCCACTCAAATCATCTTCGACACTACATTTAGTCGCTGGGCTACTTCGACAAACTCTTCAATGTCTGCCATAACCTCTTTAAAGCCGGTATCTTCTCTTCGACTGAAAAACATTAAAAGTGTACAATGTAACATTTAATTAGACCTTGATAATTTGTTGTTTTTATCACACCGCATCATGTGATCCAAAAGTAACCACATGAATGTTGTGGAAAAAATAAAAAACATAATCATTTTCAGTTACCTCAACCTCTTCCTTTTATTGACTTGTAGCAGTTCCATCAAATACTTTCCTGGATTTTTGCTTCCAGTATGCCCACCTTGCAATGAAAAAAAGAGGACATTTCATGTTTTAACCGAATATTTGCAATATTTTTTGATAACTTATATCCTATATAAGTTATGAATTTTAAAAATAGGACACAATAAACAGATTTGAGGAACCCAAGAAAGCTATTACTGCAAAATGTACTATAATATGAAAATATTAGTACATAGGTATACTATAGGTATAATAGTAGTACATAGGTATACTATAGGTATAATAGGTGTACTTCAGATGTTAAATGTGTGGACTATTTGTGCACTTAAGTTCCTAATGTGGCTACAGCAAATATCATTTACACATACCTCTAGTTCCATCAGAGTCAATTATTTTGTTTCCCTGACTATCTGTCAAAATAAATGACTCCTGCTGTCCAAGGGCCTCTGTCACCTTACTGGTGATTGTTGCCACACGAGCCTCAAATTCTGAGAAGCGGATCTTGGTGGTCTCTAGCTTTCTATTCAGGACTTCAGCAATTAAGACATTCCTGAATATTGATAGAAACAAATAATACAAAAGAATTGCAGTTCCTTTGATTTGGATAGTGCACTTGGCAATATTTGTATTAATTGTTGAACCCTAATACACATTGATAACAATAAGCATGTAATGCTGGGCTGGTCATCAAGCTCTCGGATAAACAATCTTAATTTAGCTAATAAATTCCAGGTGCAGCAGGAACAGATGGTAAATATGCAGGATAAGAGATTACCAGTAAACAGAGTTGGACACACCTGCTAAAATAATGTAGCAAAAGAAAGCAGTAACAGTAGTGAAAGATTTTTTTGTTTTAACAAGATGCTCTTTTTTCATTCACCTCACAAAGGTTTTGGTGGTGCTCCTTGAAATTGGACAGGAGGAAGTTGTGGCAGTGCTTGGTGGGAGGTGGAAAGAAAAGCAGGCAGCCTGGCCTGAGGGAAGTGCCCCTGCAGATTTTTCCACAGTGGTGCTGTCGTCATGCACTTCATAATGACCTCTTGGCGATGAGGTCAAAGCCGTTTAAGTCAACATCAAGTTGGGGATATATGGCCATGTTGGTGTCATCTGTCAAATAAACGGTTTCCTTTTGGCCCTATTTGGCCCAGGAGTTCAGTATAGAACAGAAGCAATAAAATGTGTATAGTCCAACCAACTATACTGCTTTTTGTGCTTTTATCATAAAATAATATATATATTCACATTGTAGTCACCAACAATTTCATTAGTAACTGTTATTTAATGACATATTCTCAGTGATTGCTACAAAAGCTAAAGTATAATACAATGTTACAGCTAAAACAGAGAACATCTTTTAGTTTTTTAATCCAAGACGAGTGTGGCATGAAAATGAATATTAATCTAAACAAAGTAAAATAAAAAATATCACACCAGAAACCATTTTAACACACTAATGACATTGAAAGTTCATAAACGATAGTCATTGGATAGATTATTGTGTGCGTGCCCATGAGTATTTAAACACCATAACGTTATATTATATCGCTTTATTGCTTTAAATAGAATACATACCTGGAAAATAACCAATATTTTCTCTGTGGTCATGTCTTCAGGTTTCAGAGTAACCTTCTTACTTCCACAAAAAAGTCAATTTCTGTTGCAAGTTGCTACCTGCTACAACAAAAGTTGTTCTTGGTTGTGTCGTCGTTCCAACGAGTTAAAGTTACATCCGGGTCATGCATCTTGCGTCAAATAAAAATATAAAAATTGGATGAAGCAGGGTGAAATTCTTGTTATTTGTTTTTCCATTTTTAATTTGAGCACAAAATTGTTAATGGGAAAAACGAGTTGTTATCCGTTCTTTCCTTTTGGTTTTGGAAAAGAATATTGAGGAAACAAGCCATTTATTTTTGTTTTTGAGTTTTGCTTTTATTTTGAAAAACGAATGGTAAACGGCTTTACACTAACCCTCCCAGACCAAATTTAAATATTCAACAGGTTTCTACTAAAGTTAACAGACATCTTTCAGAAAACATAGGTAAAGAAACATGAGCTGTCGAAGACAAACATGGATAGTTGTTTGAGATTGTCTGCTTTGGGGAGAGTGAACATTGGCACTCAACTGGATGAGGGCTGCAGGCTATCTGTCCGTCGTCACAACACTGAGGTTAGCAAGAACTGCCACATCCTCAACCGGCTAATCCAGTGTGTAAAGTTTTGCCAAGTGTTTGTGTTAGCTTTGTGAGGCAAAGATGAAACTGAGGGCTCCACCAACCCTGGTATAGCACAGTGAGCAGCTGGCATCAATGTTCATTGTTCTGAAGTCCAGATTTTTGAAAGTTCCTTGTTCAGGATCGTCTACACTGGAAACAAAGTATCTGGGGACAAAATCTCAGATCATTGCTGGTTCATTGTTAGGCACCATGTGTCACTGTAGCAGGCCACAGCGCTCCCATGATGACACATTTGTGTGCCCGCTTGGCAGCGGCTGCTGTGAAAAGACCTTACCCTCCTTTTTCCGAAGAATTGGCTGAATATTCTGGCACTTTACCAATTGGATGGAAGGTGATAGATCAGTTCGATCATAGACGGCAAAGAACGAGAAGAGTGCTAGCGCTACAATAATTAATGCAATCGACAATATGAAGTTTCTACCACATCTGCTGTGGTTGTGTCTGTGTTTGTATGGGAAAACATTTTGTGATGAACAAGGACTTTGGCCCTGGAGCATTCACAGAGGAAGATTCGGGGTATGATTCCCGATAACACAGGTCCAGACGGCAGCATCAACAAAGCCCTAGCAGGCTTACGGTCCAAGTCCGGAGAATTGGCTGAAAATTCTGGCCCTTTACCAATTGGATGGAACTCCTCATGGAATCAGGAGCCTCCCTTCACATTCGACACCTGATTGTGGATGTCATCGCAGGTGTAACTGGGGAAACACCGGGATGGGCCAGCTGGGCGTGCCTCCGCTCCAGCATTTGGAATTAACTTGTTCCACCTGGATCTGGATTTCTTGAACAGCTGAAGCCATCAGGACGGACCAGTCTCCATCAGCAGGAGTCTGGGCTGCTTTCACCTGTGAATAAATGGCTTTGACAGACTTTTGCTTTGCAAAAGTCATATTAGTGTTTCATTCTGGGAGGAAAGAACTGTGATATGAGTTTGTCTTTGATCTGTCCAAAACTTTCTCATGGAAGGATAAATGTTTTCCAAAGTCCTTAAGACAATGGGCAAAAACTTCTGTCCAAAGCACAAAAAATATGAAATTACCCGTCCAAAATCATCAGTCCATTGAAAATATACGTACATACCACCGATCAAAAATACATACATTCAAAGAATAAAACCCCCGCAATATTTCACTGTATACAATTCCCAAAATCTCTCAAGGGTGTTGGGATGCTGATTAATTCTTTTAATTGAAATTTCAAAAGTTTGACAAATGTTTCAACAAATTGCTATTTTTGGAGCAAATCAATGTCTATATCAGTCTTGTATCACTATTTTTGCCACACCACTCTCAGAAGAAGATTTGATTTAACGTTCTGTGTGGTCAGCACAGAGGTTCCACAAATTGTTTTTTTAGATTATGAAACAAAATATTTACAAACAAGAGAATAAAAAATAAAAAGGAACAAACATATTTGAAATGAAACATCCAGTGGAAAGGCTACTGTCTTTAGTGTATCAACTCTACGACTTCATCATCAGAGCCATCATCAGAAACACTAGTGACATGTTTCCTAAACCTGTAATAAGAATATGTATCCTTACTCTTACTTCATCAGATAAGTTTTTAGTCAAATGCTTAGTGAAAGAAGAAGACTCCTACTCAAAGCAACACACCAAAAGAATAAAATAAACGGAAAAAGAAAAACAGATGAATGAAAAATAAAATGCACTTACCTCAATTACAAATATTAGAGAACATCACACGATGCTAGATGTTACCATGATTCTTTGAAGACCATGAGCATTCACTCATAAGACTATCTGAGTAGATATGCATTGATGCAATCTGTCTGCATCTACAGTGTTCAAATAAGGTGTGAAACCCCCAGTGCCTCCTTGGCAGTCCTTCATTAACACAGGAGACAATAAAAGTGAGTTTTTTTAAAAGAATGAATTGACACATAATCAGGGAACAGGAAAAGGGATTTTAAAGTTTAACAAGACTAATGTTTTCCCAATCTTTGTCCCCATAGGACAACACCAAACATGAAATAGAAGACGTAACCATATGAAATTAATTATTTTAAAGGTTCAACGTTTAGCAGGCCTGTGAGTTTATACCCTCCGCACAGGTTTTATAAAACTCAGCTAAAAAACAACAAAACAGCGTTTCGCATTTGTGTCCTCAAAAGAATTCCCAAAGATCATTTCCCAGATCGAGAGACAAAATCTTTGACCTTCAATGTAGGTTTTTCACTTGAAAGAAAATGTGTTTTCCTCCTGTGCCCTCAAAGAATTTACCACTCTCAGGGCAAGAGTCCCTGAACAAACTTCTGACCTTCGTGCAGGTTTTTGATTTATTTATTTTCAAACTAAGTACACTAGCATGAAAATAAAATTGTGTTTTCCTCCTGTGTCCTCCGAGAATTTAACCCTCTCAGTGCAAAAGTCCTTGAAAAACGTCTGTGCAGGTTTTTATAACATTATGCAACAAAGCAAGAACTGAGAAGCATTAGACTGGGACACAGCACCCGTCGTCACCGCGATGCCGGTTAATCCAGTTGCCACAATCTCACAGTCTGTAAAACTGGCTCTAAAAAGACTTATTCTTGGCTTTGCTCCTCACAGAGACTAATACTCTGTCGCCGTCCCTTATTGGTCCTTTTATCTAAAATTTAACAGGATTCTAAACTTGGCCGTCTAGCGGGCTTCTAATGTGCACTTAAATTCTGGATCCTCCGTGCGGGCTTTTTTTCAATTGACCTTCCATGCAGGCTTTTCTAACATTACATAACATTACATAACATTACATAAAATTACATAAATCATATACAAGCAATCACACACAATTGCTTTAGCTTATCATTTTCAACAGTATTACTTTCAAATTACTTTTCAGATTTTAACAGATTTACGAGTTGATGACTGCTGAATTTTCACATTTACAACATTTCCTAAGCTATGCAGTGTTTTGATAAAACTGTTTTCTGCTCACCTCTCAGTTTTTCGGGCCCATGTGAAAATTCAGCAGCTCACCATGATCCACTCTTTTAAACTTGTCTTTTCTCCTTTCCGTCCTCACTAACTGTTAGAAAAATCGAAACTATTACGTGTCATTTGTTTAGATGAGGACGAAGAGAGGCTGAGGGTCCAATTGAGAATTAAGAAAAGGTTTAATGAAACAGCATGATGAAGATGATAAGACAAAGACAATACGACACAAAACATGATAACGGGCATACAACATACAACTTCAATGTAGCACAATATGGATGCACAATATGGATGTGGAACGTAGCACAATATGGATGTGAAAGCAACTAAAAAAATAGCCTATGTGACAATAAAATTTGTACCATATTCCATATGACCATATTCGTGCAGCCCTAAAATACAAGTTGTAAATTAGACACACAGACACAAATCGCTCTGCTTTCATTTGTGCACTGCGTTTTACAAGTCGCAAATACTTGAGACTGTTGTAGCACCATAGAATCGCCTCTGAAAAGAGAGTGAAAGAAAAAGACGGATGTACAATCAAAGGTCATGAACAGTTATGTATCTCCTCTTTTCACTTTATTTCGGACATACATATAATTGCCCACTTATTGATCAGCAGCTCCCTCTGTGTAACTGCATTATAGAACTGCTCTCACACTGCTGAAAGCCCTTTTGAAATTGATATTTAGATGGTGAATGTGAAGACGCAGTCCTGTTTCCTGGCTCTCATTAATCTTTCTCATTCCTAACCAGCCTTTGTCTTGCTTTTTGTAAAATACTATTATGGTTGTTTTTTTTGTCATGGCAAATATTGTTTAATGGTTGTCTATACTTTTATTTATCTAGAGCGTGTGATATAGGTGTGTGAGCAGTCAGTCATTTTATTGTATTAGTTTATTATTTATTTATGAGCTAAGTTTGTTTGGAGGTACTTTAAAGGGATAGACTTCTGTGTTTTGGAAGCCATCTCATATTAATAAGTTCTTGCATATCATAAAGTGTAACAATGCATTTAAACTGCGAGCTGTTTCCACTGTGCCTCACATTAATGTCAGTGTTCTGTATTTATATGGTCGGCAAAAAGGCGCAACTTTTTCACTTTTGCCAGATGCAGTTGAAAATAGAGAAGGTTGATCATTGATATAGGTATTGATGTAGGATATATAAGTTTAACAATGAAAGCGTACTAATGTTGTACACATTGTTCATGTGCCCCTGTAGTATCTAATGACTTATAAATTTGAACCAGGTTCTGGCATGCAGCACTGGTTAGGTCGCTCTCCGAGCTAAAGGTAATGGTTGTATTTGTTCACTCTTGGTATTGAGCTGTAAAATCAGGGAAGTTGGATAGACGTAAAATTGGCCCCTTTTGTCTGCTCTGTGGTTTATACATTTGTGTAGCAACTGAAAAAGCTTCAACCAACAAGAGCTGTGCACCTTTGCAAGATCAGCAGTGGCGACCAAGTCCCTTTTTTAGTCATTTTTCCATCCAAATGGATGCAAAATGCATTTAAAATAAATCCCTAGAAAAGACCATTAAAAGAAAATTATTATAAATCTTCGTTTCAGGAAGAAGATTAAGATTAAACTACATGAGAACAACATGAAAGAGGTCTGGCAGGTATTGCACAACATGGATGTGGGGGAAAGAGTGGCAAGGCAGATGGGGATATGCTCAGAGCTAGCCCGCTGAATCATTTCTATAATTGATTCAACAGCTCTGCTGCTAATTCTGTCCCTGCCACTGTCACCACCAATAAACCTCCTCCCTAGCATCTTAGGACTGCACAACCATCACCTCCACACACACCCCGTCAACTGGTGACTTTCCACCCATCCATTGCATTATTCTAATTAGCATTTCACTGTAATACAATAAATTACAGTAATCATTTTTCTAATCCAAAATTTATATTGTATATTATAAACAATAGTGTACATCATGCATGCATCTCTTTTTTGTTTATATTATTTAATTTAATTTTACTTTATTCTTGAAATAATGTGTTTATTATTAGACTGGGGTCACATATTCCTCTTCTGTCTTCAGATGCACTGCTGAGGTTTCTCAGTCAAACCCCTGCAAATCATCTCACCTCAGCAGCACAACCCAGCACTGAAGAAGCAGTATCAAGTGCCCTTCCTTTTGAAGTAATTTAAGTTAAGGCAGACTAAAATGACCAGAAGAGCTATTCATAAGATCATATTTTCATGTTTTTTTTTTAAATGCTTGTATTTTTTGTGCCTACTCATTTCTTTGATTTCTTACTTTGCACGGTGCCATATTTATATTGTATTTAATTTAATGTCACTTGTTTACACTTTTTTGGGAGTATTTAAATGTAATACTTTCTATAGGTTATTTATATTGTATTTACGTTAATGTCACTTGTTTAAACTTTTTTGGTAGTATTTTAATTTAATACTTTATATAAGCTATTTATATTGTATTTCAGATATTGAGTTCATTTGTTTTGTTTCTTTAATTATTTTTAAGTTTTTTTAATGTGAATATTGTTTCATGTAAATAAAAAATGTCCAAGACAAAGCTTTTTAGTTTCTTGTGAGTATATGTACACTAGCAGACATGCAAGTACTGTACAGGGGGGCGCCACCTAAAATCTTGCCTAGGGCACCAAATTGTTTAGGGCCGGGCCTGGAAGGCTCAAGCCCAAGGCTGTGGGCCCAGACGGCATTTGCTTTAGATTCTCAAGGCCTGTGCTGTGTAACTAGGGGAGCCACGCCAAGATGTTTTCAACTTGAGTCTGCAACTGGGTAAGGTACCTTCACTGTGGAAAACATCATACCTGATACCAGTTCCCAAAAAGATCAACAGTGTGTGTGAGTCTTTGTTTCCTCTGTAAAAGAAAGAAAAATACTAGCTTAAAAACACTATCTTCAAAAAGGAATAAGTGCAGTAACATGCAGTGAAAATCACCACTCCATTCACAATCATTGATTTTATTCCAGATTTTGAATATATCAGACCTGACAACGTGCTAATGGATTCAGGGGAGAGGTGAAGTGACTTATTGGCTTTGTCACACCCATACCCTGATGAACAAGCTGACGCAGGCAGGCTGAATTTTCCACACAAGGACAACATGTGCACAGGCATTCATTGTCACCCATTACATTACAACTGAATGAATAAGAGCACTTTGCTGTATCTGCTGAGTGAGGATGTAAGAATGTTTAATTTATTGGTTGCTTGCTAATCAACTTCATGAATGGTTCTCTGTTCTAATAGTTGTCTTGACAGCTCTAGCAAGTGTAATTGTTCCCATGTTGCACAACATCAATTCTAATATAAATTCATTGCACACAAAGAATTGATGCCAGTTATTTATTACAGAAAAACAGAAGATTTGACTCAAGGCCCCAGCAAAAAATGGAGTTGCTTTCTTTTGAACAGTGAGACGTGTCCAAGCAGCAAGAATTTCAATAACAGTGATAAACCAGTAGCATTTTCTCACCCGAAAGACTTTAATCTAAATTTAATAACATTGTTGATATTGGCAGCAGTAAACGTTAGAATATATCACGTTAGAGAGAAAGACATTTTGAGGTAAAATCACAATGAAATTGATCCTTCGCGCAAAGAAATTAAAGTTCAATCCGAGCGTAATTGAAAGAGGCATCGCTTCACGGCACGTTGCATTTCATATAAGAGGGGACTCTGATTTTCCAAAGGCCAGAACATTAATGCCTGGCAAGTTTCCTCCCATGCTACAAATCCGACACTTGAGACATCTTTGAAAAGCCAACATTAAGAGGAGAATACTGTAATTTATCTGATCAGAGAAACCATGGTTACATGAATTGAAGATACAGTATATGCTGTAAAGCTGTTAACCTCTCACCTATAAACAAGGTTTTCTCCCAGGAGAGCGGTATGCGAAGGGTCATTACGCTACACTGACACACAGCTGCAGCACTTTACAGTTTTTGCCCATTGCATCCACACTAAAAATGAAGGCTTCGACCAAAGCCTCAATACCCAAACTTCTTGTAGCATACCTTAAACACAGTTTAACCATATCTTAAACACACTGTCAACATTGCACTTTGTTTGCAATTCTGTAACACACTTATTGCGAAACACTACAGACATTTACTTACATATAATGAAACGTGTGTCAGATGACATTAGGGCTCCTCTGGTGGACCATGTGATAAATCATGGCCTGTCCATGAGTAAGACTGGGCAACGAGTCCCCCCTAACCTTAGTCACCACACAGTAGCATCGATAATAAGGACATTCCAACTGGAGAACAGGTATATCTTCTAGTTTCTATTCCAGACTGTACCTACTGTATGTGTCACAATATTCTATATCATACTACAGTATTACTGTATTACTATACAAAAATGGGTAGTGCTGTGAAGTATATGTGAAGCAATACCATTGTCATGTTACAATACTGTGTACAAATTTCAATCTGGCCAAAACCTGGCGTCGGGGCCGTAACGTAGTTGGACAAAGGGCCGTTGTAAATGTCCCTGGGCAGTGTGGGGGAAATATCACCTTCCTTGTGTGCTGCAATTACTGTCCGAGGATTCCTGCATCACCATGCCACTATAGATCCCTACAATACAGGACAGATCATTGCATTTCTAGATGCACTACATGCAATTCTGCAAGACAGACCAGAGCAGAACAGGTTTTTTGTCATCTGGGATAATGTTAGTTTCCACCGGGCTGCTCTGGTCTGAGATTGGTTCAACAACCATAACCATTTCACACTTTTATACCTGCCCCCTTACAGCCCCTTTCTAAAAGCAATCGAGGAATTCTTTCAGCATGATCGGTAACCACACCCCCACATGCCTCTTCTGCAAGCAATGGAAGTGGCATGCAGAGACATTGAGTTGGGATCAATCCAAGGATGAATTTGGCACACAAGGCGATATTATCCACGGTGCCTAGCCTGCGAGGACATCACCTGTGATGTTGATGAGGTCTTGTGGCCAGATCTGAACAGAAGGAGGGATCCATAAGGGTTGATTGCTTGGCCTGTGGTATTGCTGCTGGTAGAATTCTCTAAAACCAAATTGTACCCTAAAATTACTTACAGAAAGACCCCCAACCACTTAATATGCAACTCCACTGTATAGCCTAATACTGACACTGTAGGCTGATGTGTTCATCAGAGGAAGACATTGTACTACTATACTTACCTGACAGAGAACGTTCAAGATATAGTATTTAATCACAAAATATCTAAATTAAAATGTTGGGTACCTAATCAGACAGTTCCCTCATGGGCTCAAGCTAGTGTGCTACCCTCCCGGCCCGCGGTTAATAATGATAATGATAATGATAATCAGTGTATATCTGCGTTAATCAACCACCAGAGTAGGCTTCTCAATGCAGAAACATCCTTACATTTTAGAAAGAGGAAATAATCAAAAGAGTTCTGTCAATCAACTCAGTGTTTAATGGTCTAATCATTTCAGCTTTACTTGTAGGCCTGTGTATACTTGTATGCTTGTTATAATGAAACACCATATATTTTGTAAACTTCATGTGTTTTGTGTGCAAAAATCTTAATTTGTGAAGTAACTAGTAAGATAAGTAAGTCAGATTAATGTAGTGGAGTAAAATGTAGGCTACAATATTTCTTTATGAAAGGTAGTGGAGTAGAAGTAGAAAGTTGCATGACAAGAAAAGAATGACGTAAAGTACAATTACTTCAAATTTGTACTTCAGTACATTACTTGAGTAAATGTACTTAGATAGCCAACATTTCACCCCTGCGTGCGTGTGTGTGCAGAGAGAGAGACGTTAAATGTCTTTTGTCAACGATATTGCATGTTGATATTACCACAGCCAGCGTTTATGGTGAGGGCGGTGTTGTCTCGTATGATCGTAAACAAATGTAACACTTGTGGCTTGACGGTTAACGTTAAAGTATGGATTTGATACGGGGGGGTATTTTGATGAGGATGATGTTATTAGTGTTATAAGTTGGTAGTATAATTAACCGGACCCAGGGTGAGTCTGATGAAAACTGTTGTCTTTGCCCGGGCAGCTTTGGGATAGTTTCGCAATGCACAGCGCTGTGGAGGAATAATCTCAGAGAGTGGGTTTATGTGCTGGCTCTGTTTAAAAGTGGCGAATGTACAGCTCACAGCAACTTAATACAATATAGTGTCACACACACACGGCACACACACACACACACACACACACACAGAGGCGTCCCGCTTTATTAGATAGATAGATTTAACGGAGCCTCTGCTGGATGGTGAAGCTTCCTCTGATCCACAGGAGTCACACATGATGATGACATTTTATTTCTCTAACGCAAAGCCAGTCAACCTTTTTCTCTCGTTGTTTCGGTTTCATCGTGGTTTCAGGCAGCACTGTGTGGGTGGATTAAAAGAACTGTGTCTGCTCCAGCACTAATGCTCACCGAGACATAGTCAGTCAAAACATGTTTTTTGGACACTGCATATGAAACTCTGAGTTTTTGCCGTTCTTTCCCTTATTTTAACTTTGATACTTTCTCTCAGAGAGAACATAGCGTTGAACCTACAATATCTCACATTTTCACATACAAATTTCTTAAAACGATTAAACCTAAGTTATTTATTTTGTTGAGTTGAATTTACATTATCCCAAATGTTCCAACAATGTTCAAACCCAGAGAAATCTGTCATTTGTCATATGGTTGACTGTCAATTGCATCATATAACATGTAACCCCTCTTGTTGCTTTAACTTGCAAGAAACACAGGAAACCAACGCTGAGCTACACCATGATTGATTTGCCATGATGCACAAGCTTTGTGATGTAATATGTTTAAAGTTGCAGCAGACCTCAGATCTTCTCACAGTTTATTCCAGATACTTTGAGTAAAATCTGAGTCTGAGTGTTTTGTATGAAGCCACAGAGCTGCCCAAGATTACCTGAGTGTTATGGGAATGTTACACAGAAACCGTAAAGTATCCTTTTACCTGCACTCATCTGAAAAGTGGAGTAGAGAAGCACTATTGTCCTCAAAGAGCTGCAATTAGAAACATATGACGAATCCTTTCCAATCCAATCCGCTCCCTTTAATGTAACTTGTAACCTCTCAGATTGTTTCACTCTCATTCAGACTCAAACTGAGTAGACTAAAAACATATTTGTGGTTCATTCAGTGAATTCAGTCCATTAGTACAAAGGTAGAAGGCAGGGTCGGAGAGATTACATTGGCCAAAACCACGCAATACATCAAACTAAGAGCAGAAAAGGATAGGGACGATTGATTTGTATCTGGATGCAGCATCACAAAACTCAAAGCAATACATAAGCGTGCTATACATAAACATTGTAGGCTTGTCTAAATATTTGATGTACCAAATAAAATGTTGAAAAATAAGGACTTGTCGTGGCCTGTATTTCACTTTATGTTTTAGGAGTAATGAGACAAATGCCAGATGCTTTCTATACTGTACTACTCTTTAAACTATGGCTTGGCATTTTAAGACATTTCACAAAAATCTGGTAGCTGCAGACTCCTCATCAGCGCTACCTATTCCGCTCACATCAACGTTAACGTTAGTTTAAAGCTCATGAATTGTACCTGATGTTTCTGGTTGGACTTGGACCTCTGTTGACGTGTCTGGCTCTGGCATACGCATTCTTTTAGTACCTTTCTAAAGCCAGGCCAACGTAACGACTTATAAACTTGACAAACTTCATTTTAGTTTCTAGGTTTTCAGCAGTGAAAAATCTGTTACGGTCAGGCCAGAGGCATCAAACAGCTTTTTCAAACTGCCGTCCGTGGAGAAGCAAACTTCTGATTGGGTGGGCCGACTGCTTGCCTTTATGTGATTTGTCAAGATCTGAGGTAAGTCACGTAGTGCCCTCTGGGTAGTTTAGTTTATGTAATATTAGGGTTATTACCAATTTCTATGACACTGATGCTTTCTCTGTCAGTGGTAGAGTACCGGCTACATGCGAAAAGTAGCAGTACGCAAGAAAAAGTGCATATATGCTTAAGAGTAAAATGTAGAAGTGCCACGTACCCGTGAGTACCGGCCCACCTTGAGCACTGTTGGAGCTGTAAACATGTTATTTGTGTCTTTGACTTTTCATCTTTTTCGATTGTGCAGCTATCAACCTTTTGTGTTTTGTCCTTTCAGCTTCTAAGCTTATCTGCTTGTTTTGCTGTTTTTGACAATGGCATGTCCTTGGCCTCACAACAACAAGCTGCTTCTGAGAACATCAGAGTACCAGGAGCTTTGACAAAGCATCGAGCTATCAGACAAATATAGTGTAGTAACAAGTACAATATTTGCATCTTAAATGTAGTGCAGTAGAAATGTAAATACAAGTAACTAAAATTACATTCCGCCACTGGATGAGCTGAATATCTGTGCAGAAAAACTTGAATGTTGTGACAATAATAAATATGGTGCTCGCACACGTTCACAGCTCTAAAGGGAACAAACAGGGAAAAAAAGGCTTGCATCTTGTTAAAGGGCTGCGAAGCTGTGACACAGATAAAGTTGATAGGGAAAACAATATTAGGAACCAAACAATTGGCCTGTTTGGAATTGGCACACTCTCCAAACGGGCACTGCACTAGTTCATAGCTCATGATGAAAAAGTAGAGACAATTGTAAACGAATATGACGAGAGATTTTATCTTAACATATTTAGTCTTGTCTCGTCTGATGAAATTAGCACTACTGTGAACTCGTACCGGATCATTGTACTCCCAGTTACAGTTTTTGACATCTCACTCACACATTAACCACAATGGTGACCCCTGTTGATGCTATACAGACGCCAGTGATTAACGGACAGAAGTAAAAATAAACGTAAACTAATCCCGCACATTCTAATCAAAACAATACACATATGATTGTGTACTACTACAGGTTGTGTACTTTATTAAATGAAGCCCAAAATATGTTGCCGATAAGAAATCACTGGTATCAACTAGCGCTAGCTAACGTCAACATTAGCCGCTAGCTAACGCTAGCAAGAAGGGTTTGTCGTGACTTCGCCTGGAATGCTACCAAGTCGTGAGTCGTGACTTGAAGTCATAATTTACAGGCTAAAAACGGTGTCTGGAACACAGCATACGTCTGCACAGCAATCGAGGCATCAGTGGAACCAGTTAGAACCCTTAAAAAAACATGTACACTTTGAGTGTGAACTAGTTTACCTCTGTTGTTTTTTAGGTCAGTGTGTTGTAGCTTATAGCTCATTAGCCTGTAACCAGGGATGTAGTGGAGGCTAAACGCACGTAAACACCGTTTGTGCACCTCTCAAAATTCGGAAATGGCATTTACCCACCTCCAAAGTGCATGTATCCACCTGTAAATAGCCTATCATCCCAAAGCCATTCTAAATTAAGCTTATGTCGTTTTAGGTTCGTATTGTTCATTATTAGTGTCATAGGTTGTTAAACCTAAAACAAAGTCTATCATATTGCGTTGCATTACTGTCAGTGCTGACCAATCTCTTGCGGTGTTTGGTGTTTTAAGCCCCCGTACTAGGACGTCCCCGGTTTTGGTGACCTGTCCCCGGCTGGATTTGTCTCCTTAAATGTCCCCAGTTTTCACTGTGACTGACAGACACAAAATTGTAATGAAAGAAAGAAAACAGTGACTAAACGTAGCCGATAGTCGCTCAAGGCAGCCAGAGCCAACGATGCTCAGAGATGTTTCAGAAAGCCGTATTTTGAGATGCTAAAATTACATGGAGTCTGGTGGGTTTAGTGAACACACTTTTATGTTTTAAAAAAGGATCTTAATCTTTAACAGAAAGGTTGCCCTCCTTAGAAATCCTTTCCATAATGTTGTCAGACACTTAGAATATTCAAAGTCGGTCAGTAGCAAAACAAAGCACTTTTGTGAACGTAAATACAAGCTGGACAATTATCCCATTAACTTACATTGGAGCTTGTTTTGCTGCTGCCGACTGCAGCAGTCTTGTTTAATACTGGGTCAATGTCAAAGGAAAATCTTTCCTAAATAGTTTTTATTGTATCCGTTACTCAGTGAGCTGTTGCAGAAACAAGCCTGAAGCAATAAAGCTGTCAGATAAATGTAGTTCAGTAGCCTAAACATTACAACATTCCCCTCTGAGGTGTAGTGGAGTACAAGTATGAAGTAGTCGCAGGGGTGATTCTAGGGTCAGACCTTTAGGGTAGCTCAGCTCTAGGTCTAGTGTCCCCGTTTTAAGTTTTACAAAAATAAAACATGACGTGTTTTGATGAATATACGCTTCTGAGCTGAAAATGTCCTCGGATTTTGTCGGAGAAATCTATTCACCTTATACTAGCATTGGGGCAATGGTTAGGTGCCTTAAAGACACAGTCGCAGCGCTGCCTTGAAGTCGACGTTAGGGGCTTAAAACATCAAGCAGGAAGCAGCAGACTGCGTCAAAGATTTGTCAGTCACACTATCCTACAGTAGGCTACATGTCTCATGTAGTTAATGATGAATGGGTTTTTAAAATGGATATTCATATTCAGATTCATGCCACTGACTCAAAAAGCCTCGGCATTGATTAGGTTAGCCCACCCCTTTCAGACATTAAGTTGCAAGTCACCTAGCTACCTTTTCCCATTAGTAAAATTCAGGATATATTGTCTGATGAATAACTGGATGTCATTTCATGCATTCTCTGGTCACTGAAACTTAGTGACAAGAAGCTCCCTTTGCTAGTCAGCTAGCTAGTTAATGTTGTCGCTCTAGCTTAACGGTTTCGCGGGTACTGTAAAAGTTTCTATGGTAACAGCGAGTTGGACCAATCAGAAACGTTGCTGTTACGCTTAGGATTGTAAGTAGTGCAGTTTTTCTATGTAAATTGTCTAATTGATTTTTTATACATACAATAATGTTAAATTGAATATTTTACACATACTTTATAGATTCAACCATAAACTTCTGAGTCCTTTTTAACAAGATCTTGATTAAATGTTATGGAAAAATGAAACTGATTTTTTGACCTATGAGGAAGTAACCAGTGATAAATGGCAATATATATAATGTCATCAGGATACAAACATTTAATGGCAGGGGTTTTCTTAAAGGGCCCCTTACCTTATCGGTGACTAAGCTTTTTTTTTCCAGTTTAATTTAAATTTTTAATTTTATAAACATTTGGTCCACCTTATAAAATTATTTATTATACAGAATTTATTATTTTTACCCACCTCTTTTTTACCACTACACCTCTGCCTGTAACCTTTGTGTATTTTCAAAACCTGTGTAACTAATGTTAGTACTGAGGAGTTTAAATAATTGTTCAATGTCAACCTCAAGGCATTATTTTGCCAAGCCACAAAAGAGATTCCAGAAAAACAACAGTCTGTGATGTTAATGTATGAATTGAACACTGATTGTGCCTAATGTGATAAATGGCCTCTACAGAAGAAAAACAGGTTTACCCACCTCTTTTTTACCACTACACCTCTGCCTGTAACCTTTGTGTATTTGTGTAATTAATGTAGTACTGTTTGGTTAGCCCCAAAACCAGAAAAACAACAGTCTGTGTGTGAATTGTGCCTATAGAAGAAAAGGCATGTGAAAACTTCTTATAGAGAAGGTGTGAGTGAATGGTTGCATGAAGAAATCAATGTTCACTTCCCATTCCCACCAACTGTAAAATTGTTTGTTTTTGTACCATCACCACATTCTTTAACTTCTTTCACTGCAGTTTTTTATATATATATGCATGCTAGTAAATACTAACAAAAAAGACCCACTATTAATTACATTATCTTAATACAGTGTAACTGTAGCATGTAAATAATGCACCTAAAACACTGTAATAACAACCTCTTGTACAAAACTAAAGAAACAAGCCAATTTTGTGAAATGTAAGGAGTAGAAAGTACCCATATTAATGTAACGAGTAAAAAGTAAAATGTCACCCCAAAAATAAATAGTAAAGTAAAAAAAATCTGAAAAATTTACTTAAGTGCAGTAACAAAGTATTTGTACTTTGTTACTTCCCATCTCTGACCTTTTCCCTTTAGTGGTGGGAAATCAGAAAATGATCATTTGAATCATCAATCATTGATTTTATTTTTTACACTAATATGTAGAGCTGAAACCTTCTGGTCAGACAATTAACTTTTGTAATTAACTATTTAATAATCAATCAATTTTCTTCATCACAAATGTCAAACATTCTCTAGTTCCAGCTTCTCAAATGTCATGCTTTGCTGCTTTTCTTCTTTTTCAGATAATTTAAATGGACAATAGGTTATCGAGACACAAAATCAATTTGAAGATGGGAGACGGGAGGTCTCCAGGCTGCAGCCTCACCCGACTCAAATATCCTTTTTGGTCCGGTGATTATTTGTGAAATTGTGCAAATAGCCGTTTCAAGTCATTTGAGAAGGAAGGAGTGGTAGCATGCAAGCTCCCAAATTGACGCTTGTCTGGAAACGCTTGAAATGGAGTTTTGGATACTGTTCAGCTTCAGCAGCTTTAACTACAGTATATGCTAAAATAAACAATGACAGGACGCCTAGTGACGAGTCCATAGCAACCAGTCCATGTGCAGAATTTGTTATCATCCAAGTGTGCTTGTTGAATGGTCGCAATGTTAGTGAGTAAATCTGGAGTGTGATGTGTAAGATGATAAATCAGAGGTTTATGTTATAGTTGTATAAAAGCAATGGTTACCTGTCCTTTTTTGCCAAATGCAAAACAGAACAGAAGACATCAGAACATTGTTGGGGAGGGTCAGGCCTTTTTTCCAAATCATTTTGGAGGGTCATAGAAAAATGTATTACCGGTAAAGGGAGGGTCAAGTCTTTTTTGACTGAAGACCCCAAAAAGAATATAAAATTTCTAACCTAACCTAATATCAGTGATGGAGGTATATTTGCAAAATAAATAACCAAAAGATCCCATATCAGTTGTAAAATCTGTTATGTAGAAACTAATTCCTCATGCTCTTTTCACATCAGCTAAAGTTTGGCTGTTAGCTGAAGTTAAATGAACCTTCCTTTTGTGTGAGTGTGTGTGTGTGTGTGTGTGTGTGTGTGTGTGTGTGTTTTGCAGGTTGTTCACAGTAACAGAGGCAAAGAGTTGAGGGAGGAAGATACTGTAATCCTTTGACAAAGTTGCTTTCAAGACTGCAGCTGAATCTTGTTTAAAAAAAAACATTTCTCACACACTGTAGCAACATTGTTTTAATTAAGGGGGTGACTCAGCCTCCGCAAAGCATGTCTCTTATGGAGACATTTTGATTGCATTGACTTTACATAACTTACACATAATGTTACATCTCAAGCAACTCGATTTGTCCATTATATGTATTTCTTTTTTTTGTGATCAAATTTCTTTATTCAAACAGCCAAACAAAAGTGCAAAACATTGGTCCAGATGACAACATACACACGAGTACACTACACACACACCGAAGAGGCACAGTGCACATTTTCACAAGCCTTCCTTGCAATCAAATGTTTCACTCCAAAACAAACAAGCAAAAACACAACAGCGGGAACTATGTCTGCAGCTCACAAACAAGACACACAGACACAGACAAACACACAAACAAATGAGGCATTAACAGGGAGACCGGCATAAGACAAAAGGAACAAACACACACACAGCTAGAAGTGAGAAGGCTGTAGAACAAATCTACAGCATGGATTTCAAAGATTCAGCAATGTTTAGCCAAGTGTCCAAAGTCTTTCCTGGGGCTCCATTTAGGTATGCAAGCCGTGGAGAGCTCCATATATGCGACATCCAGAAAGGAAAGAGTCCAAGTCGGAATCATTCTCTTGGCCGCTGTAAGTCCAGCAAAAATGGCAGGTTTTTGAGTTTTAGAGAGCTGAAGGGCTGACAGATCATTCAGAATCAAAACATTGACAGTAACAGGTACACTATCATTAATCAGGGCAGATATTTTGGAAGAAGAGCAATCCCAGATCATGTGAAGCTTGAGCTTTTAGTGGGCAGAACTTGCATAGAGGGCTGTTAATTATTTTCATGTGATGCATTTTCACAATGGTGAGATATGTCCTATGAATGAAATTGTAGTGAATATGCGGATGGTCTGGATTGTGTGATAATTCTGGAATGTTAGACCATACATTATGCCAGTCAAGATCAATACTCAGGTTTGGGCAATCGCGTATCCAGATCCTTTCATTTGGAAGGCCAGAGCATCACCAAGAACTGATAAAGCTTCAATACTATACCGCAGGTTTTTGGCTGCATAGGTAAATAACTTTGGGATAGGATGGATAGGCAGAGCCTGTTGCCAGGGGACACCGTATGTCTTGAGAGCTGAAAGTAATTGAAAGTAAAGAAAAGAGAGGAAAGGGGTAGATTGAATGCATTTGTTAAGTCAGAAAAGGGCAACAAGCCAACCTCGCTAAAAAATATCTTTTAGACAATGAACCCCCCTCTGTTCCCACTGTGGAGCTGTTATAGGCCTCACACAAATCAGGAGTGCTGTATTGTTGAATAATGAAGGAAATGTGTGCCAGTTACCATCTATATGGCAATATTCTTCAGCCAATTTCCAAGTTTTAAGATGAAAGATATGGAGCCAAAGCGTAGCTGGCACTGTTTATTGGAGATATTAGCAAAAAGAACATCATGGAGTGACCAAGCCTCTGTTATAGCACTTTCTAAAGTACGCCAGCAAATAGACATACGTTTCTTGGTTGAACCAGATAAGGAGGGGCCTAAACACAAAAGGACCAAGACAATGTTTGAAGTTGGGAACTGAGAAGCCACCATCCTCTTTCCTCCTCTGTAGAGTAGAGATCTTAAGTCACGGACATTTTCCTTTCCAGTTAACTTTAGATACTGCTGATTGTAATCCATGCCTATAGCCAGAAGGAGGGGAAAGAGGTAGCATAGAGATCACAAAATTATCCTGGGTAAAACATTACTTTTAAGCACAGAGATATGAGCTTGAATAGGCACGTGGAGACCCATCCATCTTTCCTTATCTTTCACAACGTTCAGAGCAACATTAGTTATGCTTAACAATCTGGTTTAAGCAAGGGAAAAATCGGTAAGCAGGGTACACAGTTACTTACGGACCAATCAGAGGCCCGCATCACTGGAAGACATTGATTGACAGCCGGGGCCCCCTATCACATTTTCATTACTCACGAAAATCCCAGCAGCCCCACGTGCAGCCACTGACCAAGCGGAAGTAAGAACGGGTCAAATTAATTTCCTTGTTTCTGATATGAAGATGAGTGTGTGATTCAAACATCTCACATTTACCAGCAAAACGTACAGCAAAAGACCATGCAACACATTTCAGACCATCCTGCCAACATATATACCAATATATACATTTTAACATCATTGTACACTGTAAAGTTTTCACTATAAAGTCACTAAAAGTTGCTGCTGTTTCAATCCTGTCGGCTCCCCGCAGAGGGCGGGGCTGCTGCTCCGTTTCCCCCGCACAACTGACGCACGCACATACATAGTCACACACGGTGGATGCAGGCAAACATGCAGATGAGATGTAAAGGATGACCTAAATTGAGGACAACGTTATTATCAACATTATTATAGGTGCAATGATAAGTTAAACTCCAATGATATTAAGCTTCCGCTGTGACCCAGAGTGAACTCAGAGACTGGGACTTGGAGTTGGTGGACAGTGAGCATCCAGTTCTTGCTCACCAGGGGGTCGGTCGGGAGAGTGATGAGAGCTGAGTAGTGAGGGGAGCTAGCAGCAGGCGAGCAGGGTTCAGCAGGAGCGCAGCAGGAGACAGCAGGTTCAGATTGGAATCTGAAAAGTGAAAGTAATCTGGAGCAAAACAACAAAAGCAATAACTGCAGGAGTACTAGGAATAGACTTTCTAGTTGGAACTCAGAGCCAAATTACCACATGTATGAATGAAACGATCTGGCGTTGAAGAGGTGAACAGCCCGGGTAGATAAACTGCAGAGGTGATTAGTGGAATGTCCTGCAGTTGGGTTGGAACGGAGCATGAGAGAGTGGCCATGCCCCTTGACCTAGATCCTCAGAGTAGAACTCGCCCCGGCAGGTGAAGACAAACACAGACAGAAACACAGGGAAAAAGGGAAGGGAATAACGAGCAGGACAGGAAAAACAGCTTAACCAAATAAGTACTTTATCAAACCGAATGCGTGTCCTAGTCCAGGATAGGAAAATTATGCCTTTATGCTGGATAATCAAGGCGGGCCCCCCTACTACAGCATGTGATGGCGCGTAATTTCCACGATTAGGCTACCATGAAGAGGACAAGATCGGATCATAGAAACAGCAATTCCTGTTTTTCACCTTATCCCAGAAGATAAAATATAACTATGATTAGATATGAAGTTAATCTTAAAGGTCCTGAACACTGATTCCATCGACTCAAAGATTTCTTCATATCTATTAAACAGTTAGAAAAATAACATCTTCCCTTCTGATAGCATTTTTAGATAAAAACTATTCCTAGATATTTCAAGATATAACCTTGATTGAAGAGATGATAGAATCCGTTGTTGAGTAAATGAGAAGTAGCGCACATTTATTTTAAATTGAGAGTTAATCCTGAAGCTTTAGAGAAAATCTAGACTGAACCAAGGGCAACATCATCCATGAAGTTGTTCCTTAAAAGGATTGCTGTGACGTCTACAGATTGACTCATTTTAAATTCCTTATTAAATATTGAGATCCAATGCAAGTCGGGCTTGTGCTTAATGAGCAGGACCGCGGAGAACCTCAAACCTAGAAGTTATACCAGGATTCAGTGACACAGAACTATATATATCTGCATAAAACATTGTTATTTTTTTTTACAAAAGCTGTTCACAAAGCCTAAAACTTATAAAATGTCAAATAAAAAGGTATGTTCAACTGTGTCAAATGCCTTATAAAAATCAAGAAATAAAATAAAAGCATCAGTGTCAATGAGGTCTCTATATTCAAGCAAGTCTAGTAGTAATCAATCAATCAATCAATCAAAATTTATTTATATAGCACTTTACAACTACCAGCAGGTATCCAAAGTGCTTAACAAAATAAGTAAAATCAAACATACAATAGTAATAGTGAAATAGAAAACAGTAAAATCAGAAAAGGTCACAAAGAAATAGCACACCACTGCTTATTAAAAGCAAGACTGAACAGATATGTTTTGAGTTTGGACCTGAAAAGCTATCTGTAACTGTAAGTACGTTTTTTATCAGGGGGTAACTTGTTCCAGAGTCTCGGGCAGCAACTGCAAAAGCCTGATCACCCCACCGTTTATACCTGGACCTTGGGACTTCTAAAAACCAGCTGGTTTGAAGACCGCAATGACCGGTTGTGCTCCCGCACAAAAATTTCAGACAAATACTCTGGGGCGAGACCGTTTAAAGCCTTAAATACAAACAATAAAATCTTAAAATCTATTCTAAAACGCACCGGGAGCCAATGCAGGGTGTAGAGAACGGGAGTGATGTGTGCAGACCAACATAGAGGGCATTACAGTAGTCCAACCTTGAAATGAATGGCCTTTTCTAGCCTTGCTCAAAAATCTTTAGCCAGCAGGCGAATAAAAAGCTCATTTTAAAAGCTGCTTATCAAATTTCATGCTGCAATCAAAAAGTAACCCCCAAGTTTTTGACAACAGATCTCGTGCAAGATGCCAGAGTCCCAAACTAAAGCTATTCTGCATGCCTGGAGTACTAAAAATAATCTACTGGAGTAGTAATCTGGTGTGATTATGTATATTTCTACCCTTCGTGAAATCTGATTGACACTCATCCACAATATGTGATAATCCCTCATTTAGAAGATTTTCCAGCAATTTATAGTTGTTACATAACAAGGTAATTGGTCTCTTAGCCAATAAAAGATTATCTTTGTTAGGATTGGGAATTAGGATGATGAGACCATGTTTCATAGTGGGAGAAAGATTACCTTTTGAGATACCATCTAAATAGGCATTATAGAGCATTATCACTCCAAAAGAGTTCGTATATGTTGAAACTCCACGGATAGCCCATCATTCCAGGTGACTTCCCCTTAGACATCTATTGAACTGCTAAATCCAGCTCCTCATTTCTTAACTCATCTTCCATAAGTTGCTTAAAGTTATCCTCCATTGTCTTTAAAGCACGTAATCTTATCTCTGAAAAAACAGCAATCTTCTTTAGAAAAAAAGGAATACAAGTTACTATAAAAAGCTTTGATGTTTTCAATTACTTCTTCCTGATTTTCAGCAATGTCATTAACAATTAACTTGTGGATATTTTTCTTTTTCTGTCTTTGTTTTTCCAACCTTAAGTAAAAAAAGTACGTTTTTTTTCCCCTTCTTCCATCCAATGAGCTCTTGAACGAATAAATGCTCCCTAGGTCTTTTCCAGATGTCTCTGAAGAGGCATCATGTCATCTGCCCGCTGTCAGCTGCAGTGTTATCATGTTTTGTGTCATATGGTCTTTGTCTTATCATCTTCATCATGTTGTTTCATTAAACCTTTTTGTTATTTTTTAATTGGCCCCCAGCCTTTCTTCGTCCGCATCAAATCAAAGAACACAAGTTAGTTTTTTCTAACACCAGGAAATAAAATATTTATAAAATCATAACTCCTGCTGAGTGTGACGTTCCGCTACTGAAGAGTCTCCCCATTGCAATTTCCAAACTTTTGTGTCAGCCTCAGCTGAGTGGGTTTCTTGCAGAAAAACACAATTAGCCTTTTGCTCCTAAAGAAAAACATTTTGTTTTTTTTCTTTCAACCCCTAGTATTTAAAGAAATAAAGGACAACATTTACAACAATGCACAAAAGAGTGCACAAAAGAGTGTAACGATGCATAGGAATGAGTAATTAGTCCTAAATCTACATGATTAGTGTAACTAACCCTCTAACCACTGTGGAGGAAGAAAAAAGAAAACTACAAACCGAACAGCTATTGTCACAAAGTCTATTTAAATATGAAATCGGTTTTGCCTAATTTAGTTTTAAATACCATATGTGAACAGGTAAACAAGGTAAACATTCAGTACCTGCCTTATGTTGGCGTGCAACAAAAAAATTGGAGTTATCAATGTAACATTAATCATACTCCAATCAACAAACAAAGTGTGGGTAAGTGTGAATACTTGCATCTCGGAACGTTTATGTTAAAAGAACAATAAGATTAAAGTTTCTCTGACAATTGTGATTGTAGGCTGGATTTCTGACAGCCATTTGAATGATAACAAAACAAGTGTTCATTTTGGGTTATCAATCAGAGCGTATCCTTCTTCTTACCCGTCTTTCTGGCTTCTTGGACCAGTGGCCACTGTTTTGCACGTGCCTGCCGGTCTTCTTTGAAACGTATGTGCATGTCCTTACATACTCTCGCATCCTTAGATTTCTTCCAATCATCATCCAACACTAGTCTCATTCCAAACTGAATGATGCTTGCTCTCGTGAGTTATTTAAAGTATCGGCGTCGCCTTTCCTTCCCAGCCGGTGAACCGTGTCTCTGGTGTCTTGCAGTCGCTCCACCGACATTGGAATAACTCTTGTCGGTATCCTGATGACAACTTCTCTCGTGTCCTCTCCATCCTTTTCAGTGAGACTAATCATCATCAGATTCCACTTTCTTTTGTACCAGGTTTGCATTGCACATGCATCTTTTAACAGGCTGTTCTCTCTCTGAAGGCCTACTATTTTCTTCTGTTTTTCCATTTTTCTGGTCAGAGCTTGTATAGCATGTAGAATTGCAGCGCCAGTATTCGCATCCTCACTTTCCCTTCTCGGTTTCTTTGGATTAGGCTGTTTGATTGCCATATGTTTAATAAGTGTTTGTTAATTGTTATTTTTTTTTAATGAGTTTTGCTTCGCTTCCATTTCTTCCTCAATGTCAAAATCGTCACATCCCTCATGGAGAGTTGTAATTATGGTCGGACATGATTCCAGAAAAATGTTAGCTAGTAGCTTACTTTTGTCATTTAAATTTGATGATTATTTTTTTTTACATTTTATACTCTGACTTTGACGTTTTAATGACATACTATGACTTTTTATAACAAAACCTCTTTTTTTTCAACTTCAGTTGTTTTGATCTCCTGAGTTGAAGCCTGATGAAGACCTGCGAAGTTCAAGAGAAAAGTCTTTTTGAGGACTCCTGTTCGTATATGTTGTAAGGCACCCGGACTGACACCAGAGGGCGCTACTCAACCAGTAATTATTATAAAACTGACAATAAGTGGTTAAGGTAGTGTAGTATAGTATTGTTGCTTTAATTTACTGATAATGTACTTAAATGTGCAGGAAGAGATCTGACAATGAAGGTAAAATAACAAATTTGACTAATTGAACCTGAAACTAAAAGGCTGTTCAGTATGTTCATAACAAGGCCTTGTTTTTTGTGGAAATTTAGCCTCATTCCATACTATATACTAACTGTTACACATACACATACAATTCATGGTATGGTATGTGTGCAGATACCCTTCAGAAGTTTTAACTAACAGGAAATAATATAAGAGTGCATAAAAAAAGAAAGAGTGCAGTCAGATGGACGATGATCGCATCATGATTTTGTAAAACTGCCACCAATTAAACTCAAATTTCCTATATTTCCTATAGTGTCAATCTGCAGCACACACTTGCTCACTGACATAATTGAGTTTACCTAATTTTGAAACTTTGCCGGTAAGAAAGTATTATAGTCTGCCGTAAAATCTTCCGAAGCCTAAGTTGATTTTGCCAAATATCTTGTTTTATCTAATCAACAGGCTTAAAAGGTCAATTAAGAGGTCAGAACTAGTGATTGGCTGAAAAATGACTTTATTGAAATAGTAGATTGGCTAATCGTTTCATCTCTATATGGCATATAAATTTATCATACTGCAACAAAATATCTAGCAGTTAATATGACTGTACATGGTGACATTCAAATTTAAAGTATTCAAAAAAAAAACAGCAAAACCTCACTGTTTGACAATTCTGTTTATTTTCAATATACATTTCATTTGAAAAATATAAATTCTAAAATAATTAATTTCACCTGTTTCTAAAAAGTTAATCAAAGCAAACGTATCAGTATTTATTCCGTATGCAAAAATTAACATCAAGTTTTTCATTTGATGTAGATTTTTCTCCTGAAATAGTGACACGGTACACTTTAAACTAACAACTTCCCACATATATGTCTCAGACATTAAGTCACAATTGTTCCCCCTCGCTGCTGTTGTCTAAAAACACTGATGTGGAGTATAAATTACGTTGTTATTTCGGCTGATAAACTGAAGCACACTAAACACAATGGACCGTGATGGTACAAAGTAACTTGTTGTATTTTGGTTTCAGCCAACGTGCCGTTTATGTACATGTCCATAGTGGTAATGAAGACAGAGCGAACTTTCATATAAGAGTTACACATCCAAGTGAGAATGTGCTTCAGGGAGTCCTTTAGAGATAAAGCGGAGATACTGTAATTTCAAACAGTGCTTTAGTAGATAGTATTGGCCAATAAAAGTCATGTCATATCTGAGAGGGTTTGAGTCTTTCTGAATGGGACTATGGACTCACTGGGCACTCTGCAGGAATATAGTGAATAGTTTGTACATCATTTTAACAGATTGAGATTAAGTTCTATAAACTGTGGTATGTTTGGAGTCTTTCTTAACAGAATGTTCACATGCCAAATGTGCACATGATACACTTCCCTTCGTTTGTGCCCTTCGTTTACACGCAAACGAGAACTCTCTGAAAACGATTCTTTCTAAAAACTCCGGCCAGAGTGGAGAATTTGGAAAACTTTGTTTGCACGTTTGCATGTAAACTGAGACAAACGGAGGTTAAGGCAGCCGAGGAAGTGAGGAAGAGAAGAGAGAGGAAGTGATTTGTTACTGTTGTTGCTATTTTCGGGATTTTGATTGGCTAACGTGGGTTTGAGCTTGTCATTACACTGCCACCTACAGGTTTGGCATGCTCTTGATGGCATTGACGACATATTTACACACGGGTACGTGTGAACAAACATTTTTCTCAAAAGTTACAGTTATGCACAATGTTATTTTTGAAAACGGAGAGGTTGAAATGTCCGTTTGTGAAAATAGCCGACCACATGTAAACGTAGCATTGAACAACTATGTAAAAAAAACACTGTAAGCAGGTTTACCATTCTTAAGCACCACGGGGACTTGAATTAGAAATATGATGATGGAAACGTGCTCTAGCTTTGAAAATTAGCTAAAACTATGGCGTACACCAATAAAGTAGCAACGTGAGAAAATAACTGTCCAATAAAGACAATTAACCTCATTGTATCTGTATGTGTGAATATAACTATGGATTTCTCCATGGTTTCTCCCCTGTATCTCAGTTTAGTTGCTCTAGTTGTTTAGTGATGATGTCACCATAGACATATAATGCGGCATCTATGCAGATATGTCTATGATGTCACAGCCAGTACAGGAAGCAACTAATAACTCCCATAATGTATTGTACAAACAGTACTGCATGTGAATACAGTATTGAAATACTTGAAAAAATTCAAACCCATCCTTCAATATGAATAAAAAAGAAATGTATGATCCCATTTTCAGATCAGATAATTCCATCAGCATCTGAGACAAAAAGAAATAAACCTGCTGCATGGAGTTTACATGGATATGATTCCCCTTGTCACGTCGTTACAATAATCAATCAGTCTGGATCCATCTCTTATAAGCCACTTCGGTAAAGTAGTTTGTGCAGCACAAGCAATTATATATGATATGCATTCCTAGTTAGAGTTTACGTTTGGCTGAGGAAAATCTGATGATTACTGAATGTATCGCTGTACTGTTTTCTAACCCCAAAGAAAGAATGAAGTGAAGGTCATGAGAAAAAGTTACTGACATACACACAAAAGAATCATTAAAAAATAGAGAAGAAAAACAAAAAGACTGAACTTAAAAGAGTAACAAAAGCTTTGAAGTGAACACTTGAAAGACTCAGAACATTAGAATGAGAAGGTGAAGCAATCAAAACTGCATCAAAAAGTGTAAATAAAAAGATTTACCTGGCCTGCACATACAAATATACATAGTTAATTAACTGTTAATTCATTTCAAATAATCTAGTTTCACATATTTCCTTCGCGAGCTATAATACAGTGAATCTTCTGAATCATTTCATATCTACAAAACAGACAATTTCAAAACCCCATGCTGTGTCAAAAATCAACATGTTGCATTTGTTCATAGTAAGCTTTTAATCTAAAACAAGAGGTAGAACTATAAAAAAAAACAATCTGCCACAGAAAAATGTTATTAAATCAATTTATATAAAACTTCAGACAAATATTTATATATATATATTTATATAAAAAGAGCGAGCAGGGCATTTCATGCGTGGTCAGAGAGCTGCAGCATTTACTGTTGATGTGGGAAGAGTTGCATAGAAGGAAAGTAAGGAGTGACATGTATCAGTTTACTGTGGAGCAGTGAGGAAAAACACCAAGAGAAGATAGTGAAGAAAGAAATGGTTTTAAAATGACTTCATTAGTAAAAGAAAGTTGTTGTTTTTTTTAAGTGTGTAGTGTTAGGACCATATAGCACATACTTAGAGTAAAGTCCTGAAATTGCTGTTTTTAAAAGGAAAGTAAAGTTATCTCGCAGGTGTTGCAGGAGCTGCCTGTCAGGAGTCGCGCTGGTTGGGTGCTCTACAGAGACGTTTCAGATCCTCTGCTCTTCCAGTAGAACGCATTATCATCGTCTGGGTCCATGTCTATTGTAATCTGGGGCACAGACTTCAGCGGACTCATCTCATGGCTGAAACAAAAAAAATACATTTCATTGTTAGGACGACACATGCTGGGATGTGGTGTTAAAAGACATAGTTTGACATTTTGGGAACAAAAACTTATTTGTTCCCCTTGGCAAGATATACATGAAAAGATCATGAGATAGATAGTCTTGTGTTTATAGACGATATATAGGAGGATATAGGCGGGCCAGAGGTGAGCTAAACAGATGACGACAGTTTAATCTACCGGTTAGCTTCACTGGTAGCTAAGCGTACGGGGCTCTGTATTTGTCATCCCGTGTGTTGTTGTGATTGATCGTAGTGTTATCCAATTGCTTGCAATGAGATTTTCATAATCACACTTGACACCACCACTCGAGATGGGCGACTTTCATTAATCAATGCCAGACCCTTAATCTTTCGGATTTGGGTCGGGATTTCCAAGCTAATTCTCCTCACCAAACTGGTGAAAAAATCTCAGATTTCTATAAAGAAACAACAAATCCAGCTTCCCATTAACTTAGTAGGAAAGGTACAGCCAAGGCAGTCTTTTTATCAGTCCTAGATTACAGTATGGTCGTATAATATACAGATATGGTGCCGTTTCCACTCTAAAACACTGAAACTGTTTATATTTCTGCCCTCAAATTCCCTACCGGAGATCCCTATGAAAATCATCATTGCATTCTGTATAACAAAGTCGAGGCGTGATTAACACCTGTATGTTTTCTATCAGTGATTTTCAAAGTTTATATAAAGGTTTAAATGAATGAATGAAACTGTTCCTCTGTCTCTTATTAACAGATGACCATACTCCTTAACATTGAACATGTAGCTTGTTGTAGGCTGTTGTGTTATCCGAGTACTTGTGCCATGTAATGTCTGAAATAATATTTTAATATTTTGATGCTTTACAACACTGTGTTTTGGCCCATTGTGTCAAGGCAGAAATACAATCAGCAATCATGGTTTTATGGTTGCTGATGTCATCTGACTCAAAGCAATTTGGTTTGGTGATAGGATTAGTTTTAGAGAGGGGGGTGGAAGCAGCCAATGTCAACACTACCAGATTCATTTCATGACCTGTTCAATGTTACTGACTCTTACCAGACCTAAAACACCCCGAAGTTTTGAAAGTAGCATGAGAAATTTTCTCCTTTTTTTTTTGGTTGCATTGCTCTCAATGTACTTGCAGAGAAATAGACATAACAGTTAAGAACAAGTACAACAAAGCTGGACAAATAAAGGTAGAATAGACAGGACTATTATTAAGTATGTGAATAAAGGGGTTATATATAAAAAGCACTAATGTCAAACAACATAAATAAAATGTCTGTAAGTCTTACAAGTCTTTCCATAAATTGTGAACAAACTATTAACTATTTCAATCTGAGTTTTCCTTTCATTTTATCTGCAATTCCTCTCAGGAGATGAGAGATTAAGTATCTTTGTCAACATGTAGCCAATTAAAGCTTTATTTACTTATCAATGTTTGACTCTAAGAGAATAACATTGAATAAAAAAATTATTATATTCACATAGACTGCAATTCTGTCATCAGAATATGTTTTTAGTTACCGGCCATGTGATCGAACGCAAACCTCCAGTCTGATCTCTACAGCTGAAGACCAATTAGATAGAAAACAAATCTTGTAAGTTGTTTGTCGGCATCACAGATGTGCTGTGATCACAGCTGGTATTTCACACGTTATCCCAAACACTAATCCTCTTTCATCAGCACTGGTTCAAAATCAGAGAGCAGATGGGGTAATACAGTACCATACCAGTGGATCTTCAGGAGAGGTTGTGGGCATGACAGAGAAAACATAATCTCATTTTGAGTATTATAATCATTGCTCTAAATATTTGCACAAAAATCAAGGCTTGTTCTGCCTCTTTAAGACTAATTGTCTTCTGTCATTGCATACATTGTGCTTCTCTCATTAAGCACACGGACTACGTTTAGGTGCACATAATATTCAATTTTTTCCATTTTTCCGAATATTCAGACTAAGCTATTTACATGGCTAATGAACGTGAATATTCCACTAATATTCCTGTTGGCGTAGCGATGAGTGCACATATCCAAAAACCTGTTGATATCCAAGTCTTTGAGGATGTTTAAAAGTAGCTGTGTTTTTCCTTCTTATCGGGTCTGCAGCCTTGCAAACTGTTGGCTGGTTGGTTTGTTTACACATATCCCAAATGTGCTGTATACATGTTTAAAAAATGCCTCTAAAACATGAATAATACCGGAGTATCCCACATCTTAAAGGTGCAGTAGGTAAGCCTTATAAAACTAACTTTCTGTCATATTTGCTGAACTACATTAAGCAGGTAATTTAAAAAAAAATCTTGCTCCTCTGGCACCACCTACAGCCTGTAGTGTGATTTGCAAAAATCCACCGCTCCCTGTTCAGATGCACCAATCACGGTCAGGGGGAGGGGGTCTAACTGCGTGTCAATCACTGCTCATGCACACGCATGTCATAGGGTCCTCCCCTACCCCTTCCCCCCGCACAAGCTGCAGATAGATTTCCCCCCGCTCTATCGTGCACAGCTTTCCCTTGTGAAGGAGGGGCTTAGGAGACTGTTTTGGGCTTTAGCGGAAAGGGGGGAGGGACTGAGACGTTGTCAATGTTCAAATTATTTGGCTAAGTCCTGGATCTTCGCAAACCTAGCTACGGCACCTTTAATCTGAAAATGCTATATTCTGAAAATTTCCAACCGGAATATGCTGTTTACATGACATGTGCAGGTAGGGGGGCAAGCTCCGGAATTAATTGGGTGTGTAATGAGAATTTTACTTCAAAAAAGGTAAATTTGATTGTCGGCTCAAGCTTGACGATATTTTCCAGATCACCCAGAGTTTAGAATGCCAACACAAAGAAAGCGAAAGGTTAGGGACATCCAGTCGAAAATGATCCATCCAGCGGAACATCGGAACAATACCAATATGGATTACAGATTCATTAATTTAGGCAAAGCTGTCCTGGACTCAAAAATAGTCTTGTGGATCAAGTTAAACCTGACTTCAAGAAACAGAAGCAAATAATAGTGGCCAAAAGAAATCTAGCTAGCCACTGAAACAATGCACTTCAGCCATAGGTAAAGTAATTAACTTGGCTGACCTTTAAAGTTCAGGCTAGCATTAATATGTACGTTAGTTAGTTAGCTCGCCTTCTGACCTTTCACAACCTTTGATGCAGAATCAGTGCCAGCTATATTTAGTTTTGTTCCCTCTCTAGCATTTAATACACCTTTTTTCACGGCAGACATGTTGACATGTCATAGTAGTAAAAGCACAGGTGTATTCAAAACCATTAATGATGGCTGCAATGATGGTATTGTGCATGCTGATTCACTGAAATAGCTTACTGGGAATTGAGCCATCGATAAAGTTTTTAATTTCAGCTGTGCTGACAAGTCAAAAATGTCTGGTGGGAAAAGGTACATTCGGCATGTGAGGTAAGCTGCACACACTCTCTCACCTGGACAAGCAGTTGGTCTGGTAGTAGCGAAGCTGCTCAGCACGATGTATGTCGGTCAAGGAATGATGGGGATTTTTCTCCTGTGGAAATAATAAAAAAAAACAGCCATTATTGTGCATGTAGCCCAGCTAATGTGTTTGGTCTTCTCTGATACCCTTTAAAGTTTGTTTTTTTTACAGACAAGCAACTAAGTCTGCAGGTATTCAGTCCAATCAAAACACAACAGCAGCTGATATCACTGACAAACAGTTTGATAGGAGTGGAGTAACCAGCCAGTGAAATCAGCTGCTACAATGGTGTGGATGGACTGACAACCTGCCCACTCATATAAAACATCCATTTAAAGTCAATATGTTTAGTTTTTAAACCATCCCTCCTACTTTTAGTACAAAAGTGAATGATGAATAAGTAGCATTTTTTAAGGAATGCTCTACCGAAACCCTACAGTTGGCAGTTAGCTGTTAATGTTTGTCGCTTCTAAGTAGATAGTGTTACTCTATAAAAATGTTGTACTCCATTGTACTTTTTGGTGATCTATTCCTGCAAGCCATGTTTTTACCTGACCATTTGGTAAGTGCCACCTACTGGTAGTAGATGATACTACATAAGCAAGTGAGTTGATTTAATGTAGTACATGGGAATTTTTTCAAAAGTTCCTTAAACTACATAATTACATATAAAGACAAAAGTTAGATGTAGGTGTACTAATCGTCAATGATACGGGCTCTATTAAAGCTAAAATAACAAGTTTGAAGCAAGCGCCAAGTCGAATATTCAACAAACCCCTTGAAAAAGATCCAATGAATCAACAATGAATATGTAGGTTGAAATTGTAAACTGCAGAAGAAAAGGTTTAGTTCCAGCAAGCAAGAATTTAAAGGGGACAAGACAAATAAAACCATGGCATCACAATCCAAGAAAAAAAAAAAGTTTAAAAAAGGAGAAGTGAGTGAGTTAATTTCATGCACGTTCTGGAACAAGAGACAGGACTGCGGTAAAGGATAAAGGAAGAGAAAGGCAAAGAAGGAATGTTAATATCGTGCAGCGAGTAAAGACAAACATCGACTCTTCAGATACACTGAACAAAGGAGCAGGATCAAGACGAAGAAGTATTTCCCTCCAGTGCTGCAGGTAGCTTAGATCTACTCACTGTCAGAGGCCTTATCCCCTAAGAAAGGCTCCTGCTCCATTATGTCCATGGGGATTTTAATGCTGGGAACTTTCTCATTGTAAGGAAAGTCAGACTGTTGGAGAGAGGAAACACATCCTGAGACGAGCCTTCTGGGGGTGTAAGGGAGTCAGCATTAACACACACATTTATTTTACTAAACCTGTGACGACCTGCATACTCTAATGCAATGGAATTTGCAAACTATTGGTTATACAGCTGGTGGTAATGCATCTTGAATCTCTGGGTCCATTTGATATCCTAGTTTCCAAAGGCAAAAGAACCAATGTAACATGGCTCTGAGAAGTTTCTAATGTTGTTGAAAAGTCCACTTTTCTGCCTGTCTTATTACTTGAAACTTAATAACAATTTAACATTTAACGGATGTCAAGCTTCAGTAAAGATTGGCTTGGGAGAGGAGTTACTTTAACTACGTATTGCGGACATTATGGGAAAAACACATTCAGCTCTTCTAAAGATGTGCCAAATTATCCACTGAGAATTTAGACCAGGTAATTTATAAGATTTATTTTTACAAGTAAATTGATTCCTTTAAATGGTTATTTGATAGTTTCAAGATTTTGGAAAATAGCATCACCTAAACCAATTCTGACCATTGATCTGTCTGGCTTCCAGATAGAGATCTTCATTCGATCTGAAATGGATCCATTAAAAAAAGAAAATCTCCCCAAATGCATAATCTATGATTAAGTTAAATAAAAAAACAGACCTGATCCATAAATGCAGTGGAACCAAACAAAAAACAAAATAAACTTTTTCCCAATTCAATTTGGACCCTGGTGCCGAGTCGGGTGTTTGTTACTAGAAACTGAGTGGACCCAATCACTTAAAAAACACTAAAACACTGTCTTCAAGAGTGAGGACTATCTTCTAATTTGAGTATATCTTTATCCTAAATACATCTGAACCTTAAATATTAGAAATGCAAAGATATAAAACACACTCATACAACAGTTTTGTTTTTCCCTGTCAGTAAAAAAAAAAAAAAACTGTACTAGAAACGGAAAGAAGCTCTACTGAAAATCAGTAAAATCTTACTTCCGGTGGCCAAAACACAATCCAAAATCTGCAGGATGTTTATTGCTTCCACCAAGGAGATAAGTAATCCCTTAAAATGAGACAGTGGCACTTGCACCTTGTATCTATAATATCTCTGTAAGATTGTTGTTCCAACGCTATGAAACTAAGGAGTTCTAGCATATGATGTATTGTCAAACCTTCAGTGGTTAGGGAAACTACTTTACACCAACTGAAAATGAGGTAAAGACAACTCAGAAAATTAAGTAAGCAAACTGACATCTGTAAACCTGGATATTTTCTTAACCAGTGGGTAAACACTCAAATGAGTACATGCTGCTGCAATGGAAGACAAAACTGGGAATTGGGAGCAGGGCTGGAGGTTGTTGGTTGGTGAGGTTCACAGACTTGGGGACGGGCTCTTATGTTAAAAAATAAGGCATTTGCTTGTTTGTTTGCAAAGATACTTGCTTGTTGCATTGTATTGTGTTGAAACTGTAAATTCTAAATCCTTACGTCTTCAGCATCGCTGTCTATGCTGCCTTGTTTTTTCTTTTTCTTCTTCTCGTCCTCTTTCTTCTTCTTGTCCTTCTCTGGGATGATGTCGTCCAGGAAGCTGAGATCATGCTGGGAGAACATGTAGTCCATCACTTTTCTGACGGCCACCAGAGCGAGGATCTAAACGCAGAAGAAGAAGAAGAGGATTAGAGTAGACTGGGAGGTCATTTGTTGAATTAATGATCAGTCTGGTCTATGAAGTACGTTTAAATACAGTACAGTATACTGTATATTTTTTTTATTTCACAGTAAATGTGCAAAATGTAATATATAAATATAAAAATGAGCTGATGTTGCAGTAAAAAGCTAGGTTAATAAAGACTTTGACCACAACTTAAAAACATTATGTTAAATATGCAATGGAGGAAAAGCCAATATCAAACTAATGATCATTTAAAATTAAAGAAAAATGGTATTGAAAATAGCAAATCTACTAAATGTACTTTGAAACACCAACTTTAAAAGTTACATTATTTTTATATTTTTAAGTATATTAAATAAGTGATAAACGATGCACATCTTAACATCATATTTGACAAATCATAATTATACACTGGTAACCGTTTGAATTCACAAAACAATGAAAGTTACAGTTTGTGAGAAATCCTTTCACAGTCACTCCCTGCCTTAAAACAGAATGATAACTATAACTCAAAGTACAGTTAAAGTGCAATAAAGTCTTGAGGGCTGTGTTAGTGACCCTGAACTGAAGTAAATATGTAAAACCACCATGACAAACGGCACTGGTTTATCACTGATATAAATTAACCTCTTACACGTGAATTAAGCATATCACTTGTACACAGTGTAATTCAGTGTAGCCAAAATTCAGTGTGATCATGTCAGGCTGACTCGACTGAGCTGCTTTTATCTCTGATCACTCCATTTTTATGCTCAGCCTTTAAAATGACAACATTCATTTGTGACAGGCATCTCTCATTATTCCTTCCATTTCCCATACTAAACTTATCAAATAATCAACAAGGAGAGTAACTATAGTTGTATGGTCAAAGATACTAAAATACTGGTAACCTCTTATTAGTATCAAGATAATTAGACATACACATTATTGGTCATTTGTAACCTACAAACACATGTCTTTCAAATATTAATTTTTAATACAAATCTTAATACAAATCACTCTTACCATGACAGGGAATACAATGGCGGCCACAGTGGATTTAAGGACCCAGAGCAGAGCCAAGCATAGGATCTGAATAAAGGTGAAGAGGTGGACCTTCCTGAGGGGGACGTGTCGCAGGTAAACCAAGTCCGGCTGATGCTTTGCCGGCATCAGAAGCAGCTTGAGACGATCCATGAACTGCAAACAGATAGCAGTACAGGTACACATGACAGGATGCACTGCATGAATGAATATATCCGAGAAACGGCTAGTCGCTGTTTTTTCCCAGAGATTCCTTTTTAATAAAGGTTTAAATACTACTAACATGAAATCTGAGCGAGGACAATAATGTTTGACCAGATTAGTTTCCATTGCTCAACACTACAATCTACACATTTTATTTTATGATGACAAAAGAAATCTTTGTAAGATTTACCTGCACTCCATTGAGAGAGGCCACCCCCATATAAAGGAACACTCCATACAGAACAGGCATGGGGATAAACTAGGTCAAGTAGAGAGGACAAAAAATTATTTTAATGTGGACAAAAACACAAAATCAGCCATTCCAGCTCATTGTTCAAGTACAAGTTGCTTCAAGGACATTTAGGAATATCAACATTTTCATCTTAATATAACCTTTGTAACCTAAACTGGAAGTAGTTACACTTTAATAATATGATTAAGTGGGGTGAAGGCACTTGTTGCTTAGCCTTAGTAAGGGAACTACAGTAAGACAATGTTAACATATTATAGAATCATTTGTCAGGTTTTGCAAATTTCTGCAGTTTCGACATTTTCTTTTGCATATTGCCTCAATGCCAAACACAACCACTCATAATTTTCCTAATAACATTTTAAAATGTATGAACCAAAGGGGTGTCTCAGTAGCAGGAGATGAAGGTTAATGAGTCTGCAATAATCCCACATTTTACGCTGTCTCACTGGTTACACTGTCTCAAGTTAATGTTTGCTCAGAGCTTGTGCTCCACTGACTGCTGACCTCAGCATACTGTATATAGTCTGCAGCATTTAGTGTAGAGGCTTGTAGACAGGCCAATATAGAAATGACAGCTTATGTCTTATTATGTATGTACAATCAGTTTTAAAGGTGCCCTGCCACACGTATTTCATTACTTTGTGGTAATATCTGAAGTTCTACCATGGACTCTGTAAAAGATTTTGTGGAAAGAATGCCTTGGTTACCTTGCTTCAAGCCACTGAACCGTGGTATAGAAAGCCTACAGGAAGACTCAGCTCAATTTGTGCCAGTTCTCATTAATATTCAACGAGCTAAGATGCTTGAATTTGATTGGCTAACAGTTAGCCAATGAGAACCTGTATCCTTTACCCAACGCAACTGGGCGAGCTCATGAATAGTAATGAGATCAGGCAACATGATGTCAGTTTTTGTAATTGGCCTGATTTCTCCGCTTATTTTTTTTCAGTGGCTAGAGCTGATATCTGTAAGTTAGCAGAGTGTGGCAATATTCATTGTTTTGGTGTTTGTTTCCAACATCTGCCACAGTAATTTTGAGAATTTAAAGATTGAACTTGAGACACATAATGACTGATAACAGAAGACAATCTGATTAATTACCTTTAAAATAGGAGCCATAAATACAGACAGTCCTGTCAGGAGGAACACCAACACACCAGTGACCCTCTGCTCTCTGCAAAAAAACAAAAAAAGAGGGAAAATAGTTATTACAATGCCTGCTTGTATAACTTCTTGATTCAAATATGTTTACCTCTTTTTCTTACAATAATAAAGTCAGAGAAAAGCATAAATAATGATGTTGATTACTTGAGAATATCAATCATTTCCCAAGGCTCGTTCAGTTTTGGCCAAAACAAAGGCAACCCCAACATTTGTAGGAAGTTCAAAGTTGGAGTAGATGTTACAAGAGTTTGTTAGTTCAGCTTACAGCTGACACATCAGGAGGCTCTGGAGGACATCACTAAACAAATGAGAAAGCTAACAAAAAACAGTAAGAAATCCCAGTGTCTTAACCATCTATTAATGAACACAATAGGTACATGTACAAAAACATGTTTTAATATTGCCAATGCAAATTAACTTGAGTACATGGAGTGACTAATGGACTATTTCAGTTGCACTTTTGATAAGAGGACACCTCTGCTGTTTTATGCAGTTTATATACTGTAAATAAATGAATATTTTTCAGTCATTTCATTCTGTTAAAAAAAATTGTAAGAAAATGCCTATTCAAAGCTAATCTTTCAGTATATACCACACACACATGGACTATTTCAATGAGTCCCAAAGGTTATCCGTTTGTGTGTTTGATGTTATTCTGCTATCTATTAGCATTGTTTGTCAAATTAAATTGTCCTTTGTCAACTGCAAACAAAATGTAGATGTTGGGTGCACACAACTTTTGAGCAATTCTGTAAAATGTGTTGGCATCTCACCTACAGATGGTGCTATAGCAACAGGGTAAATGTAATTTACTATGAATCAGTTATCATAAATGTGACTCCTTTGCCCCTTCCATTTCATCCTTGTATAATGCTCTAATATTCCCAGACAAGATTTTGGTATTCTATAAAAAAAGAAATCTGAGCTGCCATCAACACAATTGTTGTTGTCTGATTGTTTCAAGTTGGATAACATATTGTACCAGTCTTACCTCACACCCAGGAACTTAGGCTGCTCTCCAGGAGCCGATGTTTCAGTTTCCATCTTCAGACTGTCGATGTGAGCGATGGAGATAACTGTGGCAGCCACGTACCACGGCAGACCCATGAAGGAGCAAATAATCAGCAGAATGGCCACCCAGAACAGATCCAGATGGTAACCTGCCCCTTTCTGGTACAGACAACAAACACAAAGTCAAAGGTCATGTGTGTGCATAATCAAGCATGGAAAATAGGTTTGTTTGAGATGAGCCAGACCCTCACAGACCTCGCTGTCTTGCTGAGTGCATTGCATCATCCTGTGCAACAAAAATGTGCGCTGGTTTGAGAGCTAGGCGCGCTGCAGAGTTGCAGAAACGAAATGCTTGAAGGAAAACAACTTGCCAGTAGATCAAGCTGAGCGCTTGGACTTAAGTAGTAACACATTAGTCTGGCCGGACATCCACAGTGTGAGGGTATCTTCTCAAACAAGCCTAGTATTTAGAGCACGGCTGCAGATAAAGGCAAAGCTAAAACCCAGCAAACAGCTTATATATGTTTTATAGTATAATATGCTGAATAACAAAACAGCAGAACAGCAATTTTTGTTCTCTTCTGCCACAAAGATATACCAGTGATCTTTAAAGCGACGAGTTGTAGAAATCAAAGAAAGAAATTCTCAAGTGGTTGGTTTTTGAACCAAACTGTGTTCAGTCATTGCCATGAAACATCTCTCACTCCCACGAGAAAAATGAAAACAATATTTAACTACAGTGTGAAGGTAGTGAGTGTCCTGTACAAACTGCAGTATGTTGTGGGAAACACATGAAAATCCCTACTTCCCATAAATCAAGTTAGACAAACAGAAAGAAAAAGACTATTTAACGGCAAATAATTATTTTTTTGTTATTGTTGAAATTCTAATTCAAACACAAAATGCAGATTTAAAGCATTTCACAGGAATTGATCATGGAACTTATACTGCAAACTCATATGCTGCAGTAAATGTTCTTAAAAACTGTCATTTGTCAATACAAATCCTCCCATCTGTACTACAAGATCTCAACAAAAATGACTCCCAACCTTCAGCTGCCTCACTCATATACAGCACACCAACTTTCTTGTATCATATTAAAGGTCCAATGTGTAGGAATTTCTCCCATTTATCATTGAGATCATATATTGCAGTCAGCTCTCTCACACCACGCAGTTCAAAGTACGAATTACAGCCACGGTAGCCTTCACGCTTCAAAAGGCCGGTCTCTTGCTCTTTTTAATATCCTTTTTCTTTTTCTGGGGGAAGAAGAAGACTCCTGTTCCTGAATTTTGGATTTTGAATGTGTGTGGTCTTCCGTGTTTTCTTCTTCAAACTTGCCGGCATTAGCGGCATTAGCAGGATCTGTGAGTTTATCATGTGACAGAAAAAATGTAAAAAGCATAGCAGTATGTCCTGTATGTCCCTTACAGGCTAACGTATTTCAAGATGGTGCATGAATATAGAGCATCTACCCCAGTTCATGCGAATGCAAATGTAAAAAAAAACCCGGAATACTTGGAATTGATGGTGGTGGTAAACATTTATGAAAAAGGACAAGTTTGAGAACAGGCAACACCGATAAAACCACTAAACACGTTACACACTGGACCTTTATGGAATGACATTTAGCATTTCTGATACTTTCATCTCCTGGGTCACAAATTACCACCTGGCTTAAAATACACATTTTGTTGATAAGGTTTCTTATTTACCTTCAACTTGTGCTCCTTCCTGTTGACAATCACAGCAGTAATCTGTTGGTCCATAAAGACTAGTATGGTAACCAGCAGGGCAGGAAGAGCTGCCACCAGGTAAACCCACCAGGGGTTTCCTCCAAACGGGGGCACAAACCAGCCCCGGTTAGGACTTGTTGGCTGTGAAGGAGGAAGACAGAAGCTTCAATACGTCAACTAGACAAAGTGGCATTTCTGACCTCAACACAGACATAAATTGTTGTCATTTACTGTTTCCGTTAGCCCATAAACTATAAATCCCTTTACAATTCTGATGATTATTTACCAAACCCATTAGATTGAATAACCTTACATTCATTTGAGTTTTTTGTCCAAAGGGACTTGCTCCTACACAAAGCACTTTTGGGGATCAATGTCTTGCTCAAAGTAGTCTTAATCTACAGAAGTTCATTTCTAGGATTAAACCTGACATGTTAGGTTTGCCCCTCAACTTCTGCTCTCTGTGTGTTGCCATTCTCAAAGTCCCTTCTCTACGGGAAACAACAACAAGCTACGAGCTAGCAAGCTTCACGCTGAAAATGGAAAGTTTTGAAAAAGATTTCAATTGTGCAATAAGGAAGGCATGTTTGGCTCTGTCAGGAATGATTGTAAAGATTTACAAAGAATATGTTTATGGAATTTCTTATCTAACTGGGACGTTTTGAGACCATTGGGTCGGGATTGCTATGGACAGAATGCACACGGCAATACACTGGTAAGAGCAAATTGCGTTAAACCATGTATCCAGTTAATTTAAATAACTCACGTTACTGTATTGTGTGAACAGTTAACTTTATGTAATATTGTATGTGGCATTTTCTTTTGTGGGTTGCAAATGCTTTACTGAAACAAGTTCCTTCCCGAGACCATTTTGTAGAACCACCTTCACTACGTCCGGAACTTAGCGTCACCCAAAATGGTTGTGATTGGTTTAAAGAAATTCAGACAAGCCTGAGAGTTTTTTCTTTTATCCTAGAAATGATGTGCGTTGTAGCCAGACCCTACTTCACACCGCTATGGAGACAGGTATGGCAATGCAAGACTATACTCAATGTAAATTTCAACATGCAAACAGGAGGAGCTAGAAATCAAATCACCACAACCATACTGTAGCAATTTAAAACATGCAGATGTAAACCATCACAGAAAACAAGTACTTTTATCTAAGTTGTGTTTTGTCACAGAGTACTGTAAATGCAAGATTGTGTTTTGGATTAAAACCATGACAAGAATCTACTGGAAACATATGTTCCATGAAGCAATACAGATAACAAAATCCACTTGATTTGTGCATTCGGCATGAGCACTTAGGCAGGGAAGGACTCACCTTGAATTCACTTGGCACAATAAGTTTAGGAGTATCAACTCCTATGAGCATATCAACTCCACAGAAGATAAAGATGGCCAGGATGATGGCAAAGTCACTGATGAGTTTTCTCACCTGGGTAAGAGGTAACACAAACACTTGACAAATTTGTTCTCTGTAATCTGCTGTTCAAACAGGTTGCACAACTAATTAATTCCCTTGTATTAAATTAGTATAGTGTGGCTGACTCACAGTAGTGGGGAAGAACGGGCTGGTCTTGAACTTCTTTAGACACATGGAGCAAGTGTAAGTGCCAAAGAACAGGATGAAAGACATGAGGGTGATGTCTGGGACAAACTCACAGGCCTTGCCCACCAGCTCTCCATTGTATTTTAAGCACTCCGTCTTTGAGAGGGATGACCATGTGGCGTTCATTGGCTGCACAAAGGAAATAAAGAACATTATGATCATATAAGAAACAAATAGTCATTCAAATGAGCATCCCGCCAAAGCTGTGACAGATACCGAGGCTGAGAAGAGCTGAGTGTTTACTCCAAAATAATAAAAGGTCTGTGAAAGTTATCAGAGAGAAAAACAAGCCAACTTAGTGTCACAATAACCTTAAATTGGAAACAAGTGCTATCAGACTGTTCTATTTTCCTAAAATTGTTGAACTGACAAACACAACACAACTGTCCTCTACAATTGTCTCTTTATCTCCCAGTTGGTATGTAAAATTCCAAGAAGGCTGTTCAAGATTGTCAAAGAATTCCAGCAGTATTCAGACCAAAGTCCTTCAGTTTAAACAGTGCTTGAAGTTAGGGATGTTAATGATTAATTTACCGTTTAACCGTTAACCGACAATACAAATTTTGACCAATTAATACAATCAGTTAAACAAGAGGTCTTCAACGTTTTTTAAGATAAGGACCTCTTAGAGAGAGACAGAGCATGGACCCCCTACTATATATTTTATAAAATTAAGTTGCATACGTAACTGGGCCTACAATAAAAGCCTAAATCCTTAATACATATATTTAAGTGCATAGAAAACTACGCTATACAAATAATTGTTGTTATGATTTCATAAAACACTTTTTAATGTTGCACATACTGTACATGTGACAGTAAATCCTTTGGGATTAACTGTATCTGGGATGGCTACCCTAGTGACTACCTTACCTAAAGGACGGTAAGCCCATCATTAATGTGCTTTTGTTTTTGTGTTCAAAAATTGCAAAGAAACTCAGTTTTCTGCTGAGTTTGTGGCTTTCTGCTGGACGGCGCTAACAGCTGAAAGCTACGTGACACATGCCACTATATCAGCGCTTCCCGAAATCCGGACCAAGGGCCGCATCCAGACACAGCCCATACTTCATGTTACAAAACACAACACCTTTAATGTTTTCTATTTTTAAATTGATTTTCTATTGTTCAATAAATTCTTGGTGACGTTGAATATTCAGTTATGGTTTAGTGGACCAAAGTTGATCTGCACAGATCCCCCACACTATAAAGGCGAGCTGAAAGCGGTTGCAGTGTGGTTACACTTCCTCTGAGACACGCACAACCGCGCCCTGGTGACAGACTGACAAGCTGGAGGTTGCATGGACGGATTTGGCAGGGGAAGGTAGGGACAGGTTTTTATTTTGTATTTTTGTGTACCGGTATAAAACTTGATCAGTTAACGAGGTTTGGCTTTCATCAAATGAGGATAACAATAAAAACATGGAACACTTACCAGATCAGTGTTGTTCCAATACCAGACTGAAGGACCCTCTAAAGGATCACCAACAACGTCTGTACTGTTCTCTGCAAAAACATAACAAAACTTTAGTTTTTAACACTACAACACACAAACAAACAAGTTTCCAAAGCAACAAGACTTTGTCTAAAACCATTTTAAAATAGCGCCATATATGTCTATAATGGCACTGTTAAATAGATAGTCATTTTTTAATTGTTCTGAATTTTAGCACTGTTTACACACTTGGCTAGACTTTCAGAAATCTTTCACTGTAAATTTGTTAACCTAATTCAGTTTAGTCATCCTTTGTGTTAAATGCTAATGTATTTAGTGTAGTATACATGCTCACAGCATATATGCAGAATGTTAGTATCCCAACATGTTTGTTAACCTCGCTTTCATATTCAGGTTTAGTCATGTTTAACTCTTTTCTACTTTGTTGAATCTCTCTCCCTTGTTCCATGTTCTCTTTCTAATGTTGCGGTCTTAAAAATGCATAAAATGCCAAAAAGAAAAATTTTACAGTAATTTACTGCGGGCCAAAGTGTTAAGCCAAAAGACCAACCAACCAACATGTCCATACATGGAAGCAGATTGCAAGCTTGGCTATAATTTTTTTTTAGTTTATTAAAAATTAAAATTAATAAACTTTTATTATAGTTTATTAATCCCACAAGGGGAAACTACACTTTACACTCTGTTGTTATTACACACAGGCCTGAATTACACACACACATGCTCAGGACCTATACATGCACTAATGGAGAGATGTCAGAGTGAGGGGGCTGCCCATGGAAAGGCGCCCCAAGCAGTTGGGGGTTTGGTGCCTTGCTCAAGAGCACCTTGGCAGTGCCCAGGAGTCCGTGGAGTCCGTACAGGGACTTGAAACAGCGACCCTCCGGTTCCCAGCCCAACTGCCTACGGACTGAGCTACTGCCACCCCAATGCCAGCCAGGAGTTTCCCTGACTTACTGTATGTGTTACACCAGGTTGTTTTGATGATGTGTCAGTTGCTCACTCGTCAAAAGTAAATATCTGTTGTTTCCCCCCCTGGTATGCACTGTAGTTTATGTGGAGCGGCAGGAGGAATAGCATAATTAAGTGTGTCATATATTTTTGAAAGCAGCAAGGGATTACCAGTAATTCAGGGCTGCCCCCCTCTTCATCTCCCATCCTCCATTACAAAATAAAATGTAGAGGCATACTGTATCATATTCAAAAAGATCAACAGCACGTGTTTTTTTTTTCACAACAAAACAAAAAAAGCATGGTAATTATCATACCATAGAAATATTTGTAATAAAACAGACTAAAACTCACCAGCCCATAAAGCTGTAATTGCTCCTCCTTACAGCCATATGTTCCATAAAAATGGCAAGTCTTTTAAACAATTACACCATTACAAACCCTATTTTTAGACCCCTCTGATCGACTTACATTCAATGCTTCTCTCCAACTATAAAATGCTCCTAAAACCTGCAACAACCAATGGGTTAATGGGTCTTATCATTCAGACTGGATACCAATGTACCAAAGCCCCAAAGTTAAACGTCTCACCTAGAACAGCAGGGGCCATACAGAGGCATTCATATTGTGTGACATATTCCATCATGTATTCTGAGTTGATGGGATAGTGGTGAGCTAATTTGAGCATCTTCTTGAAGGCATCATAGATGAAGATGAAGCTGATGAGACAGGAGAAGCCCTCTTCAGTGAACCGGGTGAAGTACTGAACCAAGAAGCTGGCGTCAGTGGCCACGAGCACCAGGCAGAAGAACGCTGACCACAGGCCGATCCACAGGCGGAACTCCAGGTAGTCAAAATCATTTTCTCTGTTTGGAGAAAAAGCACAAGACAAATATCAACAGTAGTCAGTAAAATCTATTTCTAGTTTTAAACAACAGAGTATTAGGGACACTCTAGTCTTGCTTTGCCAGACCATCAACACGCTGCAGGGAAGACAAGGGTCTGGCTACTCCACACAGCATTCTGAGATGGGAGAAAAAAGTGCTCTGGTTTATTGGCATTTCAGTTAGGGACTGTTTGTTTTTAAATTTAGGGGCTACCGGAGGGGTTTTGGAGTCCCTTTGCCAATAACACATTTTTCTATGATACTCCAAAATATGAAAAAAGGCATTACCCTCCCCAACAAATTATTGATGCCTTCTGTCCTGGTTTGCGCTTAGCAAAGATGTACAGATTGTTTTACATGTTTTTTTTTTACAACCATGACATACATTACTAACTTCTGCCTTCACACTTCACACTGCCTTACAAATCACACTCCAGTGTTATGGTGGCCATTTCAGTAGATTTACTCACTAACATTTTTTTAGAAAAATAAATCAAGGGATCCTCCCCCCCCCAACTTTGGCCCTAAAACTTTGAATGACCTACATTAAAAATAACATTCATAACAAGCATGTTTGGAGCTTTTTGAGTGTCACCAACCAAAGTTTAGTATGATGATAAAGTACTTTTCAAGCCATGAATCATATATGATCAGTAGAACCAGGTCTCTGGATGGAGAAAGATACCTGCTAAAATTGAAGAGCAACCGTTCAAACACCAGAACAGGACCGGTGCTGCTGAGGATGGTGAGAGGCTGGCCGGCCAGCAGACAGAAAATCGCACCGGTGATCGCTGTGCCCAGAAAACTCTCCAACACACCCTTCACACATGGAGGAGAAGAGTTAGGGAATCATTCAGAACATAAACGGTAAACAAACTGTTAAAAGGTTAAAGAACTCAGTCTGACCTGCATGTTTTCTGTAGCATCGCCCAGCAGACCACCAAAGGTGATGGCGTTTGTCACAGTTCCCAGGTAAATAAACAATGTGGCCGACAAGGCCTGAATGTGAAATGCATCGGTGAAGTCACTGACAAAGAAAGGCGCTTTTCTTTTGATGTCAAGTAAGAGACCCCCACAAAACCTGAAAACAGAAAAACAAAATGGTGTGTTTTCCACAACAGGAAATACTAAGCACAACAAAGACATTTTGAAAATGTATTCAAAGTATTAGTAAGCAGATAATTACAGAACATGACATATGTAACACTGAATCATTAGCACTGAGGGCAAATGTTTCAAGATATAAGAATTTACTGTATACATATATATATATATATAAATGATTTCATACCTTCCAGTCTTTTTCAGCTCGTCCCCTACAGCGTGTCCCCCTCCTCCATGACCCTCTCCACTATGAGGCATATCTCCGTTCATATGAGGGTCCCCTCCTGCATACATGTTTTTCCTAAAATACAGTTTTGTTTAGTCTGGCAGGCACTTTACCTCTGATTAACACTTTATCACATGAACACAGTTACCTGATGCAGATCATATATTTAAAACACTTTAAATATCTACTGAAGTTTACCCAGCAAAAAGTCGTTTTCTTTTTTTTGGCATGAAAATGTGTCTGCATGTTGTCATAGCCTTTTTTAGTGTTGTCAATCAAACAATGCAAATATGTGTCACATGATTAAAAAACCTGACATATCAGTGCTCACATACTAATACTAATACATAATAGAGCTGAGAAGGTCCTGCTTTACTAAGTACCACTGCACCTTTAAATAAAACCCAGTGCTGCACACTGTGCTGTACAGCTGGGCACCCTTCAGTGATTTTGCAACCACTGCATTTCTGTGACATAATGTAGCTACTGCACACACAGCATTCAGGTGCAGAAAGTCTAGTACTTGCTGACATTTTGAGAATTTTTTTTTTTTTTATACAACAAAGTTGTTCTTAAATGTACTCTTGCATTGACTATCTGTGTGCTTACTTAATGTATGTTTCCACAGCTGAATCGTGATACAGATACGTTTTACAGTTTAATTTTAGCTTATAGACCTTTTGTCAGAAGAGGGGAGGGATTTCGGAGGCTCTATCCTGATGGCCGGGTCCCACTCTCCAGGGGGAAGCACGATCACCTCATCCAGGAACTCATCAATACCAGCCAGCAGGTCTTGTCTGTCCTTGGCCTTATACGCAATGTCATGAAAGACCTAAACACAGATGGAGAGAGACAAGGCATTCAAGTGTGAAAGAGACCCTTCAAAGCATGCAGTGAACTATAATATCAGATCTGAGGAATACTGTATGGGGAGGAGAAGTGAGAGCCTACTGTACAGAACTACTACCATTTTTTAACGATTTTCTACTGAACACATCTGACTTTAATTGCAAGTAACATGGTTCTTTTCATACTTAGGGTTAACAAAATACCTCTTCCGTAGCTTGTTCAGAAATTCTGCTGGGTTAAGCAACAACTGACAACATAATCCAATTAAATACAACAAACTAAAATAAGTAATTATCATAAAGTTGGTGGGTATTATGCTGAACTTCTCCTATATTGTTATAATAGACTTTCTGTACTTGTTGAAAGGAAACAAGATTAAAGAATACCTATTGTAAGTGAAAATGGCCTGTTGCATTACATGAAAGACCTTTAATTGTCAGCATTAAAATAAAACACAAAGATGATGTGTGTTGATGGCAGTCTAACCTCATCTGACATCAGCGTGGCGATCGCTCTGCCAATCTCATGGTACGACTTGGCTTTGCCTTTGGGTCCAAGCAAGATGAATAGAAATCTGCAAGTGGAATTACATTTGTATTAGTAATTTTGTTTATCTGTACTTTTCTATGTCGGGAGCTGTGGTGTCGCTGAGACTTGGCTAAATGCTGGAGTGCCAGTGTCATTCAACCATGTGACACTTTTCTGTGCCTATCTGATGGACACATTCTGTTTTATGATGCATCCATTTAAGGAGGGGATGGGAAAACATTTCACTGGAATTGTGCCTTGTACGATTTCCCTTGACAAACACAATTGATCGATTACTACAGAAAACACAATTGCTTAATGCGTACTTGGTTATAACAACACTGCAGAAACCTGTTTGCCGTTGCTTTATAACATTCATCCAAAGCCAGAGAACAAAGAGTGGGACACATTAAAAGAAACAACTTTACAAAGAAATACAATCTTTGTTTTAACTCTGCAATACATTGAACATTTGTGAAGTCCATAATATTGAATTCTGTCAGATGTTGATTTAACACTAATGGAAAGTTTGAGTCTTTAAATTGCAGTTGTGTGTTATATTTCTTTCTAATTTAAGGTAAACACAAAGAAAACAAAATATAACACATACCTGACATTTATCATGCAATTAGATTAGCAATTTTAGACGCTTTTATGTTATATAAAGTGCTTCCCAGATTTCTGTCAGTGGTATGCGAGAGTAGAGTCACACCTAGACAACTACTAATGCATCTTCCCACAACTTTAGCTCCTATTTATGAGTTCAGACATGAATCTCAGCCACCTTGTGGGAACAGGAACCTCTGTTAAGGCTCCCAGCATCACAGCTTGCTGCAGACGAACAAACGCCACAAATGGCGTGTCCAGGAAGTCCACCTCCCCCACCAGCACGTTGGAGGCCTCGGCATCTCTCGGCAACTTCTTCATGAACTTGTTCCTCAGCTTAAAAGTACAAAAGAGGAGACATTAAATGGAGGAGGACATTAAATGTTATGTTCACACCAGCAAGCTACCCAATGCAGTGCAAACTGAATTAAACAGCCTATATCAAACAAGACAATCCCCATTCAGCTCAAATACCAAACCAAGAGGGTCCCATGGTGTCTAAAAAGTAACAAGTTGTAACATGAGGTCTGTATTTCTTTGCCATTCTTTGTCATGTCGATGGTGAGATGTGTAAAGCTGGAGGTCAGACACCTGCTGAGCTCCACAGGCGCAACATTTGAACTTTAAAACGGACATTCAAGTCTTGCAATTGTGTCTATAAAGAGCTTTTTTTCTAGTTGCAACAAAAGGAAAATACCAGTGTTTTTTAAAGTACATGTTGTACCCTTTGAGCTACTAATTAATGGATAAACTGACTATTTTCCAGAGCATAGGTTACACTGGTGTGAAAATCACCTTGAAAAATCCACTCTTGCTGTGATGGTTAATATATTACAAAGGTAATCATCTTTAAATATAAGAGTTTATATATAGAGTTTACGAGACATCGTGAAAATGCTGTTATGCAATGGTTTCTCTGTGTGCAGAAGAGTTTTTAAATATTTTGTTGGATTTTAATTGCGTTAGAAGACCATTTAGGAAATTACTACTTATGCTGTTTGTGCTCCACGTAATTGAGGACTATGTGGAGCAAAAATGTCTCTTTGTTCATGTGTTTGCAAGCAAAATTGGACTGAGAAGATAGTGGCACATGAGCAATTTTATGACACAAAGAGCAACAAAATTGCACTGAATTGCCCTACAGACAACAAAACTCAAACATGCAACAGTATTTTTTCTGTAGTACTTGCACTGCTTTTTATTTGGTATTCATTAACTATTCTTCATATAATATTGTAGCATCTGTTTCATTTGTATATTAGTGTACTAAATAAACTTAATGTAAACTCTCCAGCATGAAAACAAGTTAATGTCATGTTACAAGAAGTATTACATGTTGTAATAAATGGCCTTTCAGATGCCAATTAATTCCCATTCATAGACATCAGCTTTGGTTAAACAACTAAGTCTATTTAATTGCTCATAAGTTTATGAACCCATGCTAAAGTTGACTAAAAAGAGGAATAAACAAATGATCTTTTGGAAATTGATCTTAATGACGTAATTAAAAAACATAGGAAAAATCTAACCTTTAAGGACACCAATTTTCTTTGTGTTAAATAAATGTTCTTCCATAAAATGCAAGGGGGCATAAGTATACAAACCCATACGTATGTTAAATTCCCATAGAGTCAGGCAGATTTTTATTTTTAAAAGCCAGTTATTGAATAGTATCCTGGATCCATGAAATAACTGGCCTTTAAAAATAAAAATCTGCCTGCCTCTTTAACATGATTTAAAACATAGGGGTGTGTATACTTATGCCCCATGTATTTTAAGGAAGAACATTTATTTATTTATGATACATTATTCATTCAAAGAAAATTTTGTCCTTAAAGGTCAGATTTTTCCTAATTTTTAATTAAGGGATTAAGATCAATGTCCAAAATATGTTTTTTAATTTTCTTTTTAGTCAACTTTAGCATGGTTTCATAAACTTATGAGCACCACTGTACTTTCAATCCCATTACATTTCATGCTGCAATCATTCCATATGATAAAAAAGTGGCAGATTGAGATCATAAATACATAAAACTTCAAATATAATGGATCAAACATCAAGATAAGATTGCCATGGAAAACTATTGTGTTATATATTAACCTCAAATCAGCAGAGGGCTGGCAGGAAATATGTACAAAGACACAGTCAGTGACATTATGTATTACCTCTGTGCGCTGGATGGTCACATAGAAATATTTTTTACATCAGAGTTGGTTTGACACAAGACTGAGTATCATAAAGGTTTAAAATAAACGTTCACCACTTAATTTTTATGCTTTCAAATGAGTGCAAGGATTAGATATACTGTACTTGGTACTTTGGTACCACGTTGGTCGAGGTTCCAAGGTTGTTGGAGCGGAGTCAATTCTAGAAGGTAGAGTTGAAACACTGCAGACCACTGATTGGTCAGAAAGAATACTCACAAGCGCAACACACTTTTTTTTAAATAATCAAGCTACCATCAATAGTGAAAAATGTATTCAATCATTCAAGATTTAAAAAAAAAAAAAAAAAATGGAAGTTTTAAGCTTGTTAGGTTAGATTTCTTCTATATTGTTATATTTCTGTTGTAAATGAATGTGAAATCCTGGTTTCAACCGGTTAGGAAATTGCAAGATAAAAGAATATTTTTTAACTATGTAGACTTAATGATAATGCAAGAAATGAATCAACTGTCCAGAGAACAGTCTGATGAGTTACAACATACCAAACAGAGTAAGAGTATCAGATGATGTAAAAGGTCGCTTTAAAATGAGCTTTGCCAAGATTTAAATTGGATTAGATCACTGACATCTCCTCCAATCAGAGTGACCCTACTAGTAAACAACACAGACTGTATAAATACACTAAAGAAATATGAGTCTAAGATGTTTTGTTATTCTAAAATAAATTCTGTGTCTAAAATAAGATGAAGTAGTATAACATATAGTATAACAAGTTTAACTAGGGCAAAAAGAACAATGGCTGTCTATCACTTGCCATCATCCTGCCAAAACCAGATCATGCCCTGGCAGAATTGCTGCCATCAATCTCTAAGTCTCATAAACTTGTGACCTTCAACTGGTTAGATCCAAGCTGATCCCATCCGAGGCTGTTGCCAAGAGGTTTGTCTGTAAATGATTTAAGTTAGACCTGCGTAACCACACACCCTGACCTCCAATCACTACTAATCAACATCACACCACCTTTATCAACTAAGTAAACCTGAATCTGTTCGAGTCACCCTTTATTCTGAATGAGCATGACACACAATTTTAATTATCTCAGGCATGAAATCTTTTTTTGGCTTTGCACAGTTGAGAGATGTAAAATCTATAAGATACTGAATGACATTTCCTTGTTTTTTGTGTTTGTTAAAACTGTAGTAGTGGTCAATGCTGCCGCCTTCTTAGAGAGTGTTAGCATATGTCTGAGATTTTTGCCTGCATCCCAATAGGTTGTCAACAGTTCTCATAGGGACTATTTCTTTTGGTGAAAAGTAGTTCCAATGAAAATTGGTTGCAGTTTGTTCTGTGGATTAGCGGACAGCTATGTCTCTTTCCAGAAATCATGACCTGGTTGTGATCAGTTTCACGTAGAACTTATTTAATTTCTAATAAACTACACCGGCTTGAACTGAACAAAATCAAGACTTGACACACCTTGGTGTCATAAATACATGTGCAATAATACTTGTTTATATATCTATTGACTGGGATGACTGCTGCACAAGTGTGAGAGTATTTATTTGTGTATTTATTACTTTTATATTCAGGTAGGGCTCAGCAAATTACATTGTACACAAGCTTACGCAATGACAAAGTATATTCTATTCTATTCAACCGTATCACTACATACTCATGAACAAACATGCTTGTTGTCGTGACAATGCAAGACTTAGAAATGGTGAACTAGCAGTATAAACTAATCTTCACAAGTAAGCAACGTTGGACCCATAGGGCTGGACCACAAGCCTGTTGTCCATGACGATGCTTCCCTCTCTCTTCTTCTTCTTGAGAGAAGGCAGACATCTCTACGGCTGATATCAACAACACTGGTCGGCTCACATCAAAACCTGAATGTCAATCTCCCACTTGTTTCCCACTTAGTGTGGAAATGATCATTGCATGTCGGCCCACAAAGGAAACGTCTAAATGGTATTTATAGGCTGAGTGGGTGTGGAAACACTTCAGTTTAGGAGATGTACATCCTGTCCAATTGTCTTTTTTCTACTTTGACTGTCCCACAGGAGGACTTACTGGGCCCTTTTGACCTAATTCTCTTCTCCCAGAGGCTTGGTCTGGAATGAGACCATATGAACAAATCGCTGCTGGGACCTTTAATGGCAAATACTGTAAGTCTATTAACAAGCACTGCTAAAATACTGTGTGTTTTTATCTCAGCAGAAGTGCTTCAACATCACAAACTGAAAGACTATTAAGTGCATAAATTAGATACATACAAATAATGGTTATCAATACAGCACTGACACAACACCTTCATATGACGGGGGCTTTAAAGCCAATTCAACATAACAGAAATTCCTTGATAAACACCGTGAGAAAGTCTCTCCGATATCTCCTCTGGTGTGACAGATAATCTATGACGCAGTGTATTTGTAAAGTTGTAGTAGAAATGTACTGGAAAAGTACAAATGTGTGTTTGGGTGTTCTCTTTCCATTGTAAATTAATCAGTGATTTCTGTTCGTCATTGTACCAAAGTTTCTTGGCCTACTGTAAGCACCGTCCTCGCTACAACAAAATCTCCCCTCTGACCATTAAAGGAAATATTTATTCAGATTTCTACAGACTCTCAAAAAACTGCTAAGCTGAGTAGAGATATAACATAAGCAACGTGAAAATATTTTTACACACTTGGCTGTGGCAGGTTCAGAGCAGCTGCAGCCGGCTGGCTGATGACGACAATGTACTTTTAAAAATCTTATCTCTGCTTTGAACCAGCAGCCACAGTCTGCACATGACTGGTTTCTGCACCTCTACAGTGGATGAAGCTACATCCAGCTAACACGTTACTTTTGCAATGCCAGCCTGCATCGACCTGTACTTGAAACGCATTTGCTATTTGAGACATGTCATTTCAAGTAGACTGTTAGATATACTGTATGATTTACCTTTATTTTCTGCCTGTGACTGGAATAATGAATTCCTATGCTTTTTCAGCCTGATAGTTACTATAATATTTATATAGTAGTAAGTGTATTTTGCATCCATAAAACCTGGCTTTAATAATGGGTACTGAGCCAAAAAAAACTACTCAAATAGCAATTTAATTAAGTTAAAACTTTTTAAAAAATGTTTCACTGATTTATCTGATACTCTTACAATAATTCTCGTGGGAAATTTTCAAACTTAGATCACATAGAGAAAATAGTGCCTATCAAAACCGGTCATAAATATTTTAATATTTGAAATTTCTGATAACAGACTCATCCACAGAAAGCCATCAGTTTCATATTCCAAGTAAGCAGTGCCCATAGACTTTAATTGAGAGCTCATCTCTGGTAACTGCAGTGTAGAAACACTGTAGCAAAATAATTTAGAAACCAGATGAGGATAACAAATATTGAATTCCACTAGTAAATCATCAGGTTGACTCACCTGCTCTTTTTCCGGTTTGTCAGAAATGTCGTTCATGCTGCTGGAGGTCAGGTTCCGGTGAGTTGTGGTGGGACTATCTGTTAAAACATATCAACCCTTTGTGGTTAAAGCAGTTTCACCTTCACCAAGAACTGAATGGGAAAAAAAGGATGGCACAGACGCAAGAAAAGACAGTGGCCCAGACAGTTTGCTCCCCATGCAGCACCGAAAAGAATAACAAGGCAACAGCGATCAAAAGCATAAAGAGATTTCAGCCACCATTAACTTACATCTACTAAAAAAAGACTCAAGCCTACAGCAGAGGACAAATACTTGATGATTACTGGTCAAGCAAACTTTGAAGTCAATAAAAACATCTGTCACTCCAATGTTCACTGACTGAAAGGGACAGTAACTGGTTTAGCCACCAGCCAAAACTAATAGGTATAAATTCTCCTTCGTTCCCTCTGCTATCTCTCTGCTCAACTCTGGAAGGAATAGGTAATCTTCTGCACACTGGGATTTAAATTTTGAATTTTGTGGTATTTATTTCCCCATTTGGTCTGTATTTTTAATTGATATTGTTGTCTTTGTCATGTATGTCAATGTCTTTGCTACTGCAGCAAAATGAATCGCCCCTCGGGGACAAATAAAGGTCTTGAACTTGAACTAGGTACAATCTGCTGAAAATCTTAAATCAGCCAGAATAATGCTGTTCTATTTAAAGTCATAAGTCAGCAATTTCTAGTCTGACATTCTCAGAAAGCACCTAAAATGTTTTCTCAGATCAATAAGTACAGCCTCCTCTAAAAGTTGGAACATATTTGCTGGTATAGAACAATCTCTTAATACAACATTGCGTTTTAAATGTGTTGTAAGGTATATTATTTAATGCCCTCAGCGCCAAAAATCTTTTACTTAATTCAAATCTCATATTACAAAGCAGTTATTAATTGGTACACTACATTCTACAACTATTCTAACTTGTTTTGTGCATCCTTAATACACAATCATGAGCTTTACTGTTTAGAATATCTGATCATCTTACGGTGTCTATCTTTCCCATCATAGTCTTCCACTAAGCGCAGGTAAACATCAGACTGATTGACGCTCTGCTGACTTTTGGTTTAAGCTCGTCAACTCCATTAGATTCATCAGAGACCTGACAGAAGAACGTGACCTTACTTCAGTGGTGGAGCGGTCAGGAATACAAGACTGTGTACAGAGCGGTTCAAAAATCAACGAGAGCAAATTCTGATGCCACTGTAGCCTTTCGTACATCTGCCTCCTGAGGGTTGTAGGTAATAACATGCTTGTCAGTATGATGCAGCCAGTATAAATGATTCAATCGTAGTACTTACATAGAGTAGATACAGTAATAAAGGGGAAAAAAACTAAATTTAAGGGAAATACATAAGGGATCAAAAATAAAATCTTAGCCAAGTATAGTTTTTGAGACAGGACTAAACACTATTCAATGCCACTACTTTATTAAGCACTGCTAGTGCACTTGACACATTGGGTCTGAATGACATGTGACATTTACACTAGTTTTGTGACTACGTTCAAACTGCAGCTGAAACTTTTCCACTTCTGACATTTTTCACTAACATGTGACGTTTTGAAAGAAAGAAAAAGCCACACAGTCACATTTTCCAAATCCTGTCTGAGTCACATCGATTGGATATGTGCTGCAAAGTGAGATACTGAGGCATTTGACGAAAAAGTATAACCCTGTGCTGCGGTTCAATACTAAAAAAAATTACATCCCGTCTTTCATAAGGACTTAAAAGACAACCGTGGTGCGTCATAATTATGCAACGGCGAATTTTATTGACATGGGTCTGCTGTGGTGAAACTACAATGTTCCAAAGATGGACTACTAAAACTGTGTTCTTACCATGTTGTTTTATGCAGGCTATATTAAAAAATATTACTTAATTACCAAGGTTGGAATTGAACTCAAAAAAAGGAATAAAATGTGACATTAGAAATGGTTGCTCACGCTAACCCTCATGTCCACTGATGTTTATTGACATGTATCCTAAGTAGTACAATTGTAATTGTGGCAAAGGAACATCCTTTAGTAAAGGATGGCCGGTGGTCTGCAGTGTGAACGTAGCCTGAGTCCAGTGAACTTACTAAGCCAGTCCATGCTGGTACTCCGTTGGCTCTGCAAGTCCTCCATTGATATGTGACCCGATAGGCAAGTCACAGAGCTCCCAAGAGGACTACGAGCTTTTAGTAGCAGCAGTAGGTTATCAAATCCAGGGAAGCAGTAAAAGGAGGAAAAAGAGATGGAAGGGAGAGATGATAGACAAGCCCACTGAGCCAAAGCAAGACATTTGTTAGGAAAATCAAGTGGTTAAAAGATATGTAAAACATGATTTATCTGTAATTTTACAAGCTGTGCAGAAGAAGGAAAGTAAGAGGAGTGGCGCCATAAATCAGGACCATGGGTCATTGGACAGTAGTCAAACTGTATTTTATTAAACTTGAGGATGCACTTTATACTTGTAAGGTTATCATCAATTAATGATTATCAGTGAAGCACTTTATCGGAGTACTGTGACACTGATAAGAGCCTAAGGCTTTTCATGAGATGAGTTTCCATTTGAAAAGAGTCATAAACCGGTTTCATAAATATGATAACAGTTAATAAATAATTTCACTTTCCAAAGACCCATGTCTGGACACATATTAATAACATTGTCAATACAAGAAAACATCTTATGTTACTCAAAGTGTTACAGTTTAAGGATTAACACACTGTTGTTAAGGCCAGTTACATTTGGGTGCATTAGAGCTGTCACTTTACTTAAATCTCACCACTTTAGAGACTAATGGAATATTCTGTTTGCTGCTGATTGATAAGGTTTAATAAGGTTTTTATTTGCAGCTCTGTGCTGCTGCCTGTGGGAAATATTAATTAGTTGTTCATTTCAATTTAATTTTGTAACAATACATTTTAATGGGTCTTATATGCAGCATACAGTAGATTGATATTAAATGCATTTATTACAGCAACTACAATTCTATTAAAATGGCCAATAGAGCCATTTTCTATAGTTTTATTACTTGACTGCTTTTGTGGACATGAATTTAAATTTAGCTTTCTTCGTAATAACTTCCAGTAAAGCAAAGTGACAGCCCACCCTGTGTGATGACAAGAGGTCTTAAATTCTACTGTTAAAAAACATGAATTCTCAGAAATGTCAATATTAAAAGTTAATGAAGTGAGAATAATATGAACAATTATAATCAAACTCAGATATAACCTCAGATATTCTGACTGCAGTAATTATAATCGCTCAAGTTCTCTATCTAAAGTCATATCTTATCAAAATTTGAAATCAGTTTTATGATAGGTTTCGGTGAGTTGTGCCTTAGCCTTGGACTTCTCACCCACTCATAAATTCACACACTGAACTTAATTCTTCAGTGTCGAAATTTAGAGCTTCAGTCAGTTTGAAAGCTCCACAGGTGCGGATCACTTAAGTCTCTGTGAATGCAGTTAGTACAGTATCCTACAGTGAGTATGGTAAAAGTGTTAGAGTAATAAAACCAAATGTTTGTGATGAGTTAGCAAAAGACTTCTGCAAACTTTAGTTTTACTAGTTGAATGATGGGTTTAGTGAGAAAGTAGTAGAACTATAGTAGCACTAATATAATATTCCCAAGTATACAGTAAGGGCCAAAACCTCTAATAAGGTCTCTAAAATGTTTTTCAGCATCTAAGCTGGTACTTTATTAAATTTATATATATATTCTATATATATATTCTAAAGCTACACTGTCACTACTTGGAGTTTTGAAAGCACTGAATTGGAAGTCGCTTTGGATAAAAGCATCGGCTAAATGGCATGTTAATGTAATGTAATATAATGTACTGAGTGCCACATTAGTGGGTTTATGCAGAGGAGGGCAGCAGTGTGTCCTTTATCGCACAGTGACATTCCCCACTGACCTAAAAACTCACTGCACACCTAATTTGAGATGACAAAAAGGTGATTAAGGTATGTACAGCTAAATGCACGATAGAGTAAATTAGCTGATTTGTTGTTGTTTTTTTACATCATTTAGAAAAAGAAGACTGCACCAAACTGGCATCAGTATTACCATTTTCCTGGTTGGAAAACAGCCTACTTGCACTGGAGACCGTCTTGCCGATGTCAGCCAGAGAACGCAGGTTGGACTTCTTGGTCTGGTGACGATGTTTCCGTAGCAACGTGTACATCACTTTGTCCTTTAGGTCTGCTTTCAGCTGGCCAATCTCTATCTGGTTGTCAGTGATCATCTCTGAATATGCAGAGAGAGGGAAGGTAAGGAAGAAAGAGGGTAAGGAAATCAGATTTTAGTCTTTGGTGGGAAGAAAGTGTAACCACACTGAATCTAGACATAGTAACTACATCATTTCATCCAAAAACAATCAGAATCCAACAAGATGTTTTACAATGGTTAGTTCGTCAAACCAACAGTTGAAAACCCAAATGTATTCAATTTATAATGACATTAATTTGAAAATAGCCAATATCAACTTGATATACAGCATAATAAGTTATCAGAAGATTTCTGTACATTTGCCAATTGTTTCATCACTTAACTAGATTGTTACAGGAGTTCATCAAGGTTTCATTTGGAGAACAATTGGAGATAAAAAAGAGCTTTTTCTAAAGTTCTGAGGAGCAACAATAACAAACAACTGAAATGAATAAATAAAACCAAATTTGAATTATGCTGTTATTTCATGTAAAGTTTTCATTGGGAGTCTTTTTTATCTTCATACAACATTTTACACAACAGCCTTAATTTAGCAATAACTCAGAGAAAATAACTAAGTCTACATAAAAAAAGAGTCTCTTCAATCATGTAAGGATTAAATTAGTGCCACCCAGACTGTAATGCTCCTTTATGAAAGTCTTCCTGTCATTATGAAAGGGCTCAATCAAAAAGGGCCTTGCCTATTCTTAAAAAGAAGGTCAGAAGCCTGAATGCTGCAGCCTCGGGGAGTGTCTCTTCTTGTGGAGGAGTGCTGTTAATGGCCCATCAGTCAAGGCGACTGGCCTCAAAGCAAGAGGACCAGCTCCGCTCGGCCTGTACTGTCCATGCAGCACACTCAATTACTTCACATGAATCACTCCAAGTGGTAACTCTTCCTCCTGCTCCCTCATGCAGACACAAACGAAGAGGGTTGGTTGTTCTTAAATTAGGATGTTTTGTGTGACCATTTACAAACTACAATTTGAGTGGCTCAGTGTTCAAATAAAATACAGTTTAAGCTGGACTTGACTCAGAGCTCTGACCTTTTGCTACTAAAGCAAAGAAGAGGAAGGAAACTTCTGAGCCCTGTGTGCGATGCCTCAATTCATAAACCTGCACGCAACACTACAGAGCAGCTCTGCATACAGTATACTGTTCATCACGGAGCAGACAAAATCAAACTGGCAGACGGGTTCTCTGCTCACCTTCGTCACAGTCATTGTATAAAAGTGGGGGGAAAAATACTTGTACACACATCTAAAAAATGCTTGCATAATTGTAATATTCACTGGAAATGAGTTATCATACATTAAAGCAAAATCTTTCTAAGAACATAATAGTGATCAGACTGTTTTGTATAACCAGGTATCCACTCATGGCAATTAAATTAAAGTTAAAAATCCAGTTTCTGTAAGGTTATGTTTAGGCACCTTTAAAGCACTTGGTTGAGAAAAGAAAAACAAAGGGGAGTAATACTCAGCCTGTGTAAACAGTTTTTAATGTCTTGGCTCTGTTTGAGTATCGTCAAGTCAGCGAAAACTTAAGTCATTTTAGTTTGGGCTTAAAGAGTCAAGTCAATTATTAAAAACAAAAACACTAACTTCCTGCTGATGACCCCCAGTCTCCAGTGTAAAAACCATGTGCTTAAACCCAATAATAATACCGTCTACCTTCCTGAATTGTACCTTAACCTAAACATTGTCTGCCATTACATGTCCTCACAAAACATACTTGCCAATGCCAATTAGCTTTACTCTACAGTGCCCCCAAGGTGAAAAAAAAGAAGAAAAAAATCATGTACTGGGGGCCAAACACTTTTGTGAGATCTTGACTGTGATTTGCAAGATATTGAGTTTTATTTGCAAGTTCTTGCAAATCCAACAAACAATAAGGCTAACCTAGCTAGTATCTAGCTAGCTAGTAGCATGACATGATTACATCCCCTTGCTTGTCTAAATACAGTCATCATTTATTTTGATAAGCATTACTAATTACATGCCAAAAAGAAGTGTTCTAATGTACAATGTCGTTCACTGTTAATATCAATAGCGCTAGTTTGTGTTGTCATAGCAACATGCTCATTCATGAGCTTCTTTCTTGTGTCTCTTACAAGTACAGCTAGTTCGTTCTCTTAATACAGCCATGGTATAGCTAGCTAGCTATGTGGCAAACTCATTAACTTGAACAGTAAACAAACAGTAAATTGTGTTTTCATTGTTCCTGATTGTTTACATGCGTATTAAAATAAACGATGGATGTATTTAGACAACCAAGGAGATATAATCATGTCATGTTACTAGCTAGATACTAGCTAGTAACATGACATGATAGCTACAAAGGTTAGCCTGCAGTCATTGACATAAACATTGTCCATTATAACACTTCACTTTGGTAAGTATTAATTTGTAATGCTTATTAAAATAAACGTTTGATGTATTTAGACGACCAAGGAGATGTAATCATGTTGCGCTAGCTAGCTAGATACTAGCTAGTGCGTTAGTTAGCTAGGTAGGTTAGCCCCCTTGATTTGCAATAAAAACTAAATATCTCACAAAAAGAAAGTCAAAATTTTCATTTTTCCTTTAATTCCCCCCCCCCCCTCCATGTCACCTGGGGGGCTCTGTATTACTCAAATTTAAATACAATTTATATAGTTACAGATATAACTTGATAAGTAACCTGCAGCCAACCTACCAACAACCTGAGGTAGAGTAGAAGCTTCCATGTCAAGCATGATGGTGCCTTTCTCTATGCACGTCCGGAGTTCAAAAAGGCTATGTAAGGACAGCGTGGCCACGTGTGGTTTACTCCAGCGTTCACCTCCTTTCTCTACCTTCTCCTCAAACTTGATCCACCTGGCGGAATGAAAAAGGGGAGAACAATGACTGGATAACACTGGGAACTCCAGACAGCTATAGGCAATAACAGAGCATACAAACAAGGTTGGATATTACTGTACTTACAGTATGGAAGTGCAATTCAGTACATCAAAGAAGGATGAACTAACTTACTAATGGTGATCTTGTGGCATCACACTACATTACAGGCCCAAACAGCATATCAACATGCCAAGAAGTCAATGCACACATAAATATTGAAATAACTGAACTGAATTTATTCCATTAAAATGTGATATACCTTGAATAAAGTTGGGTCACACAAGCATGAGTTGATGCTAATTTTACCAGTTTTAATGTAAATATGACTGCACAAATGCAATTCACATACAGTATGTAGCCTACTGTATATATGTTATCTATGTCCACATACAGTAGAGGCTCTGTAGCTGCATCTAAAAATCGAATGTGTTACAGGTGATGAATTGTCAAATGTTTATATATTTAAAAGGCAATATGATCAAGTAAATGGTAAAACAAAATGTTCCTTTTACTACTTGCAGTAAATATTAGCATTAGCAATTTAAAACTGTCTCTTATCAATCATGTCATGCTGTTTATTGTTGAAGGCTCACAGACAGTGGCAGACAGTTGTATAAGAAAATGCCTGTTGAAGGTCTATGACCGTGCGTGGGAATTAATTTTTTTCTTTAGTTTATGGTTAAGATAGAATTATCAGTTGTGAACCCATATTATCATTTCTATTTGCTTTATGTATATTTTTAATCACACCCCCCTCCCTCAGAATCAGAGAGTTGAGAAACTGAACTGGTACTGAGAAGTTGTTTCTATAGCACGGTTTTATTTGGCCAGTTTTGGCTGCCAAAATTGCACTTGGGATACAGCCAGCACTACCCAGCACTTGTGAGATCTTTTATTCATTTTAAGTTCACTGAGTGCTCTTGGTGAGACATTGAACAGGTCCTAATCTCTGCAGTTATTTGCAGAATAATAAGTTTTACATGAAAGATGCAGGATTGATTTATTTCACCTTATGTAAGCAATATATAAGCATTTATTAAATAACGTAGACTTTTTTTGAAGGGTCAGGAACTATATTCCAATTAAGTTTTTTTTAACCTTGCTAAACCACATATAGATTGCTTGTACAATTTTATTGAGGTACTTTAGTTGAAACTCTTTCTTGTGGACATTTTCCCCATCACTTTTACCCTATGTGGTTGAGAACCTGTCTTTGTAATGTGTTTGTCTTTTTTTCTTTATGGTATTTGTTCTTATTGTGTAAATTGTAGCACTGAATAAACACTTGTAAAATGCATATTGTAAGATTGACAATACATTATACACTTGACCTTGTCGTTTTTTATGATTAGCTTGGTTTTTGCAGATGGTTGGCATGACATGATTAGAAACACAATTCCTAAACCCTAGTTGTTAGAATGCCTAGTAATGCTCCCAATGGGTAGGTAACCTGTAGTGCCAGCTACTTAATTTTGACATTATGACACAATAATTTTTATTTTTTGGAAGACTGAATGCATGGAAGTAGGGTTGAGTGGTTGTAAGGCATGTACGGGTGAACAGAAGAAATAGGATGGATGGCTTTTATTTTATTTAAATTTGTAATTGTATTAATTATAGAATAAATAAAAATACAAATGAAGTATAGAAAATGGTAATTTCTAATCTGCAATTTGTAATTTGCACAGCTCTTTGAGTAGCCCATTGTTTTTGTATATTTGTCTTTTAATTGTTTTAACCCTGTTGTTGTTGTGTGTCTGTTGTACCTCTTGCAACAACTCAGTGTCCAAAACAAACTTTTCCTTAAGGAGACAAAGATACTTTGACTTTGAATAAAGCCCATCTGTACTAATTGTTCACCAATCTCATCAGAAGCTGGCCAAATGTATCATCAGAACTTTGCCCTAAAAAAGCCCCAGAGTAGAAGTAAAAGCACTTTTAAAGTAAGAAAGACTTCTTCAGGAAAGTTCCTCTGCAAATCATTCATCCAACAGTGAACACAAATGTAACTTCTATCTGAGGCACAATTGGTCAGAGGTTAAGATAACATTTAAACTCATTTTAGAGCCTCACACAGCACCCAAGGGATCCAGTTTCCTCATGAGAGAGCTTCACTCATCCAACAATAATGATGCATAAACAATCAGCCCATCTCTATCCCATCCCACAAAGGACAAACCTGTGAATCCCTTTGAGCTTATGACGCTCCAAATTCAATGCACACAGCAAATCACCTGATGTCTGAAGAACAGATTTTAGACAAACTAGCTGAAGTTTACAAGTGTTTGTTTAGTTATTTGGCTGTGTAGATTATTTTGTCTTTTTTAGTTTTCACAATCAACTGTGTTACTGTGCAGTTTTTAATGAGTGAGTGAAACATCATTACATAACTGTAGGGGCGCATTCAGGAACTTGGAAAGGAACCCCCCCAAGTCTGAGACTGAGATCTTTACCTGGCCGTCTCCTTCCACTCCATCTCCTGTCCATCCACTGACAGCAGCTCATCCAACTCAGTGAAGAGTTGTGGGGGTGCCGGGCCGTCATCCTCCTCACCGAGGATGAAGCGGATCCTCTCGGCTGCCGGCGAGACTGCGGAGAGAGGAAAAATACTGCGGTTCATAGGCTGGCAATGGTGCCCATTGGGCAAGGGTTTGGGCACTGGCTTCCCCTCCTCAGCTGGACCCTTCCCGTTGACCTCAGGAGGAGGTGGAGGTGGAGGGATTTTCACCATGATCTCTTCTTCTTTCTCTTCCGTGCACTCTTCCTTTTCCTCCTTCTCCTCTTGGTTATTGTTGTTGTTGGACATCTTTAAAACCTTAGTGACCCCCCTTTACTCTCCAAATCCACAGATAACAGTCGGCAAGCTACACAAGCTCACCAGTGTCCCAAAGCAGCAGCTAGACCCTCATTAAAGTCTTGGTTGGAAGTGACATCCAGTCTCAGTTGCCTGCTCCTGCACTTTGTGGACCAGGTAGGTGGGGGCCGATGGGTTTTAGGGGTTCCCTCAGTGACAGTGCCCCCACAGCTAGCCCCTACTCGCTCTCTGCCCCCCTTCACTGTTCAAACAGGCCTTCGCCATTGGACCTCCAGCCTTGGCAAGTTGCCCTGGAGCCCCGCATTAACAATTAGGAAATGGCCACAAACTGGCCTATTCTTTAGCAGAGGCTGAGCTTTCCTTCCCAAGTCTTCTCATTTAAATATTTAGAGAGCAACACAAACAGAATTTCAACAGGATTGATTTGTGAATGATACTTTACAGCTCTATTTAAACATGTTGCAAATGGTCAACCCGATAATAGCTTGTTACAAGTGAAAACAATATTTAAACTTTGAATGGAGAGTCCTCAAACAATCACTACCCCCTTTCATGATAGCAGACCCATGCATGTAGAAAAGTGTACACTAAGATTATTTTCATCAGCAAACAGCCACACAAGATCAGTGCATGGGGCATCATAATTAGAAGTACTGCTTGGTTACGGAAAAATCTCACATAAATGGAACGATAGCAGCTCTGCTCGAGGCCTGAGTCTGCTAATGTAAAAAATATTCAACCCGTTTTCACGTTTTTTGAAGATGATTGATTTAAATTCCGTTTTTGAAATAGTATGCTAAAAACAGTTCTACTGCAGCTCCAACAATGTGCACGTACGCCAATTTAATTTTGAATTAAGATTCCTTTGACAAGCAAATACTGCTTAGCCAAACCTTGGCCAATAGACATTTTGTAATACCATTAATGAAGGCTAATCTCAATGTTAAGGCCCTGGATGGGGTTGCACCAGTTATTCATAAATCCATTACTAAATTTGAATGTAAAGTCCTTTCTAAGTTCTTAAAAACTACCAATGGGTACTACTACTGCTACCACCACTTCTACAACTACACAGTATATTGATGGTGTGATGTGAGAACTTGGTTCCCTATTTAAGGGAACCTGTAATATTTAACTTTGGAACATCAAAGCAAACCAGTCGTTTTCTAAATGTTTTCTAAAGTGCAGAAACACATGCATCAGTTCCTTTAAAACTTTATGTTAAAAAAGAGCGTAACTCCTATGATAAAATGTACTAAATGTATAGTAAAGATAACTTTAATCATTTTTAAATAGTCTGTTATTGGCCTAACTTGCTAAAATATATTGTATTGCTCTATGTGGCAAAATGACGTATGTTTTGTTTTCTTTCAATCTTTGTGAGGACCACTTGGAGTTCTAGGCCTTTTTGGAGAATCAGTATTGTCTGGTCCCCGTGTATTCAAAAGCTTATTGAGGGTTAAGGCTTGGTTTTAGGGTTGGGGTTAGAATTAGGTTTGGGTTCAGGATATGTGCATGTACAGTAGTTGTGATGGTTGAGGACAATATTAAAGGGGGAACACCAACTAAATTAAGAATTTCAATATGTTATTTCCATGGCCTAGAAAATCTCAATCAATATTTGTAAACATGAGCTACTCTCAAAGCCAGGAAGCAGAGAAGTAAGTCTTAAACTTGCAATGTCATCAACAGTGATGGGAATAACACTAACAGCGTTACTTTTTTCAGTAACGAGTAATCTAATTGATTACTCTTACCATCTTAATAACGCTGTTACGTTACTGCTGAAAAATATGCCGCATTACAATAACTGAAGCTGTTTGTTGTTTTTTTCCATCAGACCAACTTGATCTCTGAGCCGCATAAATACTGACGATTGGCTGAGAGTAAAATTTCATGGTAAGCCAATCAGAGGTACAGTAGAGTTGGGCGGGTGTTGGAAAGCATGCATAGTCGGAGTCATAACCCAACGAACAACACATGTCAGTCAATGAGAGACAGGTATGGCATTATGAAATTGGGGGGGGGGGTATGTTTTCCTGCTAAAGATTTCCCACCGTGGTCAGAAAACATAGGCACTATGACTCTAGAGTGGCTACTTGCTCCAAAGCTAATTACTGTCACTTTCTCACTTCTCCCTCGCTTTATCACACACACACACACACACACACAAAAGTATAAACATCAGGCCACTTACATTATTTGCACTGCAAAGAGTGTATATATTTGTTATTTATTTTTGCTATAGTGCTTAACAAGCATTATTTAATTTTGCTCAGTTGTGGCCTGTTGAGTGGGAAATAAATATCAAAAGTTCCAAAACATCTATTGTAATTTGTATCGATCCACTATATAAACATAATATCTATGTACATGGAATTTGATTGGAGGCACTTTGTCCCACAGAAACATTAAAATAGTTTAGATGTGTGTACATTGTTTCTGTTAATAATGTATTGAATTTAGTGTCCATTTCATTATAATATTCATATTTATGATAAATAATTGAACATGCACATGGATTTTAAATTCCATTAAAGAGGGGTGGAGGTGGGGTCACATTTGAGCATTTAAAAATCTAACTAGTTACTTTTAAAATTTGTAACTGAGAATCTAATTTAGTTATTTTTACTAGTAACTGTAACTAATTACTTTTTAAGTAACTTGCCCAACACTGGTCATCAAGTATAAAGTCTAGAGCTGCTCCATAGACAATTAATGAGAGACTGATTTTGTCAGAATGTCTTCATTCTAATTTTTCAGTTCTAAAAAAGAAAATGTACCCATATACTCAGAACATTCGCTTGGATGCTCGCAATGTCATCTTTAACATCTTTCCCAATTCCTAGTCCATGAAGCAATTGCAGATTTTCTATTTGACAAAATAATGTGTGTGTGTGTGTGTGTGTGTGTGTGTGTGTGTGTGTGTGTGTGTGTGTGTGTGTGTGTGTGTGTGTGTGTGTGTGTGTGTGTTTGATCAGAACAAAGCTGCTTGATCTGATTACATAACAGCTTGCTGATACTGTGGCACCAGAGAGTTGACCATCGATATTGAATATATTAAAATTTGACCATTTTTATTACAGAACTGCAGTTATTTAGTGTTACACTCTTACTCTTGCCATAGAAACCCAGAGAAAAAAAAAAGTTTAGCATGCTCTGGCAGAGTGACCACCCACGTGGTGAAATGGGACATTATCTGTGCTGCTGTTCTGCTCTTAAATGAAGAATTTATTAAAATATCTGCATCACAGAGGAAGGATAATTATCCAGTGTAAAGTCTTTAACTGGACTTTTCTTTGCAGGTGAAATTCAGGCATCTACACACACACACACACACACACACACACACACACACACATTCATTCATTCAGTAAGTCAGTCAGTCAGCCAGCAGTAAGTGATCAAACTGAAAATGAGGTGAAGGCCTGTAATTTCCCCCTATTGTGTTTTCTGCAGCACAATAACAACAGCATGTACGAGCCAGACAAGCAGCTGTAAGATTACTAGGTGGGGGATAAACTGTCTGCTGGCACACACACACACACACACACACACACACACACACACACACACACACACACACACACACACACACACACACACACACACACACACACACACACACACACACACACACACACACACACACACACACACACACACACACACACACACACACACACACACACACACACACACACACACACACAGCAACTAGCTTAAGTCGCAGCCTGTTTAAGAACACCTTGGGTGGAATAATTTACATGTGCGTTTCACACATTTAGCTGACACTCACATCCATGGCAATTTACTCTGATTACAGTAAACATTTAAAACAAGTTTAAATACCTATATGGCAAAATTGCATGCAAACAATAGCAAGCAGTGCAATGAAAAGGTCTGTAGCCTCAGGGATGTAGGCTCACATGCTGCTGTATTCCTTAAATGTGCATAGAGTTAAAGAAGTGGTAAACAGATAACAGTAAAACCAAGGAAGTACAAGTGTTGTCTTTCTAAAGAGCAGGATGAAATATTTTACCATAACAATTGTAGTAAGCAATTGTAGTAAAACAATCCCCACATATAGATATTATATTTTTTTTTTGTTTCTTCCCTATGAAAACAAGCTAAATAAATCCTGCTGAAAGGTACAATATATCATAGCAGAAATTAATTTTGGCACAAGATTAGGAAAAGCTACACAGTGTTTACAGCTGGATATTCTGTACCTTTCTGTGTGCTTAAACTACAGCCTTTATATTATAATATTACTAATAACAGCTATTACTGATTACAGGTTGAAATTTAGCATTCACAATATTTCATGATAAAGGAATGAGCAGAAACTGAATGAGGGAAGAAAGAAACAGGTTTTCATGGCAAAACTCCTGTCGTGGGTCAGAAATATGTGTAAAAACATTTTTTAAATTGAATTCTATGAAGCGTCTTCTTATACACAGTGGGCATCTAAAGCTGTCAAGATTTTATCCAAGAGAGATAACTTCTAATTCTTCATTAGAGAAACTGATGTTTTCTATCCATGCTGTCCAGCAAAAAACTCTAGCTGGTATAAAGCACAGAGTTGGTGCTGGGAGAAAGTGTGAGGGTGGGTGAGAAGGGTTAGCGGGTGAGGCACAGTGCAGAGCGAAAGCAAAGAGGGGTGAGGGCAAGCACAAAATGAAATCCCATCGTTCAAACGCAATTTCAAAGCTCTGTGTGCTCTAGCCAAGAGCCATGGCCATACAAAGAGGACTTTGTCCTAGAAGCAGAGGCTCATGGGATAGGGGATGGAGAAAGAATGCCCGCTGCCTGGCAGAAAGCTTAGTGTGACTGCCACTAAAGGCCTGGTTAGTCCCACTCTTGACATGCATCCTACACAAATACCGTCCATCCCCTCTGACCTTTTCGGAAAACTCAGTACAGTATAAGGCTACACAGGGGCTAATAGCACGTTCATTGTTTGTGACTGTACATGCAGTGATAATGCAACGCCGCATCACTCACTCAAAGCAAAGAGGATCACTGAGAATACAGGAAATGTTTTCCATGCCACAAAGTCTGATGTTCAGTATGCAGGGCAGCTAGCATCACAGGCAGCGGACAGGGTTTGAATGCAGAGTAACACCCAGAGGGTGATTCATTGAAAAGCACAGTATTTATACTCAGACCTCCTAGCTCTGGTATTTTGTTGTGATAGCTGAAGTGGGCAGGTTCCGATGAGAATGTAACAAACACCAGCTGGGGGATACAACCTAAAACTAAACTATCTCTTTGCTGTCTGCATGTGTCCTGAATGTATAGTCACATTTTCTCTGTGCTTTCTCTGCAAACAGCCCAATGCAACTCATCATAGCAGGGTCAAGTTTAAGAGTGATTCTAAGTTTGTCCATAAAAGTAGTCTGGCTATCACAGGACCAAGACAAGCTCAATAGATTTGAGATTGAGTCTGGGGAGTCTGCTCTGTATTTTCTCTACACAAGAGGCGTGACCAACGGGTGTCAATATGACTCTGTCCGCAGTTGGATAGTCCTTCAACCAATCAGACGATACAGTACAGTGGCTTGCTACTTGCTCAAAAGCACCTGGCAGTGTGAAATGGCCCCAGCTATCAATCCACATTCCTTACTTTGGTCCGTATGGGGACATGAACCAGTGATCCTCCGGTTCCCAAACCAACTCCCTACGGACTGAGCTACTGCCACCCCCTAATTGCAACACAGAATCAATAGAGATATATGGGCTGTGTAAAGCCTAATTAGAGAAAGTGTTTAACAATACAAAATCAAAATGTTCACTAATTAAAGAGAATGAGTCTGGTAAATGAAAATGAATTAGAATTGACTGTCTGATTGTCTGACGAGGGGATGATAAGATTTACCAGAAGATGTACTTAAAGACCAATCTGCAACAGTTCAGACATGGTATTCAGACTATACTTAAAGGAGTTTAACAGAAGAAAACCTCTTTTGGTGTCAACCTTCAGCTGATGGCAACAAAGAAACATCCAATGTCAGACTAATGTTGAAAGTGATTCGGATGAGGCAGGTGGACAGAAAGTATAGGTATAATGAAAAAGTCAAATGTGTGGCTGGTTGTCAATCTCCTACAAGCTACTATGTGATCATGCGTGGCCTAAAATCTTAATACAAAGCCATTTTATTGAAGTCACTGTCTAGGATGGAGAAATAATTTTGATTATCTTTTTCAATTGCTTCTAAAATGTATTATCTTGGTTGTTTGCAGCAGACCATAAGCAAAAAGAAGGACATGTACACAAGAACAAAGGGATGAAGAAAGGCTGTGGATATGATGTGTTGGGGGACATTGTTGATCTAAGAGTCAATCAATAAGGATTAACTTATAACAATAACTCATGTCCAGAAAGATGTAGAGTTAAACAAATTGATGGCCTTTCAAAAGGTTTAAGTAGTTTATCCAATCAATATCCACAGACCTTTTCTACTGATACAATTATTTTTTCCAATGACACTGACGAATATCTCCAACAGTCTGTTGCTCTGTAGACAACCTAGTCTCACAACTCCAGACCTAATTTGCACTGAGCAAGCAGGGGAGAAGATTTTACACAACCTTCCATCACGTTGTGATTTGTGAAAAAGATGTTAATAATCGTTTTAATTACTTATATCAACCAGAAGGGAAGGCCAATTAACCTTATATATAAAATATATGCTTTATTACTTATTGTAAACAGTTTGGATCCTTCCTTACTTTCAAAGTGATAGCTGTAAATGTTGAAAGTTGTAAGACATATTACTGTTGGCATGTGAAAGCTGAGTAGCTCCAAAAGATCCACTTTGTCAAACAACCAGGTTTCTACCTCGACCTTTGGATTTATCTTATCAATTTTGAAAGTATTCATATACATCTCAGGATGTTTCTTTCAGTTCTGAGAGAAGCAGGCATCCTTCAAGTGAAGCAAAGACATTAAAATGGAGATACAGTCACACAAAAAAAAACTGAATACATCACAGCAGTCTTAGCTTGCTCTGTCTGACTTTGGGAAATTAAACCCATTTGTATAAGTACCAAGTTTCTAAGTAATCTTTATAATCCACTTGGAGAGAATATTTAAACCTACTAAAAAGGAGAGGGGGGAAGCTTTGAAAAAACATGCTTATCAAAATAAGAAGAGGTCAAATGACCCTGCAGTGGACACTCATGTAACCAGGAGGATATACTTTCAGTCCCTGCAGCGTCCATCTGACCAAACAAGAAGATTTCAGTCCAGACAACAGACAAGGGCCTTCCCCCTGTGGGGACAGCCATGATTCCCAGAGACAGTAACACTGATGAAGGCAGTGAATAACAGTAGGACATTAGGTATACACTGCATGCCTGTCAATTTTTGCATGCCTGACAGATTCCAGTTTTAATTGCACAAATATTTCTGAAAGACAACGCTTTTAGAGTTCTAAATGTCAGTTTGGGACAGGGTTGGACTTTGAAGTGGAAAACAAAGACATAATAGTCTAAAATCAACAACAAGAAAATACAGACAACCACTATAACTATTGGCTGCATTAAACCATCTTCGGGGCCATTCAGACAGATCAGCCTTTCCAGAACACAAAAATATTTCTATGAACAAAGAGGTTGTACTGAAAACTTGCTTTATCTATCACCTGTGTACTTTAATATCTTGTCCGTTTTGCAGTAGTGTAGTGGTTCAGTCTGGGAGTCGAGGTCTACCAAGGATAAATCAAAGCAGGATAAATCTGAGGGGTTGCGAGACCAATGGAAAATAAGAAGAATAAAAGAATAATCTCTGCTATACAAGTTTCAACTTTACCTATAAGCCTCTAAAACTATTAAACTGAAACAGCATGTAACGTTGGGTTGGACGATATGAGAAAAATATGCACATGCACATGTGATAACGTTGGTGAATATCACAATAAAAGATATTATTTGCGATAAATAGATATTAAAGTGTTTTCAGTACTGCACTTCTGCTGCTTTCAGTATTTTGCTAAAATACAACAAATGAACGAAAGGAAATCATTTCCAACATTCTTTTATTGAACAAATTGAACATTGAATTGAATATAAAAAGGCACCACTAAAAAAAGAATGACAGTTACATTTTAAAGTGCAATTTTCTGCTGATATTTTCTTTCAACTAACACGGTGTCTGTCGCAATATGTTGCAGCCTTTTGCCATGTGTGTATTGCGCCAGTTGATATTGCGATGGCGGTACAAAAACGATATATTGTGCAGCCCTAATGAGAAGTGAACATCACTCTGGTTGTACTGCTCGAAGCTCATGGACATGATCAAAATGGATCATAACTGGGCATTGGTGGCTTCAAAGGGTCACAAGCACTATATGTCTGGGTAATACTAAAGCTGAATGTAGTAGGATCATTAAAATTAGTAACAAAACCTTAGATTAAATTGCTCTTCTGCTTTTCCATTCCAAACAGCTTGAAACACCAACATCAATTAGTGCTGCACAATTAATTGAATTTTAATCACAATCACAATTTTGGCTTCCCATGATCAAATTTGCGTGATCAAGCGATATTTTAGTCATTCAGTTCATAGAACGCTCAGTTGTTTTTTTTGCAAAGCCAATCTATTGCTCCGTAAACCACTGTCTGATCATATGCCAATCAGAGCCCTCCACCGCGCAGCTTAGTTTCTAGATGTAGACAGTCACAGAGGACAGAGTAACGGGAGGAAAATTCAACAGATAGCAGTTGTCATACGTCGGTGACAAGGTTTACCAGTTTACTAGTAAACACAACATTTCTGCAATGTCCGTGCTGTTTTTCAGACAACAGCAGTGACCAGTGCTAGTTTGTGTCTGTTAGCTCACAGGGCTCTAGGGTTCCACTAACATTTTTCCTAGGTTGCACCGGTGCACCTAATGTCCTTTCATCCGCTGCCTCTTCACAAACAAAGCTTGTTGGATCTCTCCTCTTACTTTCCATGTAGCCCCGCCCCCATTCACTCACACACAGCTCCCCAGCAACATGGAGAGAGACACAGCGGCAGTCCACACTGCTGACATTTGTCTAGAGTTCTAATTGTTATTAACACAGCTATTTATTGTTAAGCATGAGAGGCAAACCTGTATTTGTACCAGTGTTTCTGCTCTCTGTTGTAACTCTCTGCTATTGCGGCCACCCCGGCGAAAAACACAGAAGAAGTTATTTAATGCAACTAACTTCAGTTTGGACCACTTTGTAAAAAATATAGGAGGTATATATAATATATCACCATTCAGCCAAAAAATACAGAGATATGATTTTTAGTTGTGGACTACTAAAAGATATCTAGCACAATATGGATGTGATCATGATCTCAATATTGATCAAAATAATCGTGATCATAATTTTGCCCATAATCGTGCAGCCCTAACATCAATAATCACATATTCAGCCACATTGGAGGCTTATAACAGACCAGTGAGTCCCCAAAGTAGCTAGTCTATAAACATACCCACAAATCTGTAAAACCTGCAATTTTTGCTAAACATGCATCATCACAGTTAGTAGCAGCAATCAGATGGGCTGGCTTTAATCTATTTTCTGATTGGATTTATGTCCTGAAGAAAATCCCCCACATCAAGTGATGTTAACCTTAACCTGCCACGCGGGGGAAAAAAAAGCTGACATCAGTAACAGCTTGGCTTAAACTTTAACTCCGCTACCCAATGTAACCTTTCCCTCCGACCTTTCTTTCTTTCTTAAGTTTCCTTCAAACTGGCCGTAGCATCCACTGATCACAGCAGCTGCGCCTGAGAACATTTTGTACTTTAAAAAGGACAGAAGAAGCTCTAGTCAACCAAGAACGTAAGCATTAACACATACAGATGCTTACACATCCCAAAGCACACAAAGACAGATACACTGATGTCTACAACCAAGTACAAAATACAGGAAGGCATGCTCTTACAGACTATACTCAAGAGACTTATATCAGCACTAGTACAATTACATCTGAGTAGCCATTACTTTCAATGAAATTTCACTCTACTCTGTCAAAACACACCCAGCAGAACACTTGGCAGAACATACACGGCAATTTCTGGCCACTAAGTGGATTCAGCAACTTCTTTGGGGTCATGGCGTGTTATAGGTGGGTTTTTTTGGAAAAAAAAAGCAGCCTTCAGAAAAGACAGACATGAGCCCTAATCATCCTTGACATATAGTCCATCAGAACTTACTGAGAGGTTTGAGGATGCTATTGCTGGCCTCATCGTTGTTTTCTGTGTCCGACTTGTCAGAAGCGTTCTCCGTCAACTTCTCCTTTCTGTCCTTGTGGCCGGTTCTCCGGCGGTGACGCCTCCGACGCCGATAGCTCTTGGGCACGTGCACGCCAATGTAAATGGTGTGATGACCTGCAAAAAGCAAAAGAGCAGATGAACTCTGACATTAAACAACCTGACAAATTCATATTGCGGATTGCAGATGCTAATGATGCATGTAAAATGACAAGACACAATTAAAATCCCCTATTTAGAAATGCAATATTTAGAAAATCATGACGTGAACACTGAAAAAAATAACATGACCATAATCCAATCTTGGCCACTTTTCAACACAGTTAAACAGGGAACATTCTCACATTCTCAAGACAGTGTAGCAGAGCAGGGTTATAAAGGTTGCAGTACACTGTCAAATCAAATATTTGGACAGAATAAGAAGTAGAACATAGCAGTGAAGACGCCATAACTGCTTTTCATGCATCTTGACAGGATGTGCAGTTTTAAATGTAGTTTGGTGGATTTGGGGTCAATAATGACAAGCAGACCCGACTGTTGCTAATAACATGCCATTCCGATGGATGTGGATTTCATGCCAACATGCTATACATTTATTTTCAGAAAGGCTGGTCATATGGCTGAGGTAAGGTATCTGGTTCAGGGTATTTATTCTTCACTATCTTAATTCTGTACTAGTGTACGCGAGGAATTGCAGATATAATGTTATCCACACATGTCAGAGTGAGACACAAAGCACCATATTGAAAAATATTTCTGTTACAACTGTATCGAATGATCTAAAGCTTCAATGGAGCTGGAGGATTACAATTTGGAACACACTGCATATAATGATGGACAGAGAAGATGTAGATTATGCAGCTAGGGTGGACAAATAAACTGGTGACCAATGCAATCCATCATTACTTACTGATGTCAAGTTAACCCAAACTGCGGCTTTCTGCCTAGGAGGAATATAAAAACTCACATCCACTCAGTTGCAAGTCCATTAGTACACATAGCCAAAACTAATGCAGTCTGATGCAGTTCTTCAATAAATCCTCCTTTCACGAACCTTATGATGTTCAGTTTAAAGTGTATACAGTGAACCCTCGTTTTTCACGGGGGGTTACGTTCCAAAAAGAACCCGTGATAGGCAAAATCCGTGAAGTAGTAACCTTTATTTTTTTTTTACAATTATTATACGATGAAATACTCCATAATACATTGAAACCAAAGAACAAAACCTTTTTACAGGCCCAAGCATTTGTTTAACAAATAAAAGTACTGTAAAACGTTTTTTTACAAATAACTACTGTACTGTAAAATAATAATTTTAATCATCAATACGAACTGAAGGCTTCAAATTGCGGAGATCAGCACCGGAGGTGCCTTTGTCGGTGCAGAACGTTTTGTCGACATTATGGGTTTTAGAGAAACTTGAAATTGCAAACTTAAATTTGGCAAGCTGTTTTACGTACGTGTATAAACCGCAACGTTATTGACACACAGGTAGAGAAGAAGCTGAGAGACTGTTTAGCCAATCAGAATGCAGAACACAATGCACCATGCAAATCCGTGAAGCAGCGAGACCGTGAAAGGTGAACCGCGATATAGCGAGGGTTCACTGTAGTCTATAAGTGAGTGTTTAATATTTAGAAGATAGATTTTGGGTAGAGTATTTCTGTAATGCTTGTTTTCTAAACATACAGTAATGTACATGCCACTGTTGTCAACACTTTGTAAGCTGACAATTTTTACTTCACTTTCAGGGTTCAGTTTCAGTAGAGTCATATTGTATTTTAAGTAAATAATAACAATAATCAATAATTTGTCTCCTGCTCGGTAGGATCTGAATACTTTGTTTTTATTGTCCGGTTCCCTATAAGTTCCTCCTTCCTAAGCAGAGGAAGGCTATAAAAAAAGCAACCTTTCAGGATAAACATCCAAAGTCTTCCTGAAACAAAAGGCTCTATGCAATCAGTGTTCAAACGTCGGGTAACAGTGAGCCAAGCACTGCACATGACCTAACCAGGAAGTGGCTGAACCCCTCAACACAACAAACAATGATCTCTCTTTGGGGCACAACAGCGTTCCTTATTCACTCATACCACAATGCCTTGTTTTATTAAGGGGTGACCATCTAAATTCACTGAGACCAACGGTTCAGTATACCAAGCTATAGCTGAGAATCAGAGACAAGGGATATCTAAAAAGGTTTGAACAGGCTCACCTAAAACAAGAAGGGATACAGTAAAGCAGAGGCTTTGTGCTCCTCATTCTATTTTTACAGTGGTGTTCAGGTTTTTTACCTGAGTGAGGTTAAATCAATACACTGAGCAGATATCGGCCTTTTGATAAATACTGAATATCAGACATCAGCTTGTAGTTTGCTTGTATCGTTTATGTGACTGAACTTTTTGCAACAGATTAAAAACACTCATTTGCTTAAAATTTGTTAAAACCTATTTGCAATGTTTATTTGAAAGTTTAAAATCAGGTAAAGATATAGCATACATATACAACAATAGATATATATGAACAAATATTTGGTCAGTTTTTATATATAGTCCATCGGTTTGCTTTGGTAACTTTCCACTTCACATGAGACAGAATGGATAAAAGTCAGAAAGAATCAAAAGAACTCTCCAGAAGAAAAAACAGACAAACAGTTGGAGACAGACCCACATCAGCCACGTCACATCTGCTGCCCACTAAACTTTTGGTTCAACAAAGATGATACCGGTCCCATATATGCCATGTTTATGGGATAACATAAAACACTAAATCAATCGTACACGCAGAGCTGGGCGATATGGAGAAAATCAAATATCACAATATTTTTGACCAAGTACCTTAATATCGATACCGCAACAATATTTTAATATTGACTATTGGTGCTTTCACAAAATATTTACACAATGAGATTTTTGAAAAATAATAATCAGTAATGTGGATATGATGATTAAGTGGGAAAAGGCAAATAATCAGTTACAACAGTCTGGTAAGATCAGAAAATGACATAACTTTACTGAAATGCAGCCTTTAAAACCAGTAAAAGACAACACTTATGCCATATTATTATATCCAAAATCTATGGCGATATCTAGTCTCATATCATAATATCAATATAAAATCGATATATTGCCCAGCCCTACGTACACGACTAAAACCCAGAAGGCATCGTCAGCCAAGAAGAAGAAAAATAGACTTCACGTACTCTAGGAATCAAAACTCCAAGCAGTTGAAAATTTAGTCAGAAAACAACAGCAGATTAAATGGAGGATTGGCTCAGTGAATGAATGGCATGTTCTAGATGTACATAATGCAGACACATAGACCGTTAATATTAATAATATACAGTCTATGTGCAGACAGTGTTTGTTGTTTTCATACAAGATGCTGAAATGGTGATATCAGTTTTGAGGGCTTACATTTTTGTACTTTAAATGGCTGATATTGTGCCTGGGTTTTTTTATATCTGTAATTTCACCCGTTTTCACGAAGCATTACAATAAACAAATGTCAAGGTCACGCTTGAGAAAAAGCATTTAAAACAGGGACCTTCAACAGGAGGTCCTGGACCCCTAGTCAATGCAGGTTTTTTTTCAAAAATTTAAAATTCTTAACATAAATCCAACATATTAGCAAATCAAAATCCCCACTGTTTACTGGCCTATAGGTGAGGTAGTCCGTTAGGCCCGTTTACAGACACCGTTCATCCTAAGGAGTCACTGTGCCACATGTATGTTTAACATTAAAACATGATTTATAAAATCATGCCAACAATTATTATTTTAATAGCTTAGTATTCTATGCAAAAAAAGGTATGTACAAAGGCTTTAGGCTGCCCTACATGTTATTATAGGCCCAGTTTAATATGCAACTTCATTTTATACAATATACTGTATGTTGTAGGGTGTCCCTGATCTCTCTTTTTCAGTTAAGGGGTCCTTGGCTTGAAAAACGTTGATGACCCCTGCTCTAAAACATTTATACCATCACCTAACACAAAAACTCCCCAAAACACAGAGAAAATGATTAAACAAATAAAGACATTCTTATCAGCTTGTTGAGGCAGAATGACCCACCTCAACTATTCATTTTAGGGAAACACTACACCTTTAAGGCCCTGCAAACCCACACACACACACACACAGGTGTTTTCACTTTTAACGGATTACACCTCTGCTCAGGTTGAAGTTAGCCAGAGCTATGCTAGTTCCGGGAGCTACTGTATTGCACCACCATTCACAATAGTTAAACAATGTTTTCAGTTGGGAGCAGCTCGTCCTTTTCTGTTAGATATTGCATTGTGATAGAATAAAAAGTCTGCATATTTTTTGCATTGTGCCACTTTTCCAGTGTAAACACTACAATTTGAAAGTATGGATTTGCAACATAGCTCATACAGTAATAGGAAGGCAACGTTCTGCTAGTTAGGTACCGGCAAGAGCGAGGAAACACACTTAAAGTGAGCGTAGGTGGCGTTTCTTGTTGCAATGATGAAAACAATTTTAGGAGGTGATATTAAATATTTAATACAAGGCTTATATTTCCATAACAAGTCCATCAAATTTGCTGTGTTCTTCTGTATTGTAGCATACAACCTACTTCAAATATGGGAATGTCAATATTTTGGTATTTTCTAGGGTTAAAATAATAAATCAGATAATCAATCTGTTTTTTAGCCAAAACCTCAAATTCAAATTATGTAGACTGAGCATGGTCAATATTCAAAGCTTTTTAATTATTCATTCTTGTAGCTATAGATAGAGACAATAATTAAAAGTTCTCTCTCCTTCTTTCCACTGACATTTTAAGCAATATAAACTTAGACCTTATGTGGATTAACATTAGCTTAACATGAAATGCTCAGTATTATTTGGGTTACCTTTTACCATCGCACAAGCCATTAGAGTCGACCAAAGAGGCAATCTAGCTTAACATACAGAAAGTAGGCATTACAACAAGACCCAGGAGCAGATGGCTAGACGAGGGCAATAAAAGAGAACATAGACAGACAGAAAGAAATAAAGACCACAGTGCTATTAGGGCTGATAGATGAGCAATAAAGCAGAGCTGAAGGCGTTTGCATAGGCTAAACGACAACAAGAAAGGAGGTGAGAGAATGAGAGGAGAGGTAGAAGGAATAAGAAATGGTCGAGTCAAGGAGCTGGAAAGCGAGATTTACACACTGCCAGAGCAGCTTTGTGTAACGACTTCCTCTTCTTTTTTTTGTGTAGAAGAAGAACTTCTTTTGGAGCCGCCTCTAAACACACACTGAATGAAATCAAATCCTTGTTTGTTGGGAGGTTTGTTGAGCTCACTAGATTTCTGAGGAGAGGCAACGCCACCGCCAGTTTCCCAAGTAACCGCGCCTCTTGGACCTGCCTATACCAGTGGGGAGGATGGCAACACGCCACACAGCACAGACAGCATGCTAATACAACACAGCTTTAAAACAATATTTACTGTTAAGGGGCGGAAGAGATGATGACAGCTTTTTTGTCAGAATGAATTATTACTCTTCCTCTTTACTTCTGACATAGCTGTAACAGACAATTACATCACAGGAATGCAAACATTTAACCTAAGGTCACACCAGATGTGTTTACATGGATGTGGAACTGAATTGTCTATCTTAAGCTTTAACACCAGCTGTGACACAGAGTTGAGATACCAAATATTTTGCTTGAGTGAAACCACAGACTAATCAGTGTCAGATAAAGATAATTGAGTTCAATGGACCAATGCTCCATCTTCCAGACTTGTATCTCGTAGGATATAAGAAACGTCAATCTGCCATATCTCTTTTAGTTCTCTTTATCAGTCTTAGAGTCAGACTGCCGGCTCTGAGCAAGCAGCAGGGAGGACACTGAGCTCAACTTAGAAGACACTTATTTAAGACATTTAAGCAAATTGGAACTTTTTCTTCCACCATTTCTCTTTGTTGTCCTATAGGTCTTTGAGGGGATTAGTGAGGCAAACACAGGTGTCATGCTCCGTGTTCTACATCTCTCTCATGCCAGCTGGCTAAACAGGGGAGCGTCACAGTGTACGTGCAGGAAGTGCATAAAGTTTGGCAGTCTTGACAGTTTGGCTAAATTAGGTCCTTCCTGTTTGTCTCAATGAGCGCCCCTGCTTTGAAAAAAGATCTCTGATTTTAAAAGTCTAAAAACATAAATTAGTGTTTAGTTTTAGGTAGTTTTTGTGACTCAAAATGTAGATTCAGTGACTTCTAAGGAACTGTTCTTCTTATTCTTAAAGAAGTTAAATCTTAGAGAAATATTTATAACACACCATGTTTGACGTTTCTTGCCATTTGTGTTTCTTGCCTGCTTGGCGGCCTACATCACATGGCAGCTAAAATAAGACTTTTTTTTTTAAATACATGATGAGAAATTGTATAAAGTGTACAGAAACAGGTAAACTTACCCTCTACCTCCTCCTCGTCACAGATGTGCTTGACTAAGGATGCCCCCCGGTCCAGCACCGCCTCATCCTCCATCCTGTAGTAGTAAAAGAGGAAGAAAGATTGCTCACACTTCTCCTCCAAAGACAAAGTGGAGCCATAGCGCTTTGGCTCAGCCACCTGCAGTAAATTTGGGCTAGGGTTCAGTCTGGTGCTGCTGGTGGCGCTCATCTCCACTCATTAAAGACCCATTGCCAGTAACGCTATGCGATTACTTAGAGCTCTGAGCTAGCACTTCAGCTTTTCTGTAAGTAAACTACCCTCAAATAAGGGAATGTGTGTTGTACTGGAGGAGGGCAAAGTACGCAGCCGATAGATAGGATTTAATCTGGTTTGGGGGGGGGGGGGGCAGGACAGGAAGCCTCCGCTTCCTGAAGAGGACAGGAAGCCTCCCCTAATTGAGTGTGATGGCCAGACTGACAGGTGCTGATTGTGCGCAAAAACACCGCTGCCTGACTGAGACTTGAACCCATAGAGATCTGGATCGGCCTCTGTTCACAGTTCAACTGTTAAGACACTGATTCGAGGTGTTGTGTTATATTACTGGGTGGAATACATCTGAAAAAGTATTAGTTAATGTGTCTAATCAGTCACACGCCCACACACACTCCAAAGCCTTTCCATCTGGTCGGTAATGCCTGTCAACCCCCATCTCCACCACCCTCCACCTAAGAAACAAGTGGGGCATCACATGTCTGTCTACTCATCCACCCTTACAGGATTACGCCGGCTTTACTCAAGTGACAACACACACAGAAGCCTGTAACAAGGTGGCATCTTGGAGCCCCTCCACTGCTCTCCAACACAACTTCACCACGTTCATCCTCACCTCAAACAAACCGTACTGTTTCCCAAAAAACATTGATGTGAAAAATGATTGAAAAAGGTTTCTTTCAGACTGGTTCTCTAGCTGAAAGGACGTTGTCCTTGTTTGGTTTTCTGTTGGGGGCAATATAGTATGCACTCTCAAATAGAAAGAAGCAATCACTGCAGTCTTTTACACAAACAGCTAATTTACATATTGTCAGGCTGAACAGTGTTAATAGTGTCAGCAGTGCTATGGTATCAAAGTGTGATACACATTTAAACACATTTGATATGATAATTTCATTACTATCTTCAATAATGTTCTCCAACTTAGTCCATTCAAAGTGGACTGGACAGCGTGGTAAAATAGCAGGGGGATACCCTAGACACAGAGGTCTTACAGGTCAAAGGTCAGCTGCCAGCTGGTCGGGATTCAGTGTCCTGCTCACGAGAAGAGATTCTCTGCTCACTGAATCATGCCGCATAATCTTCATATCACACATACTTATAGATTTTGTTGGTCAGTGTCTTGTTTTATCACGGAGATAGAACAGGAAGGACAGTATGTTTACAACAACCCTACCACTGCCAAATCACTAGGGTTATTATTATTATTTCAGCTCTGAAAAGTATTTCCAGTATTTAAATCCATTCACAATTTTTTTTCAATACTTGCTGATGATGTGTGGACAAACAACTCTCCAATCAACAAACACCAAAAAATAACACTGGAACATTTCCTGTGTTTAGATGTAATATCTACTGAGCTCACAAACTACAACTATTCTAGAAATAAAGCCGCAAGGTTTTTTGATGTCAATTTTAGAACACAATGAAACTACCAGTAGTGTGTTACTACTGTGACTGAAAGTACCTTTCTCCTTTAATTGAACTTTAATACAGTAATACTTTCTAGTCTTTCATAAAAAGATGTAATAAAAGGCAAAATGACATTAAAATGCCACCTTTAGATTCTCCAGGTACAGTAAGCTGATTTATTACTTTTTAAGACAGCAACATCTCAAGCTTTAACTTTCATGTGTAACTCTGGGTCAACTAGTTTCAAAACAACACCTTGACTTAACCACATCTAGCTGAGGTCTTTAATTTCTGGAGTTCACCAGCTTTCCCACCATTACAGGCCTTCCTACTTCCTCCATTGCCACCTATGGAACAATCATGGGTATAACAGGCCAAACTCCATTCTGCCTGAGCCGACCACCCACACACCTGCTCCCAAGTTTTATTTCAACACTAAACTTGACACATTGTCAAAGAATGAGAACAACATGTTTTAGTGTACTTATTCAGCAAGAAGAAAAAGGTGTATGTTTTGTATATGATGTGGGCCTAAAAGTACAAAATCACTGCCATTTTTGCATATAAACATGTTGTAATGTTAATAGCATTCCAGGAATCACTTTGTGATTAAAAAACAAATTGTACTTCATTTTTTAGTTTACATCCCCCTTGCCCGGTTTCGTCTATTTCTACATTTCTGAGAATGCTTTTCGCCCTTTAACACACTGCACAGCAGACAATTTACAACGCATCTTTTCCAACCTGCTTCTACCTGACCCTACCATGATGATCAAGAGCACCTTTTGAACTCTTTTGTGTTTTTAATATTTTACCAACATGATAAGCTTTGGCTTTAAAGATTACACTGTAATAAACAAAGAATATAAGTAAGGGATATAACGGACTATTCATAGAATTTTAAATAGCAAAATGAAATATAAGATGCAATAAGTGAATGACAGATTATTCTACCCTTATTTTAATAATTTGTGCAAACAATGGCTTTTACACAAAAAGCAGCACATTAGGCAATGGGACTACAAACATTTTCGTGGTGCAAAATCTTTGAATGCTTGTGTACTATGCATGCTGTCGATATTGGCTTGTACTTTGCAACACAAAGTGTCAATTCCGAAATATATTTTGTCAAAGAAAGTAAAAGAAAACACAAAAATGTGACTGCTCAAATCTTTGATTCTTCTCTCAAATCAAAAGGCCTCATTGCAGAGTAATGTTTATGTTCAACAATCTTTGTGACCTTAATTTACTTCTACTTTTATCTATAATCAGGCAAAAGTGCATTTTGTTTCAATATCGACAATACAGTATTACGTGTTTAGGACTTGTGGCTGTCCTAGAAATTAGGATGTTTGCTTTGGTCTCACCTCTGCGTTTTATGTTTTAGATCACTAAAACACTTTCTACTATCAAAATCCCTTACAGCTGCACAAGTCATTTATTAATTTGCCAGGATTTAAAAGAAAATGGATGGCAAGGTGGATTTCACCTTTAATCAATATTTTGGGTTATGAACATATGTATTATGAGCTAAACCTTCAAAGAACCATATTACAAGCCGTGCAAACAATCAAAACTTGATAAGCTGCTACTTTGCCTTGTTGATTGTATGTAAGCTATCTATCTTTCATATATAACATATCAGTCTCCCTGTCCTTGTAGGGCATGCAGTAATCTGCATGTAGTCTAAATTACTATCTGTTTGGAGAGGTGAGTGTGTTCTCCGCACCCGAGCTGATGCAAATGTCTACGGTGTGTCCAAACCATTGAAACATCAAAAAGCCTGAAGGCATCCGGACTGTGTTATGGTATACAGGATCTACTGTAGTCATTGCATGAGATATGAATAAATGTCTCCGGGTCATGTATCCTGTAATCCAATTGAGTTTGTAAAGTCAAATCCCTCATGCAATTAAGGCAGAATGTCATCAGATATCTGATTTCCCTGGACCTAAAAGGTTTTCTTCTCACAAAAAAGGAACAGATTTTGTTAAATGGTAGCCACGCCGGGCTTTCGGTAATTGTCACACAAACCGCACCGACAGTTTCCACTGCTTACTCTTAATGAATGAAGGGAACAAAAAGCAGGCTTCAGCCAATGTCACAATGACAAAAGCTTCTTCTCTTTTTAAAAATCACTTCATTATTGCTATAATGGCTGTTTTGAGAATTTTTTCATGAATTTGTGTCTGCTTTTTTCCCCCTTTTTGTGTGTTTTTGACCTCTTTGCGGAACTTTACTTGAGGATATCAGAATCATTAGGGTAACAAATGAGTAACAGGTTTTTCAACTAAAAAGCCTGTTGTTTATCTCAAAATCAAAAAAATTAGCCGAGACTACGCAGGTTCCAGATGATTTAACAAATTCACAATTTTGCTGGTGCATTTCATTTGAATCAGCGGGGGTAACATTTTTTGGGATGGCTTTCTGACAACAACCAAAAAAAACGCAAAGTCACACTGGGGGGCTGATTGCCCTCAAGTTAAAATATATTTTCACTAGTTTGGTAGTAGACACTTAGATAAATCAATTAAAGCCTGTTTTCCTTGAAATTCCAATACTGATGTCATACTTCCAAATAACAACTGTGATTGTGCAGCATAAGAGAAACAAAGGTGGTGTGTTTAGGGTCCTTCTAGTCAACACGCAAGATATGATTTCAATTTTGTAAGCACTTGAATTACAGCAAAGTCAGCTACAGCCCATCCTGTCTGAAAGCAGTATTTGAAAACGTAATTGTCACCTTCTTGGCATTCAGAGCACATGTACATAACTTGTCCGCCTCATTACAAACTACTCACCTGATTTATTTAAATTAAAAAAAAAGATTAATTTAAGGTCAAGTAGCTCTGCAGAAAGTGAAAAGCACTCCTGTTAAGCTTGTTGAAGTCACTTACTTCTTGCTGCTGCTCATCTCAGGTTGCGTGTGATAAATCTCCTTAGTGAATGTGCTGAACAGAGCAGATCACTGGAGCGGCTGCTGATGCTTGGCCTGACAAAGTAACACATGGAGAGGTCATTTTTCTGCTCTCTGTGGACTAAATGCACACTCACTGAGACTTTCACAACAAAAGTGCTTGACTAAAAGGAACGACAAGAACACCATGAAGAATATCTGAAGGATATTACGCAGCACAGGTGTCACAGTAAGTGTTATTATGTATTATGTTTTTTTTTGACCATATGGGTCTGCTGTAAAATAAAAAAATATTGATTTGATTTAAAAACACAATACAGCAAATTAATCACAGGAGTGTAAGAGGAACACTTAGGAAGTAATATACAACAAAAATAATGCAAACGCTCTCTCTGCACTTCTGCAAGTACAATAATCATGTGATCAATTCCAGGACACTTTATTGAAGAACAGCAGACTTTATAACGTGATGCACTTGCTTTGGTTCCTATTAGTAACAGCACAGGAGTTTGAGAGAGCAATATAAACCATGCTAACTGGCCAAACTAACCGATTAACCAAAATACAACACACTACCACAGCGCATTTACGCAAAAAAACGTCCTTTAATCGTGTGATAAAAGTTTCAGTAAAACTTTACACCACGCAGATAACACTCAAAATGCATAAAAAAGTGGATTAAAGCACGATTTGCCAAAAGACCCGAAGGCACCGTTAACACGCTGAAGCAAAATAAACAGGAATATTATGTTACGAGAGTCTTCACACATTGCACACCAGGCCTGATGTCATTTGTTTTCAGTTCACTTCAAGGTGGAAGAAGAGTGAAGGACTTACCGCTGTAGTTTTGATCTTTGGCTCCGTGTTTGGCTCGTGTTGTCACCTTTGGGGTGGCATGAAGGTAAAGAAGTCTACTTCCACAGCTCGGGTAAGTTTGTATGAGGCACAGTGCGGCAACTGCGCTCAGCATGCTGCCGCCGCCTCTATCTGCTGGACCATCCTTCTGTCACGCCACTCCTCCGGTGGGAGGTCAAACTGCTCCACTGCTGCACCATCATCACTCTATCAGCCCCCCATACACACGCACGTGAAAACACAGGCGCGCGCGGACACACACACACACACACACACACACACACACACACACACACACACACACACACACCATTGAACCAAGTTATTGTACTATGCCAGCCAGAGTCGATGCTTGAACACACACATGTCAACATGAAGTCAGCAGTATGTGGACTTTTTTTTTTTAAACATGCTAAATTAGAACATATTTGTAGTTTTTGTAAACTAAAAGCATTTACAAAAATATCTGGTTGATAAAATAATAATAAGCATCTCTCTAGAATACATTGCAGGATCAATATGTCAGTGTCTTGTCTTCTTTTGAGACTCTTGCTGGGACTGAGGTTTTTTCAGCTGTGAATTATGTATTTTGAATCTACAGCGCCATCTGATGGAGGCAACAGGGAAACATTAGCTGTAAGTACTTTCATACCATAAATTGTAGACCCATTATGGGCTATTTATAGCATTTAAGATTAGCTGTCAGTACCTTTTTATACCATAACTTGTAGACCCAATATGTGCCATATCATCTGGTGCAACAGCAACTATCAGAAAATAAGTTATTTAGATGATGATTCTTCAATTTGTATTCAAGGCAAACCAGTGTTGTGATTTAAAGAAATACCGAGAATTGTTTTTATGTGTAACGTTAAGTACGATATCAGATCATAAATACTTTATGGATCATCAGCAGTCAAAAGGTGATCTATTGACATATTTTTACACCACAAATATTCAAGTGCTTATAAGCAAAGCTATGAGACTTTTGTTTTGTCCATTATGTTCCATTTTCTTTTCTTTACAGGATTAAACATGGATTGGGGATTTCTTCGGTCCAAGGCTCAAATTATCCCCAAACTTTCTGACTTTCTATAATAGGATTTCGAATAGTGTTACACAAAGCTTTTGTGGCGCTGTATATTTTTACGAGGTGTTAAAAAGAGAGAACTGAAGGCAGTTTATTGTTATTTTGGTCTGGAACCTCTCAGGGTCGGACTTTTAAAGAAATTAAATGCACCTGACCTTTGGATCTTTGGTTAATGTTCTTATGTTTCCAGATTTAGATAAAATAGCCTACGTATACTTTAGCTGCAAAGTCTTCAGAAACTAAGAAAACCAGTCATACCCTTCCCTTAGAGAATCCATCCATAACAGGTTCAAATAGTATCAAAAGGCCACATTAACTAATGTCTCAAGTTTTAGCCGAAGTTTATCTAACAGTTAGGCTACTACAAAACAGAAACAAATCCAAAACAGTTATGATATATTCAACATGCATACATAGTAACAAGCATACCTGTCACCACAAATAAAAATATTAGGTTGTCAAGGTTTACCAGTATGTGACTAACCAGATGGTAAACCAATCCTACCTGAGTTTTTATAATTAATATTTTTCCCACAAGGAAGGGGGTTGCTAGGTAAAGTTAAATGTAACTTTGTAATGGATGTAATGGACGTCCTTTGCATTGTAACAGTTTAACTTATTATTTTAGTTTTTAGGATGCATAAAGCTGATCAATGCACAATGTAAAGCGGGAAACAACTACGTAAACATGAGAACCTTCTCTCACTTCGGTTATTTTCGGTAATATGGCTTGAACATAAGGACGTTAAAGGAGAATTTCGGTTGATTTCAAGACGTAGCTCTGTTGTTTGGAAAGTTGGAGTGCTGTCTGTGGCAAGAAAAATGAAAACAATCGGTGCTGCCTTCACCATGTTATCCTCCTGCTAGAGTTAGCACCCAACAGGCTTAAACAGGACAAGTTTTAAATGTGTTTTTAGCCTCTAAACATGTTAAAAATATCATTAAAAGTGCCTACCCATGTGCAGTGATTCCTTCCGAGTGAAAAAAGTGAATCTGACTGCTGTAGCTGTGACAAAAAGGCATACAAGTTGTGTTAATCCATACCTCAGTTTATTTCCTGTTTGAAGTCCAAACTAGTCAATTGTCAAACTCATACAATCCAATATTCCAAAATCTATTTTTTCCACAAAAAAGCGATGCCATTGTTATGTCCTTAATAATGATGACTATGTAGAAACAGGCTGTAACCTGACACAACCGTTGAGCCAGGAAATCAGAGCCCCGGCTCTTTAATTTACTGGTCATCAAATAGTAAAGAGTAATGTTACTGCATTATGTTAGAAATGCTATATCTTAGGTAAGCTAGCTACGATATCCCATAATGCCTCCTAATACATGCATGCATAATAACTGTGGTGAAATAAAATAGCGTGAGCTAGAAACGTTACAGACAGTTTTTGCAGTAAAGTAACACGATTCGAAATATTTATCACCATTTTTTCTGGTTTTAAAGTGCCCGTATGAAAAAAGTAGACAATTCTAACTAGCTAAAACAAGTGAGATGTCTTACTCTGTAGCTAAAACAGAGATCTAAACACCCATGATGAAAACAGGATCTGCAGCAATGTGCGGTACAACAAAAATATGGTGTTTTATCTGACAATGAAACCATATAAACCTATTCTGGTACAACCTTAAAATACAATTATGAACCTGAAAATGAGCATAATATGGGCGCTTTAAGGGCATACTTTAATAATTTGTGTCTATCATCTCCCAGCAGTAACTTCCGGGCCTGACAAAAGTAAAGCCAATGCGTAAGTGTTAAACTTGCTTTATTTAAAAATACAGCATGAATGATAGACAGTCTATTATTCCTTTTCATTTCCAGCAGGGGATAACTCTATTATTATAAAACAATAATATGTTTGGCTGTGATAAACCCATTGAAACCAGGTGAATGGGTTTATTAGAGCTTGTAGGCGGAAAACAGCTGCATGCTGACAGTGGTGAGACTGAACATACAATAAAAATTGTAACATAAAAAATAATGATCTTAAAGATCTTAAACTTAGACTGGATTACATTTAGTAACTGAGTAAGATTTAACACTACTTGCTCGGGTTGTCAAATGTTTCAGGTGTCATATAGACCTATGAGACATGCACCAATACCTGATGGAAGTTATAGGGCTATTGCCACAACATAGCCTAGAGTCAATTTGTTTGTAAGAGACATCAACTGGCTGCCCCTTCTAACCAGAGACTGATTTGGTATCTGCTTAATTTTGGAAATGAGTTTCAAAAGTATACATATATGCTTTAAAACAGATTATTACCTATTGGATGGGAAATTCACTAAAATATATTTAATGTGGTTATTTATTATCTTTGGTGCCATGTCTCGTTTCACTGCAGCATCTTTGTGTCTTATATGCCCTTTGGGCAGAGCACCTTTATATGCTTGACAAACACAAGAGACCATTTTAACATTTGTTAGACAAGAGCTCCTTTCTGGCAACAATTTGAAGATAAACAACACTTTTATCTGTACATACCATAGTCAAAAGTAAGAGATTGCTTTTGTGCTTTTATCTTCACTATACTTGAATTTTGCCCAAGTTAAAATTTGTTCTCAAAACAAGGTTTTATGTTTTTATTCATAACACAAAATATTGCTAAGGCTAACATCAATACGACATATCTGAGACAAGTTAGTGTGATAATGGATTGTCCCTCATACATGAGTGTATAATGCAAAACAGCTGCTGTTATACGCATTTAAAATCCAAAGGATGTCAGCATGCTTTGGATTGCATGTCAGCAAGTTTTATTTGTGTAAAAAATGACAGCAACGTTGAGTGAGATGGGACGGCCAAATAACATAATGGACCTAATACTCCTTCAGTTCACAGTTCCCAATTTTATTTCAAATTCAGTATAGAACAACAAAGTTTTGACTTTAGGAAGGATTTGAAAAGTATTTGCATCGGCTTGTTGGCCCTTTGTAGTTTGAAATATCTTCCATGTGACTATCTGATGCTGTTTTGATCCCTGTTGTCTTTCCACGGGGTTTTATTTTGTGCCAGCTCATGCCTTTGATGTAAAATTGTTCCGAGAAATGAAATTCTTACCTCCACTTTTTCTCTGAAATTCCTCCAACCACATAATGACATTACAAATGGGACAAATTGTGTATGATCTTATGTCAAGTAGTAAGCATCCCAGTTTGTCAATTAATTAACAGTGGCAATAGTCATCAGAAACAGTACAACGATACAAATTATTATCAGTTTACACTGAAAATCATTGTGCGTTCCAGAGAGAAAAGTACACACAAGTTAGACAATAATTACACACATAGTACAAAATATGAAAACACATCAACAGCCATGACAAAGAAACATGTTTCATGATATATCGGATCCAGATCCTAATTTGCAGCACGCTGATTTGGGTTAAGCAACAGGATAGACTAATGTATGATGTTCTTGAGCTAAATCACCAATTAGAAGGCAAAAGTTGGTATTCACTATTCATAATTCAAAACAAGCATGGAGTAAGAAGAGCTGCTGTAAGCAATCCTGAGCTAATCTTTTTGTGGGCTGTTTGAAAGTTTGAGTTGATTATATAATTTAGTTTTAAGTTTTGCAGACATGCTAAAGTAAAGGCACTGTTGCATCTAATTGTAGTAATATTGTTATTTTGGATAACAGTTTGAAAAAAAACAACCTATTTTTGTATTTGTTAGCTTATTCTAAGATGTACTGTATTATCATTTGAATTAAACATTGCCCTTTAGTCACACCTTCAATTACATCATTGCAGAGTATCCTGCGGTTTTATTGTTGCTATCAAACATTGATGTTAAGTTAAATCCTTCCACATATCTTTATTTGATAAAGTCTTTACTTTTCCTCATGTTAACTGATCACACCAGTAAGGATGGAAAAAAAAAGAAGGAAAAGGAAGGTATACCAGAGTCACGAGGCTCTGTTTTGTTGCTGTGAGTCTGTTCGGTCTCTTTTTAGCTGTGAAGAAGCTGTTGAGCTAGACCTAATACATTTCCACTGATGTTTTCAAAATGCCAATGTTGATTAATGTGCACTGTCACCTAGAAATGAATGAATAATCAATAAACCACAACAGTTATTGTCGATAAACCACTGTTAACTGGTAACCAAGATCACAAGTGAACACATGCATTGTTTGGTTGCAGTAGCTCAGAATATGGAACATTATCATACTTATGCAGATGACACATAACTTTATATTTCAATGTCACCACATGACTACAGTCCCTTACTTTCATTGAGCAAGTGCATTTATGAAATCAATGAGTGGATGTGCCAGAATTTACTCCAGCTCAATGCAGTTGAGACAGAAGTGATTTTTTTTTTGCCACAAAAATGAAAGTTCAAAGGTTGGAGCTCACCTTAACTCCATGTCGAGCTGCAAATCAAGCCTGAAATCTTGGTGTAATTATTGACTCTGACGTGAATTTTATCAACCACTATTACTATATATTATACCACAACCAGCTATTACTAACTATACCTATCACCACATGAAAAATATAGCTAGAATTATTTATTTTTAGATTTTTGTAATGGTGTCTTTACAGGTCTAAATAAAAAATAAGTCAGACAGCTGCAGCTGATCCAGAATGCTGCTGCCAGAGTCCTTACAAACACCAGGAAATCTGGCCATATTACATCGGTCCTTAAATCTCTACACTGGCTTGAGTAAGCTGTGAGTTATAGGGTAGATTTTAAAATGTTATCATTGGTCTAAAAGCACTGAATGATCATGGACCAAAATATATACTGGATTGGTTCCCTATCAAGCATCCAGATCCCTCAGATTGTCATGGATTGTTTATTCCCAGAACTAGGACCAAACAATTTGAAGCGGACTTCAGTTATTATTCTCCTCACCTGTGGAACAAAATCCCCAAAAATCTGAGGTCTGCTCCAACTGTTAGCTCATTTAAATCAGGGCTGACACTTTATTGTTCACTGCAGCTTCTGAAATTTGATAGATTGTTTTTCCTAACTTTTTACCATTGATCTTAAATATATATAATTTTTTATGTTTATTTTATTATTGATTTTAATATCTATTTTATTATAATGTTTCTAAATTTTTACTTTAATTCTTTTGTTGCAATTGTGATTGGTTACTTGAATATACCTTTATTGTTTATGTTTACAATGTGTTTCTATGCCTCTTTGAGTTGCCTTGTGTATGAATTGTGCTATACAAATAAACTTGCCTTGCCTTACATTAGACTGTCTATAACTGCTGACCTCTATGACCTCTTTCTGACATGCTGGCCACAATCTCTATATTCAGACAAAATTTGTTCCAATATTTGCTTTTCTAGTTGGCTTTAACACAAATGCCTTGACCCAAAATCAGTAAATTAAGGGGCCTATAGGCAACAACTTTAAAAAGAACTTTCTAGAGATTATGTGACAGATAACCTCACTAAACCGTGAAGTCAAACCAAACAGGAGACCAGAAGTCAGGCAGAGGAAATGGAGATGGACTGTGAAAAAGTAGGACATACTGTAAACATATATGACAGCACACATGCTGGATAGATATCCCCGGTGAAGAAAAACTGAAAACAAAGAATTCCGTGAATTTCAGAAAAGTACAGGGTCTGGTCATCATGCAACTTGGTACCATTTGACAGGGAAATATAACTAGGTTATGAAAGCACTACTGTCCAGATCAGTTATGAATACATTGTTTAGACTAGTAAGGGGAAAAGTGGCATGTTATTTTTTTTTGATTATTTTTTTGGCATTTTTAGGCCTTTATTGACCTTTATTGGGAGCCCGCTCCACCAACCGAGCCATCTGGGCCCCCAAAAGAGGCATGTTTTACAGGTATATTAGCTGTTGGGCAGATGTTTTCATACATATGTGAGGTTTCAGTGTAGAGTAAGTTATGTAGCAGAGGTCTGTAAGAATAAACAAAAAAGCCTCTTCTGGTCTCAACTTTGACCGACAGTGCTATAAAAAACATGTTGGGAACTATTTAGGCCATAGGCTATATTCCAGGAATCATATGTTTTAATTCATATTACTGCCAATTTCTGCAAAAAAAACAACTGCTATTGTATGTTGTTTTTTTTATGAATGATGTAATATAAATAACAAGCTGACTTTAGTCAGCTGTTTATTTTGGGCTTTCGCCTAAATGCTAACCTCAGCATGCTAACATGTTCCTATTGACAATGCTAACATGCTGATGTTTAGCAGGTGTCATGTTTACCATACCATCTTTGTCTAGTGTGATAGCCTGCTAAAAAATGTCTATCGAGAATGAAAATGTATATAATATATTACACTTTGTAGTAAAATCTTAATATGGTAGTCAAATGTTTATAAAACCTGCAGTAGTAGTCCTAGTTTATACAGTACAAATGTTTTAAAAAAGTCAAGCAGCCTGAGTCAAATTTCATCTAGGCTATGTGTTCACACTTACTTGGCCATTGAAGCAGATTCTAATTCTGGTTTATTGATATTAGCCCTGCATCTCCTCCTACTGGTCATTTTGGGTAGTACATGTGTGACAAAGGAGAATACTAAGGGAGAAATAAGCAATATTGTTTCATAGGTCTACACTTAACAATGACCGGCAACTTTAATTGAATCCTTATTAAATCCTGCACATGACTAAGGCTAATAGGTTTATTGGATCCCATGCCTATCTATCTATCTATCTATCTATCTATCTATCTATCTATCTATCTATCTATCTATCTATCTATCTATCTTATACATTACCTATCAGCTATTTTATAAATACCCATTCATAAATACGAGTAGCCTACAAGTTGCCCAAAAGTAAGTTGTATGTGTCATACAAATTATCTCCGTAAAAGGTAATTTATTGTTTTCTGAATGTTTAAATTGTCCTGTTGACACAGAAATAAATAAATAGTTCATCAGAGAGTCTTAGCAACAGGAGAGGCCCAATACCTCTGGCGTCTCTCGCAATGAATCATGGGAGCATCCAGTCGTAGATATTCAATCATGGATCTACTACTAGTGACTTTTCTCCTTCATGTGCAGAATCTCTGGTCATGTGAACGGATTTCGGGACCGCTGACACAACGCGCAAACTCTCGCGAAATTAGCAACAGATTTGACCAAACTGCTAATGTGAAGCTATTTCCGGGTCAGGATGAGGCTGGGTAGGACAGGACGAAAGGCAGAGTGATTACTGGAGAGATTTTGCCATAAACTAATCACCCCATCGATTGCTTTGCTTTAATCACCTCGGCGGTGCATGGCCGCGGTAACGTTAGTTAACCGCACCTAGCTGACTGACAGCCCCCGCGCTTGGTCACATGAAGTTAATTTAACCCAGTGGAAGGATGGCGGAGCGGGACACGTCGCAGGGAGATCTACCTCTGCATTCATCTCCAGATGTTTCAGAAAGTTCTGCGAGAAAACACTCTTCAGATGAAAACGGACACGTTGATAGTCCAGATGACACTCTCTCACCGACTTCGGTGATATACTTCAAGGAGGCTTTAAACTCCAACTTGAGATTTGGGAAGGCTGGCTCGCTGTCACCCACTCCGCTTCGACAGTTTGACTTCAGGATTGAAAGAATCGAGTCAAAGCGCAGAAGTAAGTGCTAACGAACTATTTTACAGTACAGGTATTTACCCAACTAGCTAGCTAACATTATCTAGTAGCTAAGAATGCCAGCTGTAACGTTAGCGTTGTTAACGTTAACGCTAGCTAACTTTTGGCTGTCAAACAAACAAGTTCCTACCTCCTAAAAACTGACAATAACACATTTAGCTAATATTAGGAAGGTTATAAACGCTTTAAATCAATCATTTTTTTGTGAGAATTCCTGTGTGTTGAACGTCCTGTGTGTCATGTGCTGTTTTGACAGACTCAGTTAATTGCTGTACAACGCCACCGCAGGTTGCTATGGTATACTGTATGCTAATGTTGGATTGGGCATACTACAGCTAGCTAGCTGTCTGTGATAATCTGTGAAATAGTGAGCTGTCAGCTGGTACACCAAGGCATTGAGTACTGTCAATGATATTGCAATATGAACTTACATATTTTCTGGGATTTGGGTCAAACTAGGGCTGTCTAGTGATGGCCGAATGAAGCTTCGTGAAGCAGTGTTTTTATTTTCTGAGCCCACTCTCAGGCGCTCTCTGTTCAACAAAGGGTTGAGAATATACTGAACTGTAATGCCTTAAGCCTTTCTCTTAAAACCTAGAGCGCCATCTAGTGGACTCAGAAAGTAAAGACACTGGTTCATGAAGCTTCATTTGGCCATCTTCATAGGGCTGTCGCTGCTCAGTTAACTGATCAACTATAACTAGTCACTTGGTTTTTGGTTGAGTAAGGTTTTGTTTTTTTATTAGGCATTTACTCTTTTCAAATGTTGTCATTTAGGCAATTTTTTTTCCAGGGATTGATTTTGGTACTGATAAAGGCCAACCCGATTATCAGCCGTCGGACAGTCTGGCGAGGTCAGTGATTCGACTGTGTTTGGTGTGTTCTGTGTCGTCGTCAGTCGGAGAAGCCGTCGGCCTTCATTTTGGCCGACCTGACGTGTTGAATCGGTGGGTGGGCAGTCAGACTCAATGACCAATCTGATTGGTGGAGTTCTAACCCTGGATGAGCATGACTCTCAAAATCTGACAAATCTTTTAAACTGACCTTTGTCGATCTGAAATGAAGACAGATTCAACAACTGCATGGCCTACGTCTTGACTGTTTTAGCCCAGAAAAACAAACAGTGAATGCTTTGTTGGCTTGGTCATTTTGACCACAGTTACAAATGTTGTATTGTGGATATATGGTATTGTTTTAATCAATTTTTTATGTGTATTGTTCTCATCATTTCATAGCAAAAAACGTCATCATCTAAATATCATCTCAATATCAAGTGGCTTTTGAGTTTGTAAACATGCACCAAGCACTGTAGAAGCTGTACCAATATACAGGTGTTTGTCTTTTATTTAGATTTTTTCCTGAATTTCTAAAAGGTGCATCACTTAGTTTTCCCAAGTGGGAATTAAATGACATAATGACTATTTACATCAAGGATCTTTAGCCTCATCACCCGCGTTCCTTACTGCAATTGGTGTTCTGCTGCCCTACTGCAGCCAGCTCAATAATTGCCTTGTCAAATAACAGCCTCTGTTTCAGGTCATGGGACACTGTTGATGCTTGAGAGGCAGATGAGTCCTTTGCTGCATCATTAGCATCAGCTTAGTACTCTTGGGATCCCCCCCCCCTTTTTTTTTTTTTACGCATGCACCATCTGCTCACGTGACGATGTGTTGCTGTACCCAGCACTAGTGTCAGCCATCTTGGTCGACACCCACCCAGTGCATTCACTGCGGTGCCTAGGCAATCCAATCTGAGTGAACCGGTGCTAAGCTGACCAGAAGAGGGCTGTGATTTTCAGCACGGTGCTCTCTTGCATTTTAACTCCCCAGTCTGCACAAAAGGGATAACAAGAGGTTGAAGAGGAGGGGGAGGCGGAGGAGGAGAAGGCAGGGCAGCCTTTCTCAACACAGCAGCATATTTAACTCAGTTGTGACAAGGAAGGGAAGGAGGATGCAAGCATAAAGAGGAGGAAAAGCAGCACCCTTTCAAGCACCTGCTGAGAGCTGCTGTGGGCCTTCCCACGTCTTTTGCCTTTCATCCTCTTTGCTTTGATGCTCTTTTTATCCTCTCTGATTTCCTCTTCTCTCTGACCCGTTATTTTTTTTCCACTGTTTTTTTTTTTTGGGGGGGATCAAAAGCTACTTTGCCTTTTTTTTCCCACGGTGGTGTTGGTTTTGCGTCGCATCAGCTGAGTCATCATGTCTGATCTGACGCCTCAGAGCGAAACCCCCACTCCCACCACTGACAAGATCACCCAGGCCGCCCGGGAGACTATTTATCTCTGCAACTTTCGCGTGTCTGTCGATGGCGAGTGGCTTTGCCTTCGCGAGCTCAACGACATCTCCCTTACGCCAGATCCAGAGCCGGCCCATGAAGGTAATGTGACAGATTAGCTCATCGTCCCTAGGAGCTCTGTGGGCTCTGTGTATTTTTTTCCTTCTGTTTGGGCGTGGTGATACACAAGGTACCCCAGACGCAACACGTTTCATCTAGTGAACTGTGTGTGTCCTGTTTGAGCTGTCACGATGGATTTCAGGGGAGACAGCAAAATGCCAGAGAGCTACACAGCAGGATGACGCTGCTTGTAAATAAGCCATGGCTGCATGGCCAACAAAACAACCAGGAAGTGCTTCTTGTTTTGTCGTGAGATTTTATTATTTTGCAGTAAATCCCATTGACAACAATGATAGATCATATTTGATGTTTCTTTTTCTAATCTTGCAAAATAAAAGACAGCAGAAACAGTTTATTTTTACTCTCACTGAGAGACAAGACAGGATGCAACTGAATCCAGATGTGTAAATTTGGCAGTGAGCTGTTACACAGATTCATGTTGCAGTATGTACTGTAGTTTTCTGGTTTTAAATCGGATGGAAAACAGAATATCTGCTGCACAGCAAGGCTTTCCTCTTTCTCGTCTTTTGCCACGCCTTCTCTCAGCACAGAGCAGGCAGATAGGCAGGTCCATGGTTGTTTTTTTTTGTTGAGATAAGGAGGCCATTCAGACTTTTCTCTGGCCAGTTGGCAAATTCAATACTGCAGCACTTGAACCTGTAGCTCAACTGTAATGACATTACAAAGGATAATATATAATATAATAATAACAGACAATGCCAGAAACATTGGTTCTGTCATGCTACTGTAAAATAAAAGGTCTGACTGCCAGTCTCTTGTATTGTGAGTTGGGTGACTGTGTTTAGTATCAGGGATGTTTGATTAATTTTTCACTTTATATCTGATAATCTAGAATTTCAACGGTCCTTTCATTCTATCCGATATTTATTTATATATATTTTTTTATTTCATTGCAATATTACCACATTGGAGTTCACCAGTTTAACTTAAATTGTGAGGCTTGATGCACATATTTCAACTTAAATTGAAGTAACATGTAACATGTAACATTTACTTTACACATGTTGGTCGTTGCCAATGTCCTTGTGTAGCAGGGGAATTTTCGAATGTTTCCTGGTAAGAAGCTGACAATCGAGTTTTCTCTTTAGTCTGAATTGAATGTTAGGCTGTCATGTTGCATTCTATCTACAGAGTTAATTAAAGAGAACACAATATAATATTCCTCATTAACCAGCAGTCCGGTTTTATCGCAGTATTTAAATACTTGGGTTTGTAAATTGTGTGTTGCTGTTACTTGCAATGAGGAAAGCTTTTCTATTCAAATCTGAGCTATTAAAATGACAACCCTGATGCAGAATCGCACCATTTTAAGATGTTTATGTTCTGTAACTAAAGTCCATGCAAAACTATAGACCAAATGTATAAATGTATTCATAATGTAAACAAATGCTGGATGATAACTCTGTGGAACTCCTCTACTAAAAGCCTCTCAGTGTCTAGTTACAGTATCTATTACATAAATGATGGATGAGGCACAGATGTGTAGATGGATCATACCAAGAATTAGGTTGCTGACTTTATTAGGTTTTTCAAAGCTATTCATTGTTTTAGGTTTTTGTTAAACATGTAAACATGTTTTGCTGTGCTAGGCCTTAAAGTCAGTTTTAAGAATCAAATTTACAGATGAGACACAACTTTTCTTCTCCTCCAACTTTACAACAAAAGCTCATTGTTTTTAAAAAATGTCATCTTGTTTTGTATTTCTACTTTTACTTCCTGGAAAACATTGGAACTTGTCCCCTGACAGCTCCTGAGTCATTCTTGACTGTAGTCTGTGTCATTACTACAAGGACTCTAAGGACCTTCTCCTGTGTTTTTCTTCTCTGTTAGATCCCAAGGATCCCATTGCAATTGAAAGGCTTAACTTGATGAACATGGCCAAACTGAGCATCAAGGGCCTGATCGAGTCTGCTCTCAACCTCGGGCGCACACTCGACTCTGACTATGCACCTCTCCAGCAGTTCTTTGTCGTGATGGAGCACTGTCTGAAACATGGGTTGAAAAGTATGCACACTTCATAATGTCATCGGTTCAAAGCTGCACAATTGATGGAGCTTACAAGTCTGAAAATGGAAATTTAAGACTAACTAATTTAACCCTAACCCTTGACTACTTTAGAAACTTCAAAAATGTTCATACAAGTCATTTTACAGTCTTAGAATACTGAAAAAGTTTGTGGTTTAGATTAAATGTCAATACAGTAAAGCATTTAGTATATTCCTTCAAGTGGCTGCTCTCCAAAAGTAAGTGAAGATTTCTTCAGCGAGATTTTGCTACAACCATAAAGAAAAATAATCTTAGTTCTCTTATAATTAAATTAGAAATAAATGAAATTAAAATGAAATTAATTAAATTAAATTTTTTCTTGTATTAACAACATACCTAATGTTTATGCTATTTATGTGTATGTATGTATATATATATCTATATATATATATAAATTTACAATCTGTGTAGTGAGAAATACGTTTACCCAACCAGTAACACCACCCATCGTATTCAAACAAACTAAAGAAACACACTTGTCACTGTTAAATTAATTATTCTGATTTAGTTTCCGTTGCTCATTATTATACCCAGTGTGATGACTCAGTGACCCAAATACATCAAAATGAAATTTCTCAACAAGCACTGTCTCTCAATCCCCAGCCAAGAAGACCTTCCTGGGGCAGAACAAGTCATTCTGGGGGGCGTTGGAGCTGGTGGAGAAGTTGACACCTGAAGCAGGAGAGATCACTGCCAGTGTAAAAGACCTGCCTGGCCTCAAGTGAGTCTGTTATCGCCATTCTCTAAAGAAGGCAGACATGTTTCACCTAGTCTTAATTTAAGATTGTATAGATTAGATATTATTAATGCGCTTTTCAAAATTTGCAAAAAAATATAATGCCATGAAAATATTAAATAGTTACTTCTTTTGAAGTTGACTGTGCCGGCCAAATTTCCATTATTTATTAAAGATTGTAAGGAGCTGTTTTTAGTGTATTCATGTACCTGATGTGTTTGATTACAGAACTCCCCTAGGAAGAGGGCGTGCCTGGCTGCGACTGGCCTTGATGCAGAAGAAACTCTCCGACTACATGAAGACCATCATCAACAGAAAGGACCTGCTCAGGTGGGTTTGGGTTAGGGGTGTGAATCTTTACTGGTCTCGACGAATCAATTTGATACCACGATGCATTGCGATGCGTAACCTCCTCATTATTATTATTTTTATATATTGCTAGACATGGTTTTCATCAACAAAATTCAAGCAGTCAGATATATCTGAACTCCCCTTTTCATTGTATCTGCTCTTTAAAAGACACTTCCTGAATGTAGTGGAGTCTAAACACAGCCGACAACACACAATGGCTTAAACAACAAAAGCAGCGAACGGAAAATCAACAAGTAACATCAGTAGGCTATAACTGATTATGGTCTGTCACTGCATCGATGCAGACTTTCCACGTTGGCATCGCGATGCATCAATGCAATGATGAATTTCAATGCCCCTAGTTTGTTTGAAAGCAGTGTGAACATACCTTGACCAAAATATTGGTACCTCAGCCAGTGCTAAGACCATATGTAGAGCCCAGACATATTCCATGCACAGTTTTTGGGACAATTAAGGGGAAACAAAAAAAAAAGCATTGTAACACAGATCCTGACGTAGGGCTCTAGCTCCAAAACCACTGGGTGCTACATTTCCCATGAGGGAGACTTGTTTTCACAGTCTGTTTCATGTCATGCACATGTCAATATACACAGACAAATACTTTAACAGATAACATTAAGCCAGGTATATAACCAAATAGAAACACCCACATTTACGACGATGACATCGGATCTGTACAAAGTCAGCGAGATACGTTTGTTCAGCAGTGCTATGGCCGAAGCGACAAAATTTCTGCCAAAGCGAGTCCTTCTACTCCTCAAAGTCCTGTATCTGCTGCCAGAAGGCAGCAGTGTAGAGTGTGGATATGGAGGTTGATGGATGTCACTGACAATGGTAAGGGAAAGGCGCGTGATAGTACATGGTGCACGTGTTAACAGTGTTTGAACGAAAGCAGTACCCTGGTCAGTGACAGTAGTTCTAACGCTTGTCTGTTCTCTTTAGTGAATTCTATGAGCCAAATGCGCTGATGATGGAGGAGGAGGGAGCTGTCATCGCCGGGCTGCTCGTCGGACTAAATGTCATTGATGCCAATCTGTGTATGAAGGGAGAGGACTTGGACTCTCAGGTAACTCGGCTTTTACCTGCTTTTACTTTCACTGCCCAGAGCTGCAGTAACACATTTTTTCCTAGTGGTTACAGAAAGGAAGGGGAAAAAAAGGCATACTTCTGGGTTATAACGCAGTGTTTGTGGAGGTGAAACTGTCAAATTGGTCCCTCAAATAGCTGAAAGTACTGCATGATGTTTGTGTAAGCTGACATGCTTTAAAATAAATATCAGTAGGTTAAAATTTTAGCTTTTCTCTTTTAGAGTGTATGTGGGAGGCATTGCAATTACAGTTTGGAGCATTTACATTTCAGTGCTTTTCATCTCAACTGTTATTGTTATTGTTCTTCTTTATGGTTATTCTTATTTAGTTTTTTTCTCTACTGTATTTTGTATACCTCTTTATAGTCTAGTGTGTTGTAAGCTGCTGAAATCTGCTGCTGCAAATTCAACTTCCTTGCGGGAGTCATCCCAAAAGAAATATCTTTACATACTGTATATTAAAATGCTCTACAGTGCTTTACAGTTGTTTTTCCCCTTCATCATTGTTCTTGTGTTGATGCCATAAACAGCCGTTTCCAAACTACCAAATCTCCCGTTTCACCCACTGTTAGTTGTCATTTTGGGAATGAAGCCAGAGGAACTGGGAGGATTGGTAGGTTGCCAGTTTGTCATCAGTTTAGTAAACAAATACTACTCCAAGTACAAAGACGTGAAACCTCTCCACTTACAAACCTCTTTTTAACCTTTGTGTTGTCTTCTTGTCGACCATGTAACTTTTTGTTTTTCTGGGTCAAAATTTGAGTTGTTCTTTTTCGACATTTGTCACTTTTCCCAGCCTTTCTTGTTGCTTTTTTTCCATATTTTATGTCACTTTTTATGATGTTTTTGTAGATCTTTTGTAGCGCTTTAGGTGTTTTTTGCAGCGTTTTTGAAGCTTTTCCCAAAATTTTGGACACTTTTTTTCAACATTCAAATACTATAACATTTAATAAAACACTCAAATTCAATGAAAGTAGTGAACTGAGTCTCTGCTTTACTTGTGCAGAGCGTTGTAGGAAACGTCCACGTTATTTTTTTGACAATTTGGTTGAAAGAAAACCCAAATGTGTGATATAGAAACTGGGGTCAGATTTGACCCGAGGACAACAGGAGGGTTAATTAGAGGTTGCACTGATGGCTAAAATATTTAGATAACCTGAATGCGTCTAAACAGAACAAAACAATTGTGTATTAATAATACAAGTTGACATGATGCCTTCAAATGCAAAGTGCAAAGGCAAAGTCTTCCAGGTGCAACATGTGTGTAGCCATGCTATTTTCTAGCATTTTTTTTTTTCATCTTTACGTTTGAGCTGCAGTGTGGTTTCAGTTGTCATTGATCATCTGTTTCTTACTAAATTACTCCTGCAGGTCGGGGTGATTGATTTTTCAATGTACCTCAAAGATGGTGGACACAGTAGTAAGAGTGCAGAGGGGTGAGTAACCACACTGTTTTTTATTTTGGTCTCTCACACTACACTTAACAGTAGCCGCAATGAAGAAGTGTTTATGTGTATAATCTGTTTCATGCACATGGCAATATACACAGACAAATACATCACCAGGTAACATTAAGCCAGGTATATAGACACATAGAAACAACCACATTTACGACGTTGTAAGTCGTGTAGTCCACCCAGTGCTAATGATGATAATAATAATAGTTATAATGCTAATACCAATTTTATCATTTTTTATCAATGATAAACAGTTAAATGATTATGTATTAATTCAAACCAATATGGCTAACTATGTTTGTTTGTTTTCTCTGTTGTGTCATTCTTCTTCCTCTCTCTCTGCTTCTTCAGCGACGGTCAGATCACAGCAATTCTCGATCAGAAGAACTATGTGGAGGAGCTGAACAGACATTTAAGGTTTGTCAGAGTGAGCCACTCTCTTCACCTTTTTCAGCAACCTTCTTCTTGTTGAGCTTCTGACTGTTGTGATATTTTGATCTTATTTATAGTGCATCAGTAAATAACCTCCAGGCCAAGGTGGACGCTCTGGAAAAGTCCAACACAAAGCTAACCGAAGAGGTGAGAGTCATTCACAGCCAAACTTCAACGCAGCTGCTGGTTTCTTTCGTTTACAGAAGTGTTTGCTGACTTTTGTCCCGACAGCTCGCAGTGGCGAATAACCGGATCATCACTTTACAAGAAGATGTGGAGAGAGTAAAGGAGGAGAGCTCATATCAGCTGGAGTCCAGGAAGGTGAACACACATTATCAATTGAATTGAATTGTTTGGTTTTTCTCTTTAAAATTGAGTTAATCACACAAAGACGTTTTCATCATAAATGCCATCCAGACACTGTGCATTCACAAACATTTGTGCAGTTCTAAACTGACAAAGTCTCGTCAATGAGAGATGAAAGTTTTCAAGCAACTTTAACTTTAATTCCAGTTGCCCTAGATTTTTTAACCTTCCCTGGATTTTTATGATTTAGCTATTCTCAAAGGCAACTCATGGTTGGCTTTCAAGTAAAATATTTGTAAAACATCTTTGCGATGGAAAAAAAGAGGCTTTTTTCAACCTGTCATGTGTGTTTTGCTGTTTTTCAGCCATCAAGAAGCGACTCAGCAGCAAACGGACAAGCACTGGGTGAAACACGCAAGCAGCTCAAAGAGGAAACTTTGCTGCGATTGGTGCGTTTCAGGCTCTTAATGCTCAAAGGGCCTCATGTACTGTACTAATGCTTTTGCGCCCACTTCAGGCGTATTTGTTTCGCAACGTGCATGTAAAAGCATGGCGAGGTATGTACAAACATGCCGCACTGAGGTAAAAGCGCAGACTGTCTGTTGAGGGAACTAAAAATGGCAAATAGCGTTTTTCCGTGTCATGCATATGCATTCACGGGAGGGGCAAAGGGAAAGTGGGAGTTTTCCATAAAGAGATGGGAGGGGAAGCATAAAGTGTGCCTAATTATTTATTTCGCGATATGTACAAAAACCTCCCGTGAAAACGGGTGGAAATTCTCCGCCTCTTAAAAGCAGGTGTAAAACCAAGAGGGTTTCCTTGCATAAGCCTCCTGGTGAAATGACAGCAGTAATCCCAGCAAGACGTAGACATAGGTCAAGGAGATGAGCTGAAAGGATTTTTGCACAAGAATCACTGCATGTTTGGTAAATACTATGTAAGCCAAAGTATCACAGCGTGCGCTTTCTGCGGGTTGGCCATGGCGCTGCTAACGCGACATAAACGCAAATATACGGTCATGAAATTCTCAAAGATGTTGTCACAAATCATATGTGCATAAATTATAAAAGTAGAATCCTAGAAAACAATTTTGGCCTTTGGTTATGAAGTTGGGGCTGATATCTGTGCAGGATGTGGAGAAGGAGTTGGAGGTGCAGATTGGAATGAAGCAGGAGATGGAGCTGTCCATGAAGATGCTGGAGAAAGACATCTGTGAGAAGCAGGACGCTCTGGTGGAGCTCCGACAGCAGCTGGAAGACCTCCGTGTCATCAACCAACAGCTTAGCCACAAGTCACAGGTAAGTGCTGCATTTTGGATACTTAGTGTGCATTTACACCACAGACTGAATCACACCAAGAAAAGCAATCTGGCCATTTCCAGCAGGGTGGTGCTGCGGAGGGGAGTGTCAATGAAACAACCTATTTGTGTGATGTCCCCCCGCCAATTTAGCACAGGTAGACTTCATATTTCACAATTACTGTTTTCCGTCAGATCATTTATTAATCCCAACATTTACGGCTTGTGGCAGCGTTATTGCATAAAAGTCTAGTTTAAAAATGGCATAGCAACCTGTGCCTTAAAAAAAAAAAAAAAAAAAAAAATCGAGAATCTAATTGAACCGTGACCTTAGAATCGAAAACGTAATCGAGGATTTTGGAGAATCGTGACACCCCTATTCACAGCGCTGTAGGGTCTTAAACCAAACCAAACTGAATTCAACTTCAATAAAAGTGACTGCATTTGCAGACACATCATTGAAATAAAAAAGAAGCACTAAACTCCACTTTAATCTTTTTACAAGACCAACAACATGTACCGAGTCATTGATTCCGGTTGTCTAACATGGCTCATCCTCTTCAGAGTGCAGACGCCGGCTCTAAACAGAAGAGTGAAGCCATCACTCGCCTGGAGGAGAAAATCAACCAGATGACGGGGACTGTAAAACAGATGGAGACCAGGTGAGGACAGCCATGACTGGTATTCTCAAGAGTTATTACAGTAGATAGTTTTTCCTCACTGAATCACTTGCCTACAAAAAACAACATCTTATTGTCCTGTTTTGTCATTTTTCTCCCTTCCACTTTCATTATTTTCCATTACCATTACTTGTTTTAATCCTTCAATCAGTGAGAAGCATGTGGTGAAACAGGCCAGAAACCTGAACTCAGCAGCAGGGAAGCTGCTGCAGCTGCAGCAGTAGTAGCGCCCGGCTTTCATCACCGAATACAAACATACAACCATGCCTAATATAGAAGTAACCAAACTAGGATGTTAACTTTTCTGTACGATGCTCCTTTGTTGTTGAAAATAAAACCCATTTTACCACAACCTCCTGCAGTGGCTCTCCAGCATCAGCTTTGAGTAGTGTGGACTGAATGGATCCTTTTAGCAGCCCTTAATCCTTGTGTTCTCTGACAGGCATCAGATTTATACTTTTATTTGGAAGGCATTCCTTAAAAAATACCACATTAATGCTTTTTTGGCAAAGGTGTCTGAAAGTGCACTGGGAACACTTTTAAGATTTGATGGACTGACGATTAATGTGCTGACAAACGCGTGTCCTGGATATTTGGGAGGTGGTGGACTTGCTGTAATGTTATTCCAAAGAATAAGACCACTACCAGAGAGTGAACTGATCTTTAGGGGCTGATATCCAATGTTGTCATTTGGTGATCCACGTTCAAGTGTGGAAGGCCAGGACAGGAGCAAGATACAGGAAGAAGAAAAGGGCAAAATTAATTCATACATTTTGAACTGTATGTAAACATAACATTGGTGTAAACTGTAGTGATCATTAGGCTAATAAAACAATAAACAAACAGCCTGCTTCATCTTTTTTCGGCTAAAGTTGTCCTCGTTGGGTTTTCAGTCCCCAGTCAACTCTTCATTTTTTTTTAAATTTCCAACCATGTTTTTTTTCCCCATCAAATTTCATTTTACCATAAGTTTATGTAACACCCCCTCCCCCTAACCAGATGCAAACAGGCTGAGAGAGAGAGGGATTTGGCTTTGGAGGCCAACCGACTCTTCAAACAAGAGTTTGGGGACAAAATCGAGAGTCTGCAGGTGGAGGTAGAGCAACTGAGGAAACACAGGTAATGTCTGAGGGAACGGTAATGGGAAGGTAAACTTTATAAGTGATGGTATTGTGAGTTTATGGTAACTATAAATCCTGCCGCATGTGGCATACATTTTTCTGCATTTATTATTTGTCTTTGGGATATTTGTCTTCAGACATCAGATCATTTGAATTCTGCATGTTGTTTTCTTGGGAAAGAAAACTTGTGTTCACTGGAGTGTGTTGGTCTTGTTTTAGGTCTAATCTGGAGCTGGAGCTGAGAAAAGAGCGAGAGCGAAGTAGTGAGCACCATCTCGATGCTGCGTCCGTACACTCCAGTACTCTTCGGAGGGAGAGGAGACTCCCACAGAACATACCAAAAGTAAACCTGAGTTCATTATTGTGCAAAATGAAAGATAAAGTTAAAGCCTTGATACATCTGTCGTGTCTGTGTCTGTGTCTGTGTGTGTCACCAACAGCATCCCCCAGAATCCCCATCACTCAAAAGGGAGACTGACCAGTTACACACAGCAGCAGAGGACCAAACAAGTCTGAGCTCTAGCTTGTAAGACATTTGAAGAACGACAGCTTTTTAGAAAAAATATAATCATTTGAGAAATATTTATTTATTTATTCATTTATCTCCTCTTCCTTTTTAAGGTCCTCCCGGTCACACCATGAGGACGAACAGGTGAGCTCTAAAATGCACTAAAGAAAATGTTTAATTATCTTAACATAGATCTGTTTATTATTGGGGTTTTATTGCAAAAAAGGGAAAATTATGTATAAGAAAAACTTCCAAGTATTTAAAAAAAAAAAACTCTTTTCACTTATATCAGTGTCATTAATGCAGTTAAGTTTGGAATAATATGAATATAACGATGAAAACAAGAACTGAAGTAACAGATGTAACAGACAACTAGCATTGTAGTACTAGTGTTGAATGTTGTATATTCCAAAAATCCCATAATATAATTAACGTCATATTATTGATTGATTTTCTGCAGGACGAGTCCTCCGTGGAGATCAGTCAGCCTTCCATCTGTACGTTGTGTGAGCAGGACGACTCCCTCCTGAAGACAAAGGTATGAGGATGGGAGATTATTCTGAACTTCTGGTCTAAAAATAAAAATATTTGTTCATAAAAGCTTCTTGCGGCCCAGTCTTTGAATGTGTTAATGATCAATGATGAAATTAAATGTTCAAAATGGTATTTTAAGATAATTTATATGTTTTCTAAGTGAGGTTTGGTTTGGAGGTTCTTGTCGTCTTCAGGATGAAATCTTCATTTCATCTTTGGTGATCCCCTCCCCTCCCCAAAATTTCCCGTGGTTAAAAATGTTCACTTTGTCAAAATAAAAGGAAGTGTCAGATTGTGTATTGGACAAAGTGCTGGAAGAGTTATTGAAATGTTGGTTGCTGAATTGGTAAAATGACGAGTAACTTAGGTCATGATTTCACTTAAAGGCTTAATGGAGACACAGTAGACTTTAAGGTAAAGACTCAGCCAGCGTCCTTAGATTTAAAGTGCTCATATTATGCTTTTTGGCATTTTCCCCTTTCCTTTCTTGTGTTATATATATTTTCGTTCACGTTATAGGTTTACAAAGTGAAAAAGCCCAAAGTCCACCCCAAAGGAACTTACCACCTTCCAGAGAGAACACTGTTCACAAACTGCTCCAAACAACGCTAATGTAGTCCAGCCTTTACTTCCGTGACAAACGTGCGTCACTGTGTAACACATGTTATGTTTGCCTAACTGCTGGCGTGACACGCCCTCAAACTCTGCAACTGACTAGCTAGCAGTGCTGACCTAGCTACTGCGCATGTGCAACTTCCAACAAAGATGGAACAGAAGTGAGATGTCTCACTCTGTAGCTAAAACAGAGAGCTCAACACACAGGGTGAAAAGAAGAGCTGCAGCAATGTGCAATACAACAAAAATATGTTTTTTGAAAATTAATCCACATAAACCTATTCTGGGACAACCTCTAAATAAAATTAGGAACCTGAAAATGAGCACAAGATGAGCACTTTAAGCAACCTTAATTTTCTGTTATAATCCTTTCTTCCTGTCTCTAGAAGCAGTGTAAGAACTGCAGCGGCATTTTCTGTGAGAGCTGCGTGTTCAACGAGCTGCCGTTACCTTCCTCCATTCTCCCAGAGACTGTGTGTACCGCCTGCTTCTCTCTTTTACTCCAACAATATGCTTCAACACCACCATGAAACGACTCATGGACAGAATGATCAGACACGGGAATCCGGGAAGCATTCATTTGTAAAACTGGCACTGCAAAAATGCACTTTTTAACTTTGTGACTCGAGACATTATGAAAGGTCTGATGGAGTCAGATTCAGATCAGATTAAGTTAGCAATGTCCAAACATGTGCTACTAAAGCTGATTGAATTCAGGTTTTCATTTTTCAAATACTGGTTTGGCCATAATGCTTCCTTTCTGGCTGAAAGTGTGTGTTGAACTGCTCTGGTATTCCTGAAAACCTGCACTCAAAAAACTGTAAAATGGCACCTGGATAGAGATTACTGATATAAAAAGACTTTAATAATCTCATGCATTGCAAAAACAGACTTACCACAATGTCCACTAAGTGGATTATTGATTAAAAGGCCAACTGGCGATATGTATTTTATATAATTTAGTTTTAAAAGATGAGGAAAAGGAAAGAAGGAAAAACCAGACTTGTTTTTTTATTTGTGTAAGCCACAACTGGGCTCCATTAACACAGCTGTTAATCATATACATATCAGTATGTGATGTATCATTTTACTTAGATGAAGCATGAATTTTATGATTGAGGCTGATGCTGACAAAATCAAATATCCCAAACATGTTTGACCAAATACTATATTATGTGTCAATATTTTGGGAAAGACTGTGCTGTCAAGAGCTTTTTATACACTTATCATACATTAGTAAAAAACTCTGAGTCAGAGTTAAAAAACAACTAATGAAAAATGTACGACTAGAAAAATACAAATATTTAAGTTTTATGACATGTTATGATAACCAGAATCTAGTCTCTTATCATGATATCTATATTTTATGGACATATCATCCAGCTTTGGTGTTGAGACTGTAGAAAAGACTTGATTTTGCTGTTTGACGTTTTTGGGCAGTGCGCTTATTCTGTCTTGCGGGAAACTAGATGAGACGATTGATACCACTCTCAAGTCTGTTTGTTTAGTGTCCAGCTACAGCCAGCAACGGTTTAGCTCGGCACAAAGATTGGAAACGAGAGGAACTTATTCCCTCGTTAAAGCAACACCAAAGCACTTTCCCTCTTTGGTCCCCCTACAGGTTGGAAGATGAATTGTCCATTACCGCTGTCTCATTGGAACTACTGATCCGCTACCCGATCTGGCAAACTTGCATGGTGCGGTTATAGCCGTTAGAGGGCCGCATTTTGGAAACATTATTTTAAGGTATAAAAGAATCTTTGGTGTTGCTTTAACATGTTATATCTTGTTTAATCTGTACAAAAACAGACAAAGTGTAATATTTCTTGGGTTGATTATTGCGCTTTAGAGGTGCTGCTAGGTCAATTGTGTTACCTTTTGGCTAAGCCAGATGGTCTTTATGCTAAGCTAACTGGTTGCAGCTTCACATTTATTGTACAGACAGAGTGGTATCGCTCTCAGTAACAACAAAAAAAAACAAATAAGTGTATGTCCCAACATGTCAGATTATTCCTTAGGTTTACAAAGCTGAATATTCTGTATGAAATATTTCTATGCTGTTGTGTTCTATATAAATTAGAAGTGGCATTAACAAAATGGCAAAAAAGAAATTACCTCATGTTGACGAGGAATATCAAATCAGTCTATTTGATCTGAAACAGTGCAGCTGTTAAAATAACATAACCCAGCTTTTATAGATGTTTAGATTCTAGTCTTTTCTCTGGATAATCAAACATTTTTCCAAACCTCTTAAAATATTGCTTCACTTCTAGAATGCATGGCTCTCTGCCTGACTGGTTTGAAGTAGGCATATCAGCTGTTTCTATGTTTTGTTGATTTATATGAATTAATTTGAAGCTCTGGAAAACCTGTTTAGTCGTTCTTGTTGAAACTGACACTTGAGATGGAAATGCTTTTAGGATCAACAATAAACTTTTATTAATTTTACCGGTGTATGACTCTGGATTATTTTAACCTGTGTTTCACCTTTGTGCAGCATAAAGAGCTCAGTCCATCAAATACCATCTTCGCATAATCAAGTGGTCCCTTTGAATTATTTTGTGTATAGATACATATTTTTGCAGATAATAAAATACTCTTCAGTACAAGTGGATATCAGTTAAGTGCTTTAAAAAAAAAGGCTTTTTTTAAGCACTTCACAAATTGTATGTCCCTGTAATCAAGCTACATTTCAATTGGGGAATCACCAGAGGCCTCACAATATATCACTATACTTATGTCACGATATTGATAATACATTTTTCCAAATTTCAAATCATGTCCCCAAAAGGAAACTTTATCAATATCTGTTCATCTCACTTCAATTTTATTGCTGCAAAATGGGATTGTCAAGCAGACAACACATAATAGATCAATACTTGGTGTCTGTGTATCTATAGAGTATTGCCACAGAAAATATTGCAATACTATGCCACCCCTAAATTTCAAATGTCGATTCTTCTAATTTTGGAAACTCACGACTTAAGAAAGCAGGTTCTCCTTCAACATATTAAGCCTGTATCATCACCAACAATATCAAATAAAACTCATCTAAATATATTTTCTTTTCTTATGTTGAGTTTAAGAAAAAAATGATTCGCAAATGTTTTGAAAAAAATCTCTAAATTGAACACGTCCTGACTCTTTTGTACCTCTCATCTCCAGATTATCTGCTGATGTAGAGGATTCCTCTCTTTGTTCTCTTCAAGTAAGAGAAAGCTGCATTTTGTGCCAAATTTGAACATTTGTAATCTTCACAAAAATTCTAATTGGTCTTTCACTTTGATGTGAAACTGTAATTAACTCCCTTTTGTTGAAAGAAAGTGAAAATAGTTTTCTTTTGACACAAGAAATGTTTATTATTTGATGTACGATTCAGGCAGGATAATAAATACAATAGTCCTGTGTATGTGTGGCTTTGGCATCTGTGTGTCTGCCTTCACCTGCAGGAGAAAATACTGCACGTTAAATCACATCTGGGGTTAAAGATTAACAGACTGGAGAAGGTAAAACTCAATTGACTCAGTCAATTCAAATTGAAATATATCAAAATACCCTTAAAAGCAAATCAGCACTGTAACTGTGTATGTGGCATTCTCTGTTCCATTAAAAGCTGGAAATTCCCAGTTGGTGGGGTGTAGTTACAGCTTCTGTTACAGTGATCCAGTTTAGAGAAACATCCACACTCACTAAATTGTAGAATTCTGTCTCATTCATACCTTCCCTAAAAATGTGAATTAGAAATATAAAAAAGAATATTTTTCTGTCAAGAAGCTTGAGCTTCTAACTCTAGTTCTAATTCAGTGTTTCTCACCTCCTTCCATCAGAGTCTGGTGCAGAGTTCAGGAATAACTCGATGTATCTTTCTCCTACAAATTAGAGAAAGTTCAGTACAGTTAAGCTCACACGGACATTTATATATTTAACATATATTATGTCATAACAGACCAGAAAGGGAATATGCTGACATTCTGCTGACATTAAATCACATTGCATTTATGATGCATTAACCATTTAAATACATAAAACGGGATTTTACTTCTTATTTGAATTTCACTTTATTGAAAGACAAAAATATATATTTTTGGAAACTATAACTCCTGGGAAGAATATTAAGGTTTTAATAGTGATGACTGCTGGATTTTGACGGTTTATTTCCCTCATGTTGTTGTGCCAGCTGCCATCCAATTTTGGATCATTCAGAGTTGTAGAGAGAAAAAAAGGCTACATAAATACTACTATATTATAGTAAACATCTGACAGTGCACACCCAACATCATACCAAGTCTTGTTTACAGATGAGAAGCAGTTTATACTCAAAACAACTGATATAATTCTTATTTGAATATTAAAGAAATATAGATTAATGTGCAAAGAAATTAGGATCTATCTATCTATCTATCTATCTATCTATGGTCTTAAATGCTCTCCATCAGTCTCACCTATGTGCTGTCTGTCTCTGGACATGGCGGTCAAGGCGTCTTGGTGGCAGCTGAAGTAAACGTCGGCTTCTCCGCTCAGCCTCCCTTCAGGACCACATTCAATCAGGATCTTCAACACAGTTAGAGGAGAGAAAAACTGCAAGAGAAGAACAAACACATACAACATAAAATAATGTGCATAGTGACCTCTAATGCAACAACACAACCAGCTTCAACTTGTCAACAGTATCTGGATGTTTTACCTTAACAATGTCTTCTCCGGACACCTGGAAAGGAAGTCCTCTCATGTGGATGTAGTGAAGCGGCGAGGCCGAGCTCTGAGCGGATCCTTATGGAGCAGAATCGCAAGTTTACACCACGATAAACAAAAAAACTAAGAATGTGTTCACAAAGAGCAAAACGTTTAGTTATCTAAAGATCTCCCTGCAATTTTCACACTTTGCTAAGTCCTGCAGTTCTATCGCATTTACAAGAATGGGACAGACGGATGTACAGATGTACATGTACATGAACAAGAACCTGAAAACATAAAGCCTCTGGCCACGGCTGTCATGGAGACATAAACACGGAGAGAATGATTAAATGAGGTGCTGATTATGCACCAATGTCCCTTTAAGAATAACAAATACATCAGCAGTGTTTGAGTCTCATTGTTTAAAATGTTTCTTTTTCTTAATCTTTTCATTATTGTTTTTTTTCCTTCAATGCTGTGTTATTTTAGGGGAGAGGGGAAACTTAAAAACTGTAATGAGCCCTAAAATCCCCTTACCAGTTCTGGTCTGTGAGGCAGAGACAGTCCTCCTGTTCGCGGACTGAGTGCTAGTCTGAAGAGAAGCTGAACTCGTCCTCTTTCTCCAACTAGAACTAATCTGGTCAATTCTGCTGGGAAACACCTCGATGTATCTGCAAAACCAAAATGGTTTAACCTTTATTTATACGAGAGATCATTGACGGGCAGCCCTCATTTTCAATGATGATCGAGTCAGAAAACAACGCATAAAAGGAAGCAACACCATCATAACAACATAGAAAGACACTTAAACTTTACAAAATGGAAAAACTATTTCATAAACAGATCAGAACAACCAGGATGCAAAAGAAATATCTCTTTGTAAAGCAATTACAAGTAGAAGTTTGGAGGTCCAAAATCAGATTTCTAAAATGTTTAAAAGCTATGAGTGAGTCCATTTTAAGAAAGTATTTGTTGGTATTTGAACAGTCACCTTAAGATTAAAACTCGAAATACAGAAAAAAACAGCGGGTTGGGATTGCCTCCACACAGCTCTCACAGACCGCTCCTCATTAAGTGAAAATACAGATGTTTTTTTTATCAGAACAAAGAACAGAGAAGCGTGGATTACAACACACACAGAGGCAGTGTGACTTCCTTCTCCTCTCAGGACTCCATTACTCCCCTATATTCTTACATAGCAAATATTTGTTTGCTCCTATATTAATGTTCTGAATGTTGAGTACAACCCCTTTAACATTTGACACAGGATTGTAACGTCGGTACAGGCCTTAAGGGTCCCAGGACATAGTGCTCTTTGGATGCTTTTATATAGACCTCAGTGGTCCCCTAATACTGTATCTGAAGTCTCTTTATATAGACCTTAGTGGTCCCCTAATACTGTATCTGAAGTCTCTTTATATAGACCTTAGTGGTCCCCTAATACTGTATCTGAAGTCTCTTTATATAGACCTTAGTGGTCCCCTAATACTGTATCTGAAGTCTCTTTATATAGACCGTAGTGGTCCCCTAATACTGTATCTGAAGTAGCTTTCCCAAACTTCAGTCTTGGTGCACAATTCCAGCCACTAGAGCCAGTCCCATAATGAACTTTCCTTAGTATGTGCCATTTCTCAGTCTGTAGCTTTTGAGGTGGGAAGGGGGGGGCAATGTGGAGAAAGTTTCATGCAATGGGACCTTTAATGTGAGCATGCAGGGCCTCCTACCTATTTCCGATGATTTCTCTGTCTCTCTGCAGAGCTTCCTCGGCTGCTTCTTGAGAGGAGAATTGCACAAAGGCCTCTCCAGAGTTTCTGCCTTTGTGGTCTGTGACAATGGTGATCCCATTCTCCACTATATCCAAACCTGAAAGACACAACAAGATACTGAATTTTACTTTTGTCATTAAACAAAAATACCTTTTTATTTTTTTGTTTGTGAAGTCTTGAATCCTGTGTCCCATCAAAATCCCTATTATTTCTCTTTTTGTAAAATATTCCTTATAAACTCATCCTCCACTGAGGCATGTATAGATTAATTTAACCCAATCAAATTATTTCAGGGCAACCAGGTAACCTCTCCAGTCATGTAAAACTACATTGGACTTTGTGTATTTGTGTGTTGTAGTACCAATATCTTAAAGTTCCATTGCGTAATTTTTGGAAAAAAACTTTGTTCTTTTATAAATATGTGCTCATTCATGTGGAATTACATCCACCCACTAACCAAAGTATTTCATTCAGAATACTTACAAGTGACTCACTCAAATGTGGCAGTCATGTTGCGCCTCCATCTTTAAAATACATTAGCCAAAGAAGGACATACCGCCGCATTCGAGCTTTTACGCTCTACAAATACCATTACTTGCTACTGCTGGCAGATTTAAAGCCTATTCTCTAGGACACGTAAAGGAGTCAGTAAGGAAGTTAAAAAGATAATTAAAATGACAACACGACAGGCAAAGCAACAAAACCAAAGTTAATATTGGAGCGGCTTTTTCCCAAGATGGAAAGAGCTCATGAGAAGCAAGCATTTTAAAAAGGGACGCTGAAGTTGCTTGCTTTCTGAAAAGGTAATTCGGCCTATATGTGTGAATTCAAAGTTTTAGAATTGCATGGTTGTGCATAATGCTAGAACGATGTCTAGGATACTTTTCTTGCGTCAATGATGAGAAAGGATTGTCTAACTTGTAACATTAACGTAATCATATGTATCGTAATTTCCCTGGCAGACAACTCATGCAGTTGTAACACAGACTATCTACAGCTAGAACAGCTGCGTGTAAACGATGGAGATGTTAAGAGCTAATTTTGGTTTCATTGACATGGTTCATACTGCTCAGAGAAATATATTAAAAACACAAACCTCTGTTGCTTCTCTCCTAAGCTGTAAACATTGCCTCACATTATTAATCTTGTACAATATACAGAATAACGATAGCACTGAGACTTTACTACCATTAGCTTGCATATGTATGGGAACCTGATAGCTGATGTTTGCCATGAAATAATACCAAAATAATGTTAAACTATTATTACACTGGTAGGGAAACTCACGGACGAAGTCGTAGTTCTTGGAATAATACGGCCACCAAAGGAGTTAAAACAAACTCGGAATGGGAAGGGCTAGAAAGTAATATTCAGATGGTTGTCATATACAATTTCACTGCTAGATGAAATTCTTACACACTGTAGGTTTATGGCTGGAGTCGGTGTTTGGTTGTCTGTTGGCAAAAAACCTTGTCCTGCCTATTTTCGAGTGATAAAAAAACTAATTCCACTTTAAATTATACAGTCTACAAATTATTCATTTTTACAAATATGTTTCAGTATGGAAGCAAAAGATGGTCATTTCACTGAGTCTTTGATCCGTGGCATTACTGCCAGTGTTTCCAGTAAATGTGGAGGTGGGAGAAGTTTACCTGAAAAAAACTGGACGATGTCTGCCTCGGTGCAGGAGAAGGGGAGACCTCTGAGCCGCACCACCCCGTTTTCAGCTGGAGCCTGGACGGCTTTCTTCAGGATAGCTTCAGCATCACTGTTTGTTACTTCATACACTGCAAAAACACACATGAGCATCTGTTTTTTTTAACCACTTAAATGGTAATGTTTTACCTTATTTACAGTATAGTATTATTGTGTTAATGATGATGATGTAAGTATGGATCTTTCTTATTCAAATGTCCCAGTAAGCAAAGACAGTGAGCTAGATGAAACCGTTATTTCATCATTTAACCCCGGTATTTTCCTGCTATGCCGTGTCAGTGTCCAATCAGTATCTGGACTTCAACCAGCTTGGGAGACAAAGAGACGAACCTTCAACATATCGTGGACCGAGGTAGTGTCGGTGCTTCTCCAGAGCTTTGCTGACGTCCTCCTCGTGCTCCATCTCGATGAAGGCTTGTCCCGACGACCTCCCCAGCCTGTCCACAGTGAGATGGATCCCCTTTACACCGTCACGGATCCTACACTCTGAAACACAATAATAATACCTTATATATAATGTTTATTTTTTAAACAATCTTAATATGTAACTGCTATCATTAGTTGTATACTGACAGTTGACAACTAGGTTTTTCTGTCTGTTTGCTTTTTTAGGTTGGACAATCAGGACAGCAAACATAATAATTTCATATTCACAATACATTCTGCATGGAGTGCTGTTTGGCTAAGTAGAAATTGTCCTTCTGGTGCTCTTTAGTTTGGGTATTGGCTAGTTTAAAAAGATTGTAGGAATCTGAGGCACCTGAGGGGGTTAAAAAAAAACCTTTAATATTTTCTTGGCTATAAAATCCTTAAAATATGCCAACGTTTGGCATGGTAGGTTTGAATGACTTTATAACCAAGAAGATGGTGAAGTTTTTTTTAAACATAACTCTCTCGAATGGCCTCAGATTCCTTCAACCTTTTTAAACTAGTAGTAATTTCATAGTATTGTGCACAATAATGCTTTCCACATAAGACAACTATTTTTGCGGATGTATCTGTGATAAGCAAATATAACTAGAGGTGTCCCTCACTGACTTTTCCCAGATCCAAACTCTCACCTGGGAAGAACTGCAGGAGGTCCTGAGCCGAGCAAGACCAGGGGAGACCTTTCACCTGCACGATGTACACCTCCTTCTTCTCTGGTTCTGGGTCAGACTGATAGGCCGGCAGTGGTGGGTAGTCATCTTCACAAGGTTCTCCTGCCTGGGAGACAAGATGGAAAATAGGATTATTTATCCACAAATTCTATTCTATTGAACTGTAAAAGTGTTGCCGTTAATGGATCAAGAAACTATTTTTTTTAATCAACAATTAAGTGTTATTTAGTTTTTTTCTGGTATTTTATAATCCAGGGGTGGAAAGTTAGTAAGTACATTTACTCACGTACTGTACTTTACTTAGTTTTTCCATTATTTGCTACTTTAAATTTGCAATCTACTACATTTCAAAGATAAGTATTGTACTTTTACTTGACTACATTTATCTGATATTAGTTACTAGTTACTTGGCTGATTTAGATAAATAATACATAATAAACAAATAAAAGTATATAACGTGCATAAAGTAGTAGTAGTTCAAATTAGCTCCACCTTTATATGTAACTTAAACATTACCTACGCATGAACGCATAATTATCATACCACAATATAATATTATTCTAAAATGCATAACGTTAATGAGTAGCCTACTTTTACTTTTGGCAACGTTACTTTAAGTATATTTTGATGATAATAGTCTGTACTTTTACAAAGTGCAGGGCTTTTACTTAGCGTAGCTAGTATTTTTTACACTACCATTTTTACTTAAGTAAAATAGTAACTTACTAGTAGAAGTATAACGTCAAAGCAGCATAAAAAGGATATACGAATTTAACAGTAATCCGTCACTAACGTTACAAGCCCTCTGTATGGGACTCACCTTGGTACAAAAACTGTATCGGCTGGTTGTCACTGCGGACTGCAGTTGACAGACTGCCCGTCTTGTTGATGTCCATGTCGGCTGCTGGAGAAACCCGCGCAACACGCTGCTGCATCTTGTTTTGATACCTCTCGGTAACGTTACGTTTCTTACTGCGACACACCGCTGAAGTAAAAACAACAGATATGTACTGTTACGGGACATATTAGCAGAGCCTCGCCGAGTTTGTTTAGCTAGTTAATTAAGCTAGCTACTGGCTAGGTATGGCATGGGGTTGGCTAAACTGACTCACGTGGATCAGTCAAGGGCAGAGCTAAAGAGTTTTAACGGAGCGAACAAGCTAGCGGCTAAACGCTTTTGACTTCCGGTTAACCTTTCACAACAAAAGCAAACACATGACCATTTCAAAATATAATTTCAGAGCTCATGATTTCTATTAAATATTTTATTCATAATACTACCTACGACCACGAAATGTTTTTTAAATGAGGTGACATTAAAACAAACACAAAGCACAATTTATTGTTATAACAATTAATACATTTTCACAAAACAAAAACAGAAAAGAAGAAAACTAAATAATAATTAAAACATTTTTTATTTTATTTAAAAAAACCTAAAAGTAAAAAGGTATATAAACTATAAACCAATATTTAAGGTGTGCAATTTGTTAATGACCATACAACCAGTTTAGAAGCCATTGCATGTTAAATCCCGAAAATGTTTAACTTGAAAAATCTATTAAATTCTGAATGTTGTAGTTATTATTAGTATTATTTATGTGTCTTTTTTTATTTTATTTTTAAATTATTTTTGTGTCTTTTATTCTGTTTTGTTTTCCTCACTGTGCTGTAGAGCACTTTAGATCAACTGTATGAAGTACTATATAAATAAGGTTGAGTAGAGTTAATCTGTCCACAACAGAAACACTGGCAAAATTTGCTATTTAAACAGAAATTTAAAAAAAAAATGTTAAAAGAAAAGACCTGTCTGCCTGCTAAGATATAAAACATTTCCATTGTTTTTAACAACATTTTAAATAATAATAAAAAAAATGTAATGTAATAATAATGTTCATGTGACATCCCGATAAAATGAAACCTATTAGGGACAACTTCCCTGATTCTTGTAATGACTTAATTTTAATTAGTAGGCTGCCGTATAGAAGAGGTGATGCTGCCACTAACTCCTGTAAACTTGACAATAGTCTTTTCTCTTTCTCTCTCTTCTCTCTCTCTCTCTCTCTCTCTCTCTCTCTCTCTCTCTCTCTCTCTCTCTCTCTCTCTCTCTCTCTCTCTCTCTCTCTCTCTCAACAGAGCTTCCTCTCTCTTACTCTGCTCTTGTTAATGTTTCATGTACACTGCCACCTAGAAGTGAGGATGCCATAAACTCCTCTGTCTGCCCCTGACAAACTGACAATGACATGATTTTAATTTCTCCAGTCTGAGATTGTGCTTCAGGTTTTGATGCAGCTTCAACACGAAAGATGTTCATCAGGAAAAACACATTAAGATGCTGCTGATATGTTTAATTATTACATTTTTTTTTGGTCTACATTGCCTTTAGCAGTTTAGTTAATTGTTAATCTGTGTCTGTGGAAAAACTGGGTGATTACAGTAGAACAAAATGATACTGATCTGAATTTCAAAGATTTTGAACTTACAAAATAAATACAGAATAATGATAAAAAGGAGAAAATACATTAAGAAGCTGGTACTTAATAGAAAAAAAAAATTGTCTTTTTTCATCGGCAAATACAAAATCTCTGACTTCTTTCATTCCTGTAAAATCCCTGCCAATGACAACTTTTTCTCTTTTATTTAAAGAAAATTCTTCCTTGTTTTTTTTAAATTTATTTTAAGTTTACCTCGATGATAAAAGGATATGTATTGTTTTCTGAAGGACATAAACTTCAAATTGAGTCCAAAATGGGATGGTGAAAGGGATTATTCAGTTTTGTCAGCACCTTACAATGAGGGGCCAAAACCATCAGATGACTGAAGAGTGGGAGGCAGATGTCAGGAGGGGAGAACTACTGACCTCCAGTGTGAATATTGTCGAGCAACAGATACGTAACTGATCCACTGATACAGGGGTCTTCAACGTTTTTAAGGCTGGACCCCTTATCCGAAAGAGACCCTGACTACTATTGTATACAATTTAGTTGCATAATAAACTGGCCTTACAATAACGTGCAGGGTGACTTAAATACAATACTAAGCTATTAAAGTAATAATTGTTGCAATGACATATACATCATGTTTTAATGTGCAACATCCATGTGCACAGTGAATCCAACTGTATCTGTGGATGGACTACCAATGGAAAAAAAATCACAAAGTAGGCCGATTCATCATTGCTGATATGTTGGATTCATGTTAATGTCAACAACAGTTTTCATAAATATTTTAATGTTTTTAAAAAAAAGAAACACAACAAAAAAACTTATTTTTTTTCCAATCAAACAATAATTTGGTGCCCCCCTGCAGTAACTCCACCCTACAACCCTCATGTGGATAGATATTGAATGCATCTTCCACAACTTGATATCCCTTGACTGTTTGTGAATATACTGAGTGGAGGCAGTACCTGAAGGTAAACCTGGCCATCCAAAAAAAAGAAAAAAAGGGAAAAAAAGAAAACACCGGATCACATGACGACCGCCTCAGTTATTTCCTGCAGCACCAACCTCTCCGCTACTCGCTCCTGCCTGCGACAGCACAGCACAGCAGTGGTGTGGTCGCTCTGAACGCACATTAACGGAAAGAAGAAAAACACTAAGTTAAGGCCTCTACCACACCGAAAACTGTTGCAGTCACAGCGACGACGGATATAAACACACATTCATTTGTTTTCTAATCTAAGTTGCTGTTTTTATTTGATAGCCTTGTAAAAAAAAAAAAAAGAAGAAAAAAAGCCAGAGCTCATAATGGCGACAGCTGCGGTGTCTGCCCCTGCTGGCTGCGGCCCCAGCCCCGGGTCGGGAACGGAGCTGGTCCGCGGACAGGCCTTCGACGTCGGGCCTCGGTACAGCAACCTCTCCTACATTGGAGAGGGAGCCTACGGCATGGTGTGGTAAGTGTACGCAAAGACTGTTCACCTACCTAGTTATTTAGACACACGTATAACGCTTGAGTTTACACCTTTTCTTTTTTACTCAACGTAACTAACTTAGCCAAATGTAATGTTTGAGCTAGCAAGCAACAGCGTGAAACCGATGTTAGTTTGTTTAAGACAGTGTCTGTCTGCGAGTAAAAACGTTAAATCACGTCTGAATTGGCTTGACTTTTGGTGGCTTGTAATATCGACTTTAAGTCAGAGTAGTTAAGCTAGGAGCCTTGTTTATGTGGTACAACTAATAATAATGTTTGTCTAAACTGTAATTTGCGTCGCTTTTAACTGAATATGATTTGCATCCTCTAAGGTTACACTTCAAAACCTTACACTTTAACACGCATCTTATAAAACCCATTTGATTTTTTTTGTCAATAATATAACTACACTAGGCACCCAACAGGGTGTGTGCAATTCTCCACTTTAAATTTACACTGATTTCAGTTCACTTTATGGTGGAGTCTTTCTCCCAGACTTGGCCTTTTAATACTTCACAAGCTAATATACAGGTTTTTAGTTGTAATCAATAGAGATGTTATACTAATCTGATTATACTACACCTTATTTCTCACCCATGGTTGCTGTACACTATATGTTTAGACTTGCTTGTGGTTTCTATCTCCCTAACTACTGTAGCAATACCCATTTTAATACTTCATCATATATGTTGTAATCAATACAGAATTTATACTAATTTCAGACTACTTTGTCATATTTTCTCTTTACTTTATCAATTTCTACATTCACTCTATGCTTAGGTTTATTTTGGTGATATTTGTCTGAAAATGTACTTGCAATAGTACCTCAAGATTTTTTTCTTGTACATTTGTTTCAGTAGCTGATGCTGATGGCTGGTTACACACTGTATGTGAAGGAATTTAGAGACAAGCAAGCAGTATTTCCTACCTAATGCTATCAGGGGTGTAGTAAACGATACACGAATAAAAACTCATTCATGCACATTTTTTATGTGCTATACAGATTTTTACCCCATTATATTATGTCTGTTATCTTAATTGTGTAATTAACCCCCAAATATGATGAAATTACTGCATCTGAGATGCAGTAATTTTAACTGCATCTCAGATGGTATTGTCAAATCTGACTCTCCTCTTTCAAAAACACTAAATCTTGGTGTTTCTTTAGCCTGTGGTACTGCACCGACGTTAAATGTGCACACTGTACTGTATTACATAATATATTGTTCTTGTGTCAAACAACAGCAGTGTAGATCTTGTTGTTCTCAGAACACTGACTTGACACACAGCCTTCAGTATAGAGGCACAGCAGGTTGTTTAACATCTTTCTGTCTGCAAACTGGAAAAAACCCACCAGAACCATGGTTGTCAATCGTATGATCCCTTATCAACAAACCACTGGTACGTACAGTACTGTGTAGTTCAAGGAAAGCAGACCTGATAAAGCACAGTTCACCTATAAAGCCCCAAGTGTTGGAAGGATGTTGAGTTGTAAAGAGTTTGTCTGAGGTTGCTCTATCATTTAAAGAGTTGGAATCTGTAGAGAGATGGTGAGCTAGAAGCTGGGCTACATAACTTCAATTCATATCAAAATCATTTGAGAAAATTACCTAAAATCAAAACGATAAAATAGAAATGCATACTGTTTACATATTCTTAAATATGAAGATTTGCTGCATTGTATAAAAGGGTCTAGCTACAGCCTCGGGGCCCACCTCCTACCATAGCATGCGTTAAGTAAGGGATAATGTAGAGCGAGGCGGGGGATTCAAGACACTTCTGCTTCGCGTCGGGGTCCTGATGACCCTGTCAGCGTTGTATTCATTATAACAACCTGTAGATTAAACTGTCGTCATCTGTTTAGCTTGCCTCTGGCCCGCCTATATCAGATACACCGATGTGATTGGTGCAGCCCGGCTACAAGGGTAGTTAATGAGCAGCATTACTCAATGCCAGAGTAACTGGCATTGAGAACTCGCGAGAACTTTGGATTTCCAGGGTATAGCTTTGTATCAACTCATTTGGCAATTGCTTGAATGAAACGGACATTCATTATTATAAATTTTCGTACTAAAGCCTTAATTATTAATTAATAGATAGTGATTGCTGACTTGTCTTAATTTGTGCTCAACTAATCATGTTTCGTTAATACTCAATATAAATGCATTTTTTGATTGCCTATATCTTTCACAAATAGAAATAAGGAGATTTCTTTGTTGGGACTATGGGGTGCAAATGAGCTGTTTCGCTAACCCCTGCATATTTACATTGATGTTGATTTATGTGCAGCACCCCTAAAGTGTGTACTAAACAAACTAACGTAAGCAAAATTAGGTCAAAAATAGTCTGTGTCTGCAATGGCCTATCCCAAATTCTGCTCACACAAAGACAACAAAAAGCCTTTTTGTTATAGGTAAAACTGAGCACAAACAAACTGAGCAAAAACTGAGTCCTCCTAGCTAACAATTATGTTTATGTTACAAGTGGTAACTTGTGGGTCTCTCAGAGCTCTGGTGTTTCTGCACTTTTCCTCTAAGAGATCATCTTTCAGACAAACTGCGTGGGCAGCAACGTTTTATTCCTTGAACTTTCTTTTAATAGTTTCAGTTTCTGTAAGCAGAGCTCTTTTCATTCTCTGTTTACTCATGCTAGCCATTGTGCACTTTCTTTTTCTGGTAATTGCAAGTAGGCCTAATTCCAGTAATGTCAAAAGCATTAGGGAGACTGCGCCCCCCCCCCCAATAATATTTTGCTCCCCCCTTTGACATCTGCTTTAGTGATCAGACATCTTTTTTTGACGTTAATCTTCTCACCCAACTGTTGACCAAATAATGGTTAAGGGATGCTGTTCATTGATGAATTCAAATTGGAATTTTTTTATTTTATTTTTTGGGGCATTTTTAGGCCTTTATAGACAGGACAGCTGAAGAAATGAAAGGGGAGAGAGATGGGGAATGACATGCAGCAAAGGGTCGCTACGTCAAGGAGTAAACTTCTCTATATATGGACGCCCGCTCTACCAACTGATCTATCCGGGCACCCAAAATTGTAATTTACCACTAATTTTTAATATATTTGTTTGGTTCATTTGGACAGGGGTAGACTTGAGCTAATATGAGTGCTTTAAATTACAAGTTTGGCTTCTCTTCCTAGGAAACAGTGATACTGTACATTATGAGGAGTGAGAATTTCAACCAACTACAAGACACAAACCAAGAAACACTTGAGTATAGAGAATACACTCATATTTAGATAGCTCATGTTATTAATATTATCATTAGAGCAACAATACCCTAAAATGGCAAAGTTACAAAAACCTTATTTATGTACATTACATGTGACCCTTTTTATTTCTTTTACAAGCCCTTCTCACTTGTAAGTTGGTCCTGTAAGACTAAATATGCAACAAGATACACTGTTTGACTATGTAATTTTAGAGATAATTGTGATTTTTTACTTTTTTTAAGTTTTCGAGAGAAATCAGATTATTTGAGGTGACTTTTGAGCACAGTCTCCCCATCTTTGTAATGAATTCAAAGACTATTTTAATCTTGTAGCTCTTGAATGACCATATCAACACCTTTTTTTTTTTTTTTTTTTTTACCAGCACCAAAAGCTATATAAGCAGTCCAATATTGTCCACTTATATACATGTAAAAGCCCAGTTCTTTACTTTGGTAAAGAGAGAGAAATTCTGTATTTTTGGCGTTATATTGGTGGAATGTGTCAGCCTCAGCCTTCTTGCACGTGCTGTCTGGTTGCGTTCTTTTTGAGACCTGTAGTTTTGAGTTAGTTGGTCATGTTGCTTTCAGGTTTTTTGTGGTGGCAGTGCATCACTGTACACTGTTGTTACCATCTTCAATGGCTTCCCCTGGGACAAGTATAATGAGTATGAAAAGCTGGCTTTATGTTCATATTTTATAAAACAAACAATTAAGCATAAGCGCACGTTTCTTAGAGATTTTCTTAGAGTAGAGATTTTGAACAAAATTAGAAAAGATTACAAAGACTTTGATAGTTTAAAAAATGATATAAAAGTACAAATGTATTGGTCACAAGAGCTTTGGTAATTATGCTTCTGCAGAGTTGCGCACAAGCGTCTTTACAGATATGCACAGAGAGGATGGATCTGGATGCGTCTCGCGAGCACGTCAGCGTGGCGTGTCCGTTTTTTATTTCGGCTCCCATGTTAACAGGTTAGATCTTACACACTGCCTGCGTGACCTGCACGTCTCGCTTAACAAGATATCACAACTGCTACCTTTCTTTTTACAGCCTTCAACAAAATTTTGTTTGTCACCAACAGTTGATCTGAATTCCACTGTTCAACAAGCCTTTGGTTCTCAGTGTAATTTCTCAGTTTTTTGTGTTTTCTGAGAAGCTGAAGCATGATTACTGGGTGTTTCTGTTCATATTCCAAAACGGGTATTGACTATTGTATTAAAATTTTAGCATTTCAACCAAGATAAAACAGTTCATCATGGTGTACTGACTCCTTTTTAATGATCATGCAATAGAACAAGGTGGGATAGAGGATTACAATCAAACGAGTCCCCAGTTTGTACAAGTTGTACAATGAGCGGTCTAATAATCAGTATGCTATTCTACAAAGTTTTGAGTTTGTATCAGGGATTGCTGTTTAACAAAATCTGACTGTGTTTGACTATATGGTAAGAGGGCGGTTGACTGTGAGGCATGTCTGTGTCATTTTCAGAGTAGGCCTATTTTTGTTTTCAATAGCCTCTTGTTGACTGTTAGGCTGTTCCAGTGGCTGAGGGCTGCACATATTGGCGGTGCACTGAGCCTCTTAACGCCAGCCTCAGTTTGTGAACACCGTCCGGCTTACACAATCGCAAGATACTGTATCACCCTCCGTGATGGTATTCAGAAGCTGAGCATACTCTGCCTTTTTAGCACACCCACATGGACAGTTAGATCATGGGGGAATGCTTCTGAAGTGACTCCTGTTAAAGGTGTATACCTAAGTGGTTGTAGTTTCGATGAGCTGGAGCAGTGCATCCCTGGTACAATCAATTCTGATATCTTAACGTAGGGTATCTTTGGGGTAATCCGTCCAATACCAGTGCTCCCTTTTTTCCTATAGTTAAAATCTCTTTATCGCGCTGTGGGAAGTGACTGTGACCCCTAAAGGAATATTAAATTTCACCATTAAATTGACAAAGAAGTTATTGTAGTATTAATTTTGACCGGTTAGGTCAGGGCTGATACCTGATCTGCCTTTTTCAAGTCAGTATCATATATGGAATCATATGATACATATGGAATCGGTGCATCTTTTTTTAGTTTTTTTCTTACCGTAGGGTTCCAATTTCAGTGGATTTAGGGCCATATTTGGTGGTTGTTTTAACACATTTGTTTGTGTTGTAATGCCAGTTGAAAGACATTGAAGCATATAAAAATGATACATTTGAGCAGTATTTTGTAGTTCAGAGCTCATTGGTACAGTATAAATCTGATACTACTTGAACATGTCATACAAACTGGCTATAAGCTTTCTTTTGATTTGAAAGCAGTTTGCCTTAAAGGTGAAGTTGTATAGGCCGTGAGAAGCGTAATTAAACCCAGCTAAAGCCTGGAGTTGCCCAGTGGTAAATAATAGCACGAGTTACACTAATCTTCTTTCTATTTATTAGGGTTGCAAATAACAATTACATTAATGCTCAATTGATCATTTTTACAATTAGTTGATTTATTAGCTAAAATAGTCTAAACAATGTTGTAACATGCCCTTCACAGACCTCACTATGGCATCTTTAGATAACTAATTTTGCCTGACTAACAGCCCAAAACACAAACATGTTCAATTTAACAAACAGGGATGGTTGGCGATTAATCAGCCCAATTTTTTTAAGTGTGCGAAAAAAGCATTATTGAGATCAAGTTGTTAATTTGATAGTTTTAAGAAATGACTACTTGCAGAGAAAGACAGAAAGTGTACCTTTTTGCACCAAAGTACCATTTACCAAAAAAAATATTAAAAAAATATATCAGCCACCATTTCATATGTAGCTAACACATTTCATATGTAGTTAACACATTTCTAGTAAACATTTCATCATATTGTTAATGAAATGTTTTTCCTCCTTCTGGTGAGTCTTCCTAATCTTGATCTCAACTCCATGACCCGCCTGATTTCTTAGCCATTGCTGTTGCTCTGCTTCATTCTACCATGAACCCTCTTCTTGAAATGCCACCGTGGCGCCTGTCTCCATGGCAACCCCTCTGCCGCTGACATCAGTACCACAGCAAATGAGGGAGGGAGGGAGAAAATGAGAGCCTTGACACTCTGAGATCCTGTTGTGCAAGGCGATGTAATGTGGGTGATTACGCCGGCCAAGACGAGCACAGTGACTTCTGGTTCAACAAACACGTAAAACATTAACACACATTGCAGTTTGTTGCATTGAAGTTGATATCGGTGTTCATCATCAGGGCCTGACAGTTGCATTTTATTACTGCACTGCTGTTGCATTCACATATTTCTCAGAAAACTGACCTAAATAAAATAAGCTTAAGTTACAGATATGATTGTGTTGTGGCCACGGTTGTGGCTTGTGAGGGGGGGGGGAGGGGGGAGGGAAACAATGACGTGACTCTATGCAAGTCAAATTTGCAGAAGTGGTCAGACAGCTTTGATGGTATGTCTTGGCCTCATTTTAGCTTTAAAGTTTGCTTGTTGAAGTTGTATTGAAATCAGTACATGAGTACCATCATACAGTTTTTGACTCATCTTTTAAGTGAAGTTGTGCTACTTTAGGCGCAAAATAAGTGTTGTAGTAAATAAATATTTGTACGTGGTTTGACAAAACATTACAGAAACACTGGATTTTAGCACTGTGCATTAATGAACATATATGCATTTGCTTCTGATTTTTTTTGAGTTGTTGCTCATGTTGTTTCTTCACACCGCAAGGATTTACCAGTCATTTCATAAGCATCACACATATCCCAACAACAGAACAGGTAAGACACTCACTCTGTTATTTACGGTGTAATCTTGCGCTACATTGTTTAAAAAAATAAATAAATAAATAAATAAGGGAAATAAAAGCCAGAAAAACAGATTCAGCCAGGACACCAACTCCGGCCTTCCTGAATTCTATGTAACCTAAGGGAACTGTGGGTGAGGTAGCCTTGAAAGTGACCAATCATAGGAGGCCAGTGCCTCCTTGGTTGGTCAAAAGTCCGTTTAATTTGAGCGAGCAGAAACCAGCTTTGACAGCAGTTTACCTGTATATGCCTGCATGCCCTCGCAAAGCTAACACACGCCGGCGCGTGGTGGCTGCTCTGTGCGCGCATGCTGCTTAGTTTAATACACACATTTGCTACTTTTTGCCTCTTCCTATGATTTGTGTATCGCTCGCAATTACCTGTACAACTCTTGATTGTTTAATTGGTGCGTGAAGAGTAATATCTGCACATGTGAAATTATGTAATTTGTTTGCGAGCATGTTTTATGACGCTCGCGAGATGACATAATTCCGACGCCATAGATATGGCTGGAGCTTATTTAAGCTTGCATTTTGCAGAAGGCATCATACAGCCATGCAAGCTTGAGTGGAAAAACTGTTATAAACACAAACACCTTGCTTGCTTTAAAGGTTATTGTGGTTAGCATGCACCAAAACAGGAAGTGGATTTTGATAATTGAAAAGGAAGGTGCAGCTAAATCTGTAATAGTTCATGCATATGTATTTAAGTGACTAAATATGCAAAGTAGAATTGATGTTGGTGTGTATGTCCTGAAATTGTGATATTATTAGCCTTTTTTTTTTTTTTTTTAACTACACACTGCTTAGGCCATATTATGTGAACTCTTGTAGGCATTAGTCAGTGAAGCCTGAGGCTTTACTACTGAAACCTCTCAGAGAAAGCAAATGATATCAGTTCTAAGAAAGATTCAACTTTATTGATCTCTGTACAGAAGTTAAATGTAGCATGGATTCCTAAATACATGTTAAAGAATATAAATAAACAAATGAAATGTAAATGTAAATGAGTTAAAGAACAGACTATATTCAACAGATTTAGGATTAATATAATAGTGTGTATACATATCAGAAAGATTGTTGGTTGAGAAAGAAACAATGGGAATGTGAGCGGAAATGTTACTTAATTTATTATAACTTAAGATATAGATTTTGGTAGCAGTAGTACAGATTTTTGGAAATTGAAATGATGGCTAAATTATTTTTTTTGACTAACAAGTCAATCATTTGAAATATAGTGTATTGTAAAATGTACATCACAGCTTTTCAGAGCCCGAGGGGGTCTTTAAATGACTTGTTTTGTCTAACGCCAACAGTCCAGAACCCAAAGATATTCACAGTACAGGTGAAACAGGTGAAATCCTCACATTCTTCTAGCACTTTAACTATGGGAATTCTTTCAATTACATTTTCTAACAATTGGCCAATCAACTAATAATTTTAGCTCTAATGGAAATACAAAAACACGGAAAGCAAGTGATAGAAATGATTCAATTTAGAAATTAAATTCAAATAATACATGATGTTTAATATCTTATGTGATTTTGATTTGTATTTGCATTTTGAGTATTATAGTATTGGTACATCACTGGGAACGACATCTGTCTAGTTTGTACATCAACGTTCGTATCTGTGTTTCTCGGTACGCGTCACCTTTAAACATTGTGAGTTTTTCCCCCGCTTCCTTCAACCTAACCCCTTGAACATCGTCATGGTAACAGTCCTGTTGCATAACACAGCGGCTGCACTGTAAAGCCTTGTATTCCCATCTCCTTGGAAACAGCCGTCTTCTCTTTTCACCCCCTCCCCTTCTCTCTCTGTGCTCCTTCCTGGGCACTGAGCATGCTCAGAAAACCATACAGAAGCAGAGGAAACAGGAAAGGCAGCTCAGAGCAGATTCTCTTCACTGTTAATTTTAACATTTAATGGCATACCTGTATATATTAACAAAAATGTGAATACAAGTTCTTATAGCTACATTTTTTTTAAGTTACCAAGGGGGACGGAAGAAGACAGAAGTGCTGCGTTTGATTTATCAGGCACTTTCAATCTTCCTGAAAATGTTGATCTAGCTAGCAGCTTGGGCTACAAGTAATGATTTATTTTCCTTATTGATTGATCTGAACCATCAAAAAGTTCAAAGTTAAAAAGTCCCGAGTGCCTGAGAGTGCCATTCTCAGTCACCCTTTAGTGATAAGGTAAAGCAGGTCAAGACTCGGAGTACACTGAGGCGAGCAGATTAATACTACACATTCAACTCAGTGTACTTTGTACTTCCTCAAAAGTACCTTCCGTTATACGCCTGGACCAACTGCCAAGAAACTGGAATTTTACTGTGAACTAAGATTGTCCACGCATATCTCTGCACTGAAAACAGTCCCTGATTTCCATTTTATATCACGCAAGCATTGCAATGAGTTAGAATTTTGCAGCACATTAGAAAGTGGCGTATGTATTTATAAAAGACCGAAGGCAACCGTTCATGTTTAAAAAAAAAAAAAAAAATGTACTCAAGGGGTTTATGAATAGGGCTCCAGCTAGAGGTTAAAGAATTATTCATTAACCTCAATCAGTTCTTTTTATGACTATAGGATAATTGGATTAGTCTATAGAAAAGTCACAATTTCCCTGAACACAGGGTTACAGCCAAAGATATGTTTTGTTATTGGCAGTAAACCAACAGTCCAATACCAAAAATAATATTTTTAAAGTGATATAAAAGAGAGAAAAGCGGCCAATTTTCACATGTGAGAGGCTGGAACAAGATACTACTAAACAATTTTGCTTGGTAAATGCCTGAACAATTAATGAAATTATAGGACATGCTATCAAATACCAACATGTTTGAAACCTGTGCACAATCCTGTATATACTGTACCTTTTTAAAGTATGCAGAAATAAATAATTGTTTACACCAAGAGATGATATAGTATTGTGAAGACATTTTGTTTTGTAGTTTACATCATGCATGAGGTTACATTGTTACAGTGTCAAAAAATTGTGGCAACTGCTTATAACGTACCATTGACTGCTCTAAAAACAGTCCGAAGATATATCTGTGCCAAACTGGCTCTGCCCTAGATCATAGTATTGTAGCTCCCTGCTGCACAAGTGTATCTACGGGTGTAGAACAGTTACATGGAGAGCTATTTACACACACACACACACACACACACACACACACACACACACACACAGCCATTCCTCTCATATAAGTAGAAAGGAAGGTTACTCATGTTTCCCTTGCAGAAGGCTGGTACACTTGTGTTTAAATTTCAGTCTCTACACCTCCATCACTATAGCAACTCATTAGTCTTATTTTGTCATACTATGTGGGTGTTCCAGTCTTCTGTGTTGTTTGTAATGTGCAGAAATAAAATCACTTGTCTGTAGATGTAAATGATGATGCTCAGCTTAAGGTTTTCTTAATTTGTTATCCCGAAGGTACAGCTTTATTGGGTAATTTTGCTTTTGTGATGGCTACAAATGGCAGTAACTATCACCAGTTTGACAGCAGATGATTTAGAAATCCAGAAAAACTTGGAATCAGTCATTTGCATTTTTTGGCAGTATGGTGAGTTTGGGCTTGGTTTTGATGTGCCAGTTCCTGTGCACTAAATATGTCTGGCCAGTTTTGTTGCCCTACACCAGACTTTATAAATTCTCAATCTTTGGGAAAGAATTTCTTCCATTACAATAAAACCTTAACCTTAAAAATGTTTTTCTGATGATCAAGAACCCACTTATTTCATGTAACCCTAAAAATAACTAAGAAAGGATATTGTATTATTTTAATGTATTAGTCACAGCATTTGAAGGCAAAACAGAGACATCTTTATATTCCCATTTTATTGGATAAAAAATAAAATAATGTAAGGACAGCTTTTGGGAGTTAAAATTGGCATTTAAGATGCAGTTTTAGCCCCAGTGTGGGAATTCAAAATATAAAAGGCTGAGTGAGTGTGGGGAAGTTGACAGACATTAAGGCAGTGAAAAGAGCCAGAAATTCAAGAGTGGACATGTCTGTTACCTGGAATGGTGTGTCGTAAGTGTCTCATTACAGGCCGCGCCAAGATTTTAGACTGGAATTGAACAATTAGTCTGCTGAGTGTAGACACAGTCAGATATTTTTCCACTTACTTTGTTCGTTTTTATTGCATTTTGCCTTGGAATCATCAATTTGGACAGCGTTGTGTACAATAATAACTTTATCATCACTCTCAAACTTCTAACACAATCACCTGAAACTGCCGGCTGCTAAAAAACTGCTGTTTCAGCACAGTGGCACAACAATCAAAAGCCAGCAGAGTAAACCCAAATCTTAAACTCTCACAGTACCATAGGGATCATGAACATGTTAATACTTGTTGATTCAGCTTAGTAAATGTAAGAGTCATCCCTAATAGAAAGGGCCTGCAGGCAAAAACATAGCCCAGTTTACACCATATCTTCCTCCTCTTTATTTATGCCAAAGGGCATCCTGGGATTTACATCTGATCATACACAGGAGTTTTATCTGTGTTCAAGTGCTATACTTTATCTTGAGATTCTTTTGGTGTCCTCTTGAAAAGGTGAGCAAATATGCCCTTTCTCTGGATCTGGCAAAAATGTGATATATTGCAAAATGGAGCTGAGCTGCCTGCTACCATTCATAACCACTCAACAAGATGAACTGTCACATCACAGCATTATTGAGTACTGAATGTTGGTGAAGAATATTAGCAATAATTGAGTTTTACAAAAATTCTTTTAAATGTTTCATTGTCATTCAAAATATTCCTCTGTAAAGCAAAATGTTACCGTTTGACTTTGTGTTTGCACAAATAAGTGATATTCATCATCCAAACTTTGAATGTCAGGGCTGCATTTAAACAAAGACAAGACATTGTCATTCAAGCTCCAGTCCAAAGTATGACACTTTATTTTTTTAAGTTGCGTCATACTTTGCATCATAGTATAGTCATAAAAGGTGCAGGGGAACTAGAGTGAGGTGAGCTTATCTTGATCAGGACGTGCAAGATCTTTTGTCTTTCCGTTTGCTTTGTATAGCACACTTTAAATGCACTGGTGTGGTGAGCAATGCACGGCATGATCACATGTAGTGCCACTACATCTTCTCAGCTGATCTGCAATGTTCTGGACCTGCTTGGTAGCTGGACCAAGGTTTTCTGCGGTTGGGATTTTTTTTCTACGCCTACGTTCCTGTTCTTACATTTATCTAACCAATACTGCAGCGGCCTCATTGTTTTCTGCTCCACTGTATTAGAAATGTATTTGCCTTGTTAAGATACTGCTAATACAATCGGAACATTTCTTCAACTTTAAGAGCTTTCTACTGGCAAACCACAGGAAGGAAGCAGCATTTGTCACCCAGGTTGGGGCCTGACTTCTGCTGTTCAATAAAACTTGGCCTGAACAGAAAGATATGATTACATTTTTCTGTTCCTTTAGGTCAGTGGATCATTTTAAAGTGCCCAAATTATGCTCATTTTCAGGTTCAATTGTATTTTGAGGTTGTACCAGAACAGGTTTACATGTATAATTTTCAAAAAACACAAAATGTTTGTTGTACCGCACATTGCAGCTCCTCTTTTCCCCCTGTTTCTTTGGGTCTCTGTTTTAGCTACAGAGTGAGACATCTGACTTCTATACTAATTTTTTTTGGGAGTTGCATATGCGCAGTAACTAGGTAAGAACACATCAGCTAGATAACTCTTGGTTAGCCACCTTGTCTTGGCTAGTGATGTAGAAAGCCGTAGAGATTTTGAACAGCTCACCCGGAGATTGAAGGCAGAGGACGTTCAGAAACCCGTATGTCACTCAAAACAATATGGATAGTTTTTTTTAGACACAAAATAACATCCCAAATCGTAGAAAAAGTGATTTATTTTTTTTAAAAGAATTTTATAATATGGGCACTTAGTGTTTGAATGTCTTTCAAAGAAATGGCCAGGTGGTTACTGTCCAAAATGTAATTAAGCTTCTTGTGATGTTACTGCATTACAGACTTTGATTAGTGCCCAGTGTGGTATCCCAAAGTGGCATTATTGGCACATATTGAAGAGATGTCCGTGCCATCCCATGCTTTTCTGTAGCAAGGACAGAAAATTTAATGCGGTAAATGTTTTTAATGCTGTGCCTTTTTTATTGCTTTTTAAGCCTTTTTCTCCTTCCACCCTTGAAGCCTAATTGTTGGCTTTTGTGTTTTTTTTTAAATCGCTTTTCTTTTTTCTTTTTAATAATTAAGCTCTGCCTATGACCGGGACAACAAGATACGTGTGGCCATTAAGAAGATTAGCCCTTTTGAGCACCAGACGTACTGCCAACGCACCCTGAGAGAGATCAAAATCCTGCTGCGCTTCAAACATGAAAACATCATCGGCATCAATGACATCATCCGCACACCAACCATTGACCAGATGAAGGACGTGTATCCTTTTACATATACCTCTTATGATTTATACATGTGCTATTGTATTTTATGTGCCTGCAGTTTAATTTATGGGCTGTAGGTTAATCCTTAATGGCAATAATTAGTCTTTGTTTTGCATTTTTAAGGTTGGCAATAGCATGTTAAAGTATTTGTGTTTACACTTGTGCTTTTATGCATATATATTTCAAACATTTAAAATGACTTCTATGTGATAAGTAATGTTGGTCTTATACGCCAGCATTTGTAGTTGAATAGAGGTTTTGAGTTGTATTGTATTACATAATAGCCACCTGTCACCATATATTTGGAAGAGACACTCTTCGCTGTAGCCCAGCAGCAACAGTAGCAAACTGGTCGAGTGCATAGTCCGTTTCATAACAGTGTGTCTTACCTTAGAGAAATGGCTGTGACTAAAGCCTGCAGCTACTCTGCTCACTGTTTCTTTCTTGCCGGATTAGATGATAATTCACCCAAACAAAAACAATAAACCCTCCACAGTTCCCCAGTAGACAATAAAGACTAACTAATTCTGTCTGTCTGTGTGTCTGTCTAAGATCAACCTAGTTATTTAGGTAGGGCCCACATTGGCCACACACAGTTTCAGATCTTTGTAGTCATAGGTGTAGAAAATTAATCAGTTTGACTGCCTTTTCATGACTCTGCTGGCCTGCAGGAACAACAGAATAAGGATAATTGTCTGAGCTAAATGATGCAAGGTTTTTCATTTTCTTTGCAATGCTAATAAAATCCAATTTGAGTTTGGCAGTAAAACCTAAATGTAGTTTGGATACTTGAACTGGGCAGTAAAAATAAACAAAACAACTAATCTGACGTTGTACTCTTCAGGGGTAAGCAGCATGCATGAAATAATGAATTTATTATTCATATTTTTTTTGGTCACTTTTTGGTTAATTATTCAGCCCGGTTGTATACCTAGAGATCTTATTTTGAAGGCCATAACAATGTGGTCCAGATGGACATAAAAATGTGACTTACATGGACAATTTAAAAATAGCTTTTATATTATTTATCCATATAAAAACAGTGTTTTTCATAAAGTCGAAGTTCTTTAACCTGGTGTTGTGCAGATATATTGTCCAGGATCTCATGGAGACAGACTTGTACAAGCTCCTGAAGACTCAACACCTGAGCAACGACCACATCTGCTACTTCCTCTACCAGATCCTACGAGGGCTCAAGTACATCCATTCTGCCAACGTCCTGCATCGCGACCTAAAACCCTCCAACCTTCTGCTTAACACCACCTGTGATCTCAAGGTAGTGTCTCAAAGAGAAATTCAGTTGGGCTTATGTAAAAGTTAATTTTTTTTTTTTTTAAGTCACTGGTAATCCATTTTTTGTTCTACATTCAAGATTGGTCAGTGAGTTTTAACAGAAAACTGATACCCGCATAAAGATTAGCACAGTATTGGCACAAGATGTCCGCCTGACAAGTACATAACAGCCATGCAAACCATTTTTATAAACTTTTTTTTTTTTTTTTTTTTTAAACCTGTTGATGGTTTTAACTGCTCAATGAAATTACGTCCAGTTTATTGTGAGCTTGTGTCCTCTAAAGTTGTCATTGTCTTGTCACTCATCTTTCTGCAGATCTGTGATTTTGGTTTGGCTCGTGTGGCTGATCCCGACCATGATCACACTGGTTTCCTTACAGAGTATGTAGCCACCCGTTGGTACAGAGCACCTGAGATCATGCTCAACTCCAAGGTGAGTGTGCTCACCTGCTGTAAAATTACAAGTGTGGTGTGTGTTGTGTATTTGTTTTTGTTTGTTTTTTTCTATCCTTAAATTAGCTGTTTTTAAATCTTCTATTTAGCTTTCTGAATCCTGCAGATAGACAAACTAGTGATTAAGGCCTTTATTCTTACTGGGCCCAACAAGAAATAACTGCTTTCATTCATGTTATGTTAATGGTATTTATGACATAATCCAACAGTTGATATCATATTAACTTTAAAGACACTGGAGTCATGACTGTGACTTTGTGCCCCTTAAATCTCAGGGCTATACCAAGTCCATAGACATCTGGTCAGTGGGTTGCATCCTGGCTGAGATGTTGTCCAACAGGCCAATCTTTCCCGGGAAGCACTACTTGGATCAGCTTAACCACATTTTGGGTAATAAATCTCTCTATGTGCAGTGTTTTTAGGATTGATGTGGTGATGTAGTATTGTTGTTTAAAGGATAAGGGGGAACACATTTCTTAGTAGGAAATCTACATCAATCTAGTATCATTTGTGTTTAAGTGTAAGTTAACAAAGACTCAAACTTCGATGGTCAGTTGATCAAACCTGGCATCGTTTGCATAAACTTGGGTTTTCAAAAAGAAAAGGTTATAATGAAAAGAAGATGGTTTCAGAAAGTTTTAGTGAAGTTTATTCTAGTCAATAAAAGACAAATAATAAAATAAATTTATTGTATAAACAGCATACTGATTCTTTTCATAATAGTCATGTTCAGAATCCGTGTGTGAACCATGTTTGCTGGAGGGGAAGCTGTTAAGATATTTAGCTCTGAAATAATGTATGCATGTTTATGTAGTTAAAGCAACACCAAAGATTCTTTTGTACCTTAAAATAATGTTTCCAAAATTGTTTCAGTGGTTCATCAACTCGTAACAGGGTGAACGGCACTTCTGCATTTGCTTTGCGGCTCTCCATCGGCTATAACCGCACTATGCAAGTTTGACAGATTGGGTAGCGGATCTGTAGTTCCAATGAGACAGCGGTAATGGAAAGGGGGGGGAGTGCTTTAAACATAAAAAATCAGATAATCTTGATATGTAAAATAAAGTACAAACTGTATATTGTATGTAGTATATCATACTGGTCGCAGCATATGTGAGACAAATGTGTGGTTGAGTCTGCATGAAATATTTGATAACTTTAGACATTAACTAATCTTTGACACTCTCTGTCAGTATCACACTCGCCATCAGTAGCAACAGCTTCCTGGTGCCAGTCCATGGATACTGTAGCTGATAAAAATCATTTATATAGTTTTTGTCTTGGTGCTAGACTTGTCATCTGTCCTTTTGTTGTGCATTTAGACTACTTACTGAAAACTTTAAGCTGGGGCTGTGTAAGTTTCTAGACGGTGTGTTCATTTAGAGTTTTGTAAACTGTTTTTAAACAGAATCAGAAAGTAATTTTTTTTTTGTCCTTTTAGGTATCCTGGGTTCTCCTTCTCAGGAGGATCTCAACTGCATCATCAACATTAAGGCCAGGAACTATCTTTTGTCGCTGCCTTTGCGCTGCAAAGTGCCGTGGAACCGCCTCTTCCCCAACGCTGATCCCAAAGGTCAGAGCCAGGACAAACTCTTTATTGACTTAATGTTTCATGGAATTTCTGGAATATAATGTGTCTTTGAGAGGTTATGCAGCAGACAAGTAAGAGTTACCACCTCTAAATAATTTCCTGAGAGAATTCCAGGAAAAGAATATCCTTTTATGGGGGGCAAAACAAGTGGCAAATGTTTGGGGTGGGAAAATAGTAGATTGGATGCAACCAACAAATTGTTTGTCAGCACTGGATTTTTTTTTTTTACAGTAATGCCTCAGATAATGTGTATATGTACACTACCGGTCAAAAGTTTGGAATCACATAGAAATTCCCATTGCACTCCATTGTAGACAGAATGCCAGCTGAGATCAGTTGCATTGTTTTTTTAACCAGGGCAGCCGTTTTCAGATTACATTATGTGCTTACATAATAGTAAAATGGTTCTCCAATGTTTTTCTAGTTTTTTATTTTTAAATGATAGATTAGTACACAGAATGTGCCTTTGGAACATTGGATGAATGGTTGCTGATAATGGGCAATGTAGGTATTGCATTAAAGATCAGCCCCCCACCCAAATTAGCAGGTATTCTGTCTATAATGGAGTGGTATGGAAATGTATAAGTGACCCCAAACTTTTGACCGGTAGTGTACATATGTATATGTGTAAAAATGAGTCATAGTTTTCTATCTGGAAATAATCCAACAGCATGTAGTGTGTGATGGTGCCCTCTAGTGGGCATGCAGACTCATTGTTTCATAGTCATGTTAAAGAAGACATACCATGCTCATTTTCAGGTTATTACTTGTGTTTCGGGTTTCAACTAGAACATCGTTATGAGACTAAATGTTTTTTTCATACTGTTTGTCTGAATATACCTGTATTCACCCTCAGCCCGAAATGCTCCGTTTTAGCACCTGTCTCTCCCCTCCCGAAAAAGGCCCAGTCTGCTCTGATTGGATTGCAAAAAAACATATGGCTTTTGAGCATAAATGTGACATAGGAAGGGGAGCCAAATCTAAATGGCTTGTTGAATCTTGTGTTTTCTGCTCTAATCAGCCCACAAAAAACTGAGTGAAAAAAGTGACTTTTATATGATGTCCAATTCAAATGTTCTTCTCCTCGTGCTGCAGCTTTGGACCTGTTGGACAAGATGTTGACCTTTAATCCTCACAAGAGGATTGAGGTGGAGGAGGCCCTGGCACACCCTTACCTGGAGCAGTATTACGACCCCACGGATGAGGTGAGATGGTCAGCGTGTGCAGTATAGGCCTGTTTGGAATGAGGATACGTAATCTTTTGCTAATCAAGATATCATGCTTTGAGTCTTTTGAGGCATTTATGTTTCTCGATTCCTTAAATTTAAAATCAGCAAATTATATCTACATAACTGAATGATGGTGAGCCTATTTTAAACATGGTGCACTAGATTTAGCTGCTCTGTTATAAGTTGCTCAATGGGATCAACGACAGAGGTCTCCACTGTGCATTTATGTCAATATGACCTCTCTGTCTCCCTTTGTAGCCTGTTGCCGAGGCCCCATTCAAGTTTGACATGGAGCTAGATGACTTACCCAAAGAGACACTAAAGGAGCTCATCTTTGCAGAAACTGCACGTTTCCAGTCCGGCTTTAGGTCCTAACATCTCACACAGGTAAGTCCACATTACTCGCATTCCAGTTATTTTCATAACTTGAAAACCTACATATTCTCAGAGAAACAGGAATCAGACCTACAGGTGAACAACAAGCATATACAATTATCATTAGCTGCAGTGAAGTCTTGAAACCAACTTTTCAAGGGTTAACCTGGTCCCTTCCTCTGCCGTAAACATGCAGTAGAGTTTAAGAAAAATACTTTAGACACTAAAACTGTGTGTTTGTGGAGTTACAGATTTAAAAACGATGATATGTAACTGTTTTTGAAACAGTGTAATTTTCCATCTGGTGATTTATAATTGACCTGTCACAGCAAACAAGACTGCCAGTGAAAAGAAAGCTATTTTTATATAGTTTTTAGCCCGGGTCCGATTTTTTTCTCGCAAAGTCGCAAAATGATTTATGGCAGGTCGACGGCGCTACAGAGCACACATTCTGATGGGTCACAGATTTTGGCTGAACACCGGAAAAACCTGCGTTATTGTATCCAGCTAGAAGTTATGTTGTAGTTATGGCTGACACTGGGGCAGAGCATCACAGAAAAGAAGGACATTAAACAACGAACAACTAAAAGCTGAAAGTAAAAGACAACAGGCGATATCCGAGTCACACTGGGTTTAGCTTTCAATAAGAATAAGGTATCATAAAAACTGTCCTGGGCTGTCCTGTTTAAGGGAGTTGCTAGTTTGTGTTTGTGTAGTCTGTGTTTAAGTGAAGAGCTCAAACATGTTAGTCTTAATGTGAATTTTTTCAATCTGACAAGAATGTGATTATAGGGAGAAATCCTAATACTTCTAAATGTTTTGCATAACACAGGTAATTTTTCATGGTAAATGTAAAGACAAAATATCACCATACTGATGCCTTTTAACAAAAACTATAGACATTTAATCAGTATTGGAAAAAATATATGTTTAGGGCTGGGATGGTTCATCAACGTAATCAACGTCACAGATTACAAAAATATGTCCAATGCATAAACGTGCGTCGAGTGCTATTGAAGGGCGAGTCTTGGCGTGGCTATAGTAGGATTTGTAATTTGATATGCCGGACCTAGGCTGTAGCCTGACACACAGCCTGGCACCTCTCGAAAAATGTAACTGCACATCACAGCAACACATTTCCTGCTTCCCAATCTCCATAAACAACATGAAATCAAGGAGAGGGTTAAATTTTCCTGCTACAGATTTCCCACCGTGGTCAAAAGCACAAGGGAGACAATTTGTTTCTCTGACTTTGACTCTAGAGTCGCTACTCACTCCGAAGCTAATCCCCACCACTTTCACTACCACACACTCCCCACGCACACACACATGCCGGCCCTGCTATTAAAAAAGATGGACGCGCACACAAGCGCACAAGTTTAAACTTCAGGCCCCTTATGTAGGCTGGAGCCCTGCATTTCAATTGTTTTCCTTTCACCACACTGATGCAAAAATACATTTGCCAGTGATTATCTTAACTGCATATTACTTCAGTGATTAAGTAAATCCATGTCATAGCCATTTAAGAATCAAGTACCTAAGTAAAAATACTGATTCTCTTTAGAATAATATACAAATTAATCATTAGATTAATCGACTAATCGAAAAAAGAATTGTTAGATTATTCAGTGACAAAAATAATTGTTAGAGAGAGTCCTAATTATATTATTAATAAAAAGGTTTAAATATAAAAGAGCAATAGGAGATAATGTCATAATTTCCCACACTAACGACACTCCTTCGATGTGATTTCTCCCCCCCCCCAATCTCTGCTCACCAGCTGCTCGCTGACAGGCCTCTTGTTGTGATAATTACTATCAGTGCTACATTTAATAGCCTATAATCCCTATTGTGTCAACGTTTGTAATTACTGGGTTTCCTCTCTGCAAGTATTTTAATTCACAACATGAGTCAACTGAAACAGGAGTGTGACATCTCCTACATTAGAGAAGCTGCTCTCTGCACAGACAGCAGTTTGTTAAAATAATAAGTATTGACAGTATCGGTAACTTCTGTTAATGTATCTTTAAATTTATCAACAATCTTTAACAGTTTGCAGGTGTAGTAAGTGCTGACCTAATACATTTCTCATTAGAAAATATATTGTACAAATATAATAAGAATGCATTAATACATTAATGGGAAGTTCTTACTTAAGCCTTTGTAACTGAACTTTTTAAGTGTTAATTTGTCATTTTAAAAAGTGTTATTTGCTGTGGTGTTTCTGCACTGCACTCGTCTCTCGCTGGTGGTCAACAGACATGGTAGTGGGGGGTGAAGTTAAACGTCTCTGTAGGCGTCACACTTTTTTTTACTACTTTTTCTTATTTCAAATAATCCACAAATGTAAAACTCTTAAAGGGATGGTTCAGACGTGTGATTGTATGAGGTTTCTGACAAAAAAAAAGCCAGTTTGTTATGTTAGAAAGAAGAAATATTTAAAAAACAAAGTTAGAAACAAAGAAATACAAGATAAGTACATGTGCCAGATGAATAATGAGTGCTTAATATTCAGTCAAAGGGATTGGAGAACAACCCCTTACAGGAAAATGTGACATTTTTCAGTAACTTCATGTTTGGGTTGGAGTTCAGTTATTGAATCAGTTTTCTTTTTTTCACCCAATTGGAATTGGATCAAAAATGTATCTTGACTATGGGAACCTAACCCTGTTCGTTATAAGTGAAATCTCCATGAAATCCATATATTTATGTCAATGTGATTTATGTCAATGTCATTTCTACTTTAAATAATGAGGAAAAGCTAATGTGACAGCTCATCACACAGTCACTGTTTTTTCTCCCTCTAGGTGTTTCTGTGGACGGGCTTCTGCGTTGCCACTGCTCCTCCTCGCCTCCACACGGTTGCTGTGACATTTTTGTCTTGGTTTTAATTTTACTATCCTATTGTCCACATCACCTGGATTCCTTGGGTCTCACTCGTCAAGTCCAATTTGCTCAGGAATGGCGTCAGGAATCAATCAATCAATCAATCAACCATTCTCTTGTCTCCCTTTCTATTTCTCGTTACTGTCACTATCTCTATCTATTGCTCTCTGAGGTGGGGCGGGGGGGTCAACATCACAGCTTATAGTTTGGGGGGTGAATTTGTGTTTTAAGCCAAGATAAACAATGTGTGTCTCAAAGGCATTCGGCTAACGCTATTCCTATTCAAGACCTTTTTAGTTGAATGACCGTGATAGACTAGCTGTTGTGTTTTTGGTGCGGCTGTCGTGGTTAGAACTCTGCCTACATTGCACAAACAAGCAACGGTAGATTACTAAGAATAATCCATCATAAAAAGGTCTTTTGAATTTTCTAACCTTTGTCGCACTGTTACAAGGGGTACCTTGATCTATATCTCTTTTTTTTTCTCTTTAGCGCTTTGAAAACAGAAAAACTGAATCAAAAGAACTGATTTATGCAATGAAATCACATAATCAGCTGCAGACAAAAAAGGGCCAAAAGCCATCACTTGGTGTTGAGGATCTATATTTTAACAGATACCTATTTTAATCCTTAACACACACACAAGGCCCAAATGCAATTAAATACATATAAATATAAATTATATATATATAGCCCAAAGAGTCTTAAGCTATGTTAATGACTAGAGTGATGATAGGTGAATCAGATGAATTTATAACCTGTTCCTGTTTTTTTTCTTCTTTTTTTTTTAACTACAAAAAATACTTGTTTTCATTTCTCATCGGCTTCAGTAAAATGTCAGGTTGTGTATAAATGCACCAAATTACAAGTGCATTGAAAGATTTCACCATCAATTTCTGCCTTAGCCATGAGAAACCTAAAGGAAAAGTCTGTTCATTTCACACAAGTCTGTATGTACGGTGTGAAATATTTCATAGAGGAGAACTGCGTCAGGCTAGGAATTCAGTTATCACACAGAACTTGTTTTGGTCTGGAGGAAATGTTGTCGTGCCTCCTTTTACTTCCTGTTTTGTCATTTCTTTTGTATTCTTCTTCTTCAGTGTGTCTCTCTCTCTCTCGCCTTGTTAGAATGATACTGTGCCCTTTGCATGACTGTTATAAGCTCTGTATACAAAGACAACGATGTTAAGTGCCACACGAGCCGGGCAGATCCACCAGGAGAGCGCCCAGGCTCTCTGTTCTACCTGTTTGTGGTATATCACACTTTCCAATCACACGGTGCTTTTTGTCCTGTTTCTTTCTTTTGCTTCAGCATTTTCTTTTGTCTGTTTTTATGTCATTCCCTTTTACCGATTTCAGTCTTGCATGCTAAGACGTGTTGTTGTGATTGCAAATAGGAGAATAACCATATATCTGTATTTTTACCAATCGCACAGAAACAACAAAACATGTTGTTTCCTCAACCTGAGAAATGGGATCCAGGCATGATACAGTTGAAAAGGTTGCTCAAACTTAATCGATCAGGTTTTTCATTTCGTCCGCTGTAACATTTCTTCGCTTTAAATTGCACACTTTCACTATGAAAACCGTTGGCATTGTCAGTACCAAAAAGAAAAAAAAGAAGCAGAAGAAATCAAGACCATATTTTCAGTTCTTGTCAGTTACTGCTGATTTAAAGGCCCTGAACACCAACGCAAAGGTGTTTTGAGTTAACCTGGCTGATTGATGACTCATTGACATCTGCCTAAGTCTCTTGTTAGCTTTGTGCACCAGTTAGGGCGGGACAAATGAAAGCGTTACCATTCTTATTGGTGACCTAATAAGTTGCCTTCTAAGCTCTGGCCCACTTCAACTTAAGCAGAGGACTAATCAGCCAGATCAACTGAAATCAGCTGTGCGTGTGCTCAGAGGCTTTAAAGACTGTTGAATTTGAAGATTTCATTTCACGCAAACGAATAAGACTTTAAATATGATATATGTGGAAACCTTTTTGGGGGGGGGGACAAGCTTGAAGCACCGAGGCTGTATCAACACACCGTGTCATTTCATTAGAGTAGCACTGCAGCATCCAATGATGGCTGTCATTTCAGTTTGTTTACAAGTGGGCCTCAAATATTCACGTTCATCCGCTTCAAAAGACATGCTCATTTGGTGATTTGTTAGTGACCTTAGAATGAAACAAGTATTATTCACAACACTAAAGCATCTCGCAGTAGATTAACGTAAACATTTACCTGAAAATATTCTTCAACAATCTTTCTCTGCTGGCACTTAAAGTAAGAAATCAGAGATTTAAATATAAAATAAGAACATTTTAAAACTATTGCGCTGCTTCAGGGGATTTTTCATTCTTTCCGACCATGTTAGCAGCCTCTGGAGAGAAAAAAAAGTATTGGGCAAGCCGCAAACTCATATTTTTATGTTTTAACTTTTGATTCTTATTATACATTTCCATACATAGCAAAAAGCAAGTCTGAGTTGTACAAACATTTCTCTTGAGGACAGAGCTGCCCTGGTAGAATTAAATTACAGTGGGCACAGCCAAAGAACCACAGCTTGGTTCTCTTGTTCTGGCTCAATAATGTTAGACTGAAACTGAGTAGGAGCTAAGAGAGGAGGCTAATGCTCTGCTGATATGTACTCAAGCCATAATTGGTCAGTGTGTTGCCACTCTGACCACACCCAACAGTGATGTCACAGCCTGGAGTACACTTCTAAATCACTTCAGCCCGATTAGAAGTTAAACCGCTGGAGGTCTGCAAAAACAAGATTTCCAGATGTTAAGAAGTAAGACCTCAGATTGATCTGTAGTTATCACAGCAAGATGGCTGCTGAGAGTTGAAAGTCTGTAAGACAGATACAAAAATGTGCAGTTTCCAATAATAAATGAATGATGTCCTTTCAAGGCAATTCCTCTGAACACATTTAAGTAAAATAACTGTCTCAAACTCATACTGTGTATTTTACATAGAAATAGTGTGAACTTGCACACAGGAAACCTTAAAGAAAATATAAGAAGTAACAGATCTGTAAAAAAATAAAATGTTAGCAGAAAATATCAGATTTTATATTTAAAAAATAAAATTGCTCAGAGTTCCCTCTTTGCTCGCACCCAAAAAAAACTTTTTGTTGGTTCCGATGATCGATTTTAAGTCATCCGATGACATTTGAAAAATGACCAAATTCCATTGCAGAATTGACCGCTTTTGCACTCTCAAATTTCACCTGATCGTGAGGTAAAGACTATGTCCCAGTGCTCCTCACAATGTACACGCCAGTCTGTCACACGATGATCAAATGCACTTGCTTCTACAGTAGTTGGGATGGGACTTGTAATCCGAGGTGCCTGTTGGGACTTGACTTACCTTACCTGTAGATAGTCTTTTTTTTTCTGGGGGGTAGGTTGAACATGAAGGGCACTGGAAACCTTAATGGGATTAGTTGTATTAAAAAGCTTCTGCTGAGTTCTTTGTGCAACCTGTCTGTCTGTGCCTTTTTTGATAGTCTTGATATCCAAGATTTGATGTGCAGCTTTTGTTCAGTCGGGAATCCGTTTGTAATCGCAGTATACGCTCTTAAAAATGAACACAATCAAGTCGGAGGGAGGGAGGGAGGGAGGGTGGGTATCCTTTTCTTTCAGTCATGTAAATTTTAAAGAAATTTGTTGCCACAGCTGTGTGATTTGTGACTGTATTGAAAAGATGAATAGCAAACATTTCTATTTCTTGTGTTACCCATTTTTTTTTTTTTTTTTTTTTTTTTTTGGGATGTTTTTGTGCAGATATTTTTATTGTAAAATGAATGTTATGTTTCTATCAGACACTAATCTTGTTTGAGTTGTCTCCAGTGGAACTTCTTCACTCTGTATGTTTTGATTAGTATAAACCTTCAATTGTGTAGTTAACATTTCTGAAAGCGAGAATTAAAATAAGACCCTTGGTTGTATTTTAAAGCTTCCTGTTTGACCTGCCATAGACATCGTTGGAATTGATTGGTCAGTTTAATTTTGCTGTCGTGTGAAGGATTTGCCTTGAATGAAGCTTTCTTTGCTATTATTAAAGACAGACTGCCACTTTGAAAAACCTGTTTTTTAATGTTTGGTTTTCTTTCTTTTTTTTTACTGCCATGACATTTAAGTAGACATTCATTAAAAACACTGTATCTTTAACATCTCTGTGAAGTCTCTTTGTAAGATTTCAACTGGCAATAGACAACATCTTTAACTGCTGTCAGCATCTAATTATTACAGCAAAACATTTTACAACAAAGTATACAATTTAATTATGTTTAATGAAAAGAGTGAAAATTCTTGATAAAAATGTTGTGTGCGACTCCAAACACATCAAGTGTGGCTGTAAATGTTATATTTTGTATTATTAAACAGAACCTGCAAAGTAACTAGAGTTACAAAAAAATGTAGTGGAGTACAATGTACCATATTTGCCTCTAAAATGTAAAAGTATAAATTAAAATACAAGTTGTACAAATACAAATTGTATTTAAGTACAGTACTTGGGTACGGGCACTTGGTTACTTAAAACAACAGGAGACGTTTTAAATAAAACCATCAAGAGCATTCAAGATAACAATACATGCAATAATGACTATCCAAAATAAGGAACAAGTCCTGATCAACACAGAACTACTATCTCTGTGGCCGGGTTGGTTCAGTGGGTAGAGCAGGACCACATGTGTTGAAAAGTGTATGCCTCGATGTAGATGTCCAGGGTAAGAATCTGATCTGTGTCTTTCCCATCAATATATATACAGTCTATGGTCTTTCCCCACTCTCTTCCCTTTCTCACCTAGCTGTCCTGTCTTATGTAGCAGTTATGTCAGCCATGCTGTGAGGTAGATACGTCAGGCCACAGTGTCCTTAAGGGGGCGCTGTCGTACTGGATAATAACATTTACTGCAGTATGTCAATTGTTCAGTCAGAAGTGTGATTCACAAATTAATATTGACTTTTTGTAGCTCAGAAAAGATCGATTTAAAAAAACAAAAAAAATAATTCTATCATGTCGATGGATCCTCGTTTTTCTTTTCTTTTTTAAAGATGATAAATCCACATTCATTAACCTGCTGAATCGACAAAACAATACAAATGTAAAGTTATTTGCATTACTAATGCTGTATAAAAAAGAATTGCGATGAAAGTGGATGAAAAGGAATAAAACGAGTTTTTAAGTCAAAGTTAAAGTAAAATTATTTTAAAGATTATAATTTATTTTTAAAAATAAAACATTTTAACCCTGACACAAGCATATATATTAAAACTACTGTTAACACCAATATTAAACATCAATTAATTGTTCTGATTTTGGAGCGGGGTTTGTTTACTTGCTCTTCTTAACCACGTGCTTGCAATGCGGCCACGCATGCGCGCTGTGGGGTATTGTTTTTGGCACGCTTCTGTGTCGGTGGCGCGCACAGCCAAAAACAACCCTCAGACACGCGAGCGCGCTATACAGCGTCTGGCCTTGGGTTGATTGGCTGTGAGTGTATAGCCCCGCCCTCCCTCACAGCGGATTGGTCAGATGGAGACTCTTCTTCTGGCAGATTGGAGGCTATTTGTAGAACAGGCTGTGTAGCTAGGCTACTTTTGCCTTTACGTACCTCCTCAAAATATCGAATTTAAGAGAGTTTAAAGATGAAGATGAGCTTTCTTTTTTTTTTTTCCGGAATTAGCAGCATCGAACTGACTCAGTTTAAAACTTTTTGGATGCTATAAAAACTACGCGACAAGTAAAAGCTGAATAGTGAAAGCATAAACATAAAAGTGGTGATTATTTACTTAGTTACCAGCTGATGGCATGGCGTCCATTATTTCTGCCTTTATCACCGGGGAATACAAATAAATGATTAAATACCCACGTAAATCACGTTGTGACCAAGTAGCTATGTTTAAAGTTTACAAACTCACTTTAAAGCCTACACAACTAACCCTGCAAGTACATCTTAAACTGTGTAGGCTACATTAGCTGTTTAGTTCTCTGTTGAATGTTTCGTGACCACAACTAAACAATCTCAATGACAACTGAGCAACACCATCCACTGAAGAAGAAGACAGCCAGATGCTTCGCAAACAAGTAATCTGTAGCCTACCTTATTTATTACTTGTCGTTTTTAATACAATGTTGTTGTTTTTTTACTTATTGGTTGGGCCTATATAGTAATGTGCATTGTCAGCAGTGTATTCATGTGATGTATGTGTTAAATGGCTGGCTGCTAACCAAATTTCCTTTGGGATAATAATTACGTTGGAGTTGTTCGGACATGTTCTAGGCTACGTTGATGTTTTTGTGTGCTCGACTCTGTTATTTCCTGCAGCACTTGAAGGCAGCACCCCTGGATGTAATAAAACACCGCTTTTCTGCACTTTTTTTCACTTTTGTTTTAGACCGAAAGCAGTTATCACAATTCAATCCAATGAGAATGTATACACTTCCAACAGATCGGAAGGTCTTATTGAACACATCCAGTCGTGTATATGTGTGTGTATGTGTGTGTGTGTGTGTGTGTGTGTGTGCATTAGTCAAAGCGCGCTGCGCATCACGGAGGTAATCCGAGGGCTATAAATAAGGCCGACGGGACAGCTCGGCCTGTCGCTGATGTCGGAGAGCCAGAGGTATAGAGGTTAAAACCCTTCAAAGAGCTGCAAGCTGCTCCAACATGCACACACTCTGACCCGCCTCGTGTTGGGATTCTACTCAACCGGACCCACGGAGACATCCCGCACATCCCACGCTTTAACGCAGAAAGTATTTGGTTTATGAACGATCCACCGAGGAGATTGATGTGTTTTTTTAGACTTTTTATTGGCACTCGGCCCGACCAAGACGGACTGCTGCTAAATTTATGGGACGGTGAATGTGTCTTTATCTTTTTATGCTTTTTACTAATACCCAGACTGCAGCTCCAGCAGAGAAAGAGATTTCCTCACTGGGTTGTTTTGGTTTCCGAGGAGGGAAAGGCGAAGTGTTTTTGGGGTAAGTGCACGCCAGTGACCTGCTGGCTGCTGGAGGACACGCGTGTGTTTTGTCAGAATAATCACTAACAACTATTCTTCTACTGTAATATCCAGTGTGCGTATGTGTATTGAGTTTTTTTACTTTTTGGTATTGTATGTTTGTTTCTTCTTGCTCCAACGTTTCTAAAGGCTATTCATATTTTACATCTTAAAATAGGAGGCTTCTTGTGTTTTGTGATGCATGCAGAGCTAATAAACTATATAGTTTATTATGCTTAAAAAATAGCTACTTCCCTATTCCGGTAACAAACAAATGTTTTCATAATACTCTGTAATATTCCTCCAGAAACTTTCAGAGTGGTATTTTTTATGATTTGTTCATTCCCTGCTCCTCTAGGATGACAATTCCATAGGATTTATATAGCCTAATTGTAGGCCTATAATAACCCGTTTTATATTAAGTATAAGGCTACAGTGTCTCCTGTCTTTAATGAGACACGTTTTGCAATTTGATCCTCTAGTTACATGCAAGAGCAAAACCCTTGATGTCCAGCTGCTTTCAGCTGATAATGTCTCCGTTATCATCACCACCATCATCATCATCATACGTGCGCCTTTGTGGCTGCAGATCTCGGTCAGTTTTGGGGGGCTTATGATACCACGTGAACAGGCGACAACAACACAGTGAAAATGACGGATTTCATAATGCTCACGCGCGCACAGCCTGCACCTCTGAGGGCAGCTGCAGTGGTGTGTTTACGTGCATCCATACGGTGAAGCAACACATTTGAGGGTTATTGCAACATAACGCACCATAAACCCTGCTGGGATGTCAGCATGTATTGTTTTAATGAAAGACAGTAAGAAATACAAACGGTCCGTGAGTTGTTGTTGTTGTTGTTATTGTTGTTGTTGTTTAGTCTTGAAGCACACGCGCGTCCTTATCGGGACAGCAAGGATATAGACGAAGGCAGGCTTTTGTTTTGGAGGTAGGAACCGACTACTGTTTAATTTGAGGCCTTTTTATATTTAATGTCATCATTCATGGCATTATATGTCAGATATATAATGATAATGATGCAGTACTGACACAAACAGTGCAGCAGGAGGAGGTGGGGGGTGAGGGGGGCGTGGGCGATCATGGCTACTGTTTGTTTTTAAATCTACAAAATATAATACGAATTTCCGCTTTGTCCATGTCAAAGTCTAAATAAATACTTGAGGAATGTATTGATCTGTTTCTAACATGAACTAACAGGGGCAAGCCTGTTTTGGCTCAGAGAGCTGTGGATGTTTTTAAGGAATAATCATCATATAATATTCCTAAATTGTCAGTCATGACTTTCTGGTGTTTCGTCTCCCACATGGTGTAGGAATAAAATCAAATTGTGTGTTTTGTTGTTTTTGACATCCTATTATATATGTCATGATCTCTTTTCTTTAAAGGATTTTAACCCGCACATCATTAATCATTTCACAAATATGTATCATGCAGTTGGTAATTTGAGTGGAAAATGTGCTCAAACGTGTAGAAACCAAACGTGACTGCCTGTAATGAATACAGAGAGCTGCAGGTGGAAAATAAAAAACATACTATTTTTCATATCAGAGAAAGAAGAGTCCGATTCATATTCTCATCTTGTATTTATTTACACATCCGGGTATCTGCTCGCTCCCTCCTCCTCGATGTGGTGCGTTCAAACCACATGGGAAATAAGCACTATTGCAATAACTTTCAGAGCTTCGAGCGCTGAAACAAAAATATATGATTGCTTGTTTATGATAAATAATAATAGTTTGAGTTGCCGAAGTCCACAACCTCAAGCCTGAATTATTACACATTTGACATAGATGATATTTCATTTCTAGAAAGCATACAATACTATGTTTTACAAGGCCCAATCTGAGGAAAAACATAAATCTAAACTAAAAAATCAAGCCATTGACAAAAATAATTTTAATTTAAGATAAGGAGAAGTTTATTGATCCTATGCATTTAAACAGACGTGCCACAGCAGCAAAAGTAAGTAGAAAAACAGATGTGTAGATAAGTAAACTAGAATACAATATGTTTACTTACTTTAAACCATACAAATTGTCAAAAACAAAAAGGTACTAAATGAATACGATATACACCAACATTAATAGTAAGTACAAAGTTCATTGACACAAATAAAGGTTAAAGTTTATTTATTTGTTGTTTTACAATTCAGGGTTGCAGAATGAAATGTAAGCTGTAGCTCATTCACACTACACACACACAGAACATATTTACAAATATTCAAATTAGAATTAAATTAAAACAATATACAGTTGCCTATACATATACTTCTATATGTAAACTAAATCTAAACATGTGTGTCAAGTAGAGATGAGAGATAGCAATAGAATAAAAAAAAATGGAAAAATGTAGAAACATAAAAAAGTTGAAATTTAAAGTAACTCAAAATAAAACATGAAATTAATGGACCGCTAAAAAGTTAAGAAACAAAACATTTCATTTTCACCTGATCCTACTCTCAACCTGGTTTCCATCTTTCCCATGGGAGCCTGAAAGCAGCGCGGCCACTCATTGGCCAGCCTTGGCTTTCAATCACTGCTCCATCTCCCTCCCACGTGGTGACGTTTCCGTACCGAAGTAACCATGCCAGTCCATTACGCACACAAAAGACACAACAAAAGCCTGTGTTGGGGAAAAAATGAGATCCGTCAGCACCCAAAGGACACAACAATAAGTTCCTATCTGGCAGCATCACACATGGACCAGAGCCTGGGACGACGACAATCATTTATTTAACTTAAAAAAAAAAAACAAACTGAAAAAACATCTCTGTCTTTCTTCAGCAAGCATATTTCCATCAATGCTGCGTTTTGCTCAGATCTGATCCAGGTGGTGAGTACAGCAGCAGGGCAATCTTTACCTCCGAAAACCTGTCGTGCTGGATTCACAGACTGCATCAGGCTCGGGAAAAAACAAACAAACAAAAAACAACCAGACACAGCGACACTGTTGCACTTGAGCGGTCGGTGTTGCTCTTTGTGGGGGATGAACACATTTTAGGAGAGGAGATGGGGTTGCAAAAGCCTGTCATGTCAAGATTAACTTATTTAGAATATACAAATGATGGTAAAAACGCTTGCTGTGTTAAATGGGTTATTTTCTCGGCTTAGATTCAGTGGCGAGTGGAGCGAGTCTTTTGTCTGGACACTTCTTCCTGTTAGTGGTTACCACAGACGCACATTGTGCTGCCTCTTTGTTTTCACTTTGCTCAGTTTGAGTATCAGCTGTTCCTGCTGCTCTGTTACTGTATCTCCTGTTTTGTTTTCTCATTTTCTTTTGTCGTTTAAATCCCAATTTGAGCTATCCCCATGTGACGAGGAAGGCTGAAACAAAAGAGACATACATTCTAGTGTCAGGAAATTATTGTGTAGGATTCAAGGCATATTTTTAAGGATTTTCCAGCTGTTTTAGTTAAAGAAATATACAAAGAATGCTAAAGTAAGACCATAAAAGGGACCACAAATAAAACCATGGGCTGTCAAATGCCCTTAAGTGAACAACTAGATTTTACAAGGGACCAAAACAAACAAAGAAACAGCTCGGACGTTTACATGTCCTTATTTGGCATTTATGAAGGAAAAGGGAAGGTGTGTGTGTGTCTCAATGCAAATAACTGTGTGTGTGTGTGTGTGTGTGTGTGTGTGTGTGTGTGTTTCTCCGTGCACATGCAGCCAGGGTTAAACTGGGCTAATTCAGAAAGGGGATTTTGTCCTATTCATGCAGGGATTATGCCTCAGGCACCTGTGCAGAGTATGTAAATATGGCCCGTCTGGGGGCCACCGGGTTGTGGCTGCCAGTTTCCCCATTTTTTTTTTTGTAATGTTGCCTTCCCAGTTGTGTACATGTGTGTGTTTTGCCAAGCAGCCATGCTTCACATCAGGTCACGGCGGCTTCATGTTGAGTTGCGGAAGCTCTTTTGTTTTCTTGTCTGGCTGCTGGCTTCTGTCTCGGCGCTGTTCCTTTTCCTGTTGCACCACATTGAGTTCAGCTGGAAACTTCTGAAGCTGCTGAAGCACATTGTCATTGTGTTTTTACTAATGCTGTGTTGGTGTTTGGATGTTTAGAGTGACTGTTGAGCCTGTGGGCTGCAGTAGACAATGTATTTTTAAGACAAAGAGTTGGACAGTAGACAGTTTTTTTCCTAATTTCAACACTTGGATTATGTTTGACAATGTCTGTCCTTTTGTTATAAATTATAAATACACTTTCAAAGAAGTATCAGGTATAAAAATATGGCTGGCAGAAGAAAGTGTAGTTTTGTTGAGAATCATACAGTTGTTTAAATATAGTATAAACAATACCCTCAACACTCCCATAAAAGTAGATATCTCTCTTTTTTTTACGCTCGACACTGTCACCAGTGTCTGGTTGGTCTTTACCAGGTTAAAGTTTACTTCACTGTGTTTTCCAATATACTTTTGTAGTAAATATAAGAAGTAAAAGTCAGTGTGGTTGAGCAGATAAACAAACTGCTGGCACTGTAGTACCCACATCCTTAATTTAAGTAAAAATGCTAATTCTAATGTAGGTCCGACTAAATGAAAACATGTTGCACCACACACAAACTAGTTCTTACATAGATATAAATTGTTACTATAACTTACACACACTAACTGCCAGGTGTGTGTAGCTAACTGAAATCTTCACTAACACCCCTAGAGTGGGCCACCCATAGACAGTATAAGAAATGGACAGTGTGATGCTGTTGTTTTCAACGGAGACCATTGAAGTCTATTAGAAGCTCTTTCCCAGTGATGGCTGAGCGATACTGTGCTTGAAGACGTAGAGCAACCTGTCTGAAAGTTGTAAGTCTTCTGGTAGCTGTGCCGAGAGAAATCTCAATCATTCCCAATCAGCAGACACAGAGAGCATAGGTATATTGTAGGAGATAACATAGGCACAGGCTAATCATTCCTAACTAAAAGGCTAGTTAAGATTAGTAATTAAACCTAAACAGCTAATGTAAGTCAAAACTTTCTGCAAGGTTATCCTGTACTGTTTGGTAATTCGTCTATTATGCGACAGTAAGTTGCGTGGTTATGACACAGTTGTTATCCTATTTTTGCAAAAATGTCTGCTATGGAGCCATAACGTGAGATTCAAGGTAATGGAGCCTTTTTTACATTGTTGTGTTTCTTTAGAAATAAACAACAGACAAATAGACTTCTTAAACGCTTCAGATGTAAAGTTATTCACTGTCAAAGTGGCGCCAAAATGAATGGGAGTCAATGGGATGCTAACGGCGGGTGATGGCCTGTTAGCATCAAAATGGCTCCATAGGAGGTACGATTTGTGGACGCTCGCTTCTAAGAGGGTAGTGCAAGGTGTTTAACAAATGACTAATTTGAGACTAATGCATACAGGAAATGAAAATGTAATAATAAAACAAATCAAACATCTTAAAACATGTTCAATGAAATTGTGTTTTAAGTGTAATACTTATGTTTCATCACTGTCCGCAGGGCAGGTGAACTGTGATTGGTGCTAAATATGTTTAAAATCACATCAGATCAAATGAAATTCAACTCTATTTCCATGGTGCCATTTGAGCATGACTACAACAGGCAAAAATATAAAAAAACAAAAACAAGATACAACATGACAGTAAGAAACTATCACAAAAGAGAATTAAGAGGAATATTCTATGAACAAACCTATTTGACCTCCAACTCAGTGTCCACTTAAAGATCCCACTACGACTGTTTAATGGAACAACACTTAATATATCCTTTGACAGCTGAGCCTTTTAGTTTTTACTCACTTTAAACCATTGACATAAGGATTCATAACATTAGTAATGATAATTCAATAGACAAGATTAATGAAAGAAAGTGACATAAAAGGCAGCATGGAGACAGCAGTGTGTAAAAATAAGAGGGGGAGATGCTAAAAACTTGCTTAAAACTTGTATTTGTTGTATTAGTAACGCATGTCTGTTGGAGTCTCCAGGTTAAAAAGGATTTTTGAAAAAAAATTAAATATGCATATTTTTTTATGTCTGTGCAAGCATGAATGTCATATTTGATCAGCTGGAATCCAAATATTGCCTCACCAAAGTCCAGAAAGCAGTAGTGTAAAGTAAATGGAACAGGTGTGCATTCTGGTGTATATGTTGGCGTTTTACATCTGCAGAGATGTTTTGGTTAACCTGAGGTCCTCATTGTGTCTTGGCTGCATTGTCTCATCGGCTGTTCTAGTCTTTCTAGTCTGTCCTGCATATGAACTGATATGGTATGCATGTCGTGTAGAGCAGAATCTCCTGCAGGCTTTCTGAATTCACCTCCGTCAATGAAAACCTTATTCTTTTCCCCTTTTTTTTTTTGGTCAAACCAGTGATGTGCCTATGTGAGCTGAATCTTTCTCTTGCCTTATTTTTTTTTGTCTTGTTTTTTTTGTTTGTTTGCTTGTTTGCAACTTTTATCCATATTTCTAGTTTATCACAAGTTGAATAATATTTTAGGAGTTTTTTGCTTTTTTTTATTGGTTATGAAACAATGATAATGAATAGTTTATGATCATTGTACTCACCAAAATAATTGCTGTGATCCAGCTGTGTTTTTCTACAAGTACTGTACTACAATTTTGAGGTACTTTACTCAAGCATTTCTACTCCACCAAATTTCAGAGGGAAATATTGTACTTTTTGCTTCACTATGTTTAATTGACTGCTTTTAGTTGTTTTGCAGATTCTGATTATTAATACAAACTATAAATCAACTAATAAATGATGGTGATGCGTTAAAATTAGCTCCACCTATTAGCAGCTGCAACATGATGAACACAATAATGCATCAGTTGTTATTATTTAACATTATTCTGAAACGGGCCAGTGTGTACGTTCACTTTTGATACTTTTAGGTATATGTTGGTTACTTAAGTAACAATTTAAATGCATGAATTTTATTTGTAACAGAGTATTTTTTCACTGTACTATGACTACTTAAGTCAAAGATCTGAATACTTTGCAGAGATCTGGGAACATGGTCACTAAAAAAAGGTCCAGCAGGGAAGAAACAAACACGAGCAGTCAGATGATCTGATAGATTGTACACAAACTCTGAGGTTAGCCAAACATATTTTTAAAGGAATATGAAGGCAAACTCAAAAGGTTATAACTCCAACTGTCTGTTGCTATCATCAGTTAGACTGACTTACTGAACTAACTGTAGATGTGTGCACACAGCTTTCCAGATATGGGGTTGTTACTAATATTTTAGATGCTGTCACAATCCAAACTATGTGGTTTGCGCTCACAGTTGGCAGAAATTTGTCTTCCAATAGATACAATGATGTATAATAATACATAAACTATGAATAATCCAATTGTTGGTGATCAAGTCAAACATGTTATGTGGTTTTACATTAACAAGGGTTTTGTCATAATATTAAGTTACATCACCGCATATTGGTAGTCAACAATGTGTGATTGCAATCGCATAATAGATTATGATTGCTCAAGCAAATGAGCTGTGTTTATATTGGAAATGCAATCAAGATCATGAGCTCTAAAAATAGGAAGTATGGGACTTGTCTCATCACGTCTCCTCTTTTTCCTTTGGCCTGCAGGTTTGATTTTCTCCTGTGGTGTCTGTGTGGAGCGTGCCACACACCCACTCCACTACAACGACGGCTTTTGCTTGCATCTTCCAGTGTTTCTTCTGTCAGCAAGTTCAGCAGAGCTGCAACTCTTCCAGTGCCAGTCCTGACACCAGCGAGGAGCCCTGCCCCATTGACATGGTGAAGATGACCAAGTCAAAGACCTTCCAGGCTTACTTGCCGAGCTGCCACCGCACCTACAGCTGCATCCACTGCCGGGCACACCTGGCCAACCACGACGAGCTCATCTCAAAGGTACATCCACTTCAGTCCTCCCTACCCTTCACTTAAGCCACCCTGCAGCATTTCACATGACATTCAACGGATCTGTTTATATTTATAAACATGAAAAAGGCTTTAGGACACTTTGCAGTTGTGTCACAAATCTCCCAGCAGCAATATTTGGTGCCTTCATGAATGTCAATTGGAGAAAAATAATATGTTACTATACAAACTACCTGAAATACACTCATAAACTGTGAGTGTAGACACATTAAATAATGAAATGTAGTTTTGCCTAATTCTGTCCTAACAAATGTGATATTTAGGACCAAGGAATCACTAGTGCGAGTGCCATAGTGATACGATTTAAAGTTTAGCAAGCTTGTTAATTTTTTTAAGCAAGGCTTTGTAGAAGAAACGAATGCAGTGTTGCTCCCTTCTCAGAGCCAAGGAAGTCCAGCCTACATTTTGATAAAGGAGACACTGGTGGGTACTAAATCCATCACCAGATATAAATCTTAGGGCAGAGTGATAAACTGCATCAAGTCACATAATCCAACTAAAAGCACTTGATTCACAAGGTCTCTTTACATATGCAGCAGACATGGAACAACATTCATTTGAAGTATTGTTTAAGCTCTGTTTTTGGTCTCCACCAGCTGCCAAATGTTCCACTACGTTCACCAACAAGTTGCTAACTTTGTGTTTGTCATTTGGTGCTGGGTGGCTGGAGTACAGTGGTTTTATCGAGGCTTGTTTCTTACAAAAAGCTGACTGGGGCAGCTGGAAATGAATTTGACGAGGCTGAACCTTGTCATAAATGCAAAACCAAAAACATTAGCTAAAACAGGCCAAAAAGCTAATTAGAGCTACAAAGTTGGCAGATATGTCCCTATGGGTCAGCTTATCCTTTTACATATAGGCATTTGATTCAATGTTAATATAAAAGATATTGATCAATGCAGCTTTAAAATAAGCGGTACCCATCAGGAGCAGACTGAGAAACATAAGCAACACTTAGCGCCTGAGTTCACATGTTAGTACAAGTTCAGCTGCTGTGATATTTTTTTGGAAAACCATATGCAGTTTTTCATTATTCATATCAAATACTGATAAGTCTGCAGACTTGTTTGGATATTGGCTTGGATAATGGCTATCTCAGTTTTCTTAATCATCTCTTGGATGACATTATGAGCCATGATGATAAAGGTTGACAGAGTTCGTTCAATAGTTTGGAAATGAATAAATCTGTGCTCGGCTGAACTGTGAATTCTCAGCAATGATTGAGTGTTGTCCCCTGGTATTAGTTGTGGCATATGTCACTTTGGGTTTGACGGCAATGTCATTCTATGTAATGCTCACCAACCTTAATGGATCTCCAAAGCTTGTGTACCTGTCTCCTCTTGCATCTGTATTTTATTTCTGCCAATAAATTCTCAGAGGCATTGAGGACAGCCGCTACTGGTGTTTGGTTTTTGTGTGTTACCGCCTCGGCTATCTACGTTTCTGTTGCTGAAACTGAAAGCGCTGCTGCTGTGGCTGACTGACACCTCAGAGGTTTACTTTAAAAATATGAGATGAAAAATCATTTGCAACACTGCCTACATGTTCAGTTTAGAAATGGACTGAACTTTTTTTTGTTTAATTGTCTCCTCACAGTCATAAAGCTCAAAGTGGTCATCAGGGCCACAACTGATTATTTCTATTATCTATTAAACTATGGATTATATTGAACTGATTACTTTGATTTAATCTGAAAATGTCAGAAAATGAGGACACATGCCTATTGCAGGTTCTCAGAGCCCAATGTGTTGTCTTCAAATTGCTTAATTTGTCTGAACCAGAGTTGGAAAGTCCAAGGGGATTTAAATTATAATGATATAAAATAGAGAAAAAAACTGCTTGTACTCACATAAGAGAGGTTAAATCTTAGTATCTTATCCTATCTTATTCTATCCTATATCTTTGTATTTTATTTGGCAAATCACCTAAAAATATAAAACCTTTATTAAACTTCTTGATTCATTTTATGTAAATCAACCAAGTATTCTTAGTAAGAGAAATCGTAGGTCTTTACGTTAAAAGTTAAAAAATGACAGATTGGATGCAAATTAGCCAACAGTTTTGAGTCAAAATACTATCTGTATTTCAACTTGTAATTTGATGCATATACCAGTAGTCATTAGATGTGTACGATCTTTTACGGCCTAACCTTAACGTTTGGTTAAATGATTTTCATCCACACCCACTGCTGAACATGAAAACTTTAAACTTTTAAAACAAGTTTGTGCTCTTCTGCTTTTATAGAAATAAGAAGTGCCAGTAGCATAATGCATTCCTGTCAGACTGTTGTTAGAGAAACTCATCTCTGTGAGACTGTCACCTAAAGTGAATACAAATGACAGTTTTATTATTATAAGTGTCAGTAAGATGTCTGGTAGTACGGGTCTGAATTTCAAGGAGCTCTTCTCAAACTAATATTCAAGGAAAATGTCTTAAAGACGCACCAGAGCAGATATATTCAATATTATTGTGAACAAACCTTTACACTGAGCTCCGAGTTAAAAGGTATTTTCAAAAATAATGCTCCATGTCCTATCATTCAGAAAGTCTCAAGTGCAATGTGATTGTGTGAAGACTTGTTTCAGTGTTTTAGAACATTGAAGTGCATTGGTTGATGGAAAAAGATTGTTTTATTAGACCTCAAGTCACAGTACTTCTGTTTCTTCTGCGTTCTGCTGCCACTCCAAAAGTTATAAGACTCTACTCTGCATTTGTATTGATAGAAAGAAAGTTCAATTGATTTGAAAGGAGCCCTTTTTATCATCAGATTTTCTCAATCCAATTAAATCTTCTTGAAGCTTTTGTCCTACTTTGAACTGTGCGATACAAATTTGCTCCCTGATCACCACTCTTAAGATGGCACCTTATTAAAGTTATTAAATCTTCAGATGTTCCATCAAGTAAAAGCTCATTAGATCTATAGTAGTTGGACGTCAGTTTTCATTATTCTTTTTCAATCTCATCATTGACATTTGTCTAAAAATCCCTGTAACACCCAACGGTCCCACAATATATGTAAAGGATCTTTTACATCACACGCTTCCTCCAGTATGATGCTGCTGTGGAGCTCTTATCAAACATCCACACCACCAGTTTTGGTCCTGAAAAAACTCATTTTTAACTTCCAGTCAAATTCCTTCATCATTAAAGGTTAATAGGTTTGTGCCCGCCTGCACATAAATTCACCCACGTCCTGTCTTCAATAGTTATCAATCTTAGCACAGACAAAAACAAACAACAACAAAAAACTCATTTTCCAGTCAGACCACAGTAGGATGTTTGCGATACAGCCCATTTCCTAAAATGAAATTGTCCTGTTGGTTCTGCTCATTTATCTACCCATGGAGCACGGCAAATCTAAACCTGAGTGAAATGCAAACGGCGGAGAGTTGCAGCCTCTGATTTCTTTTGCTTTTAGGCATACAAGGATCAATTTGTTGCAGGGTTTTTGGGTATTGGAAGTCCACATTGTCCAAACAGCTGCTGACATTTTGAGCCACAAACAGACTCAGTGCTGGTGAGCAAAGAGTGAGTTGAGTTTACCAAATGATCAGATGAACCGGAGTCGCAGCGACTGAAGCAATGACCTTTATGTGTTATAATAGGATGGTGACAGTGTGCTCCCCGTGCGTTGCAATCTCACCATGCACTAAGCTGATTATTCAAATGGCAAAGATGATCAATCTGCACACTCACTGTCTCCTGCAGCTCGGAGACTTGAAAGCTCACAGCTTGTTACTGGAAGAGGAAGACAAGCTTGGTATACAGCTCTGTCATCAGACTGTCTTTTGGCAGAATCGGAGGCCTCAATATAGTAATTTTGGAGTTTATCACACTGTAAATCACACTGAGCTTTAGGCTAAAGAGAGCGACTATCCTGATTTACCTTCCCCTCACTTAACCTGTCTAGAGCCATGTCAGACATGTGGATTAAGTGTTACACAGCAAAGATTGTGTGCCGAGGCAGAATTGTGTGTTTTATGATGAATCATTGACACTTTATAGGCACCGGTGGGGAAAGTGCTGCTGAAAGAAAAAACTGAAAATGAATAAGGTTTAGCAAAGGAGGCTAATGCACATATCCTTCAGTTTAAACACAAGAATAATGCAGAAGAAAGATGTGAGATAGAGAAGAATCAGGTGTGGAAATATCTGGGCAGAAGAGACAGTTCAAGGGGGCTGCATTACAACCCCCTGCAACAGTCCTCTATTCCATTTAATTACAGCTGTAAATTAGGCTATGACCAGATACTAGATACCAGATCAACACTTGAATTTATATTGAAGACAATCAAAGCCTTCTTTGTGAAGACCAGACACAAGACGGCATTAACAAGGAACCTTGGTGGTGGAAAGTGGTCCTGTTGATATGACTCCTTGCAACAAGAGGTCTTCAGACCGCCATTTCAATCCCATGTTTCACAACCAAATAAATGAAATATTTTCTTACTTTCAAGATGAGATTAAAAGGTAGAAAAGTGTCCAACAGTTTTAGACCGACGCTTGTGTTTCTGAACTCCTGTACAGAACCTCACTTCATCCTCGGACTCTCCCCCCGCTGGGCAAACTAAAGGGACTCCTCTGTTTCCTAGTTTCAAACACAGCCCCTTTAAAGAAACACACACTTTCTAAAATACTATAGTGGATTACTTCATTAATCCTCTTAACTGTTTGAACGTGTACATCTGTAGTCTTAAATACATAAAAACGTTTGCTCTCATTTGTTACCAAATTCTAAAAGCTGTAGGCTAAAATGATCTCACTTGAGTGGAATACGTCATGTTGAAAATGTTGAAGGTCTCAGTCTCATATTGGAATCGACTGCTTTTTAACTTGTTCTCGTCTCGGATAAAGAGGACTCAAGATTTTATTCCAAGACCGGTCAAGACCACAACTGCAGGGATTTCGCTACATTGCCTGTGCATTGTTTGATTTAGGCCTATGTGTTAAAATTTGCTAATGCAACCAATAACTTGACTCATAAATCTAATTTGACTTTTGTTACTGTAAACCCCCCTCTCCCTGCCCTCTTTACACACACTCCCTAGAAAGGGAATGCTGGAGACGGCAGAAGAAGCTCTGGCTGTCTAACACAAGTCTGGTCTTGGTCTTGACTCAGTCTCGCCCTGCCTTGGTTTTAGTCTTGACTCGGTCACAAACCCACAAAGTCTCGGTCTCGATACACTGGTCTTGGTGTTGTCTTGGTCTCGGTTTAGGTGGTGTCGACTTACAATGAGGAGAAATAAGAAAAACGGAAGACAAGAAAACAAATAGAAAGTAACATCAGTGGTAAAATAATACAGAATTAGAATATATGCACAGAGAAAAGGAACTTTACAAAATTACACACTAGAGTATCTTCACACCATCTTCAACGCAACACCCGACACACGCTGGATCCTTACAACAGCAACACTATACAACAACATCAACAATATATATTTTTTTTAAATGCTGGGACAATTGAATACAAATATTTCAGTCACTATTGATGGAAGCTAGCCGGTTTAAAAAACGGCTTGTTTGTGCAGGCTGTCCCGTGACGGTTCTCTGTGACCAATCGGTGGTCTGCAGTGTTTTTAACTCCACCTTCCAGTATCGGCTCTGCTTGCTTGGAACCTTGTCCGAGGTGGTACCAAAAAAAGTACCAGGCACTTTCCACAACTTTTGCTAATGTAAAACCAAAACAGGGCGAGTTGAGTAGAGCTGTGCCGTGCAGTACCATGCAGTGGAGATGTGATATTAGATGCTCCAAATGTTTGGTTGAAGCGCAGAAAAGTCATGTGGTTTAGCATAGAAATAAATGAAAGAAGCTAGTCGTAACCTTTGTTGGCCATTTCCTTCACATGTTCCTGATAAATTATATTCAAAAAGTCTCTCGTCTTTTCGTCTGTCCACTTACATCTGTCTTTGACACCCGGCATGTGTGCAAACAGAGCGTAAATACTGGGCGGAAATGAACTAAAACTTCCTCTTCTTTGTTTTGTGGCAAGTTGCAAACATAAAATGACCTAATTTGATTTTTGGGCTATTCAACTGCTGTTAATTTTACCGGAATGGACATAACTATACTTTATTTATATAGTTTATGGTGATAAACTTTTGATTGTAGATTTATATAGTTAAGCACTTTTAAAAAATATATGTAATTTTGCACATTTTTCTTCACAGGCATATTAAGTCATAACCTTCACAAAATAAAAAGTCCAGTTAGCTTTCCTCCCGCACTTAACTTTTGATTTACTTGAATTCTTCAACTGCACATTTGGCCTCTTCACTGTGACTTATTATGAGCCCTGACTGCTGCTTTCTAAGTGGCAAATAATTAAGAGCAAGATAAGAGCAAGATATTTATGTGCTCAGGCGTCAGTGCTGCTAAGGTTACTGTGGGAGGGGCTGCCAATGTTTAACTGTTAAGTTTGTGTGTTTGTTTTCACTCCACATTGTCATCATAGATGATACTGGAGCAGGAATGCTGGAGAACCAGTAGCACCAGAGAGTTTTAACTGGATGCAAATAAATGAGATTTATTACAGCCCAGTAGTCATCATGTCTCGGGGAGTTGCCCCAAGTGCTGAAATAGCTACATTTAGTTTGTGGTTTCTATTTACATAAGAATGAAGTGGTTAATTTTTAAGGCATTATTATTAAAACTAGTTTTTACACCCCCGCTGTTTGTCTAGATTGGAGTAGTCTCGCATTGCCAGACCTTCCTCCTCAGCGCTGCGTAGGGGGGTCTGGCTAGTCCACACAGCATTCCGGGATGGGAGAGAAACGTGCTCCGGTTTATTGGCATGTCTTTAAACCAATCACAATTATCATGGGCGGCAATATCGGAAGTGGAACAATGTGGATATAGTCCAAGATTGGCAAGGCACTGTGTTTGGTATTACCATTAAGACACTCAGCTGCAAATAATGTAAGAAGAAGATACCTAACTTTAAAATATTTTTTAATAAACCCAACACAAACCAGTCCTTTGCTAAAACCTTTTATTTTATTAATAATTTACTTTTATTAAAGGAATTGTGCAAAATAAAAGCAAACGTAAGCGCAACAAGTGACTTTCACAGTGATGGCATTAAAACTAAGTATCCATATTATGTAATCACTTGGTATTTGTCTTTAATACTATTTGAGATCCAGCCTTCAGTGTCACGCTATTATATAACTCCACAGCCAGTTTGGAAATGCCTGCTGTAGTGAAACCGTCTCGGCATGTTTTTACCTCATGTTTTGTTTGTAATCTGCTCTGTTGGCCTTCAAGGAAGTTTTGGCAAATGTCTCACCTCGGTGCAATGTTGGCTTTCCCCCTTTGTGCCTCAGTCATGCAGGTGTTTGACCTGTAAAATGCGGAGTTTTTTTTAAAACTCGAGTTTACCAGACATAAGCACATCAGTTTGGACAGATTTTTTACATACTGTTCATGTTTTGGAAATATGCATCAATCCACTTTGTTGGTTAGACTTTTTAGTTGAACACACTTGTGCAGCGTGAGGTCAGAAAGTAAATTTCAAGTCAAGTCAATTTTAGTTATATAGCCCAATATCACAGATCACAATTTTACCTCGGGGCTTTACAATCTGCATAGCATACAGCACCCTCTGTCTTTTACAACCCTTGATTCAGATAAAGAAAAAACTCCCCAAGCAAAATCCGTTTAACAGGGAAAAATATAAAGTCTATGGCAACAGAACAACAGAGGAGGGATCTCTCTCTCTCTCTCTCTCTAAGGTGGGCTGATGCACAATGGATTATGTGTGTACAGAATAGACAAACTTAATAAAATCACAGTACTAAGTACTAAGATTAACTTTTTTCTCCAGGAAAAATCAGTTTCCCAGGAGTCATGGGATTGTTAACAAGAAGAGTGGTAATAACATTACAAGAAAACACTATCTGTGTCGGAATATGTGCAAAAGTGGATGGAATTCTGTCTTTATTCATATGCACGGTTTATTCTTTAAAAAAATCATGATTGTAAATGAATTAAAGTAAAGTTACTGTCAAAACATTTGCCATAAATTACATTCAGAACTAGAGCTAAAGTAATTTGAATTTTTCAACAACAATTATGTTATCTGACTAATTGTTATGTCAGTAGCTAAGTTTCCATCCACTTGTCAATCGAATTATCTGAAGTTCGGTTAAAAAAAAAACTCATGCAAATAAAGTTGGTGGAAGTGTGTTTCCATCCAACGGCTTTAATAGAACGGCGAATAGAAACCTGTGCGTAATGACGTCACATGCTGGTTTGCGATCAAATTGGTATATTGAATTGATTTTAGACATTTTAAGGTGTTTCCATTTCCGCACTGAATTGCACAACATTCAAGCCAACATTTGTAAATGTTTTTCTAGACACAATGGATCGCGCCGTCTACCAGAACAAGTTGTAGTGCTCATGTGCCAGCTGATAGTGACATATCAAGCTATAATAAGAAAACGACGACGCTATCAACACATCGCTATGATGACGCAGATGCAACTTGCCTTTTATTGTCCCTCCGGCACCGCTACGAGACATCCTCTTTTTTGAGACATGTATCGCTGTTTGAGCGCCTTCCATTGACTCCGCAGGGCGTCCCACGGCTTGTCGTAACCTTTGTTGGCCATTTCCTTTGCGAGTTCCTGATGAATTAAATTCAAAAAGTCTCTCGTCTCCTCGTCCATCCACTTACATCTGTCTTTGACACCCGCCATGTGTGCAAACAGCGCAAATACTGGGCGGAAATTAACTAAAACTTCTTCGTTTTATGGCGGGTTGCAACCATAAAATGACCTAAAACCTAATCACAATTCATTACAACGTTTCCATCAGCGTTTTATTGCATAAGCCATGTATCGATCAAGATAAAATCTGATGAGACCGAACGTATGTCCTTTGAGTCAATATTTATGAAATTCCATAGAATTTAACAGTTGCCAAAAGGCATTTTTTATTCGATATCACTTAATTCAGATAAAAACGTGTGGATAGAAACATAGCTATTGTTACAAGACAGAAAACGTACAAACGCATTGGTTCCAGCTTCTCAAACTAGAGATTTGCTGCTTTTTGTCGGCTTCTATGATCTTCATCTCTTGGACTGTTGCTTGGACAAAACAATCAATATCAATACATCAATACATATAAAAAGCTTTATTTGAGCATTTTTCTGTATTTCCTTACAATTTATATATCAAACAATCAACTGAGGAAATAATTTGCAGAGTCATTGATAATGAAATAATCTTTCAGTGACCTACAACGATGCTCAGTATTAAAAACTCAAAGACCACTGCAGTGAAGAGTGAACTGGGTTCTTTCCTCGTTTATTGGGACAATGTGACTCTTGATAAATGACCTAATTAGTCCAATCAATCCACTTTAATAATAAGTGGATTTAATTAAGGGATCTTCCTAAGACTTCTTTTCTCCCGGAGGTTTTACACGGTAAACATGTTGCTTTGATGGCGTTACAGTAACACATCATGCGTATATATCTGTCTCACAACATCTGACAAAGTTGTTAGTTTAACGGACAAATGGACAAATATAACCCAACACTTTGAATCAGTACTTTCTAAATCTCTAAAAAAACATGGCAGATAACATGATCTGTCCGGCAACTTTATGTTGTGTTTATTTTAGTGCTGTTAAACGATTCAAATATTTAATCACGATTAATCACATTAATGGCATAGTTAACTCGCAATTAATCACGGTGTAGCTAGATCCGGTGTGGTGTTGTAGTTTTTTTAACGTTACTAGTTGTTGTAACCGCATGTGAAAAAAAAATTACAAAGTTTGCTGGGCCGAAAAGAACAGTAATCTCGCCATAAAAAATGAATGCCGTTAAAATGGGTTTGCGTTATCTCCCTTTAATAATGCACTGACAGCACTAGTTTATTTACTTTTTATTCTGGGGGGCATTTTTAGGCCTTTCTTTGACAGGACAGCATGAAAAGAGGGAATGACATGCATCAAAGGGCCGCGGGTCGGAGTCGAACCCGGGCCCGTTGCATCGAGGAATAAACCTCTATACATGGGCGTCCGCTCTTGGCCCCTTTATGTTGTGTTTTTAACTCAGACATTATAGACATTTTGATGCAAGTACACATACAGTTCTCATTTGTAGTTCCCAATGTACAAATGCTTAGTAAACTTAATAAATACAACATACAACAAACACTAAAAATGATACAGAAAGTGATCAAAAAATCTAAATAAGTCATGCAGTTCAGTACATACAGTTCGATCTTTACATAAAGGTTCACCCCGTTTATGGTGGGATGCGCATGTTTAAACCCACAGAATGAACAGTAATCAGCTTAATTTTGTATTTTTATTTCTCGACAATGTGAAAAAGATTTAGACCTTTTAAAACTGTTGAAAGATATGACTTTAAAAAAAACCACTTAAAAACATTTTTGAAATCTGTAACTTCTTAAAACTTTAATTTTTTCATGCAAATTAACAATTGCAAATAAATAACTTCATTATTATTCATGCTTTTTTTACCTGTCTGATTGTCCGTCTGTAATGCATAATAGTGGATTCAGATTGAGTAATTGTTTTAGCATTTTTATTTCTGATTTTGCACATATTTTCCACATCATGATATAATATCTTGATATTGATTGTGACCATACTGCTCACAGAGTTATTAATAAGCTCTCTATTCTCTGCCACAGCTCGTTAGCATTTGTGTGTTTAGTAGTCCAAGGAGGCATCACCAGTCCTCAGCATCAGCCCTTCTAAGCCGATTATGTTACTTAGGAGAAGATGACACCGTAGTCTGGTGTTTTCCACTTCACACTGCCAAGGGCCACGCGCCCTGCCCATGTTTGATTTTTATCTCATGTGAAATATGTAAAGTGCAGCTCCAGTACCGCATTTTTTATTAACTTTTTTTCACTGTGCACGCAGTAGAAAAAGGGCAAACTAGTTACCCGGCCATGCTAACAACAAAGGGGAAGTGCCGGAGGAGCTCTGCAGGTTCTGGCAGAGTTCCCCCCTCACTTGCAGTTTGATTGCTGGAAATCTCCTGAGCCAGGTATAAAAACTGTTTCTCCTCCCCGAGCATATGCGCAGAGTCTTCGAGGCATGCCAGCCGGTGAGGAAAAGATTGCAGATGGAGCAGCCCAAAAGAGAGGATTAACCTGAGCATATGGGCCAGAAGGAAGCATGGCAGGCACAATAAATCCTCCTGCCCTCAACCGCTGAACTAAATATGGGAAGAATTGTTTGGTTCACTCCTGCTTCTACTAGCAGAGGAACATTGCTTAACTCAGCTCCACTGTGTACCTAGCTGAGTTGGAAATAATTATTCACGCGTTTATTTTCTCCCATCTTGACTACTGCAGTTCTCTTTCCGCCTGCCTTAGCAAGTCTTTCAAAATGCTGCTGCTGCCAAGCTTTTAACCAAGTCCTCTTTAAGGTCTCATGTTACTCCCATCAGGATTTCTTTACACTGGCTTCTTATCAAATTTAGAATCCATTTTAAGGTCCTTGTGATCACTTTTAGAGCCTTGGAGTGGTCAGGCACGTGCCTGCATTACAGAGCTTCTGCAGTCCTACATCAGCAACAGGTCTCAGGGTTTGTAGTCCATAATTTCGATGAAATTGCAAATAATAGGGCAGCCTACTGTCAGTTCCTATTTTTTATCAGATAAGGGTTACATCCGACAGCACATAGGAGCACCATCCTGAAGTCAGATAGCAGTGTGAGCGGCAGTTTGAGAGCAGAGGCCTGCAGTGTGAACGTGGTCCTCCAGCGGGATGACGCAGCCTGAACACTGAGGAGGAGGCTAAGTGTTATATTCAGCGTGTTGGCTTCATCCCACTTATCAGGCTGATGGAAGCCACTCTAATGGATTGATCACACTTTTCTTTTCTCGCCATTAACACACCCACTTTGTTTTTTTTTCTTTTTTCTCTCTTTCAACTGGACATTTCCCAAGACTCGTTTACATATGACTGACGGAACCTGTGACACAACAGTATATTTCTTGCTGTTCCCCCTCTCTCTTTTTTAAAATCATAATTAAAGCAAGTGTATTGAAGGTCAGCAAGGTTTTATTACACTATAAGCCATATTAGCAGACGGGCTCCAGGGATATTGGTCAGTTCACTGCTTTAGTCCAAAGTGAAATATCTAGTATATGTAGTATTTGATACCAGCAGGTCAAAATGAAACTTGACACAATATTTGGGTATATGTCCAAATGACCTTATCTGTACATTGTGCTAATTAGCTAATGTTAGCATGCAAAAATTCTATATTAAATTAAGATGGTAAACAGGATAAACAGGGCCTGTCAATCACACAGAATTTTTGTTGTTGTTGCCCTAACCCAGTCAGAAGCAACTGCCGTATCAGTCCTGCTTACATCATTTCAGTTGACACACTGAAGTTTGGGTGGTGGTAGTTTGGGTGGAGCAAATGACAATTCTCAGGACAAGTTATTTCAAAAGTCGACTTACAATAACCTGAACAGCTGTGTTGATCTCATTTACGCTTTTGGTCATTGTTGTGACTAGTATTTTAAAATTAAGTGTATTGCAGAACATAATGTAAAACTCTAAATATGACTAGATATTATAGAGCTTTTTGGATGCAACAGGATGCATCAGGATGGAGTTCAACCCTCACCTACTACAGTCGAGCATCTGTTGAGACAGATGGTAAAAGTCAACCTCAGCAGGTTTGTTAATAGCTTTGAGTTAATCTTTATTTCACACAAGGGCCGAAATAGAAATGCCACTTTGTGAATTTTGGTGGCATCAGTGCAGTTCAAGCACTTTGCCTCTCAGGGTTGGATTTGTATTTAGTGTGTTTGGCTGAATGAGCGGATTTCTCTGTGCGAGGTATTGTTCCCTTTAGTCCCGCGTGGTCAAGAGGATTCAGGGATTTTGAGATTTGCTTTGTAGAGTTTATATCTTGGGAACAAGCGCGTTTAAAACAAATGCAATTGCAGCAGCTTAAGGAAAACGAGCTCAGTAACCGCACGCTCCCATAGGCTCATGTTTTATTAAACGGCAAGAAAAAAACAACCTGTGGGAGTTCTTCCACCCTGCATCTGATTCTCTCTGCACTTACATTTTCGAAACAATCCTTGCAGGATCCTGTTGGGCCCGTCTAATAGGATTGTAGGGAGCCTGGAGGGGTTTAGTGCAGCCCCAAAAGCTGTCTGGCTGCTGTCTGCTGTCTGCATTCAACAAACATGATCCAAATGTTTTTCTTTTTCTACAGATCTTGTTGGATTTTGCTGTTAGATTCTTAACGGGCTATGTGACAAGCATCCTCCTGCTCCTGATGTAGAGTAGAGAGACAAAAAAACAAAAACGCTGCCAAAGTAAAAATAGACTGTTGGATGCAGATAAGGGCAGCAAGAGACCGAGCCATCCCGTTTTGCCAGTGGTTAAGTGGATGGCCGAAGCACAGATATGACACCCAGCTCTTGTCACATGGAGTAACCTCCCTCCCCTCACTGGACTATAAACACTGTGGAGAGGACTTGTTGTTGACTTCACAGGGACCGACCTAGTTCCGTCTTGCAGCTAAAGGTTGCATGTCTTGTGGCTACACTGTATGTGTGTGCAGACTTCACCTCAAACACAAACAATGAGCTGGAAGATGTAACAGTGAGACATCAACACCTACAGCGATCAAAGAAGGGGGACAAATAATAGAATAATACTCCTTTCTTTCTTACATGTGTTGTTCTTGAATCAGTTCCAAGACAAACTCCTGTTATCTGCAAACAAATGGTTTCAGTTTTGACAAATGCATCAACACTCAGGCAGCTGAAAATGGTCCCTTGGGCCTGGTGGTGGTGGTGGTGGCTGTGGTTAGCGGAGTATGAGGCAGCTGGAGCTCCTATTAGGCGGTATTAGCTCAGCGCCCTCAACCACAAACTTATCTGCCACATTCATTTGCAATGGAAAAAGCAAAGCCGATTGAGGCCTGCCCGCCGGCCGAGGATGACGGGGCCAGAGGAGAGAAGCCCTGCAGGCTCTGTCATCACCCACTGTGACGGCTTTACTGCTCGGTGTTTACATGAATATACAGTAACGTGTGTTGTTTTTTAACACACCTATCACTGATAACACTTGTCTAACAGGTTCCTTATTTAGACTAGCAAATATTTTACAGTAGTGAACTTTTTATTTATTTACTCAGGTTTGCAATATTGCAATGTCACATTTTGTCAATATCGTGCAACCCTAGTTCAAATCTCAATCTAGACAAATGCTCCGGGGCCAGGCAATTTAAGGTCTGGAGAACAAACATAAGAGTATTTGTTTGAAAGAAAACTCCACATGGGACCTTTTAAAATAACTTACTCCTCAAAGCAATTGCGCTAACATTTACTCATTTGGGGAATTTTTAAATCATTAGTCAGGGCTCAGTACTGTAATTAGCTGTATGTGTGTGTGTACAGTTTACCTAATCTCTAATTAAACTGTATCTTGGCTGTGTTTTTATTTACATATCATGCATAAAGCTCAGATTCTCATCACTGTTCAGGCATTAAAGTCTCTTCTTCTCTTCTTCTGTCAGCTGTCGTCGTGCAAATACACTGAATATCTGTAACAATGTCAATGAAGCGTGATGTCTTGCAGCAAGGAAAAAAAGTCAGACTTTTATCTAGATTTATATAATCTCATCGATTGTAGCAAGTAACTGTATTTAAAACACAACATTGGGCACATTGGGTAGCTCACCTGGTAGAGCGCGTGCCCATAGACAGAGGCTTAGTTCTCGACGCAGCAGCTGCAGGTTTGGTTCCGATTTGCGGCCCTACAGGCCTACAATGCCAAAAAAATCATCTTTAAATCCCATCAATCGCTTATTCCATCAACTTCCTGCTTGTATTTTGATCCTCTAAACATGCAAAGCACCAACAGCTTTTTACATGATTTTCTTGTAAATATTTAGCAGACAATGAAGTACAAAATGTTTAAGTTCATGATTTCTGCACTATAACAATTAATAACAGGGAAATGAGAGGAATCCTACTTCACGTCTCAAGAAACAACATCTCTCTCTCGTCATTAAAGTTGACGTGGTGATAATAGACTCGCTCAGACTTTTATTTCTTACCCCCAGCCAAACGTGTGTGTGGGAACCTTGACAAGGTGGAAGAAAAAGTACGCACAGCATTAACTGGGAGAAAGGCACCCCCTGGGCATCAGTTGCTGACATTCTTGCACTCAGCGGTTTGGTGCAGCTCTGTATCGTCTACTTACTTGATTTTTTTTTCTCTCTCTCACTTTCTCATTTCAGTCATTTCAAGGCAGTCAAGGAAGAGCCTATCTGTTTAATTCAGTGTAAGTATGAGACACACACCTACAACTCACCTCTTTTTTTCTCTCAGAGTGGAAAATTTTGCTTTGTTGCTCTAGTAGTAAACTGGGGCTTGTAAATTAGTTATATGGATTCACAAGTAGCTTATTATTTGTTCCGTGTTCTCACTGGGTGCCTTTTGTTTGAGATTAAAACAGAGTTCAATTGTCCCTTCTTCACCTAAAAGTACTGCTTTGCTTTCACACTTGTCTACTCTTGTTTTCTGTGCAGCTGTATTCCGTTGCTGCCACGATGACTGCACACGTATGTCCAAATAATGTTTTAACGCATATGCACAAAATTTAGTACAATGTACTGTACAGGCAGGTGGAGCCACAAGAAAAAAGCCAAAAGCCTCAAAAAAAGTTCAAAACAATGGGTATACAGATGAAATTCACATTCACTAATGCAGAATTTACTACTGACTTTATTCCCAGTAGTCGATTATTTGTTTCAACAAATGCATTACACTATGTCAAATTCACTCTGCAGATGCTTTAGTCCAAAACTCCCCTTACAACCATACAAACAAACACCCACATTTGAGATTTGGTGTCTTGCTCATGACACTTCAGTAATTGGTTTATTCAGTCTTTGACAACATTGGGGAATAAACTACATGAAATAGAATTAAAAGTTAAAGCTCCCCTTTTTTAATACCCTCATCGGAAAGAAGCATTGCATGCCATCAATGTTAGTCTTTGTCCATTGTGCACAGACATTTTAGCAGTGCACTACTGCCACCAATGTGGTTAGGACTGCGTGCACATACATTTTGGGAGTAAGGATTGGTGTCTGATTTTACACAAACTGCACCACAGTGTGCTTAAAACCAATAATGGACCAACTCCAATAGGTTAGGTGGAGTTGGGAGGGATATCTTGGTCTGTACATGGGTTCAGAAAGTAAAGTTCATATTATCAAAATCTTTGGCAAAACACTTTTTATGTGTGTACTTAATTGCCAGAGTGAAAGAAGACGGAACTGCATTGTTTTTAAGCATCACTGGGACTAAAACCAGTCTGATTCCAGTGTCTGCCAACTACAACCAGGAAGCACTGATTGATGCTTATTTGCAGGACAAAAACAGTTAAAATATTTAGGTTAAAACTGGGCTGAAGTGTTACATGGAAATGTTTCAACCACAGTCAAATGACTAAATTTGAATGTGAACCAGGTCCTAACGACATGTTTTGACAAAGTCATTGATATGGTGTTGAAAGAATGATTATCTATGTAACCTCGCCATTAAAACATGTTGATGTCTGTCCTGGCTGCAGGAGCTGCTGGTTAACATCATCTCTTTAAACCCACGAGCCACTTTTAGTGGTTTATTTCTTGCTTAGTTGGTTTTTGGGCCTTGGCTCTCAGTCTTCATGAACCATACAGAAGTCCCCCCACCCCACCCCCGAAACATTTTCAGTTGTCAAGTTGCAACTGCTTTGTGCCACCCGACTCTGAATTACATTGTTCCTACTGGCCAAATTAATTAAATTAGTCTTAATAAATCATTCACATCAGGCCCAATGTGAAAGCGCTTGAAATCCAGTGAAGGATGTGTATGGTGCTTTGCAGGTAACAAGACATTTAGCCCCAAGTCAGATACAGTACATTTGGTGGGAAAATGAAAGTTTTGCAGACATTTAGCTTGGTTACATATACTGATTGTCTCCGGCATTTCCTTTAATTAAAAGCTAATCAGCAGCACAGTGTTTACTGAGAGGGAGTGGTGTAACGTCTAGTAAGAAAGAAAGTACAAATATGCGGAAAAAACAATAGATTTTCCCTTCCACATAAGCATTTATTTAAGGTCCTTTCCTGTTGTCAGGTTATAAAATAATCTCCAAATGCCAACTTTTTGGGGACTAAGCAATGTAGCTTTTTTGGCAATGTATTGTTGACATTTTGATATAAATTTCAGGGTATTCAATTTAATCGTTTTAAGTGCAAGAAAATACCCAAAATTGGTGAAATCTCAAGTATAAAAAAAGCTAATGTCTCATATATGGAGAAATAGTTTATATAGAATTAGAATAGAATATTTTCACCCACTTGTATTTCAAGTTTAAATCATTTTATTTCTTTTTAATCTTAAATTTGTAATAATGAATACGTTGCACCAGGTACACTTTGACAGGGACTGTTCTTGTCAATGTGCACTTTCATTTTGAATACTTGAGGACTGTTTTTACTTTAAGTAAAAAAAAGATTTAGCTCTTCTTCTGCTGTCCTGACCTTTCTCTACTTGCTGTCTTCCCTGCAGGGTGAATGTCGGCTGCGGGCCAGCTGAGGAGCGGGTACTCCTCACAGGTTTACATGCTGTGGCTGACATCTACTGTGAAAACTGTAAAACCACCCTGGGTTGGAAATATGTAAGTCTCCTTAAACTCTCACCTGGGGCCTTTACCTTTCCCGTCCGAGTGTTCCTTGATGGACCACACCTGCTGCTGTGTTGTGCAACTGTGTGGTTTCTTGGCTTGCAACGGGACAAATGATGCTATTACAGGTCAAAAGAACAACGTTGCTCTCATTAAAGCATTGCTTGTTAAAGCCATGGTGACACTCAGAGATCAGAGATTGAGTGCTTTGTGGTCTCCTAGCATGTGAGATAATTACAGTACCGAAAGGTTGGCTGCAGACAGCCAGACTGGTACCTCTGAGAGTCTACAGTGATTAAATGTCAGGGCATTTTGAAGAGGCTTGTCCCGGTAATTGTCTGAAAAGACTGTAGAAGGGTGTAAAATAACTAAACAAAGTATAAGGCAGGGACTCGCTTAAAGCCTCTCCTTCAGTGACGAAAATAATTAGAGATTCTCAGAAAGGCACCGCAAGCAAAGCAGAGCAGAGCAGAGCTGGTTTACAAGGCAAAGCAGGCTGCGCCGATAATGAAAGACACAGACCCACATCGGCATCCTGATTCTCATGAAGCTCCGCAGGACTGAGACGTATGCCGGAAATGATCCAGCACTTCAGGAGATGTGTTGTCAGACAGGAAGTTAATTTAATTTAGGTGGTTGAGTCACCGGACAAAAGTCTCTATAAAGTCTCTATCATATTTTTCTCTCAAAATCAAATTCACTGCTGAGTTATTGCAAACTTTATTATATAATGTTTGCCTTTGCAGTATTGTAAAGGCATATTTTAAGCTTCCTACATAATACACTTACAAGCAGCAAAAATTATTGTCACTTTGACAGTAATGGTTTAGTACAAAAACAATCTATTTTTTAGATTTTTTGGGGGCATTTTTAAGCCTTTAATTGACAGATGAAGACATAAGGGGAGGAGGGAATGACATGCAGCAAAAGGCCACAGGTCAGAGTTGAACCCGCGGCCACTGCACCAAGGATTAAACCTCTATATATGGGCGCCCGCTCTACCAACTGAGCTACCTCGGTGCCCGACAAAAACAATCTAACTCAAGGTTCACTTACTGGCTTTTGTCCCCGTGTTTTCACCCACATCTTTCTCAGTGGATTGAGTTTGCTCAGTTGTCATGAACATGGTTGTATTTGTATATTAAATCATTAGATTATATCATATACTCATGCATTATTTTAAACACAGTTGTAGTTGTTGAGTTGGAGCTCCTTTTTAACTATATTTTAGTAACTGTTATAGTATCAGACTGCAACTAATGATTATTTTTATTATGGATTAAAGTGCTGATTATTTTCTCCATTAATCGATGACATTGTTTGTTTTTAAAAAATTCAAAAATTCTAACAAATGCCATCAGAATTACCCAAAGCACAAGGTAAAACCTTTACTGTTTTCAGTCTCCTGCTTCCAGCATTTATCTGTCTTTATATCATATTAAATTGAATATCTTTGGGTTTTGGGCTTTGAGAAACTGGGATGGACATTTTTCACTTTCTTTTAACTAACTTCTCTATCCTTTCAGCTGTATAAACTGTTAAGGAGTTTCATTTATAACAAAACATCATGTTTTATAAGCTCTTTATATGCAAAAATCTTTATTTGTAAAGTAACTAAAGCCGTCAGATTAATGTAGTGAAGTAAAAGTATAAAGCGGCACAAGAAGGAAAGACTCAAGTAAAGTACCTCAAATTTGTACTTAAGTGAAAAAAATAACTGTACTTGGCTATATATGTGTGTGTATATACATATATTTATTTGATTTTTATTTTTTCCCCAGGAACACGCATTTGAGAGCAGTCAAAAGTACAAAGAGGGAAAGTTCATCATCGAGCTGGCTCACATGATCAAGGACAACGGATGGGAGTGATGCTCCTCTTTTCTTTTTCTGACCATGGAATGCTCTTTACTGAACTGCGTGGAGCGACGACCATCGACCACCCCGCCCCCCCTCCCAAACCCCTTAAAAAAAAAACTTCTCCCTCCCGCCTCCTTCACGTGCACACCCACCCACCTGGTCATCGTGAAACAGAACAGAACAAATGACATACAAAAAAAAAAGAAAGACGACGAGGAAGCGGAGCAACTGTTGAAAAATCCCGTCACAGGAGTCCTGTCGTTACTTTAAAGATTGTGTGTTCTCCTTCGCATCGCCGGAGCTTTTTGGGCTCGACCCCCGCCCACTCACTCTCACCTCACTCCCCACCACCGAACCACGCTTATTAACAAGTGATTGTGGTGATATGGCGACCACTATGCGAAAGGAGAGAGACTTCACTGAGGCGACAAGGCTTTGGTTTTCTTATTTCGCCCACCAAGCGAGACAGACGATGATTATGTTTTAAGGTTATTTGCTATAGTTTTAGTTAGGTAAGGTTTTGGTTTGATGGCATATGGATGTTACTGGTTAGCATTTTATTTCCATGTCAAGTATGTCATGTTTTTCTATTTAAATTTTTTTTGGGCTTGTTGTATCTCTGCCTATAGCTGAGGATGCTTTTCTTTGCTAATGTCCAAATGAGCAATCAGGGACTGGTGAGGAGCGGAAGGAAAAGGGAGTTTATTGTAGTTAAAAATATGTAGCAGCATCTTGCTTTTTAAAAAAAAAAGTTGCAAAGGATGGGATTGTAGTAGTGTGCGATTTTATTCCTGATATTTTATTTTATTTTAATCTTTTTTTCTTTTTTGTGAATTTTCTTTATTTCCCCAACCTCCTTCCCCCCCCCCCCGGTACTTTTCAGGACCCAAAAAGCATTGAAAGCAGCACCTGCTATTTGTTTGACATAAATGGATATATATACATATATATATATAAATATATAGATATATAAATATGTTTAGTGTTTGGCTAAGTGTGACTGTGGCTGGTCCCATTTTGCAACAAGTGAAAACAACTTGAAAAGGAGCAGAGATAGTTTCTAGTTTGGGGAACCAGACATCAGTGGCCACATGTCATAAAGCATTAGGGCAGACTGTATTATTCCGTTGTCTAGTGATGGCACACTAAGAAACACAACCACATAATAATATATATACACACATACTATGATTACATATCCATAAATACTATGAAAATGTTCGTAGTACGTAAATATTGGAAAATGGATTCTAAATATATATTAACTGTCATGCACATGTATATATGCATATGACTGTGTGTGTATATATACATTGTGCGTGTGTGTGTGTTCACGCATTACACCGTGACATAACTTGAACGATGCTACTTTGTTTGCACTTTGCAGAGGCCTTTGGTTCATTTCAGTTTAGAGGCAAAAAGTTTGTTCACTTTCGTTTGTTTAAAAAAATATATATATATAAAAAATGGCCTTCTCACAGACGAATGACAGAATGTTGCAGACGGAATTGTTTTTGACCTGGACGGTTAAGGGGTTTTTTCATCGTCACTATTAGACTCTTCTAGATGATCTGGTTTTATTCAAATTATATAGCAAAACTCTGCTTTTCCTCTCAATTCTTTGCTTGAGAAAAGTGTAGTTTCCGATTCTTTGCTGCTATCGTCTTGCCATATCCTTCCCGCTCTTGTAGGTCTTTTGCACTTTACATGCTTATCCGTCTCTCTCTCTCAAAGCATATGAATTGTCTCTTTCTAATTTGCCTCTAAGCCGCATGAATCTTGTGCCTCTTCAAAACATAAACAGCCTCCCCTCATATTTTGTGTTGTGCAGCGCATAACTCCAAAAACCTTTTGTGTGAACTGATGCCTGTCTTCCCCTTCTTCTGGTTCAAAATGGCCCTCAAAAATAACATTATCTACCAAAATCCTCATAGAGCTCTTCCCTATTTTTTTGTTTTTTTTTGGACAACAGAGACTTGGTATACATACAAACTTATATTTTCTACGTTAAGATTTAGAGGTGCAAAAACAGATAGACATTCAGTATATTTCTCACCGTAAAGCATAGAGGAGGAGGTTTAGAACATGCAGGATAGAGATTTAAAAATAAACAGTGATTGATTACTTTGCCGGCAAGGTCAGTCAGATCATACAACTTTTTATCCTAAAAAACGATGACAATGCAAACCCTTAATAGTTAGCAGTGATAACTACTTGAAAATATAAAGACATAAACAGCTGAGATGTTGGCCCGTGTTACAGTTTTTGTACATAAAGTTACATATTTAAGGTTTTATACGTATTTCTACTGGGTTAGTTCTTTTACTTCCCCAACTTGAAGCACTTTTGTTCACTGTGTGTGTGTGTGTGGGGGTGTGGGTGTGGGTGTGGGCGTTGGCGTGGGCGCATTAGCCCACATGCATGCCTGCACTCAAAAGTGAATGTGTAGTTTCTTTTCCTCGAAAAGTTTATTTCTCTTTTGTTTTTCCTCCTTTTGGTTTGGAAGTGTTATTATTTGTCCTGTTGTTTTTTTTTCTTTCGCAGCTGTTTGGTTTCTCTCCCGGTGATCTGTGAGGTCAACAGCCAGGTTAGTTTGTTTGAAAGTGATTTATCCCTGATTTGTTGGTTTTCTGTTAGCTTGTTTATTTAGCTTGTGCGGTGGGAGCCCGTTAGAGGGCTGATGTTTCGGTCTCTGCTGAGCCATGCAGACAACGAGGGCGAGCTGGAATCTCCCACCATGTCGCAGGGAGAGCCTTTATCAAGACCCTTTCGCCACCACAGTCAGCGTACAGAGGGATGGAACGCACCCTCTGGCAGCCATATTGAAGGTCCTTCTCCTTTGGCAACGCTGGCTGTGAATATCTGATTGTATTTCTTGAGAACGTATTCATTTTTGTGCTGGTTTTAACTGAAAATGGAACAGTTTATTCCCTGATCTGTTTGATTTATTGTTTTGACAATGCTACCTAAGCTTAGCCACTACATCCCAGTTCTGGGGCTGCACCCTTTAAAGTTTGCATTTTAAATCTCTTAACAGGTCAAACAAGGCCGGGTCTATTTTAAACACTCCTTCAAATGCAGCATTCTGTGTCCCACAAAATCCAGCACAGACGTTGTTTGGGAGCACCTGCTTGGACTGACACCCAGTGATTCAACCGCACAACTGGCTGCAGTGAGGCAGGCGTGTACTCCAGGGGTGTGTCAGTACACCGAGACATCACTGTTGGGTGTGGTTACAGGTGCAACAGAGCGTATTTTGGACTACAACCATTAGTGGTGCTGGGTGTGAAACTTTCCACCAGAGAGGGCATTGAAACCAAACTTTTGAGCCTGGTGTTATCTTACTCTTTATTGGTGTATTCAAGCGATCTTCGTCAATTTGTAAAGTCGGGAAATACAGCGTGACCTCATTGATATTTGTGTTCCTGTGGTCATCAGTGATGAACTGAGTTTACTACTACTATACACCACTTTGTGTTTTGTGAAAAACAGCAGAAATAATCTCACCACAAATGTTTTTCCGAGAACTCGACTGTATCATCCTTTAAGTGCTCAGATCAATGGAAATGTGAACATCTATCAATCATAACTGGGCCGCTCCATCTGCTGAACAGCTACCAAATATACCTTGTGGTGTGAATATTTTGTCAATTTTCAATCGACTTTAGGAGTGGACAAGGAGCACCTGAATGCACCACTGTTTTTATGTACATTACGCTGCTCTAGCCTTCAGGAGGTCAGTTCCTTTGGAGGACATTTTCAAGTAGTGATGGCCAAATGAAGCTTGGTGAACCAGGATCTTTATTTTCTGAACCCTACTAGATGGCGCTCTTGGTTTTAAGAGAAAGGCCTAAGGCATTGCAATTCAATGTATTCCCTCTCTCTGAAAAACAATCACTGGTTCATGAAGATTAATTTGCCCATCACTACTTTAAAGGGGTGCATCCATCATAATTTGTGATGCAGCAGCTGTTATCTGGTCTGCCAGCATTCACTGGTTGATATGATGTTCACATCTGGCTAAAAATGTCAAAATCCAGCCATGTGTTTAGTTTAGACTTTTTCCAAACTCATAGAACAAACAGAATGGTACTGGTGACTACATTTGGAAGCAAAAAGAAAATATACCTTACCAGACCTTTATGTCTGCTTACCTTTTTACTGAATGGACTGACATTAGTCCAACTTGTTAGCTGTGCACAAAGCCAGTTCCTCCAGAGGACCTCCAAGATGGTGCCAGCAGTGGTTGCTTGCAAAGCCTCTATACTCCCCCTTGGATTAGTCAGTCTAAGTTAAAGCAACAAAAAGGAGTTGCCAGTGTCACCGGCGGTGTATACCAAATAAGAACCAGGTTCTGTTGAATGATCAGTGTCATGTATCAGTGGGCAGGAAGGAAGCCAGGGATCAAGTGTCTCCTGCAGATTCAACTGCTATACCAAAATTAAAGAGGAGAAATCCTGTCATGTATGACATTCTGTAGTCTTGATTTTCTGAACTTAACAGCGTCAAAGCAGCCTAAATAAAAAAAAAATGTAGACATTTGCTGCTGGAAACTGTTTACCTTTAATTATTTTTGTTTTACTGAGATACTGGCTACCTACATTTTGAGCTCTGTAACTTTCTAAAAACATAACAGAAAGGATGTTGATCAAAGGCAAGATGGGTATAGAGGGGAAAAGAATATACAAGTTCTTTTCTTAGGACTGTTAAACTACAGTTTAAGGTCTAAAGCATGTTGTATTTATAATGGCTATATGTCGTGCCTGTTTTTTTTTTTTTTCCTAAATTTAAAAATAAATATATGCTTTTTATTTGACTACATTGCTTTGCATTCTGTCTTAGTAAAGCCATGTCACACATCTGTTTTCACTCTAATTGTAAACTATCAGATATCACAATAAATTTTCAATGGCATCAAGTTGTGGATTGTCATTCATTTATAGGATAAAGCTAATAATAGGAATTATTTTATTGAGGCACTGCTTTGCAAAGGAAAGTGAACATCTTTATACCTTTAGACCTACTTCATGTTCAGATGAATTTTATTATTGAAATACATACATGACACTTTTTGCATGTGATGCATATAAAGAGACATAGAATTCAATTACATTTTATTTATAGTATCAAATCATAAGAGTTATCTCAAGACACTTTACAGATAGAGTAGGCTAAACCACACTCAATAATTTACAAAGACCCAACCATGCCAGTAATTCCCTTAAGAGGGGGGAGGGCGTAGCAGGACATAGAAGGCACTGCAGGGCGTAGCAGGACCACTGCTACAGCTGCAAGCACGATTAAGGAATAGAGTCTGAAGATAGGTACATACACAACAGGTGATCAGTTTCATTACATCTTTACAATCAACAGCTAAATCAATCAATCAATCAATCAAAATGTATTTATATAGCACTTTACAACAACCAGCAGGTATCCAAAATGCTTAACAAAATGAGTAAAATCACATCATTCAATAGAAAGAGTGATCATAGAAAAACAGTAAAATCAGAAAAGGTTACAAAGAAAGAATGAAATTGTCACACCACTGCTACGTATTAAAAGCCAGATGAACAGATATGTTTTGAGTTTGGACCTAAAAAGGTCTGTAACAGTACGTATATCAGGGGGTAACTTGTTCCAGAGTCTCGGGCCAGCAACTGCAAAAGCCTGATCACCCCACCGTTTATACCTGGACCCTGGGACTTCTAAAACCAACTGATTTGAAGACCGCACATGTTGTGTGTGTGTATATATATATATATATATATATATATATTTTTTTTTTTTCATAAACTATATTTTTTTACATAGTAATTTTGTATATTATGCAACCATTCTTCACAATTTTCATATATGTTGTAATTCCCATCATCTTAATTGTTCAATTGTCTTTAAATCTATCTATCTATCTATTACACATTTGGACTTTTTTCTGATTCAGAGGATTTGCTGTGGTTTACATGCAAAATGTGAAAGCCTTAAAAAAAACACAAAAACATTTGCCTTGCGGAAAGCCACATGATCATCACACATAATGAAAATAAAGCAGCATGTTGTAGCAACACAGAGATGACTAAAAGGAAGTTGTCTGTGGTGCCTGTGATATGCGTGAAAAGATGATGAAATTAACTTTGCCAGTTTAGCAGAGAGGCCGAACTCATGATTAAATATTACAGGCATGGAAGAGAATATGTCAGAAAATGCCCTTTGCATGTAAAACAATCACTGGAGCATGAAATTCACTGGTCGCACTACTGATGTGTGAGTCTCAGACAGGCAGGCTGGTAGACTGTCAAATAATTAGATTAAAACAGAGACCTGCAGAGTTTTCCACTGATGGTGCCTCTTTCTTTCTTTTTCACTGACCTAGAAGTCTACCGTAGTCTGCAGCCAAACTTCCTCTTCACAAGATTTGACAGCCCAAAAAATCACTTTAGTAAGCATCTCCATATAACCTAGACAAAGCTGTTGAAAAAAGGGAACTCATTAGCTTTCATTGTGTGTTTTCAACTGTGTTTCTGCATTCCTCTGGTATACTTCAATTTTCCCTAAACCATGTATTAGCCAGTAAGCAATTTGCAAGATTATTATTAAACTCTGAGAAGGTACCCTTGCTACTGTTTGAAATGTATACTCATCTTTGCTCTCTGCATAAGAGAGAACAGTAATTTCATATTTGTCCTTAAAGCTCACAAGGCTGTAGGTCATGTGCTTGTTTACAATTAAAAACTGGTGGAACTAACTACATGTACTCAAGTACTGTACTTAAGTACAACTTTACTTATTTAATTATTTCCATTCTTCCATTCACTACATTTGGGAAGCCAGTACTGTACTTTCTACTCCACTCTATTAAATGAGTTACTTTGCAGATTCATATTATTAAGAAAAAAATGAATTAACAATTTATGATGTATTAATATTGATTATGAATTGAAATGATATCCACCTTTACAAGTTGCAATATTCACCAGCCGTACACAGACACTCAACCATTTGCCTTGGTGTTTTGAAGATTTATCAGCTGGTGCTATTTTTTTCAGGATCTATAATTGTTTTTTAATTAATCATATTTTGCTTGTGTCCTTCATATAAATGTTTTTCTCTTGGTTGGTATGTTGGTTATGTTTCTTGAAATGGCACCCAGCCCAAAAATCAAACAGAGCACTTTGTCTTTGATAAACTGATCTGAAGAGCCTTCGTACGTCCCCTGCTGTCCCTAACATGGTAAGTTATGACATATTGATCTGCAGTGTGAAAGTGTTTCTTTAAAACAAGTGAAAATACTATAAAGTGCATTAAAGTACTATAGTACAGTCTAAAGAAACCAACTTGATGGCATTATAATGTCTGTAATGCAGATAAACCAGGACTGGAACAAGATACTTAACATAAGATTGATCCAACCTCAGAAAATTGTTCAACTTTATATTTTTATCTTAGTGTAAAGAGTGTGAAGGCCTGAGGTGATGACTGAAATGTTCCTTTAAAAGTAGACCAGCTTCACACCTGCCAACTCCACCAGCCTGAGGTCACTAGGAGAAACAGAAAAATAAATGTGTTGCATCAGGAAATACAACTGTCTTTAGGGAGGACTAGTCTATATCCACAACATTCCACAGCCGGGAGTGCTATTTTAACGCCGGAAATTCCACTGGATTTCACTCTTTTTGGTTACTTTGGTTTTCACTGTGTTGGAATTTTAATCTCCGGTGGATTTATGAGGACTATGGTTACCTTGTCCTCACATCTCTGCAGGGTAAATCCAGACAGCTAGCTAGACTGTCTGTCCAATCTGAGTTTTCTCTCACACGATTAAAACAACCTTTGAATGTACACGTTCCACCAAAACAAATTCCTTCCTGAGGCTATTTTGCAGCGGCACTGTGGCTCTGCCCGGTGCTTAGCGTCGCCCACAACGATTGTGATTGGTTAAAGAAATGCCAGTAAGCCAGAGCGTGTTTTTCTCCCATCCTGGAAGGCTGTGTGGACTAGTCAGATCCTCCTCCGAAGCACTGTGGAGGAAGGTATGGCAAAGCGAGAGTAAGGAAGGACTGAGCCTTTAAAAGGTGTCAGTGTAGCTATACTCTGCAGCTGTTCTCATTTCATTCTGTAATTTATGTTTCCGTGGCTGCAACCATGTTCAACCGCTCTGGACCTAAATGTGATGATGATGAAACATTCATAACTGTTAATTAATTTGAAGCTCTGTGATCATCAGAAGAAGTCATTTTGCTGAAAGATTATGAGACCTGCTGCAGCACAGTTTATTACGCATGGATCATTTGATACAGTATAGACAACGACTGAAGTTGCTATGGCAGTACATACGCTGCACAGTGCGTCCTATCCGTCTCCTTACTTGTGATTCTGATGCCCACACAGCCTCGTGTTTTGATGTCCTTGAGGTGCCTGGCTTGTCTTCAAGCACAAGGCAGCCTGTCTCTAATGGATCTCACACTCCCTGCCTTGTTTTTAAAGCTGCAACATGCAACATTTTCAAATGAATACAATACATCTAAAGCATAATTTGTTTCTTATCCATCTGAATATGACCCCTGTGTGCGTACTTTACATGTAAACCTTAGTTTGTCTAAAATAGGAAAAGCAGTAAGGAAGAAAGAACAGTAAAGTTTAACAGACTAGATCAATTCAACAACATTATTTTCCTTTCATTTGTGTAACAAACTAGCATTAGTTACTTAAGCGTTGTGTTAAAATGATCATTAAAGCTATAGTGCATAGTTTTATGCCCCCATAAGGAATTCTAAGTGATGACAACAACACTGTCGGTGCATCCACATGACGCATCACCCCCACCTCTCCTCCACAGTGTCGCTAGTACCGTTTGACCCATCAAATCAAGGACCCAAAGGACTTAAAAAACACAATAGACTCTTCAGAAGAGGTAATTATCTTGTTCTTTCTCAGCGGTGACATAAACCGCATCACTCCAGCTGCAGCAAGCAAAAGTCACCATTTTGTAAATGTAGCCATACTGAGAAACACAGAGAGTTTGTGGAGCTGATAGTCTTTGTAAGCTTTGTATCAACTCATGTGGCAATGGCCCGAATGTAACAATCATTAATGTAAATCAGTCGCGTAATATAGCTTTAAGGCAAGGACCTCTTTCTGATTTATGCATAATCATTGTTAATGCCAAGTAATCGGTTGTTTTACATACTGAATACATATCCCAAAAATCTCCTGTCACTGGTAAAAAAACAACAACATGTTTACAACTCTTGTTTACTTCTTTGATAGATAAATAAAAATCCTACTGTAGAAAATCATTGGCTGGTTTGTTTGTCCTCAAAAACAACTACATATATTTGCATGAATTCAAGAGTTTTACATAATTTATAGTTTTCATACATAAATGTAAATCTGCTCTAATCATTGTTTAATAAAAAATGGATGAAATTACCATGTCTAATGTAAAAGGTGTTGCTCAGAGACAGCATTTTTGTGTCTTTCAGCTCATTGTTTTGGGTTTACAGCTCACTTCTTTACTGTTTGGTTCACTCTCTCCTCATCAGTGTTATTTTCTTACTGTAGCAGGCAGCTTTTTATTCCAGCAATAAACTTTTTTTTTTACTTTTATTTATCCAGGTAAGTCGATTGACAACAAATTTGCAACGACAACCTGTCACCTACACACAGTTACATATTCATACCTGGAAACTGCCCAGTACAACCCCAGTCTGCTGTCTCCACAGGAGCGGTTGGGGTTAAGGGCCTTGCTCAAGGGCACCTTATTGGTGGTAATGAGGTAAGACAAGCGTTGCTCTTACACTTTCCCCCACCCATATATTATCCTGTTGGTCTGCCAACAACCTCCCTGTCACAAGCTCACTTCTTTAACCTTCAGACCACCACTGCCCCTTTTTTTGCAGTAATAATATTCAAATTTTCACAAGGAGGCAGTATGAAGATATTGAAGGTTTTTTTAAAGTAAAAAAACAAAAGGTGTCCTGAGGCAGTCAGGCAGGCAAAAAAAGAGGATCCAATTCAAAATCTAAAAACCACTTAGAAAACTGAAGACTTGAAAAAACAAAACCACAAAGACGGATACACGCAGGAAATGACAAGGGACAGGTGTCATCAGGGATGATGAACAGGTGGACAACATCAGGGCAGGGCAGACAATCACAAAGGCGGGAAAATGCACAAGGCAGGAAGTAAGAAGTAAGACAAGACATCACAAAGGAGAAACAACATTACAAAATAAAACAGGAAACTAAGACATCAAAAACATACACAAGGATAGAACCGGGAAACCAAAACAAAACACAGAAGAACCCTGAACAAGGAATGAGAAAACAGCAAAAACAGGGAATGTGCAGGAATAGGTTTGTTGTTGGTGTTGTTGTGATGGCTGCAGATAGACAGGATGTAGTGGTGTTGGCTGTTCATGTCGGAGCGTGTTATTCTCATGCTCACAGTCCTCATGACTCCTGAACTACTTCTCTGTGATGCTTGGTCAACACAGTTCAAGCAGTTCAAGAAGGGGGGCAATAAATAGGAGACAGGAAGGATAAACAGTAAGTGTTTGGGTGTGAGGTGAAACCAGAAGAGTGAGAGTGACATTTTGGAAACCACTATTGTACTTTTTATTCCACATTTATGCACATTTATTTGAAATCAAAATTATTGACAAAAAATATGATTGACTAATAAATGATGATGCATGATTAAAGCATAAGATACATGGCAGTATATAAAGTATTAAAATAAGATGCACCTTCACCAGCTGGAGCATTAGTGATGCTTACACATTAATGCATAACAATTATAATCCAGTGATATACACTTTTCTGAAATGGGCCATTCTGCATAATGAGAACGTTTGGTAGCGTTAACAATGGAAATACTTAAGTAACTCAAAATTGTAATTAAGTAAATTAAGTAAATAAATGTACTTTCTATCAGTGCTACACAGTGGCCTAAGGGGTTTCCAGCAGCTTCCATTAACCTGTGGTTCCTATTACTATATCAGCTACAGCTACTACATTTGAAAGAAATTCTACTTTTGAGAGAAATAACTGATGATACTGTTTCTATAATACTTTGATTTACAGTATGTAGAATTTTAAATGCAAGTCTTTGACTTGTAAAATTGTTTTTTATAGTGTATTACTGGTACTTCTACTTAAATAAAAAGTCTGCATACTTCTTTCTACACTTACTGTAGATACTGTAGTAACATAGTTACTGATATGGTCATAACCACCACAGTGCTCAATTACCTATTTTTGAGGAGGATATAAACTACAATTTGTCGCCGCGAAGGCATTGAGCACACCCCCCCGCGCTCAGGGTATTGTTGTCGGCTGCATGAGGCGAAGAAGGCGGGGAAAAAGGCTAAGGAATCTACCACATATTGACACTACCAAGCCTCCATCACACACAAAATAGATGAGCTACTAATACACACGGATCAGCTGCGTTATGATTTTTACAAAAGTCTGGCTGAACACACATATCAATAGCAGCTAACAGCTAGCTAGCTCTAGCCAGCTAACCAGGCAAGCAAGCTAACCACCTGCAAGAACAAGACAGGGTAGGTGAATAAAAACAATGTCTGACTTGAAAACGCATCTTGATGTTACGTAAGGCCCCTTTTCATGTTGTACAGACATATTTGTTGTATTGTGTGTCTGTTAAGAGGCACAAAGGCACTCTAAAACTTGCCCCGTTATAGCTCAGTGGAAGCTTTTACACATAGCTGCAGCTACTCAGTGTTGCCTGCATCGATTCCGGTCAGGGGGTTTTCAATCAAAAGTACTCGCATATTTATAGCGATCAAGATTAACACAAACATTGGCCGGAATGATGAGAGACAGAGAAAATCCACCAGTGTAAAAAAAAAAAAAAAAAAAACATAATTGCTGCCTATCTTTGTGTGATATTAGCTCCCAAAGGATGTCAAGCCAATGACCCCCTTTGACTTGTTGCTCCCTCCACTTCATTATCTCCTCTGTCATTTTGTTTTTTCAACCTCGTCCGTCCCTCCTGTGCTCGCTCCCCCCTTCAGCTGTAAATGGTTGCCCTGGGTTGCAAGCCTCGCAGCAGGCTCTCATGACTGGAAGCTTTAATGCTGCTGCTATTTCAATCCCTCTGATGTCATCTGAAGGAGGGGCTGGGCCCTCATCCCCGGAGCGGTGAGTCAGAGCCAGAGGGAGGGAGGGAGGGAGGGAGAGGCAATTCGGTGAGGAAGAGGTATACAGCATCCAAACATCAATGAAGGTACAGTGTTGTTACCTGGGAAATTACAAAAGTGTACAAGGTGAGGAAAACAGCAACAGAAGTGACAACCATGGTGTAACTGGGCTGATAATGGCCTTTTATGATCAATCAGTTTTGTTGACCAAGGTTCCTCCTACAGCTACAGAAAACAGTAAAGCTGCATTGAAGTGTTACTTTCTTTCACGTTTTATTTGTTAATCTATGTTAAGTAATAGTTTGTCAAATTTTAAATAGGCTATTATCTGAAATAAAGCAAAATTGTTTGCTAATTTGTCGTAAAACAATTCATTTTTTGTTTTGTTTTTTTGACATTTTTGTTAAACTGTTTCTGGTATTGTTTATTTTTTTATTGTGTATTTGTGATTGTATATGTTTAAAATTTAGTTTTCTTTCTGGCATTTTTGTATTTCATGGTATATCAATCCTATATTTTAACAAATAAAGCTTCTTCATCCTATTAAAGCAGCAGGTAGAAAGCAAAACAACTGCAAGATTTGAAGTGGAGTGAGACCTCTTCCTGTATCTCGCCTATCTTTGTCACATGGTCAACGCATGAATAGAACAGCCAATAGGAACGTTCTCTCTCTGAATCGACCTGTGTGATTGACCAAAGTCTCCATCACAGCTAGATTATCTAAAGCCTGAAAACAGAACCAGGAGGAGGTGCAGAAGTCTAGTTTTCTCTCAGACCACTTAAAATTACAATATGCATAAAGATTAATATTGAATTTTTGATTTAAAAAAAAAGTGTCTACCACAGCTTTAATTTATGATTTTTATTACACTTTTCTTTTTATCTCAACATTTTAAAATCATTTTTGCAATATTTGGGATATATTTTTGGTTTTAATCTAGCTTTTGTTTAATATTTCGTTGTGTATAATTCTATATAAAAGTTTTTCCAGGAATATAATTTTGGCAAAAACTTGTGGGATTTAGGGCAAAATTGTGCAAATATCAGCAACAAAATTGGCATACATTTAGTTTTTTGTTGGCTACAGAACACAAAAAACCTGTACTGGCTCTTATAAGCCATCAGTGGTAAAAGCTTTTTACAGACTACATCATAAAGACATAAACAGTATATTTCTGTTTTGCAGAGAATCAAATTTAATTTCCAGTCATTTCTGCCCAACGGAACAAACATCTTTGTCTCCAAAATATGGTGTTATCGTCCAAGGCAGAAAAACAGACAGAGGAACTGACTGAGACGTTGTTTTTCTCCTGTCTCCCTCAGTGATGTCATCCCATTCAGACTCTGCCTACAAAAAATTGTGGCATACTCTCAGCATCCACTGTCGTCATGGCTACAGCACTGCATCTGCCACACTTCCCGCAGCTGAACCAACTGGCGCCACACAGGCAGCCGTTGGTCAGTGTGTCAGACTGACTGGCGCTTTGTCCAATGAGAGAGCAGGCGAGTGATGTCATTAAAAGGATGGGACTGAAGCAGAGATGTGTATCTAAACGCAGAGTGTCAGAGATCTTCTGCTGACGCACCAACGTCAACACAAGGAAGGCTGTCACAATCGTTATCTCTTTGATAGAAACAGGTTAGGGCGGATGTCAGATGTTTTACTGTTGTCTGGAGCTGCTGAATCCTTTTTAGTACCAATATAACCAATTAACTCTAGACTCATCCTGATTGGGAGCATTTCAGGGTGGGGTTTGGCATAGGGTCGAAAACTGGCTAAAGATATTACAAGACTGGGCTGGCCAAAGCTTTTCTGAGGCTCTGAGCAGCTTGCACAGCACTATACTTGATGACAAAATCACTAAAAGGAAATAAAAAGGTACCTGGTGAAAAATACTGTATATGCGTGAGGTGTTTTGTTTACAAATAATGCAAAATTAAAACCTAACCCTTCCAAAATGGATATAAACTAAAAGCTGCTCTAATTTGTATGTAGGCATTAAAAGGGGATGTGAAAAGTGTCTCCTCTTGTCTGAGTTCTACAAGGCATTTTAGTGTCTTTAAGCTAATCATTTGGAGATTTCTGGCCCAGAACTTTATTGTATGGTTCACTCTCACACTAGTCCAGCAGCAGATGGCCGACAGACACTTAGCGACTAGTTGTAGAATATAGTGGAGCACATAGCAGCTAAAGAGAGACAGATATTTTTTGCAAAGAGTTGGTGGAGCCCAAAGCAGAGCTAAAAGGATTTTTTTTTAAAGTTTTTTTATTATTTTACATATTTTAGAAATAAACAATGACAAACAATTACAAACAATAGTGAGATGAAGGGCCAAAAAAAAAAAAAAGCCACAAAAGGAGAGTTAATATTGGACTTACATTCATCAGGTGGACACAAACACAACTCTAATCTGATCTGCTCTGGATGTAATGCGCCAGTGTCTCGCATGTCCTTAAATAGTTTACAATATGTCAATATTGTGCCTACAGCTTATTTCTGCTGTCCTCAACTGGCCAAAAGATATATTAATGTAGGTATGAGGATACATTTCTTGATTTTGTTAATTCAATTCAATTCAATTTTATTTATAGTATCAATTCATAACAAGCATTATCTCGAGACACTTTACAGATAGAGTAGGTCTAGACCACACTCCAGAATTTACAAGGACCCAACAGTTCTAGTAGTTTCCTCCAGAGCAAGCAACAGTGCGATAGTGGCAAGGAAAAACTTCCTTTTAGGCAGAAACCTCGGTCAGACCCAGGCTCCTGGTAGGCGGTGTCTGACGACCTGTTGGGGTTAGAATGAAGAGTGGCAATAACAGTCACAAAAAATAGTAGTATGTAGTAGTTCTTTGTAGTAGTTCATGGCATAGCAGGGCACTGTGCGGCATTACAAGGCACAGCAGGACGTAGCAGGGCACAGCAGGGCGTAGCAGGATGTAGCAGGGCATTGTAGCGGGACCATGGCGACAGCTGCAACCATGATTTTGGGGCCTCCCTGATCCAAGGAAACACGCTGGGGGAAAAAGAACATAAGGACTCCGGGGAATAACTCCCCAGAGCTAGGTTAGTAACAAGCATTTCTGGGACATGGATGCACACAAAATGGAAAGATAGAAAGATAGGAGAGAGAAGAACTCGGTGTGTCAAAGGAAGTCCCCCAGCAGTCTAAAACTATAGCAGCATAACTAAGAGAGACAGGTCAAAGAGAGGAGCCTGGCCAGGCTAGAACTCTCCCCAACCGGATCCCATCCCTCTGTCTAGAGGAGATGGGAAGGGAGAGAGAGAGAGAGATCCATCCCTCTGTCTGGAGGAGGTGGATGAGAGAGAGAAAGAGATCCATCCCTCTGTCTAGAGGAGGTGGATGGGAGAGAGAGAGAGAGAGAGAGAGAGAGAGAGAGAGACCTTAAAGTTCCTTATAATCCCCTAATGTAATATAGTATATATAATATAATATAATAATAATTAGGTTAAGCTCTCTGAAAAGCATTTTATATATTTTTTGTCATAATTTGAATCACTGTAATAAGAATTATGCATGTGGATAGTGATTATATAGTGGCGGAGCGAGATCTCAGCACTCAGACCCTATCTGGTGTAGGCCTAAGTGGGAAAAAGGTGTTTTGTGCTTTAAGTAAACATAACCTTTAAAAAAAAACTTCTTTCTTCTTCTTTTTATTATTGTTACTGCAGCTGCCCAATTTCCCCTCAGTAATCATGATCATTTCGTTTGATCTCCTTGTGTCTGATGTGTGGAAAGCTCTAGTGAATTATGTTAGAAGCATTCAGAAGCCATTTTGATGACTCCCTGCAGCCTCACAAAGAAAAGCCAGTAAAATAACATATTTGAAAAAGCAGCATTGTTGATTTCAAACCTTTTCACGTTGTCCCCGGAAGGCCATCAAATTACTTGGATCGTCCCTGTCACGCACAAAATCAGCAGCTGGCTCTGTTGCTCAGCAACACAGACCAAGCATCAAAATTTTTTTTGCTTTGTAGTATAAGTGAAGTGGAATTCCCAAGAAAGCATGCTGGAACAAACGAGAGAACATAAACACAAATTCAAACTGCAGTTACAGATCATTTAGGAGACGAGTCCCCAAGTAAGACTGATTATGATCCAGCGCCATCACTAAAACAGCTTGGTCCATCCCGGGAAATGTGATGTGAAATGGGAAGACATGCTATTTGCATTTAAAAAAAAATTAGAATTTGGCCTAAAACTTTTATTTTTCAGATATAACAGCTTGTGAAAATTTACTTTTATCTCTTTCCTGATATGCTCAAACAGTTTTATTACTTGATATAAAACAACATATTAGCAGAATTAATACAGCTGTCACATGTTGTTATGTATCACTAAATCATGTTCAGTTATAAGCTCTGTATTGCTTTTAACTGCTTGTGAATGTGAGATTTGACACTAACACATAATCCACCAAAGTGTCTGTATAGGAGCTTTTCTGATAGGGAAGAGTTTCTGTGACTCACGTTAACATCTCTCTCTGGACTGTGTAACATCATAAATGGTTTAGATCAAAAAGCTACAGCTGGGATTGTAGCTCAAATGAACCCTTTGCCCTCTACTGTGGTGCAGAGAGGAAGGGAGTGTTGAGAGGCACGGATTACCTCCTTTTGCAGGATGGGTGATTCATTTCCCTTTTTTTGAAAAGTAACAAGTGATCTATATGCTTTCAGAAGAGTTTCAATGAAATGGTTACCACATGTAAAATGGAGGGCTGCCCTCCGAAATAAAAGCAGACAGGTAGGTCAGTGTTATAATTTTGAAAAGGAGAGATATAAAAAGGCATCTACTGGTGTTGACAGCAGGTCCCTCAGGGGCTGGTAAAAGACTGAAGGTTGGATGTTTGTTTGGGCTTTGGAGGGAAAATCTCTATGAAGGCCAGGCATTTTTTGGGAAAAAACACAGCTGAGAGAAATTATGTTAGTTCTTGTTAAAGCCACTGTTTTAAACTGGCAGTAAAATCCAAATGAAAATAGTGAATAGGTGGGGTCTAATCAAAGGATGTCCAACACAATTTAACATAGGCAGCATTGTTAGGGCAATGTATTAAAATGGTATACTGAAAGCTGTACAGTCTTCAGGGATATCACTAAATTGCCCAATGTTGTCTGATTTATGTGTTAACATCCTTACTGTGATTGGATGTAACACTTCCTGCTTCAAAGTCAACCAATAACGTCTCATTCTCATTTCTAGTTCCACGCCCCCTTAACACGCACTCCCTAAGTAAATTTAGGTGACAGGAGAATAAGATCGGGCTGTTTGGGTGATTCTCCAAATCCTCTGTAATATTTTATTTATTACATTTATTATATTTTATTAAAGAGTTTATTTGCAAAGCAACATCTAAACGAAAACAAGCAGCAGTATGCAATCACCAGATGATACTCAGGTTGGTGTGTCAGAGCCTTAAAACATAAAGGTGGATATGGTTAAATTGGTATTTTTTTGTTTGGTATTATTAATTGGTATTACATTTGGTGCAATTGTACAACTCAGTCTCTGTGTGGCGTGATTTGTAAGACTCAGAATACTTCAACTTCCTTCAAACCTACATATATTCATTTGCTGAGTACCATTTTGCGGTCAAATGATGCCTGAACATCAATGTTAAGCCATTGTGCACTGCATAAATTAGATGTTGGACATAGATTTTTCCTACAATACATTTTGGAAGTTTATTATCTAGTGTAATAAGTAGTTAAAAGTTAAATAACATTTCATTTTTGAACACTGCAAATGAGGGCTCAGTAATGCAAGGCTTTAGTCTGCAGATACACAAAAACACAGGTTCACCATGTTGTACACTCCTCATAGTGTCAGATGAGATAAAACATGTTGGATCATATCACCTCTGGCACCAGCTAGACAGTTAGCTTCAGTTTCAGTTTAGTTTCAGTTAGCAGAGATCAAATTTATACCTCACACAACTATCTAAATACCCATTACAAGATCACAATGGAAAAACTTCCTTAAAAAATCTCACTTTGGTCTTTAAGGGGAGACACTACAGGTGAGTACACATTTTAACTAATCACCACAAAACTTCCCCAGTTCATTATTTACATTAGGCAAGGCAAGGCAGCTTTATTTGTATAGCACATTTCAGCAACAGGGCAATTCAAAGTGCTTTACATAAAATCAGTTAAACAGATAAAACACATGTACAAACAGTTAAAAATCATAAGCATTAAAAACCGATAAAACTCATGAATAGATAGTTAAAACATTAGGACACATAAAACACAAGAGTAAAAGTTACAGTGCAGCATAAGAAATTTAAAGAAATGAGCAGTCATTTAAGAAAGGCAGCATCAAAAAGAAAGGTCTTCAGCCTTGATTTAAAAGAACTGAGAGTAGCAGCGGATCTGCAGGTTTCTGGGAGTTTGTTCCAGATATGAGGAGCATAGAAACTGAAAGCTGCTTCACCCTGTTTAGTTCTGACTCTGGGGACAGAAAGTAGACCTGTCCCAGATGACCTGAGAGGTCTGGGTGGTTCATAGTGGAGTAGCAGATCAGAAATGTATTTTGGACCTAAACCGTTTAGTGAATTATAAACTAGCAAAAGTACTTTGAAATCAATTCTTTGAGACACAGGAAGCCAGTGTAAAGACTTCAGAACTGGAGTGATGTGATCCAGTCTCTTGGTCTTAGTGAGGACTCGGGCAGCAGCGTTCTGAATCAGCTGCAGCTGTCTGATTGATTTTTTAGTGAGACCTGTAAAGACACCGTTACAGTAGTCAAGTCTACTGAAGATGAAGGCATGGACCAGTTTTTCCAAGTCCTGTTGACACATAAGTCCTTTAACCCTTGATATATTCTTAAGGTGATAGTAGGCTGACTTTGTAATTGTCTTAATGTGGCTGTTAAAATTCAGGTCTGAGTCCATGACTACACCAAGATCTCTGGCTTTGTCTGTTGTTTTTAATATTGTTGTTTGAAGCTGAGCGCAGACTTTCAATCGTTCCTCTTTTGCTGCAAAAACAACCACCTCAGTTTTTCCTTCATTTAATTTCAGAAAGTTCTGGCACATCCAGCCGTTAATTTGTTCGATGCACTTAGTCAGTTTTTGTAATGGACTATAGTCCCCTGGTGATAAGGTTATGTAAATTTGTGTGTCGTCCGCATAACTATGGTAACTTATTTTGTTGTTCTCTATAATCTGGGCCCAACAAATCTATAAGAGAATGTATTATTTGTTTTACAAGTTTTCTGAAATATTATGTTTAAATATACAAATTAGGCAATAGCTTATTAAATATGGGCTAGTTTGCATACATTCCCGGAACAGAAACCTGAACAATGACTGAAGGCAAGTTCAACATTCTTGTCGTCAATTTAGAGTCCATGGCTTTAACAGAGGGGATTTTGGATATCTCTTTTTATAACTCCATAAATGAGAAAATACTGTCAACAGCCATAAAAGAACATCAATTTTGGCCCAATAGTCAGGAATAAAGGGTTATGTAAATCAGGCTATGAAGATATACAGTATGCACAAAAATCTTTTGTAAAAACCTTCAGAATATAGATAGGAACAAAACTGGAAAGTTTAGTGAAAATTTCTGGCTCAGTCAAAATATGATTGCTATTATTTTTTATTAATTTATTGTTTTGGGTTTATAAAATGTTTTCTTTCCTCGTTTATGTTCCTCTTTTTCGTAAAACTAAATTTGAAAATGATTTTGGGTATGAGGGAGGAAGTTTAAAGTCATAATTGGTCAGCTGGTAGATTTTCACAATCACATATAGGGGCGGCTGTGGCTCAGTGGTAGAGCGGTTGCCTGCCAATCGGAAGGTTGGTGGTTCAATCCCTGGCCCTGCAGTCCCATGTTGAAGTGTCCTTGGGCAAGACACTGAACCCCGAGTTGCCCCGATGCTGCGCATTGGAGTGTGAATGTGTGTGAGTGTCTGATGAGCAGGTGCCACCTTGTATATATATAAATACAGCACATTTACATATGGGGTGGGATAAAAAAATTCTTTGTACTTATACCCATTTTGGATATGTAAACAGAATGTCAAGTGTTTATTATTATTAATTTATTGTCTTATTTGTTGTCATTGATTTGTTTTTTTATTTCTTCTCCGCTGTTCTGTTCTTTACATATTCAAAATAAAATCAATCAAAAGAACTAATTTTGAAAAACGGCCTTTAAAGATACAGTATATAATTATTATATTATATATAAAACTCCATAAATAAATAAAGTAACATGTGTATGTTGGAAGTATGTCTTTTCACCAGTCTGAAAGAAGGCAGGTTATGGAAGGGAAATAGCCCAAATTCTTTAAATTGACAAGTGCATGAAAAAACTTTGTGTCTCGCCTTGAGATGAACAAAAATGTGGCAGTGTGGCTTCTTTCTGGTGTCCAAACAGTGCAGGAAAGAGGAAATCAAAGCATTACACAGATAGTTGAGAAAACTCAAAAAAGAAGACATTTTCTGAAAAAGCTAGATGACCATGAGTTAAGAATTATAAGGTTGGTTCTTAAATTTGGCTCTAAATCAATTCCCTGTAATTAATCTCCACTTTTGACCCACTGTCATGATGGAGGACCCTTGGCAAGCAAAGGGGGGTAAACAAAATGAATAAATATATAATTAATATAATGCAGTCCAACACAAGATTAAAAAAAAACCCCACAAAACCTCTTAAAACAAACTACAGGTATACCTGATGAACTGGTAACTGTATTAGCACCCATGTGAGTGCATTACGTGAGCAACTTACTGTCTAAAGTTACTGATTGCTTGTCACTCCCAAGTCTCAAGTCACCCATCTAATGCATGCAAGAACCACAGACCTCAATTATTTATTAAATCATTGACTTACGGCCTGCTGGAATTCATATTATGCTGCTGTGCTGACTGGACAGTTGAGAAACAACTGAGAATGACGTCCCCATCACACCATGGCTCAGTTTTAGAACTCCATGTGTGAAAAGGATGGTGTCGCTCTGGAACTTGAGTTTTGGAGGGTATTGACTTTATTTTCCACCTCCTGTATATACAAAGCTTTGGCTCGCTCAGGCAGCAGAAACACACTAAGGACACTCAAGGGTGTATTCATTCAGGTAAAAGCCCAAAGCTTGGCAACAGCTGCCAAGACCACAGCTAAATAATGAGGCCTGAGTGGAGCAGCATTAGGGCGATAACCAAGCATCCAATAAATTATGTGTTATGTGACACAAGGGTGCTATCACCAATACAACCGTTTCTCCTACGCAACACAGATCCTAAAAGGAATAATCCCACACAGCTTCATGCAATTACGGGCCTGTCTGAGACCATGAAAGCTTTTACATTTACTGCTCAGGAAACCTGGGCAACCATTTCGGTAATAGATAGAAAAGAGATGTGTTTTTTGAAAATCTACTTCATGTCCATGGTGGCCATTTTATATTTTGTATGGTACTCTGGTCTTGTTAAATTCAACATAGCATCACATATACAGTAGTTCAATGTGTTATCTATGTATAGATAGATAAATAGATTATTGAAAACAAAACAATCCAATGCAACATTCAATGAAGAACCAGAGAATAACCAGACCACCAGTATTGACAAAGTGACCAAGCTCAAGATTCCTTTTTATTGTGTGGGCCACTTTCAATTTGTCACAATAACTAAGCTTTTCTGTGGAACACTGTGCTTAATGATTATGGAAAAGTGACAAGCAAACCCATTAAAAAACACTTGGGAGGCGAGCCAAAGTAAAAAATTGGCTCAGTGCTGAAACGGCTGCATGTCGTCATTCTTCAGCAGAAAATAAACACAGTCTAGTGTTGGGAGTTCATCATGTTCACATGTTCTGAGTATACCATCCTGGACCAAGCATTGATCAATATATTTTTGTCCTGGATAATTTAATCAGAAGGCGTGAGCCAACATATTGATTAGACTATTTTAGATGATGAAGATATTAAATACATTTTACACAGTTCCTCTTAAGTGCTGATATCTTTATACTGCTGCATCCTTGCACCAAAACTGTTACTACAATGTACTTAAAGCCATGTTTAGTTTAGTTTGACCATTATTAGGTTTATAAAGACAATTGTCATTAAAAAAACTATTTTGCTGTTACAATATGATTCCAATACTAAATAGACCACATTTAAAGTAGACAAAATGTTTATTGTTGCAATAACGCATCAACACTAAGCAGACCACACACTTTAAAAATAATCCCAAATTTAAAAGAGCCTAAGAGTTACAAAATAATCCCAAGTTTAAAATTGCAATTATCTAAGCTTTCATTCAAAGCTGGAAACTAATAATACTAGAATATGAATAACCCACTGGGTCTTTGAAGGAAGATGTATAAAATGAGTACAACACTCTCTTTGTAAAAAGTAACTTTAATCGTTTCACGAGATGCAACACTGCTGAGCGACGATAGACACATGTATGTATGAAAGGAATTACATTTTGTTCACACTCAACCAGAACAGTAGAAGAAACTGAGACTGGTAAATGCCGAATGTGTCGGTGCTACCAGGAGCTGAAGTCTCCGAAGCTGGCCTTGCCTTTGGACTTCTTGGGCACTGCTCCGCTGGTGGACGGCCCGCTTTCATCTTTAGCAGCTGGACGTTTTCTGAGGGAGAAGAACATGATGAACCTTCACATAACTCCTTTCTCTTTGGAAATCATGTAGATTATGCCTTTGTATAAAACAGTACACAGGTCTGTCAGATATCCTCTTCAGGGAAAGATGCTATTTCTGATGCTATTTTTTCTTTGATCAGACATAAAAACAGGATTATTGATTAATCTGCATATTATTAAGTGTGTAATTTCCATCCTGTATTTCTCTATTGATCAGAATCATCCGGGAAATGCCACATCTCATACACATTTATGATTCTTACTGCTAACCTCTTTACATTTCTGGCATACACTTTTATTTGGTATTTGCACTCTAACTGTGAGAGTCTTACTCTACTGCAATATTGCTAAAGAAAAATTTCCCAAGGGCTAAATAAAGATCTATGTTATCTTAAATGCCTGCATGAAAAAGCATTTTCCCACTGACAAAACCCTAAAAAGACCATTAATGACTGGAGAAAATAGATGGACTGTTATCTGGGAGCATTAATGCTGACACGCTCTGTGAACGTAATGTTATGACAGTGTGTAAGATGAAACTTATTTCACCTTTCTGAACACACTAACTAAAACAAAACAAAAATAAAAACCCCTAGCACCCTAAGGAATTTAATATTGTAAAGAAACAAGAAGCTAATTTCTTTCTCTTCATCATATTTTATATTAGACAAAGATTATTTGGAACAGTTAACTGCAAGTACAAGCGCAAATTGTTCCAAATACTGTGGCAACACCACCCAAAACAAGTGTTGTCAGACGTGAACATAAAGAAAAAAGAAAAACTAAAATGAAATATGTTGTAATATCACATAAAAACAACACTATATACCTGAACTCAACAATATATGGTCTCAATAATAAACCCGAATTACCCCCATGGGGAAAATGGGTAATCTTCTACATAATTAGCAATTCTACACACTATGTTTCTGCTCGTCTTGTGTCGCTTTTTAATCATGATGTTTTATCATCCACTCATTACTTTCCAGTTCTTCAAGACACTTACACAGAGACTATGAGAAAGTAAAAATGGAATGGTTGTTTGGACTCCTGGTTAACTTTTTAGTCCAAAATCTGCCTGGAAAGTGGAACATATATCCTTCTAGTGTTTTGTGTGTGTGTGTGTCTGCTACCGCTGAAGCAGAGTGTGGTTTGGTGAATAGTAAATCAGTATGCATGTGTGTGTATTTGTGTCCTTACGTTGTTGCAGGGTTGATGTATTTCCCCACGCCTGCTTTGAAGGTCTGAGGTGCCTGCTCCTCCTTAGCTTTTTTCCGGACGAGGCTGGTCTGCTGCCTCTCCTCCTCCTCCCTATGCAGCTCCTTTTCTCGCTCTGCTGCAATCTGAAAAACACTAAATCATATAAATCCCAACAACTAGAGACACAGGCTAACGCTCACACCCCAGGACTGCATGTTCAGTAATTGGTTCTTCAATGCTGACACTTGCACTGTGCAATGAGGATCATATTTACAACAGAAAAAAATCTTTAACACCGACAGTAGATCTGACGTGGTTCCAGAGTTTAATGTATAATGGTTTTACACACATAAAATACAGCCACATTTTTTGTTGTTTTCTATGTACAGGCAGTTGAGATGTTTCTATACAATTTCTACCCAGGTAGCTATATAGGTCTTTAATATCACTTGCTGTATTAGGCCATTGTGGGCAATGTTGAAAATCAATTGATCTTTAAGGCAATATTGGACTTCTATTGGAGGATTTTTGTATCAATTTGATAAAGTTGCTTTGATTCATTTCATTTAAATGTTTCTAAAGCAAAAAAAACAAAAACTAGTTTTCTTACTGTATGTTACTTGGTGTGCAGAATGATGTTTGTGCAGAGTTTGACACTATTTAGATTTGAATGTGCTGCCGTGCAGAACAACAACAATGAAAATGTGTCTCTGTTGGCATCGCACTGCAAGTACACACACTCATTATTGGTAGACATCCAACACTCCACAGATAGGGCTTCCCTGTGTGATTTAAATCCTAAAGTCAGTATTGTTATTGTTCAAACAGACGGAGAGCTACATTACGAACCTTAGCGTCAGCTTCTTCGTACGGGTCCACAAACACAGTAGCACTTATGAGCTTGATCTCCGACTGTAAAACAGACAAACAGAAGAAATTAGGATCCAAAAAGTCCATGGCTCACTCAAAAGGAAAACTAAATATTATGTTTTCTCATGCTAGTCACCATCAAATGATCTGTAAATATTATGTTCTTCTATCAAAAACCAGGCTCTTGTGGCCAGTTTGCTCAGATGGTAGAGGTACAGTGTATATATATATATATATATATATATATATATATATATATATATATATATATATATATATATATATATATATATATATATGTGTGTGTGTTTATTCCTCGATGCAGAAGGTCCAGTGTTTGAGTCTGACCTGTGACGTTTCCTGCATATCTTCCCCCCTTCTCTCTCTCACCTTTCATATCTGACCTGTCCTACCAATTAAAAGCGGAAATGCCCCCCCCCAAAGAAAGCTCTCAAATATCTACCACCTGCCTACATGTTTAAAATGAATCCATTTAAATAACATACTTTTGGAGATTTTGTTTTTGTGAGGAAAATGAGATATTGACATCAATATAAACTTTGAAAAAACATTGTATCTGCCTTTGTTATGTTTTACAGCTTATTTGTAATTTAGAATAAAAGAATGACTCCTGCTTTGCAAAGACGGATTGATCCATGTAAAGGTCAAAATGTGGTCATGGCATTAAAACTGAGTCTTGCACTCCTCAGTTGCTTTTAATGCTAGTGATCTAATGACCCTGATTCTACAGTTACACTCTGTAATTTACTCTGGACAGGGGTATCGGCTACATTTCAACATTGTAAAATGAGACGTAAATTTGATCCAAACAAAAACCTGTGGAAGGATATTTCTACACTTGTACATTTCAGAGTAAAATACAATTAAGTTGAAGCCCATGTAGACCTTAAACATCACTAATTCCTACCTTTGGTTTGTCTGATTTGGGATCACTTTCCACATTCTCCATGGCTGTGAGTGCCTCAAATCCACCAACAACCCTGCAAAAAATAAATAAATAAATAAATCTCCATGACATCAATCCTTCATGACAAGTCCTCTATAATAAAATGTAACCACTAGAGGCAACAGTTGACTAAACTAATTACTAATTCAGACACTTTTTTTTACCAATCAAAATGACAAATATCCCACGTATCCTGTAAAGACTGATGTGTTCAATATGACAAGAGGGCTGTAGGGTGGTTTCGAGGAGTAAGATTAAACAAAGTTAAAATTCCTGTGACACCATCCATCCTGCTGAAGTGCCCTTGAAACTAACACCAAAATCACTCTCATTTAAAGGGCAGCTGAACTGCAGTGGACTCAGGACTTGACAAGTAGAGGATGATGTGGGAATTCAACTTTTACTTCCTGTTCGGACTAGCAATAGTATGGACACGAGAATGCGTGTGTCGCTAAAAAGGTACAGGTGAGAAGATATGATACAAAAATACAATCTAGGGAAATCAGTTTGAAGGTTTTATGAGATGCCACACTACAGATTCTTGTACTGTAATATAATATGCATCTTTTAGAGGAAACATCTCTCTCTTTAGTTGCTAAATGCTCCACTATGTTCACCAGCTAGTCTCTAACTGTATGTCTGCAGCTGAGCAGGTAGTGTGGGTTTTAATTAAAGCTGCACAATTAATTGCCGTTTTAGCAAAAACACAATATGGACTAGTCAAAATCACAGAGGGGGCAGAATATTTGTTGGAGGCAAAATATGCATCAAACCATAGGCGTCCTGACCTACAAATCATATCTTACAGAGTAAAGAAAAAAAAGCATCGTTTGGTACAGATTCTTGCAATAATCATTTTAATTTCAATATCTTTAAATGAAAATGAGACTAATGACAAAAACGATCATTCCCTCCAGTATCATAAATCATACCGCAATCGCAATATCAGTCAAAATATTCACAAACAGGCGCCCAGAGTAGTTGGGGGTTTGGTGCCTTGCTCAAGAGCACCTTGGCAGTGCCCAGGCAAGGCACCCAACAAATATAAGATGACCTGCATACTACCATCTCAACCTGTAATGATATAGTAAGTATATCATTTAGCGCCTGGGGAATTTGAGCAGACCTCGGTATATTTCTCAGACAATAGTGAACAAGAGTTGCTGCTAAAAGCTAATGTTTATAGTCTTTGTTATCAGCACACTGGCCTTATGGCGTAAACAAAGCAGAGTAAAAACAACCGCTGAAGATATAGGGTCTGTCAAAGGCTGAAGGCCAAGAGGCCAATCTGTCAGCGACTCCCCTGCTGCAGAGCACTTTAAGAAGTTGCTCTCTCTTTGCTCTTTTAACTGCAAGGTCTTTATCCAGCTGCTCCTGTTACCATGTGTGGAGTGAGAAGACCCACAAACAATACAGGCAATAGCTAGCAGGGGGTGCTTCTCAGGCCACGTGTACTGCATTCCACATGTTGAGACGAACAGAGGAGCCCCCCCCCCACTCGAGGACTCACGGACCATGCAATATCAGACAAAAACTATCGAGGTGCCAACAATCACTCGATAAATCTGGTTTAAATTACTTATTTTGTCCCATCTCAAATCTCTTTCTCACATTTACTTTAACCTAGATGATCTGGCAATTTGCAATGTCATATAAGACGTTCAAGCAGTTTCCAGATCATTATTAGAAATATTCTTTTAATTGCAGATCTAGTTAGATCAAAAGCAGCAATACTTCCCCCAAAAAACAGATACCAAAACTGTAATCTGAGGTATTTCCCTTTTAGCTCATTTAGCAAGAACAGCTGTATCTCTGGTGTTAAACTGGACAATAAGGGTTTGCAATATGAATAATAATCCTCTATAATGGTAATTGTAATTCTAGATTATGATAAAGATCTATTGTGACATAAATCATTTTCAGGATAATCATTTGGGAAATTGTTGCTGGATTAAACAACAGGCTAGGGATGTCTATCTTGACAGTGCTGCCCATTGTTCTCTATAGCTAATAATCAGCACACGCTCACCATTACTTGAAAAAGTATTAGAAAGTATTACACTTTTTTTAAATTGTTGGGGGAAAGTCAGCTGGACCAGTACTCGTACAAGTTACTGTACGAAGCACATACAAATGTCTGAGCTATTCTGGTGGGACAGGCTAGGGACAGAGAGGGGAAAGCTGCAGAAGGATGTCTTTATTTTCTTATTCTGGCGGGGGTTTTCTTCACATTTTCCAGAAAGCTGCCTACCACAGGTTTAAACTGAAACTACCTGGCTGTGGTTACACCTTTAACAATCAGACAAAAAGAGTCCAGTCTGATTTGGATTTCAGAAAAACCTTTCTCTGTGAAAGAGTCCACATTATGTATAGATCAAGTGAAGTGGACCGCCACCGCCAATCCCATTAAATGTGCAAAGAATACCGTCTGGGAAGGATAAAAGCTGGCTGCGGAGGTTAAAGCAGAATCTTTTTAAGTGTGTTGACCATGTTAAAAATCAGTCAGCTAAAAGCAGTCTGAATATTTTTAGACAACAGCAGCTAGGGCTTTCTCCAAAAAGACAACCACTTCAGATCATGCTCAGCGCGCACAGAGAAAGAGAGAAAGAGAGAGAGAGAGAGAGAGAGAGAGACCAAATTTGTGTTTAAGAATAATATTGGAGGGTTAGAGATACAGAGAGTGAGAAGGAGTAAGAGGACAAAAAAGATAAGAAAACGAGGGGAAAAAGACCTAAAAACAACATGTGGAGCTAACCCTACTCTTTGTGTAAATGGCACTAAGATTAGGCAAGTGTCTGTCAGGATTGTCCCCTTTCAAAGCCATCTGCCTCAGCTGCTAAATTACAAATTACAAAACACTGTCACTAAGCCCCAGTGGAGTGAGTCAATTTAAAATCAAGACACACACAGACACAAACAGACACACATGGTTTACCTTCCAAATATTGTGTGCTTCCTGTCGAGGTAGGTGCATGACCGGAACGTGATGAAGCTGAGAGAAAACAGAACAACAACAAAAAAAAGCATTACATAAATATGTTGGGTACAGTAAATTAATATGTGCTAAGTAATGGAAGCAAACAAGACATCTAAAAGTCAGCTTTGCCTTTACAGCACAGTCTGTTTGTCTGTTTACATAACTACTTTAGTTTTACTATACACACACAGACACACACACACACACACACACACACACACACAAATAGTAAATTGTTAACAGGATGTTATAATGTGGTTTTACAGTATTTAACAATTTAAACTTCTCCTATGAAGACATTTTATATTACTTTGACTGTGTCGTTATATTTTCCTTTATTATTCATTAATGCCAGACTCCCAGAGGGGTTAAACTTGTTGACAACTACATCAATAACGACTATTTCACATAAATGTTAAATACAAAGAAGACAAAAATTAGCTTAAAAAGCAAGTTTTACCGTATGCATAGAACTAAGTCAATAATCAAATTTAGTAATAATGAGGTTTAAACACTTCCTTTACTAAACATGTTGCCAAAGATGACTATGATGACTTACCTACTAAATAAGTTAATGCTATAATACATAGCATGTTTTTAGGCATCCAATAGATGTGATGCAGGGTTTTTTTCATGAGTTATTCGCCTGTAGGGCCTCAACAACTAAGAAAATTTTTTTTTAAAAACATAATTCTCTGCTGACTGACTTTCTAGTAGAGAACAATTGTTTTTAAGTTTAGACTTTGAAAAAAGAAAGAAAAGAACTTCTTACAACTGAGATTTGTTGGTGTTTGGACCAGAGTTTGCCATGCTGAGAATCCCCCGGCCGGCATGAGACAAGTTGGGCCGAAACTCATCCTTGAAAGGTTTTCCCCAGAAGGATTCTCCTCCTGGGAAGGAAGAAAGAAAGTGAGTGAAGGAAAGAGGCAAAAAAAGAGAGAGTGAGCAATTTTATATTATTATTATTATTGTTATACATTTAAATTTCAGCAACATATTTGCAGGAAAGTTTTTGTTGCTGTTGAGTTTTAGCACTTCACTTCCCTCCAGTCAGCTGAACAGTGAGTGTGGTAATGTGTAATTCGCAGTTAAAGACATAATGCGTTTCTGTCGGTGAAGCTTGAATCTTATTACAAACTAAAGACCTTTTGCACAGAAGTCATACTGACATGTCATAAGCAGGGAGAGCACAGTTAATAACATTAACGATGGCTGCGTTCCATTTTGGTGTGCTTCTGTTTCAGGGCCCTGGTGTAATGCATGCTGGCTTACTGGGACACTTAAAATGGAACAGAGCCATGGTAATGGTATCAGTTACACTTCTACTACGACAAGTCACAATGTCTATTGGGGTGTGCAAATACAGTCAGCTTATATTTCAGAATGACATACAATATAGGGTTTACAGTTTGACACATTTGCCACATTTTTTTAAATGGTGTTTACCTAATTATTTTCTTGGGCACAAACAGTGTATTCAAGTTAAACAATTTCTCAGTCTTACAAACAAACAAAGATCTGATTACCTAGATAAATAACTGCATTTGTTTTTATTAAAAAAAGGCACCATGTGAAACTACAGTTTAAGGTTTTAAAGAGCACATCCCTGTTGTTAATATCCCAAACACAGGGAAGTGTGGGTTCACGAGAGATGTAATACATTCCGGTTGAGTGCCGAGAGGCAGTAAAGCAAAGGTGTGATGCACGCAAGCCATTCAACCAGAAAACGGCAACTAACACATATAACGAGATGCAGAGAATGATGTCACCTAGATGCAACAGTAAAGATTCTCCATGTCTATCAAAAGAAGGGAGGGTTTCTTTCTTTCCCACTGATCAACAGTTAACTCGCCAATAAACGTAGCAAAACATGGGGGAAAAGGAGCCTGCTAGCTGATGTAAAAAATTCAGGTTTCAGAATCAGAAATACTTTATTGATCCCCAAAGGGAAACTCTGTGTTGCAGTTGCACAAATGGTATAAATATCAGAGTAGAACTATGAATAAAGAAATATAAGGAGTGTGGATATGTACGGTATGTACATAGTTAAAGGAATGTTATGATACAGTATTTACATAATTAACATAATTAAGGAGTTGCAATGGTGAAAAGTAATAATAATAATAATTATAGTAGCAGTTGAGTATTGCACACATTTCAGGCCAGTGTTATTGCACAAAACAGATAATATTGTCCAGTTTTAACCTCGAAGTGTATGTGCATGTGTGTGTGTGTGTCAGACACTTAGAGGGAGGAGTTATAAAGTTTGATGGCCACAGGCAGGAATGACTTCCTGTGGCGCTCTGTGGTGCATTTTGGGAGAATAAGTCTATCACTGAAAGTGCTCCTGTGAATGAGCAGCAAGCCATGGATTAACTCATTAACTTAGCTTTAGAAATGTTCAGCAAGTAAGGACATTTATCTAAAAGTCCCATGACATAGTGCTTTTTGGATGCTTTTATATAGGCTTTAGTGGTCCCCTAATACCATATCTGAAGTCTCTTTTATATAGGCCTTAGTGGTCCCCTAATACTGTATCTGAAGTCTCTTTTATATAGACCTTAGTGGTCCCCTAATACCATATCTGAAGTCTCTTTTATATAGACCTTAGTGGTCCCCTAATACCATATCTGAAGTCTCTTTTATATAGATCTTAGTGGTCCCCTAATACCATATCTGAAGTCTCTTTTATATAGACCTTAGTGGTCCCCTAATACCATATCTGAAGTCTCTTTCCCAAAATTCAACCTTAGTGCAGGGTTACAGCCACTAGAGCCAGTTCCACAATGAGCTTTCCTTAGGATGTGCAGTATACTAGCCGCACCTGAGGTGGTGTGCGGCAATGTGATGTCAAAATGACGTAGATGTCGCTGGCGCAACACTTTATTTGTTATTTTTCAATGGTGCATGACAAAGTGAAAACAGGAAGCCTGAACAAGCTCAGGGTAACTGAGTGCCAGGACTCTCTTTTGTAAATTTACTGGGTTAAGAGGAGTTATTTTATGGCAAATGAAAGGCTCTATCTGCTAAGTAGGTCATCAAAACAAATTGAAGCACTGTTCTGCTGTGGTTTACCTTTTTATTCTTCTTCTAGTCTGTAGAAAAATCAAAGTTGGTAGCCTTTCCTCATTAGCACCACCTCTGTTCAGGAGAAGACTGCAACTAGTGTAGCAACCACCACGCGGGAGTATAAATAGTTAGGGCGCTCTCATGGTGTTACATCTGCGCGTGCCAGCTCGGCTGTGGCTACTGAAAAAAGGCCTGAAGGATGTGCCATTTCTGTGTCTATAGCTTTAAATGCTATTGGTTCGCAAACAATGCCTTGCTTGCTTGCAAGCCATGATGTCTCTCTCTCTTTCACATGAGTGGGCCAAATTCTCTGGGCAGGCAAAGCAGAGAAGGGGGGGACCTTTCTCCTTATGACAACATAAGGAGCAAGATTCCAGATCAGCCCATCTGAGCTTTTATTTTCTCAAAGGCAGAGCAGGATACCCAGGGCTCGGTTTACACACATCGCCATGTCTAGCTACTGGGGGACCATAGGCAGGCTGGGGCAACTCATATTAATGTTAAAAAACCTCAAAGTGACATTTTTATGCCATGGGACCTTTAACATGGCCTCAATGAGTTTTGGTAGGAAACAAAGTGGATGTCAAAATAACTAAATAATGAGGTCATTTACAAGAAACCTCCACAGAGCACTTTAAATGTATGAACAAAAACATCCTTGTTCAGAAGAAAGGAGACTTTAAACTTGGTTGGACAAACACTTCCCACTTGAAATCAACTCAAACATCTTTGGATAAACTGATGCAGATGATGCTGCTGGTAGGACAAGGCCTTTTGCCCGTTAGAGAAAGTCATTATGTGGGCACTTTTAAACAGAAGTCCGCTGACCTTTCACTTGGTCATTTAATTGCTTCATCTGGGATTTAATGTACAGTACGTTAACAGAAATGAGTACACTTTGGGGAGTAAAACTAATACGATTGAGTTCATATAGTGTTTAAAATTCAGCTCCAGTGCACAAGGTTAGATTTTTTATATCGCAAAATATAATCAAACCCATTAAAATTATTTAGTTTGTATGAAAACAACGCAAATTACTTGCTCTACCAGGACCATGTATTCAAATTACTGCCCTAAACTTAGGCACTGTGTATTTTCATGAGACATGTTTGCCCTTGCACATGGAGCCATGTTGAGAGCCTTCCGCTGTGAATCATTAATTCAGACTGACTTAATCATTAAGAATCATCAAGATGAGTATACAGGAACACGCACTGCAGGAGCTTATTGGCTCCAGGCAGCAGGAGAGGATTTATAGGCCTGAGGTGTGTTTCATTGTCCTGCCAGCTGGTGTATCTGTGCAGTGCATTAAACTGTGTGTACATTAGTACAGTATGTGCTGTATGTGCGTGCTCATGCTGAAGTGTGAATGCAAACCAACTAATCAACCCTTCAGAGGCTTTCTGCAGCTGTCAACTTCCCTAGTGGTATTTCTGCACAATTTATCAATTTCTCATTGCTGACATTTTAAAGTACGACTGTATTACAAATGAAGGTAGAGAGGGAAGGGAGAATGAAGGGGGTAATTAATTCTCATATAAGAGTTAACCAATAAATTAAACTGGATTCCATCTGATGTTAAAGCTATAGGGCGTAGTTTATGTCTCCCCCATGAGGAATTCTAAGTAACGACAACAATTCTGTCGGTGCATCCACATGATACAAGCCTTCTGTGATCATGCTTCACCCGTCCCCTCCTCCAAACAGTTGCTACATAGCCAAGGAGGACACGGAGGATTAAAAAAACAAAAAACATGATGAACTCTTCAAAAGAGATAATTATCTTCACTCAAGTTTCTGCGTGCAAAAGTCGCCGGGCAACACCAATTTCTAAACACGGCCATCCTGAGAACTACAGAGAGTTTTGTGGAGCCAATACTCTTAACTGGCTTTGTATCAACTCATTTGGATGAATGGAATGGATGCTCATTATTATAAATAAGTTACGCACTAAAGCTTTAATCTCAAAATCCCCTTGAATCAAAACCAACAGTACAAGCTCAAACTTCGACCAGGTTTAACAGGAAAGAATGCCGTAGTATTAAAATATCCTCCACTGACTGTCAGCAGTCAAGCATCTCCAATAACGAACGCATTATTTGGGCATTTCAAAATATGTGAGCATGTGCCTCTCTCGTTTTGTATGTTGAATGGGACTTGGGATTTCATTTCAAACTCAAAGTTTAATACATTTTTCTCACTACCAAACCATCTGGTTCTGAAGCGTTTCAGAAAAATGAGGCTCCTCTGAACTTGTGGAAAGTGGTAACGCTACAGTGAGCAGTCTGCCTGCATGTGTAAGAGGATTCACTCAAAATGTGTGGGCAATTTCAGTAGTTTCATTATCATGTTTTGCCATCTCTATCCCCTGCTAAAAAAAATTCAAATCACTGATCGTCCCTCGCTTTTTTTCTCTCCAGTGCTCCTACATCTGGTCTTCAACTTTATTACTAAACGTGAGCAGAAAAATTACATCTTCAAATAGCAGAATATCAAAGAAAATGTGTCACTCTGCTTTGATCTGCACAAGTTGAAAAGATATTTCAAACATACAGAATGAAAAAATGGGTGACATTAGCCCAAAGCTTGATGACAGCTGCATTAGTAGAGTTTTTGTTCTTGATGATGCACACAATGACAAGCTAGTAACTGCACCACTACGGCATCTTCCAGGACTGTGCCACTATGGCGAAAGCAGTCTTTATAAGCAGGTATTCATGAGTTGAGTGCACACGTTGTTCAGTCCAGGTGATGAGGAAAATCTTTATCCAGAGGCCAGAAATTCTGCACCTTCGTAAATCTGTCATGGTGGACGACACATTTTGTGTAGTGTTTAGACGCCCAGAGACACAAAGCACACACTGTGCTGCAAACTCTCAGAGCAGCACAGATCACATGAAGGCAGGAAATTAACCGTATGAGGCCTTGCAGTCAATTACACTGAGCAGTCTTTTAAAACAGGAACATTACACCAAATGCTGGTTTATTGAATGTTCTCCACATCCCTACACTCAGCCTTCATCCATTTACATCATCTCTCTGTCTTTGTGTGTGTGTTGTCTGTACTCCTATGTGCCTTCACAGAGTATATTTAGTAACACTCTTCACTTGCATCTTGAGTTGCAAGCGGTATTTACGCAAAGCTTCCAAAAAGGAACTATTAATAATTCAACAGAGGGGTGTTATGTAATTCAAAATGTGGTTAAAGTCCAGTCCTCATCTTACCTGTGCCGGTGCCAGTGGGGTCCCCTCCTTGAATCTGGAAACAAAAAGAAACTTTGTTAGGTCTGGATGGCGTCAGCAGCTAAAAGAGTTGCTGTATTACATACTAGGAATGTCTCATTTCTTTAAAGTGGTCTAATGAGACTTCAAATCAACCTTACAGTATTTCCTTTTGTCACATATCCAACTTAGAAAGCAGGCTCCTTGTAAGCACTACTAGGTAGTTGCTGACGAAGGAGATTTGCCTCTATTGTTCATTGTTGAGGCTCAACTTTACCATTATTGTTTTAATATATACAGAGTACTGTTTGTGTGCAACAATGCATATTACCAACATGCGCAAGGTGCTGGCAAAATACTAATTTCCGACAATAGTATCTCCCACTTTGTGGTTAGAAATGATTTGGCCGACCACATACTGCAACATCGAATGGATAGAGCAAAAAGATAAAGAACTAAAAAATGTAAATAATGGTACTGCCTCATGAGTGAGGCTAGCATGACTGGTCGTTATAACCACTCCGCAGGAAACTGTTGTGACCAAATGCAACACATACACACACAAAACATCAAAAGGTGTGTTGTTGTTGTTTTTTTGGCATGTAGCTGTAGCCACAACCATAAGACACATTTTGTTTCAAAAGAAGCCGGAGGCAGCTAAATACAACACTGTTGGCTAAACTAAACTCTAAAAGCGGCGGGTTTGTTCAGGACAGCCCCGTCTGTCACTAGCAATGATGACACAGTGATTAGTGACCAATCAGTAGCCTGCAGGTTTTCACGTCACCTGTTGGTATCCCCTCAGCTCGCTTGAAACCTCGACAGAGGTCATACTAAAAAAAAAGTACTTGTTGGCAGGTACCAGGTACTTTTTTCATAATAGAAAACCAAAAAAGGCGAGTAGAGTCGAGGTGAGTCAATCAGGTACCATGTAATGGAAAAACGCCATTATACAACCCCACTTCAAAAGATCTGAACCATCACTTTAAGTCTAATTTACTACCTTGTAGCACAAATAGCCAGAACAGCTTATCTGGATTATTCATTGTAGTATACAGAATGTAGTTACATTGAATTCAACATTTTCAAGTAAAAACTGACTCGGAAATAACTGCAAAAATGGCGTAAATATGGAATGGTTTCATGAGATATTAAAAGAAATGCATTCAACATGTTTGTTGCACAATAAGGTCATATCAAAGCCGATTAATGCCTTTATGTTCCCTGACTGCATGGATAGAGCAGGTTTAAAGAGAAACTTAAACTACGCTGTGATATCACTACCTAGACAAACTCAACAGTTGCATCATATCAGTGTTGAACATTCCTACTCACTGTTTGAGCCTGAGGGGTAGCGACCTTGATGGGCCTCTGACGTTTAAAAGTGAAACTGTCATTTTTTTTAAAGAAGTATCATCTCAGGATGTTCTGTACACTTGCAAGGTCCTGAAAACGTACTTCAAAAAAAGGAAAGTGAAGGCCATGATTCTGTTCCCATTAACAAACTGCTTTGTTGGTATGAAATGTATCTCTCCGAGGCTACCCTCTTGTCCTTCCTTCAGCTGTGGAGGATAAGTCGAAAGGCGTAACTGGCAAAGTAATTACGGATAAACAATTCGCAGCTTGCCACTGTGTGTGAACACCACGGGACAGAATTAAAAAAAGTGTCCCCTTGAGACCAGATGTCCACTCAGTGCCACTTTAATTACAGGAGAGGCTGATCTAAAATACACAAAACAAGGAGCAACTGATCAGAGACCTGTATTTCAAATTCACAATCTGGTTTAGGAAGCTTCAGTTGGAAGAAAAAGCTGTGTTTACTCATCTCTGAAGCATTAAGCACTAAAATATATTATAATTTCGACAAAGAAAATACATTTTCAGAAAACACCATATATTTGTTGTACTCCACATTGCTTCAGCTCCTCTTTTCGCCCTGTGTGTTGAGCTCTTTGTTTTAGCTACAGAATGAGGCATCTCTGTTCCATCTTTTTTGGGAGTCGCACACACCAGTAAGTACTACTAGCTTGTCCGTTGCAGAGTTTGAGGGCGTGCCACTCTAGCAGTTAGGCAAGCATTAACGTGTTACAAAGTGATGCACGTTTGTCACGGAAATAAAGGCTGGACTACAATAGAGCTGTTTGGAGCAGTTTGTGAACAGTGCTTTCTCTGGAAGGTAAGTCCCTTTGGGTGGACTTTGGGCTTTTTCACTTTGTAAACCTATAACGTGAACAAAAAAAGATATATAACACAATAAAGGAAAGGGGAAAAGCCAGAAAGTGTAATATGAGCACTTTAAGTACAATGGTGTGGTGGAGGTAAGTAAACGTAAAAATGTAGTCAAAATCCTTACCATGAAATTTCGGATGGACCTGTGAAAGACTGTCCCATCATAGTAGCCTTTTTTACACAGACGGATGAAATTCTCTCCAGCTTTGGGAACCTTGAGGAAAGAGCATACAGATATTACTGAAATCCGTGTACTAAGTAGCATTGAGCCTAAACAAAAGTGAAGAAACAGAGTGTTGTCAGAAATCACTGCTGAGTCTTCTGGAAGCAATGTGTGCCCAAAAAAAAAAATCAATAATGTCTGTGATACTGTAGGAGAGCTTTTGATAAACCCAGTAATATTCCTGCAGCCACACTCTGGGCCTTATAACATTTAGATAAACTGGATGGTGAATGTCAATACCTGTCTGAAGCCACTTTACTTCAAACAACCTGGTCTGATATAATCTAATGGTGACAGAAAGTTGTCCTTTTTGAAAAAACAACAACTTTTAACCACAACAAATAGTTATAATTCTACATGTTTATAATATGCCAAAAAAAAAAATCGGTAATAAATGCTAGATAATAAAATGGCATCTCTTCATACCCGACTAAATCAAACATACAGTATATAGTTTACAGTAGACAACCTGAACAGGAAACTACTGCATATAAACACCGAAAATATACCAGCAATGTTAAGTTATTGCAAAAATATCAATTTACTACAGCCCACTTTCAGTGCTGATTTGTAGTTCAACTCTGATTCTCTAATGTTAAGCGGCTAAATAACAGAAGGGATGACATAGCCATTTAACTCCATCACATTTACACAGCTGCCTTTAGTGAGTCTCAGATTACATTGGCCAGCAATAGAAACCGGTAATATCTCACCTTCTAGGTAGAGCTGACAGCTTTGAAGTCACATAAACAATCACTCAAATGTTAACTTTCTAACAGGTCACGCAGAGTTTCAGAGTTGTGTTATACACACAAGTCTGCAGTGAAGTAGAGTTCAACTGTTGCCTGAGGCGGCATGTATCTATACAGCTGGAAGCCAGGCTTAGCAGTCTTCTACAAAGCAAAGTTCTGTTGGAATTTTTCCTCGCTTGCTGAAGGTAAATCATTACAAAAGCACCCAATGACGGAGGCTAATTTTGACTGACTGGCACTGTGTGAAATAAGGCGGTATTTGTCCCCAAAGCGGGAGGCGTAGCTTTGACTGTGACGCCGGTCAGCTCTACTGTTATGAACATCAACAGCATTTCACTTTTTCCCCTTGGCAACAATTGGTGGTTTCCAAGAATCACCAGATGCTCTTGTGCTCTATTTTTATTCATTGGCCTATCACTGTGTGACAGGTTTGTCTAAGCTCTACTGGTCCTATTTCCCGCTACGTCTCAATTTTGCCACTGGGGTCAACACTCTGCCTCTTTTCCCTCGATTATAAATCCCAGATTGCCAAAGCACTCTGGTACAAAGAGGCTCATTGTTTTAAACCACTAGGCATACAAAACGGATAAACTTTAACCATTTTAGACATAAAATAGATTTCTGGAATGGAAATAAAGGCCTAAAAAAGGTTATCCAATGACACATGAGATTATTATTAGTATTTTCTGCTGTTTGCCGCTACTGTCATCTTAATCCTTTTTTAACCAGAATCTTTTACGTCAAAGATCTCTATCTGCTGCTGCCCTGTAATGATGTTTAACGTAGCGCGTCTGCAACCCATGCTTTTATGTGTGTGAGTTAGAGCCTGAGAATGTTTAAAATGCAATCCAATTTAGAAACATGTTAGGTGCCTAAAATTGTCAGCAATCAGTGATGTCAGCACGGAAACAATGTTTGCTGATGCAGACAGAAATCTTAAAAAAAAAGAAAAAAAAGAAAAAAACTGATTTACATATGCTTGCAGGCTTCTCTATTTCCCAGACACTAAAACTAAAATATAAAAAGGTCATGATGAGGGACATTCAAATAATTCCATTTATCTAAAGTATGAAACAACTACTTTTTTTATTAAATTAAAAAAGTTCAGAAGGTCACTTTTATATGCTGAAACTGTCATTACATGCTGGCAGCAATACATTAGGCAGATGAACTGTAAAAAAGAAAAAGAAAAAAGAAAATCATGTTTCTCTGCCTCCAACTAATGGCATTTGCAAGTTTCCACTGCACCCAAAGGAAAACAACCAATCAGAGCAGAGGAGCCTCTGAGGCTTTGCCCATGACTGCTTCTGTGTCAAACTGTAAAACCAGGCAGCGCTAACCAAATATGAGGTTCTGTTAAGAGTCTGGTACTCTTTTGCCGATTGCTAAGAAACTTTAGTGTTCAGCTGTGAAAATGAGAAGGTTTGTGACAAGTTAAGCCAAAACCAAGCACCGCCTATCGGCTAACCAGCCAAAGCAAAGTTCTCATTTAAAGCTAAACAGTACACTAAAATGTGTTTCTGAAAACATGATTATTTTGTATTTATGTTTTTACAGATGATGTTATGTTTTATGAAAATGACCACCTGTAAAGGCATTCTATTACACACTCACTCACTCACACACACACACACACACACACACACACACACACACACACACACACACACACACACACACACACACACACACACACACACACACACACACACACACACACACACACACACACACACACACACACACACACACACACACACACACACACACACACACACACACACACACACACACACACACACACACACACACACACACACACACACACACACACACACACACACACACACACACACACACACACACACACACACACACACACACACACACACACACACACACACACACACACACACACACACACACACACACACACACACACAGAATTTGTTTTACATTTCTTTGATTTTCCTTTCAAATTCAAAGATAATATTGGGAATTGGTGTTAGATTTAGAAATGGTTTTGGAGGACTAAAATGTATACTGATACCTCGCTATTCTAGCCCCCATTAAGGTGAAGCCTATCTACTGTGTCAAGGGAGAGGCTGCGTCATCCGATTTTGAACATCTGCCCTCTCACACTTCACCCAAGTTGGCGACAACAAGAGCAGGGGCGATCGACCGAAACATCCAAAGCTGGGTGAGAAAATAGGCACTTTACAGAGAGCTGTGCTCTGGATTTGGGTGACAGAGAGTGTAAGTGACAGTGAAGCGGCACTCATTAATTCATAAACAGCAGGCCACAAATAGAGCTGCAATCTTGTGTGGAAACCACTGGGGAGGAGGAGGATGGGGCGCAGAGGGCAGGTTGTCCAACCACAGCCACTTTCACCTCATTATTCTGACTCGACAACTCAAAAGCCAATGAAAACCAAGCGCATGGTTACCAGGGCAGAAATGCATTCCTGGAACTCGTGCTGTCTCTCTGGAGCCCCACACCTGACTTTAAAAAAGGAGGCACACAAGAACACATTTTTTCCGTGATGTAAACTTGGTAACCTGGGGGACAGACTCTGCAAGACGCTGATTTCAGTGTTTTGGATGTGTCACCCTAAATACAATTTAACCACCAGCTTGGGCCAAACTTACATTGCAAAAAACATTTGAAAACCTTATACCAGCAAATTAAGCTGTCAATCTCAATGTCAAAAACACTAAGCCTTATTTATAAAACTATATATTTTACTGGTCAGCATTATTGCTCTCAAAAATTTACTTACATTTACTTTACTTACTTTTAAAGATAAAAATGATATCAGCTCCTATAAAGGCTTAAAGAAATACTTCTTTTTATATGGTTTATCTTTTCAACATCTCTCTATAAATAGACCTGACGTATGGTTTCAAAGTCCCTCTTTATTTGGAATTCTATCCTTCAATGATCAGGAAAATAAAAAAAGAAACCTGTGAGGACTCTGTCAGCTCAGTAAGAAAAGGTTGGTTTCTTTCTCTATCTGAAGTTGAGGAGATGTAGAAAATAAGGCTTTGGAAGCATTTTTCTCCAATACTAAAACAGACATTTTTTGTTTGCTGTGTGTGAGAGAGGAATATACGCGTTATTACCTTATCACAGTGCAACTCAAGGTTCAGGTCTCCCTTGTTTGTGTGGAGACGGACGTAGCCTTTCTTCTTCACGTACTGGTAACGCACAACGTCGTCTGCAATGGCATCTATAAGATAAAAATACAACTTTAGCCATTTTGATGTATCTTTGTAGAACATTTGGTAATATGACAAATCAGGCAAAAAGCTTAAGACTTGATTGATTTTAAAATCCCCAAGAGCCTCAGCAGAAATAAATTGTATTCTTCTATGAACAATGTTTAAATCCAAATAGATTTTTTAAATGATTGTTTAGCTTGTATGTAAGTGTTGTTGAATTTTACAAAAATGTACCTAATATATAAAGTAAAGACATTTAAAGAAACACATGATTACTAAACTTTAAAGCATTTCCTGCCTTCAACACTATGACGCACATTAACATTATGTTATGTTATTTTTAAAAGATTATTTTTCGGGCATTTTAGGCCTTTAATGACAGGACAGATGAAGAAGTAAAAGGGGGGAGAGGGGGAATGACATGCAGCAAACAGAATCAAACCCGGACCCGCTGCATCGAGGAGTAAACCTCTATATATGGGCTCTACCAACTGAGCTATCCGGGCGTCCATTTTTTTATTTATATATTATATATAGAAAACACTTAACTTGGGTCAGAATATGCGCCCTTTATTTGTGGCGGAGGCGGGCGTGCCCAGCATCATGTAAACAAACCAAAACAAAAACAAAAATACTTCTAATGCGTCCCTGAAACAAACAGCGCACCCAGGAGGATAGTAAAAGGGTGTATACATGTTGCATGTTACATTTCCATTGTGAGAGGCTGCTCCATTTTTCCTTTTCAGTTTTACAGGTGCTTTTGCTTCTTCTTCTCCTCCCGTATACCACGCAGCATTGCATTGTGGTATACGGGAGCAAAATGTAGGGTACATTGTATGTACACTCAAATTGGCTGTGCATTGTAGGCATTTTATAGTGTACTAAATAGTGAAATTAACTGCAGAGAATCGAACATGACTACAAAATGGCGAGCACACTATAGTGAACTATTTCCGCAATAGGGAACGGTTTCAAACACAGCTCATGTCTCAGTGTTCTGGGCCCATATTGATAAAAAAATATGTGGCATGCCATCCCTTTTCAGAATCCTGAATTGGCCCTCCAAACGTTGGCCTCCTCTTTTGAAGTGTTCTAAACCTACTATACAGTTGCATAACAGCAAATCTCCCCAATGGAGCAGCTAAGAGGCTGACAGGAGAAGAAAACACAGTCGAATGGGGCAGCTCCCAGTTGCAGCTACAGTCAGCTGTGTGAGCATGAAGCTGCAAAAGAGCAGGCATGGCTAGCCGGCATCTCCTGGATAGATAACGATTAAAGCAACTAAAGAAAGAAGAAGAGGTGAATGTTTCGGTCCGCTGGGAATCTGCAGAGGTTGTTTTGTGTGTGAGATGTTCACTTGCCTGCTACTTGTGTTGTTGCAGGAGTCATGGCCGTTGATGTGAAGGAGGAAGAAACAGTGCCTTTAGAGTAGTGGGCCTGGAGAAAGAGACAAAAATAATAAATTCAATGTTATGTCCTTTTAACTCTACTTTTAAAACACTACTTCTCCTGTTGATGTATATGTTTGTGATAAGGACTGTGTTGATAAGAAATGGGTAGACAGTTTTTCTTTTTTCAAATAAAAGTAGAGATAGAAAAGAGAATCAATTGATTAACTGATACGGCCTAAAAGGCAGGGCAAGTTTAGTTATATAGCACATTTCAGACACAAAGTCAATTTAAAGATACAAAACTAAAAACACAAAATAAGACTAGAAGGAAAAAAGAGGCATAGATGCATAAGAATGTAACATCTTTAAATGACCTCTGGAAACTCAAATTAAAAGAACAAAGGGTTGGGGCGGATCTCACATGTTCTGAAAGTAAGGCTGGGTGATATGGAGAAAATCAAATATCACAGTATTTTTGACAAAATACCTCAATAGCGATACCGCAACGATATTGTAGTGTTGACTATTGTTGCTTACACTAAATCTTTACACAATGAGATTTTTGGTGAATAATCAGCTAAACGCACCTAGCAGGTTCTCTGCTCAGAGGCACTTCAACAGGGCAGACACATTCCTGGCTGTTTCCCACATTTATGGTAAGTGGTGCATCAAGGGCAAACTACTTAAATGAGCTTCTGCATGATTAGGGGAACAGCTTCTGCAGCTTGGAGATTTATACAATTTCATAATTAAGGGGCATTGGAGATGCTTTAATGTTCTTTGAGCTTAAATTATAGTAGAATAGCTGAAAAGTAATATACATCATCCTAAAATACCACAATGCAGTGAGATTGGGGAATTGTCAGAAGACCTACTAGAATAACAACTCGGGGAGATGAAAGTGGAGATGGGAAAATGGATATAAAAAACTCAAGTCTGCTCTACGGTCCTGGGTGCGCATTCTTCTGCTCTAGTTCTTGTGACGGCGCATAAAAGCCCAGACTTTACCTTGTGTGCTCCGTCTGACCTATATTCCCTGTTCTCTCAAATGCTGCCAGAGCATCACCTCAAGTGTGAACTGGAGACGGAAAGCAACCAAGAAAAAAATTCTAGCATTTAAAAAAAAAAAAAAAAAAACGAGACAAGGAGCAGCATCAAAAGAGAGGCCATTAAGAAAAGAGTCCTGAATGCCATTCAAATTGAGTTCAGCCGCCTTTGTTGTTCACGAGTCACGACACAGTCACGCCAGTAACGTGGCCGCGGTTAACCTTTGTTTTTACACGTCTGTGTGTTTGTTTCCTCTACAGTTATACCTGACTTATAATGATAAGCATGTGGGAAGGTTACAGTAAGTATTCAGAAGGTATTTTTAAATAAAGAACTTAAACCTGCTGGATATTTAAAGAGGCCTTTGTTTATTCAATTTCTCTCGCAGACTAATGTTTCCGACCTTGCCATGTTCTAATGAACAATGTCTTTTTGGCTAAAGTCCTTTAATTATACAATATAATTCATCTTCCTTATAGCACTGTAAACATTCTTTGTTCTCTGTCTGGATGCAGTTGTTTTTCTTGTTGCTTACATTACTGTCAATGTCTTACTGTGTGTTTGGCTCCCTCCTGTGTACAATGTAAAAAGTACATGTCTTCACCAAATAAATGTATTAAAATGCTGCAGCAGCACAACTGAAGAAAGAAATTATTCATTAAAAAATGATTTTAAAAATGCATTGTATTTAAGATCATCTGGACTTTGTTGAATAAGAAAAGTTTATCCACATCTGGAAATGTTAGTGCATCTAACATTTTGTAATTCCACCGTAAATTTGGCCTCTTTCAATAAAACAAATCTTTACAAAAATGATCTTGGATGCTAAACTTTTAAGCCAGCGCGCATAAGAAGTTCTAAAAGAGCTATGGATTCAATCATAACCGCTCATAAACATGCACACCAACCGCTCCTACTCCAGACAAAAGACCAACTAACATGGCTGAGAGCTGCAGAAAAAAAAATAGTAAGTGCACCTCAAGTCGGTATTGTTTTTCGTTGCCCTCATCAATGAGGTCAGAGGTCTGAACCTGGTCCTCCAGTCAAAGGGAACTGATGGATTTGGACTAAGCAATTGATTAAAGCTACAAGGAGACTAATGACAATACACAAAGGGATTTCTTTGAGAAATTACACATTCATTTAAAAGTATACAAGTTGATAAATAGCCACTGTGACGGCCCTGTCCAATCTACCGGCCTGTCATGTTCTGCTCTGTTTTGTTTTCAGGTGCTGAAAGTGGGCGGGGAGGTGAGTTGGGAGGGTAGTCTGTACCTGGCGAACTGGGCGTGGCCTACAGAAGGCATAAAGGCCTGCCCTTCTGGGAGTCTCACACTCTCTGCTGGTCCTACGGGAGCATCCACTATTTTGTTCTTGGTTTGGTTTGTTGCACCTTACAACACACTTCACTTCATTCATTCACTCATCCATGCATGGCAAACACGACTGATGTCTTCTATACTTACACACCCCACTGTTACATTTATGTTGGGTTAACTTATTAGGGTATTTAGTTGAATAAACTACTTTTTGGTTACATTATCTGTGTGAGACCTCCCTTTTTGTTGCCGGCTTTGAGCCAGGCGGTAACCCCACATGTAAGCGATGTTTAGCTGGCTGAGCCAGCAGCAGTTGACAAATTAACTCCCATTACGTTGGGGTAAAGTTTTGTTCATCCACCATTCCATTCTATATATTATTATTGCGCATATAAAACTTCCATTCTAAACTGCTGTTTTTTTTTAAATTTATTTTGCAAATACAATTTATTCATGTCATTTTCTAAAAAAATATGTAAATTTGAATTGTATTTGAGAGTCACACCCGCTTAAGTCTGTTATGCAACTATTTGTATTGTTTGTAACTTGGAATAATGAGATCATTATTAATTTGTTGCCCTATCGGGACAATATTTATACCTACTGTAAATCTATGTCTGAATAAGACTCCGTTTTCATATCACATGTCCTCTGATCATGTGATATGATGACAAAAGATAAGCGTAATGGGCCACAATAATCAAATACACATGAGGAAGGCCAAAATTGTGTGCCTGATTCTGCACTACTAAATACTTTTTCAAAGCATTTACGTGCTGTGTAGACTTTAACTTATTTGTGCATATAAAACTTCCATTACCAGGAGGATTTTTAGATATTAAAAGGCTTGTTTCGTTATGGTCTCTCAAGTAAGGGGATAATACAGAACAGAATAAAGCGTGAGATCAGAAAATATGACACTAACTTAACTTTCCCTTTCAATTTCATTTAATATTCCTCTCTCCTTCTCTTGCATCATAGTGGTTTTGCTTACAGCGTTAAATTTGTCCGTCTTCTTGGCCTCTGGTTCCTTCATCGTGGCAGCCAGGATCTGATCCCCCTTGTAGTCTTTGTAGAGCTCAGCTAAGGTCTCCCTGGTCTCGAGATTGGTGGTTTTCAGGTGGTACGCTGGGTCCAGCTTGGCCTTTTCCTCATCTGAACCGAGTCACGGAAAGGAGAGCAAGTGGAAGGAAATGATTTAACCAACGCACTTTCATATTCTATGAAGATTTAACTCCAAAGTTACAACTGATTCAGGACTAAAAGTAAATTCGCCACAATTTCCCATAACAAATAGCAGAGGTGGAAAGTAACAATATACATTTACTCACGTTACTGTATTTATGTAGTTTTGTTGTATATTTTCTAAGTAGTTTTTAACATAGGTAACTTAAATTGTACTATGCTATGTTTTGAGTGAAGCATTGTATTTCACTACATTACAAATCCCATCCATTACGGCGTAAAAAAAAAAAAAAAAAAAAAAAAAAAAAAACTTTGACTAATGAAAACTGAAAGGAAGAAGAAAAAAAATGTACGCCCGGAACAAATACAGTCATGAAATCACTCAGCATCTAGCTGCCTACCAGGCGTCAAGGCTTTCTGTAGGGGACTGAGATCGAGATGGAGGTGGATCAGATGGGTGACAACATTTCAGAGATTGTTTCAATATCACTGATCCCTTGTCCTATTTTCACTACATGGGAGATATCCCCCTGCCCCATTTTTTTTTTTAATGTAAATTAGTAACTTTTACTTAAAAGGTCCCATGGCATGACAATTTCACTTTATGGGTTTTTTTAAGATTAATATGAGTTCCCCCAGCCTGCCTATCGTCCCCCAGTGGTTGGAAATGCTAATAGTTGTAAACCGAGCCCTGGGTATCCTGCTCTGCCTTTGAGAAAATGAAAGTTCAGATGGGCCCCTTATGAGGTCATAAGGGGCAAGGTTACCTCCCCTTCCTCTGCTTTTCCCACCCAGAGAATTTGACCCACCCATGAGAGAGACATCATGGCTTTCATACAAGCAAAGTGGCAGTTGGTCAAGGCCACACCCCCAGCCTCCACCTTGCCCCCCTCTTCTCTTCAAAAGCTACAGACTCAGAAATGGCACATACTAAAGGAATGCTCATTGTGGGACTGGCTCTAGTGGCTGTAATTCTGCACCAAGGCTGAATTTGGGGAAAGAGACTTCAGATATGGTATTAAGGAACCACTTAGGAACCAGATAGGTAATTTCACTTGTACTTGAGTAACAGTTCATCAAACCATTGGTACTTTTACATGAGTACAATATATTAGTACTTTTTCCACTTTTGACAAATAGTTACTTAACAAAAAACTGTTTGATTACCCACCAGGATCCAAAACCTTCAGGTTGTTTTTTACATGGAAGAAGTCAGAAACATTGAATTTATCCAGGTTTGTGGGGTCCTACAAAGACAAAACAAAAACATGATTAAACAAGATTTTTTCCCCCTGAAATAACATTTTTTCAACTTTGCAAACCAAAACAAAGCAAAAACCCACCTGAAGTACTATGATGTCCTTTCTGGTGAATTCTTCATCTGTCAGCAGATCTTTAAAATTTTTGGTCTTAATGTTGAGTTGCTCAACAGCCTGGGTAGAAACAAACATATTTAAGAAAATAAAAGCCACTATTTGCACACACTTAAGCAGCTATGTAATGAAATGGAAAATATTATTATTTTATTTATTCTTCATTGTCATTCAAACCGCTTGACAAAGAGATTCAATTCTGCTTGTTTTCTATTAAGGGGCTTTAAAAATCTGGGATTATGAGCCTCCGCTCATAAAACTTGAAATAAACACCCCCTCCCTGTGTCATCCTCAATATGCTAAGAGAAACATTGGTTATACACAAGGCAGTGTGATGTAAGGCAGCATCTCGTGAGCCCATGTGGACTGAGCATCTGCACCGTGTGTGTGTAATTTTAGACATGGAACTGTTTTACAAAAGGTATTTGTGTGAGGATCAATGCAGGGAAAGTGTGTGAGTTCACCAACCTCATAAGAAAACACATTGCCGGTGACCTTGTTGGCCACGAAGTGAGAATTATTTGTGAAGACGTTGTACAGAACAGGGCAGTGATACTTTCCTAGAAAAAAAATGAAAAGACAATCAGAAACAAGCAGAGCGCCAGAGTCGCTTTGAATCTGAACTGGCTGAAAACTCATCTCCTCCAGAAGTCAAGAAATACCTAATTTAATGCGCTCCATGCCAAATTATATCACCTCTCCCACATATTCCTCCTCTAGTTGCTTCCTTATCTAATCAAAACAAATTACCCTTTAAAACACTCCAAGTCTAATTTTCTTTTTCAAGCCACGCTTACACACAGCAGGGCAGTTAGATAAGAGTGGCTTTGACCTTTTTATTCCAAAACTACTGGCTGATTTTGGTTATGAGAATCAGGAATATAAAGCCCTTATGACAACATCAACTTATTTTCCCCCTAGTTTCTATGTGAATCCTAAAAAGGTTAAAGCACATTTAACACATGCATATTTACCATCGTTGTTCTTGGCAAAGTTGAGTTTGATGAGGGACTTTGCTTCCAGTTTCTGTACGAAAGACGAAGACAAGAAAAGAGAAAAACATAAATGGTAAAAGGTTTCCCCTTTTCCTTCCATTAAACCCGCACAGACGTCATATTTGTGGACTTCTCTACTTTTGAAATCTTTTAAACTGTGAACCAGAGCTGACGTTTTTAAAACTGACATTCTTCCGTTAGTTATATTCAACAGGAAGACAAGTTCTTTACCTGAACAACTCAAAACCAGTCTTGTATTAAAGTACTTCTAAGCAATACTTGAATAAAAGTACACGTATCTTACCAGGAAATGACTTTGGTAGGGAGTTAAAGTCACCTTTTAGAATATTACTTGAGTAAAAGTCTTAAAGTATCTGATATTTTGGGCACCCGGATGGCTCAGTTGGTAGAGCAGGCGCCCAACTAGAGGTTTATGTCTCAACGTAGCGGCAGCGGGTTCGACTCCCAACTGCAGCCCTTTGCTACATGTCATTCTCTACCTCTCCACTTTCATTTCTTCAGCTGTCCTGTCATAAAAGATGTAAAAATGCCCAAAAAAGAATCTTTAAAAAAAAGTATCTGCTATTTACTGTACTTAAGTATCAAAAGTAATTTTCATATATGAAATATACTTAAGTATTGCATTTTGAACTTGTAATAAATATTCTAGTAGTAGTAGTAGTAATGTTTGTGCCTACCTGCCAAAGAACTGCTTAAAAAATAGCAAGTAACTAAATCTGATAAGATGCATTTCTTCTCTTTGTATGAGATTATGTTGTACATGGTACCTAACATATGAAAGTACTAAACTAAAACTCAAATATGCAGGTTCATATTTAAACCACCAAGAAGCTGCCTTAACAATATAGCAGTAGAAAAAAGGGGAGTAGCAGTCTGTCAACTAAACTGAACAGGCTGTATGATGCCTGCTGTTTGCTCACCTCTCCAGAGATCGGATTAGTACCAAACTTCTTGATCCATGGGACAATGCTCCTGAAACACAAGGCAGAAAGGAAGTGGTCTTTACTTAAAGTACTCATATTACGCTCATTTTCAGGTTCACAATTGTATTTAGAGGTTGTAACAGAACAGGTTTACATGTTGTTTTTTTATAAAACAAATACACCATATTTTTGATGTACTCCACATTGCTGCAGCTCCTCTTTTCACCCTGTGTGTTGAGCTCTCTGTTTTAGCTACACATCTGACTTCTGTTCCATCTTTTTTGGGAGTTGCACATGCGCAGTAGCTAGGTAAGGACTACTAACCATTAAGAAGCCGAGTATAAGGACATGACACACAAGCAGTTAGGTGAGCATTATAATGTGTGTTACAAAGTGATGCACGTTTGTTACAGAAGTAAAGGCTGGACTACAATAGAGCGGTTTGGATCGGTTTGTGAACAGTGTTTTCTGTTGGAGATGGTAAGTCCCTTTGTGGAGGACTTTGGGCTTTTTCACTTTGTAAACCTATAACGTGCACAAAAAAGATATATAAACACAATGGAAAAAAAGGGAAAAAGCCAAAAAGCATATTATGAGCAGTTTAAGGTCAAACTAGAAGCAATCGCAATAGATGTGATCTACAAAATGTTTTAAACAATAAACACCATTCATTCTCATCTTATTTTTGGCCTTTAACAATCTGCTTTCTAGGGATTACTAAAAGTTCCATGTAACAACAGTTGCAGAGATCTCTGAACTAGTGTTGAGTAGACTGACAAATCACGCAACAGACGGACCCATCAAAGTCCTCCTTAAAAACCCTCTAGTACCAAGTCAAAGCGAGCAATAGGATGGTTGATAACTGATTGGTTTGAGTGACTAATTAGATCATGACATTTCAACTGGTTTTTCTTCCCAGGTTTGTCTAGTAGCCTGCTTATAAACACCCAATGACAGCTGACAGTCAAAGGGTTGCTTATAGTCATAGTAATGCCTATTGTAAAATGTTCTTTATAAAAAAATAAATAAAGATTTAGCATCATCTACTTACAGCAGGTCAAAGACGACTCCCTCCTCAGTACAGACAGGATACTCAAACGGCTGCAGGGACAAGCTGAAATGTTTCAGAGAAAACACAATATGTCAAAATGGGACAAATGGTATAGCATGTGCACCAATGTATTGCTCAGCAAAAAACCATGTCCGGACAGATTTTCATAGATTTTAGTGCTAAGATTTTCGACATCTATGCGATATACTGCAGTCACGTATCCTCTACTACTGGTGGAACAGAGTTGAGGGAGACTGAGGAGCTGTATGAACAAAAGGCTTGGGCCGGTGTCTCTCTGTCTACCAAGGTCCCAAAATTAGATAATGTCCACAGGGAAAACAAAGTTGAATAAACGCACACACCTAAGGATAGGTTCCACTGCAGTATGGTCAGGCTGACATTGTTTTCACTCTCTGCTGAAGTTTTTTGGGGTCTTGATTAGGTTGGCATATGTGTTTACTGCGCCCACAATATCTTTGTTTCCATTGAAGGTTCAGCTTAACTAAATATGTCCAGCATGAGTTTGAATACACCTTCAGGAAGACAGGAATTACTGAGTTGGGATGGCACTACACATAACCACATTGAGGTTGAGCTGTACAGTTTAATCCTAATTCTCCTCAATGGAGAATTCATTAAATGCTCGTGCATAAGTCTTCAAAGTCTCCCTAACACTAAATCTCACATATCTAGATTAGTGCTGCTCCTGAGTTTTTCCATAACACAGAATGCAAGAAAAATCTAATGTACCCCGGCTGGAGATGGTAAACAAGTCTCTTCTTACCTGCAGTGGTCAAATGGAAGCCGTCTGAAGTTTGCCTGTGGGATTTCTGAAAAGTAAAAACATCAAATGGCATTCATTTTCATACAGTACATCCACTTGACTTAGGAAGTAAGACATTTTCAAAAACACTTACACACATTAATTTGAAGGCAGTAATGGGGGGAATTGTGGATATTACAATAGTTTAACTAGCCTCTATCAAATTCAGCGCAGTAGGAAACACAGAGTTGCCAGTGTATTAGTTGTACCTACTGTTTTTTTTGTTTGTTTTTTTAAACACTCCTCTCGGTTAGGAGGCCATCATAACCAAAACCTCACGTATTAAAAGGTCCTATGGCATGAACATTTCACTTTATGGGGTTTTTTAACATTAATGTGAGTTCCCTCAGCCTGCCTATGGTCCCACCGTGGCTAGAATTGGCAATAGGTGTAAACCAAGCCCTGGGTGTCCTGCTCTGCCTTTGAGAAAATGAGAGCTCAGATGGGCCGATCTGGAATCTTGGCCCTTATGGAGGTCATTCTCCTCCTCCAAAGCTACAGACTGAGAAATGGCACATAAAGAATGCTCATTGTGGGACTAGCTATAGTGGCTGTAATTCTGCACTAAGCCGGAATTTTGGGAAAGATACTTCCGATATGGTATTAGGGGACCACTAAGGTCTATATAAAAGCATCCAAAGAGCACCATGTCATGGGACCCTTACGAACAGTTTCTTCCTGACTTCAGTGGGTCTAATCAACAAGAACCGGGACCCGCACTTACAGACTATTAATCCTGACCACTGCACATTTTATTTATATTTATATATATATATATATATATATATATATATATATATATATATATATATATATATATATATATATATATATATATATATACACACATGCATACATACATACATACACACACACACAGTACACTTTTGCACATGCCCTGATCAATATCTTTGCACATCCTGCACTAAATCGTGCAGCCTTCCTTCTTTTCCTTTCTAAAACGGTTATAATGTAATGTACATATCTGTTATAGTGTCTTTTTGCATATATATATATATATATATATATATATATATATATATATATATATATATATATATATATATATATATATTGTTGTAATAAATATGATTCGGATTCAACTTCTGTAGCTAAAACTGATACACGTACTCTGAAACGGGGCAATCTGCAAAATGAGTAATTTTACTCTTGGTATATTTGATGCTAACACTTTTGTACTTAAGTAAGATTTTGACTGCAGAAATTTGACTAGCTAGTTACAGAGTGCGCACTGTAGTATTACTACTCTTACTCAAGTAAAAGACCTGAGTACTTCTCCCACCACTGGATAAGAATAAAACAATATATAAAGACAACACGATAACTTCATAACTATATCTGTTAGCGTTTGTTTTAACCAGGAAACGTTAACGTTGAAATTGTAACGAAATAAATATTAAATAAAACTCACCTGATCGCTTCCCTCCATAAAAGTGTGTGTACTCTGAACATGTAATGTACCTGTAACGCGGATAAAACACACAGATAAATAAGAGGAAATACAATGAAGCAACCTTTAATAAAGATAAACCTAAATTAATTCTAGAAATGAGCTGTTGTAAGTTTTCTAGCTAGCTTGTTATCAAATTAGCTAGCTAGCTAGGCTAACAATAACAGTGTTTCGGTGCAACGCCAACGTTATTATTCAGGATAACATTCATACTTACATTTTGTCTTTTTGGTGCTGCCGCTTCCCCATTTTGAGTTTTTGTGTGGATCTTAAAGATTATTTTGGTAAAAAAAACGACAGACTTTAACGTCAACAGCACAACACCTTCGCCTCTTTGTGACTTCCTGTTTACGTTCTACGTCGTCGGTGTCATTGACCGGAAACGGCTTATAACAACGGCACTCTGTCGCCCCTGCTGGATGAAGGGCTGCATTAGCAAACCCCACATTTCTTACACGCATCATCATTTAGTGAGAAAAGACTTTATATATTAAAACTATTTTTTTTGTATTTCATTTTGTAGAAAGCTCATCACATGGGTGGGATATGGTCTCCAAAAATATAAAAATGCAAGTCTTCTTTACAACCAATCCAAGGTACACTGTAAAGTTTGTGCAAAATTAAAATGCCTTTATTTTACATGGCAACATTTGAAAAAGACCAATGCGTGGCGATCAACATAAGTCTTTATGACCTTGGTAAATTAAAAGTTTTTTATATTTGTTTGAGAACATATTTTGCCCAAGCAAGATGAAATAAGCCCAGTACCAAAAGAGAAAAAGGAAGAAAACAATATGATCCATAGTAGCAACACTGCCTGCATACCTGAGTTACACCTGGCTTTCTTTTCTCCCATCCTCCATTAGGTGCATAGTAATCCTGTCATAGATAGATTAAAATTCTATAGTTGCCATCTTTTTTTCCCACTTGCATGCAATCTGTCTTTTTTTCTACTCTATAACTCTGCTTTAAATTTGTACCACGCAACTAATTGGACAAACATGACAAACAAAATAGAATAAAGCAGAATGAATACAATGAGTTTATTTTGATACGACATTTCATTAATTTAAAGTAATCTCAGAGTCATGGCTAATCATTAAATTAATCTAACAAGCGACAGGAGCAAACAAAATTCATTAGAGGCATGATCCCTGTCCAGATGGTTAGTAATGTGTAGTAGCGTGTAGCAGAAGGTACATTCAGATTGCCTGGTGCACACCTCTTCTGAAGCACAGACACATCATACAGGTACTATCAACCACTTTCCCCCCAAAAACGTAAACAAAGAATAAGTCAAAGGTGGATCCATCATACTGAAAGCAGGAATTAAACTTCTAACAAAACCCTTTGCAGAAAAAGGATACTTTGCAGTGATGGTGGTTGTATAGAAAAAAGAATACAAAGCAGCAACATTGCTTGCATACCTGAGTTACAACTGTACAACTGGCTTTCACTTCTCCCATCACTCATAGCACTTCAACAACTTATGACGGAAACACATCAGTCAAAAGAACAAAGATTACAAACTTGTTGCAAAATGAACTCAACAGCAAGTGAATGTTCTCGTTCTTGGCACTTTATCTGTCAGGCAGAGCCAAACTTTGATGGCATTCATGAAACAAAGATTGGGTTAAAAGACAAACACACATCTTTATTATTGACAAAAACAAAAGTTGAACAGTAAGGAAGTAGAGAATATACTGACAAAAACAGAGGGGTTAAAGAGCCAGTCAGTAAAGTGGATTGTAGTTGTTTGCTTGCAAAGTGCAATAACATGTGGATTTCTATTCTTTAAGAGAGCAACAACAACAAAAAAGGTTCACAATGTTGTTCCCTTTGAGAACAAATGAAGTCCATATACATGGTAACTTGTGGCCGGCGTTTGCTCAGTACTGTCCTAAAAAATTAACTTAGTGTTTTTTCTCCAATGTGAAATGTCTGCAGGTTCATAAAACAGTCTTTGAGTTTTTTGGTGAAAAAAGAAAAATCACCGCAAATCCATCATGGATACAGTGTCATTGGTGATGTTGACGTGTCCCGCATGCTGAAAAGGAGAAACAGATTGGAGTTAGAAAAAACAAGCAACAATGCTGTACTACTTGTACAAAATATATGCATTATTTTCCCACATTAATGTTGACCATTATTAGAAAATAAATGAAATCCCTCTCCTTTTTAAGAACCTACTGAAGAAACAGACTGCTTATATTTAGAAAGACAGAATATCAGATATAATAGATGGTAGTCACAACTAGAGTGAGAAAAGATATATATATATATATATATATATTGTTTGGAATTTAGGAGATCAGACTCATTAAAACAAGATAGAAGGTCTGCCTATAGTCAACAATTATCACACTTGTTCCAAGTGCAGTTTTCCTTGTCTCACTGGATCAGACAAATTGTGCACCGATATAAAGAAAGTTATACTTATTAGACTCTAGTAAACTGACTAAATAAGCCAATTTGAAACTGAAACAATTACATATTGTATGTTATTCCCCACAAAACATATTTCAGTAAGAGATAAAACTGCAGGTAGAGGTGTACTCACTGTAAATAGAGGGGGCTCTTTGCTGTGAGGATGAAAGCCTTTCTGTTTACATGTAGAGATCTCATCTGTTCCTCGATCCGTCAATTTGAAATAGCCGATTCTGGGACAAACACAAATCACAAGTCATGTTAGCATAAGACTCTGGTGGCATGGTGACATGACACACACATGTAAATGCTGTTTTATGCTTCTGCTTCGAATGGACGGTGTACCCCTGCAGACTCCCCTCTGCGTCTACGCTGGACCCAACGCCATTGCCTGACGCGCACCTCTCGAAAAATGTAACTACACGTTGCAGGGATGCACGTCTCTCAGCCGTGGCTTGGTAGTGTTGCATGTGCCACGACACATTTCCTGGTTCTTTTTTCTCAACATGAAATCAACAGAAGCATAAAAATGGCCTTAACCATGGTGTTGCAGCATGTGACGCAATTTTGCCTGGAGCCACTATGTAGGAGTAAGCATAGACCGTCAATATATCTACAGTCTATGGGAGTAAGGATTGTCTCGGACGTGCAGTAGCTGACTTGTGAACAACTTAAATGTTTATTATGTTCGAAGTTCGTTCTGTTACATATCATAGTCATGAGCACGGTCAAAAAACTGTGTCCCTTCTACTCCCGCCACCTCATTACAAATCCCCTACACCTTACCACCTGTGTAGGTGTTGAGCCCAAATAGGCAGAGCTGAGACATCTCAACACAAATCACCTGTTACAAACAGAACTAGACAATATCATATTAAACCATAGTTAAATATACAAACAAAATCAGAAATAACAAAATATCATAAATGGGTAACGAGACTGAGCTAAAAGACCAAAATCTCCCCCCTCCCTCATCTAGTGTTTGTAAAGACAAGACACCAGCCGTTTTCTGACTCACTCGTTAAATTTAGGCGAGCATACGATAGCGATGGCCTCCGGCAGCATCATCTGGTAGGAGCAGTGTGTGTGGAGGTCGACGCTGGACAGGAAGGCCGTCTGTGTGGGGTGAGTCTGGGAAGCACACAGTGGACACACTTTAGTTTACCTCAACTGGTTATCAATGCACATATAAGACGTACTGTATGCTCTTCTTCTCTTTATGTTGTAGACAAAAAGTGTTATGTGTAAATATGCAAGTACACAAACAAGCCAAAGTTCAACAACTGTAAAATCAACAAATCAATCAATCAATGTCTAGACTGTTGATATAATAACTCAAGCTCTGTGGTCACAGATAGTGATAGTCTAAAGTTCAATTGTTTTTCTTTTTTTCTTTTGTGGAAATGAATCATAATAACATTTTTTAGTATAATGTGTAATTTTGTAAAATTCTGTTGCAGCAAGTAACAAGTAAAGCATTCTATTTTACGTGTGAAGGGTTTTTGTCTTATTACATTTCACTGCATTAAACATCAGTTTGATTACATTCCAAGTTATTTTGATCGCAATATCTATCAACATCTAAAAACTATTTATTTTAATATTGTGGTATTGAATTGAGTCATACTGATAATTGCTATTTATTTAAAACGGAAAATATCCTGTTCCTGTATCGCATTATTGTTTAATGACAATGTTTTAGATGCTTGAAAAGGTTTCTCCACTCCAAGTTCCACTGTAGCAGCATTAAGAAAATCTTAATTCTGTGTCATAGCAGGAATACACACTATACGTTGCATTTAAGTGCATTAAAATCCCCACATCTTTTGGATTATCTCTGTGCATTACACATACATTATTCTGTATACTTTTTATTTTCACATGCTTTGGACAATATTTTGCAGTCCCGCACAGCTCTTCAAAAACAGACATATTCTGTATTTTATGGTAATATTTCTACATTTCTATTGCCATTTTATTATATTGATGTAATAATATATTTTCTTGTCTGTTACAGTACTTGCTTTAGCTTTGATTTTCTCTTACTATGTGTATTGTTATGCACCAAAACACCAAGGCAAATTTCTTGCATTTAAAAACATTCTTGGCAATAAACCCGATTATACACATGCAAAAGAAACAAAACAAATATGGGACTCATGGCATCGCGTGTTCACCTTGTAGGGCTACTCAATTATGGGAAAAAAATATATCGCTTAGAGCACCTTTTATATATATATATATATATATATATATATATATATATATATATATATATATATATTTTTTTTATGATTATTTTTGGGGCCTATATTTTAGGCCTTTAATTGACAGCTGAAAAGATGAAAAGGGAGAGGATGCAGTTGAGCAGGATGGAGTTGAACCCAGACCTGTTGCATCGAGGAGTAAACCTATATATATGATATATATATAATATATATCATTTATAATTTTCGTTGACTTCTGGAAAGATGTTGCAATTACTGAACTTAAAAAACAGCGGAAAAACACATACAACTGTGAAATTTGCATTAATACTTTTTCTATTTTAACTTTATTTTTCATTCAGAACACAAGAGAAAATAAGAGTGTACTTGCAAAACATAATGAGCTAAATAATTGTTTTTCTCGATTATTCTGTTTTTGGGATCATTGGGAACCAAAATCTTAATCACAATCAAATATCGATTAATTGCTAAGCCCGGTCTCTTCATGTTTCTTAAGAGGGATTTTGTTCCTTTACAGTACAGCAGGATTAGCCTGTACTCCCTTTGTGGTTTACACAAGGCAAGAAGGTGATTATTTGACAGCACTGGCCAGAATTAACCCATCTTTACTCACATGTATCCAGCCCAGGGTGATGAGATCATACTGGTCCTGTATAAGGAAGAGTTCTTCCTCATTTTCTGTGTCACAATAGTCCGGTCCACCACTCTGCTTTGGTACGATGACGTGGGTTATGGTAAACGCATTTCTGTTCTGGAAAAAAACACAAAAAACATGCCACACTATTACAATCCTTTAAATGATGCATAGTAACCGTCTGCCAAGATGCTGCCCACAGACTCTGTCTGGACATAATTAACAGAGCACTAACTGGTTTGCTGCTGGCAAAAAAAACGCTTGGTCATGCTCATTAAAAAGTGATAAGCGTGTGAAGTTAAACCGACCAGCAAATGATATAATTCAAACAAAAGCCCCAGCAAAACTGAAACAGTGTGAGAAGTCTCAGATTATGTTCTGCCCCTGTGGGGTGGGAGCTCAGCTGACGTCTTGGTTTACGAAATCCACATTCTTTACATATTCATTGACTAATAGATATGTATTATGGAAAACATCCTGAAACGGCAAGGTTTGGTTGTTATAATAAGCTCTTTAATTATCTCATGTTACGGCATTCAATAATGCAAAATCTTAGTTTCACTGATGATTAAAACTCTGAATTTAAAGATAAAATGAAGAAACATTTAATTATATTATACTTTTTTTATATCATCTCATTTATACTCATTTTTATGCTCCCTGTAACAGACCTATTCAGAAGGAAGTTCGATACTTATTGTATCAACACAGGTGCTGTGTTTCAGAGTCTTACCAGTTTGCCACACAGGATGCCACAAGTTTCAACAGCACGGCTTGTGTTAGCCTCGGCTAACCTCAGAAAGCTCCGGCACAGCTCAGCGGGAACAGCCAACTGCCGAAGGGCATCCACCATTGTATCTGCAAAAACCATGTAGACAAAAAGACAAAGTTAGATTCTTGTGATGTTCTGAAACAAGGCATGGTGCAAGCAGGAAATGAAGTAGGTGAGTGGGAAAGAAAACAGCTCAGAAGTATGAATACTTTAAAGCAGGAGTAAGGCAGTATTTAAATCCTCGGAAGGCCAGCCCCTCGGGTCTGAGAAAGATTAACTCACTGTTGTTCCCTGGGCTGACCAGAAACCCGGGCTTGAGCGACCGGTCGACGATGGGCTGGCTGGAGGCAGGTGTGCTGTTGGTTGCAGGAGGGAAATTGTTTTGGTGGTTGGTGTCGCCAGACAGGCCCCCTGGGCTCTGTGGGGGGGTGGGGGAGATTTTTGGGGGGCCCAGAATGCCTGGAAGGAGGGGCATGTCAGGGGAAGGCGTGGCAGGCGTTGCAAACTTCAATTGCTTGCGCTGGTGGTCCTTCTCCAACTCCTGGTAGCGGATCAGGTCCTCGAACTTTTTGAACTGCTCTTGCTCCTTCTGCCTCTGCTGCATCTTGGCCACACGCTCCCGCTCGGCATCCAGCGCTCGCTGCTTGGACTGCTCCCGCGCCAGGCCTCCTGCTCCGCTTTCTGAGCACATAGAAAACACATCATAGAAGTTTTGCGTTTCAGTAGGTGGTCTCTTTTGTCTCCTACAACAGCGGTTTTGTTGCAGAGAAATTCATCTGCGGTGTAATTTGATTTCAGCTTTATGTCTATAATCAATGTCACACAAAATGTGACTCTTCAAGGTTAATGTCATTGTTTCGGTCCATTTACTCTGTCAATGAAGAAATGTGCCTTTCATTACAACCGTGGTATGCAGTTTCTGATTAATGTTTCACTCCATTTATGGTTTGTGTCAACACACCGTAAACAGTGTACAACGCTTGCTGTATTGTAAATATATTAGATCTTTTTTTACATTATTTTTAATGTCTAACCAAAATTTGTTTCTTTGAGTGTCAAAATGCATCAACTAAAAAAAGCCATTAACGTACTACAAGAGACTGCTAACGGATTTATAACAGTGTGAAAGAAGTTAACAGCCAGTTTACCTTTTTGACAAGATGTTGTGCATACTCTTGTTCAAATCTCTGCAAAAGAGCTTTTTTCAGAATTTCTGCTTGAGGAAAAGCAACATCCTTCAGTTTCTGGAGAAGAGAGAAAAACAGTTTGCTTAGTTATTTCCTTAAAAACAATTAAAATATTTGACATAGGAGAGCAAAAACATGTTTTTGAGGTCAGGTGTCCTCTACACTTTTGCCATTGGGAGGGTTTAATGGATGAGTGGGGTAAAAGTATATTCTCGGCATTGCATATGTATTACTGTACGCAAATGAATTCCTTGCTCTTCTTTGAGAAAGTGAAAAGCATTTGATCAGTATAAACAGTGTAAACACTGTATGCCTACCTTTAGTGTGTCCTTTTTCTCAGGAATGTTAGCGGTCTTGTACTCCCGATGTTTGGGAAGTCTTTCTATAAAGAGACTTTGTAAAAAGTAAAAATTGTGTTATCAACTTCATCATTTTTGTTTATGCTTGCACTTCCGATGCTTGTTCAAAACTATGGCCTAAAAATTGTTTTTCAGAGAAATTACAAACTACATAGACTGGTTGGTTTCCTGAAAACATCGGTGGCATCACAAAATAGGGAAAGGACATGCTGAAGCCTCTCTTTTCAATTAATTAAATACAATCAAACAAATAAATTGTCATTACAAGCTGATCAACAGCTCAGTCTAGCCTATCACCGTAAACACTTACGTGATATATTTATTATAAAGGACGAAGGCGCGCTCAATGTTGCCCTCCTCTGCGTAGATGTTAGCCATGCGGATCATCTCCATGCCGGAGCGGAAATAGCGGCGCGGGGGCACATCATCATCAACTTCGACTGAGCTTCCCTTCTTGGTCAGAGCGCGGACCCGCTCCTCCGGCTGCAGACTGACATCAGTGTGGTCCGCCATCATGACAGCTCAACCTGGAACACTGAGAGGACAAGCTGTAGATAAAATACTGTATTCAGTGGAGTCTGCAACTTAACGCTGCAGTGATAAACCTGAAGCCTGACCACTGCCAGCCAAAAAGCTTTTCCATATTTGATTGCTGCTGTAACACAGAGTTTGGGATTAATAAAGACCATCTATCTATATATCATTTATCTATTCAATCCTTACTTACAATACATTTCTGTAAAAAAATAAAATGCCCCAACTTAGATTTTGATTACTTCATAATTTAAATCTGTCTGTTCATCAAAATAAAAAAAGGTTGTTGTTGTTTTTTTTACTTTCTGACTCACTGTATCCCTGTGAGCAATGTGGATAGTTACAGTTTCAAGTACCAAGTGATCTGTCTCTTAAACTTCTGCCACCAACTAAAAGCACAAATAAATTGCATTTCTAAACCTCAATATATATAGAATATCCAGGTTGCCCTGGGTAATCCACAGTCAGTGTTCATTGAAACCAGTTACAACAATTAATACATCAATGTAGGATATCTGCTGAACAAAAACACATTGAAAAAACAAAAACTATCTGCATGGCATCCCCACAATGGGTGAGAACTGGGTTTTTTTGGTGTGATTTGGGTGTGGCAGAGGAAGCAGACAACATACTGTATATTTGAGTTACTATTGATGTCAAACAGTGTGTTTGTGTTCATAACACTGGTCTAAGACATGTTTTGTTCCAGTTTTAATGCCTTTCAATAGTAATAATACATTTATTATGAATTCCATTTGTCAGGAAACAAGTGATGCTTAAATATTAGTGGTCAAACATATTTCAAATATGGCTATGATTTGTTTATGTGAAGGCTTCATAATTCATTCTTAAGTATGTATGTATGTTTTTAGTCAATCAATTCAGTAGGTGCAAAACCACACAATATCCTGTACAAAGTGGCACAAAGAGTCAGTGTTTCTCTCTTCACACCCTGTATTGATGCCACAACTCACTGCTAACAAACCACTGGCTGAGTTTATAAAGAAAAAAAACAATGACTCTGCTGGGAGGGTCCATTTGGTATGACTTGAGGTTTTTGTTATTTTATTGATCAAATGAAGACAAGTGTGAGAACGCTTCATCAGCATGCTGACTAATAGTCAGATGGCTGCCATGATGGCTTCTTGGCTAGCTAGTACAACACAGAAAAAAAAGGTTTAAAAAGATTACAACTTTTCATCCTCTCTCTGCCAAGCAACAACCATGCATCTCCAAATGTTTTGATTTTGAATGTTTGGAATGAACTATAGGATGAAGTATCCCTTTATGTGTTGAGAAACGTGTCCTACTTTTTAAAATGTACTATTTAATAAGCCTCTTGGATCTTGGAGCCTCTTGAAAATGCATCATAAAAAACAGGGCTTTTATTTTGACAACATGAAAAGTTGACTTTTAAGAGATACGTGGATCTCGCACGACAGCGACGCTAGAAGCAGGATGTTGATGATACAACATGATGCATTGCTGTAGATTATACATAACGGTACTAAAAGCGTTAACAGTCATCACCAGATTTACTGTATATCATCTACAGATTCTGTGCCACCCAGACAATGTCCAGCTGCAGATGCGCAACTATGGGCCCTTTTCAGCTTTTAAGTAATGACTCACATAACATTACGTTCACCTCATTTAGAAACCTCCTGGTCTACTGACATGCTCTGGGTATCATACAAATATATTTTCCCCTCCATGAGCTCTTGATATCTAGTTAGCCCTGTCACTAAAGGGACCAATGCCTCTCAACGACGTCGCGTTAGCCACGCTAATTTAGCTAAACACCGCGAGTTTAAAACGGTTAACCAGCTAAAAGCCACTGAGAAACGTTGTCTTCTTTCTTCACCTACCTGATAGAGCTGTAAACTGAAGCTCCCAGAGGCCTACATATAGCTATATCAAAATACGATCAAATTACAGTCCTAAAACGAATTGCTTCAGTGGAGCTGCTGCGCCTACAGCGTCTGTGGCTACTCTTCCGCAATCTAAACAACTTCCGCCTGACGCATCACACGCACACGTCACCAAGGAGTCGGAAAATATCGATATGCGATAATATCGATATGTTGATAGCTTTCTCGCTTTCGGTGTGAAAGGTCCCGGGTCCCCGGACGAGCCTTTTTTTGTTGCTCAATTTAATATTTTCCTTATCTTTATTATGCATGTGTGCAAAATTTACTGTTGCTACCTCACCTTGTCTAATCAAAACATATGTGTGTTCATAATCTTGAAAAAAAAAAAACGGAACAAGTTAAATAAATACTTGATACCAAAGAGAACAAAAAGAATACTATAATGTAAGAAAACAAACAGCATCTTCTGAAATATAATCGTATAGAAGTATTTCCACCATTGTGTAAATAGGATATCCATCATTTTAAATGTTGTTCTTGTATAAAAAAGACACACAAATTAAATTAAATTTTCCTCTTTCTGAGCTCCATACATTACATTACTCCATTACATTACTCTATTACAATTGCCAATTATTGATATCAAAATGTAACAATCAATTAAGAAAAAATTGGGTAAATTTAATTTTATGTTGACCTCAAAATGTAATTCCAATCTTAAGAATTCGTTTGTTTAAATTAACCTTTTAATCTCCAAATTAAAAATCGAATCTCTTTCACCTTAGTGGAAATGGATAACAATTCCTTTTCCTATAATATTTAAAAGCTTAAAATTTCTCCATCTCCAAATTAAAAATCAGTTGATCAATAATAACAATTCCTTTAACTGTCTATAATAATAACGCACGATGGTCAAAAGCTATAAAACAATCAAGTTTACAAAAACCTTAAATCCATGGTTGAACGTGCACTGTCGTTTTAAATTGTTACTAAACACAAATTTTCGCGGCTCGTTGGTCTAGGGGTATGATTCTCGCTTTGGGTGCGAGAGGTCCCGGGTTCAAATCCCGGACGAGCCCATTATTTGCTCAAACTCAATGCGATGTAGCCTTTATAGTTAATGTGTGCACAATATTCAGTGTTGATATCTTATTAATATTAATGCAATAAAATGAGAAATATCATACATTAAATGTACTACATTACAAGGATTATGTGAGACGAAAATATTATACTGGGTACCATGGCTGTATTAAGAGAACGGGTAAAACCATAGACAGTTAAAGTTTTTTGGATTAACCCCGCCCACTCTGCCGGCGATTTGACTTCGCCCTGAGCTTGGCTTGGTCAGGAAGAAATGAGAAGGCTCCAAACCAAACTTTGGATATTATTTCTTTGGATATTATTATTTTTTATTAAGAACTGCATTAATATGGAAATATTATAAGAGACCTTGTTTATGCTTCTCTGAAACAGTTTTTATGTTCACATATAGCTATGGTCTTACAGTACCTGCTGTCGGCAGCATGAGGGAGACACGACCATTTTGAAAACCCAGAAGGCAACTGTCGACGTCACCACTGAATGACCCCCACCACATCCTCCACACGCTGCTGCTGCTGCTAAGATGTCTTGGATGTGTTTGAATGGCAGAACAAAAGCAAAACAATGTGAACATACCGGAGTTATCCAGCTGGTGACATTGTATCTACTTGTGTGTGTGACATCCGCGGTGTGTCAGAGTCAAAGGGACGCTGTTGTATTGAGGAATTGACGTCAAGCCTGATTTTCTGTCCCCAACAGCATCACCAGGTATCGTTAAGCAAATCGTCGCGGTTAATATTACCTGACTCTACTTTAGCTAGCTTACTGAAACCGGCTAATAATTGACCGTGAATACGGTTATTTAGCTAGCTACATATTGGAATTTTCTCGTACAGTTGGTTAGTTTTAACGTTACTAATACCGGCAGAATGTAGCTAGCTAGCTAGTTGAACCAAGACTTGCTATAGAAGATAACCTAATGTAACGCCAGCTAACGTCAGATTAAGTTAGGACTAACTGTTGCGACCCATTGACTTGTCCGTGTAATCTTTTCCATCGTTAGTTTCCATAATAATCAAAAACAGAGCGAGGGAAAGAGTGTGTAGAAATGTGCGTGTCCAGGCAAGATATAAAAAGAAGTATTCATATCCTTTAACGTTACTCCACTAACGTTACAAGTCACGTTAAGTCCTGCATTCAAAACCTTACTTAAATAAAAGTGTGTATCAGCAAAATGTAAGTACGAAAAGTGAAAGTAACGTTCCAAAATGCAACCTGTCACTGTTTTACTATAATATTTTTGATACATATTACTGCTGCATTAATGTGCATGTTGTATTTTTAGACTAGCACATGGCTGACGAGATTTAAATCGCAGCAGCAGATGAATAATGGCAGAGACAGTTGAGGCAGCTGTAATCTTGGGTTTTAAAAGAGCAAAAATAGCTGAATATCATCAGCATAAAGACGGCTAAATGATCTGTCCTAGATGCAGCATGTATAGGTTACACAGCATAGGACTTGGAAACTGAACCCTGTGGGAAACCACAAGACAGAGGTGTTGTATCTAAACTGTCCCACAAGGATGAAACCTAGACTGGGCAAACCCTGCCCGATCTGCTGGCGATTTGATTTCGCCCTGCAGCTCAGCTGATGTTCAATCAGACAAGATGAAACCCAGTCCAATGTAGATTAAGCTTGTGCTAATATAAACTACTTTATACTGTTGGGTAGTAGAATCTACAGCAATGCAATATTCTATAAAGTTGTCATATGTTTGTAGCCTAGCTGTCCTGTGAGAATAGAATATCCATCTCTTAAAAGTCAACCTTTTATGAGCTCAGAAAAACAGCCCAGCTAATTCAAGAGGGATTTTAAATAGTTCATTAAGCTTAAGAAGGAGGAGGATTTTCTCAACACATAAAGGAACACTTCACCCTATAGTTCATTACAAACATTCAAAATCAACACATTTGTTACTTGACAGAGAGAGGATCAAAGGTTGTAATCTTTTTAAACCATTTTTCCTGTGTTGAAAAAAATCCCTTTAAGTTCATCTGATAGCCTTCCTGTGATCTCTCCAGTGGTGAAAAGCTATCAATCATGGTTCATATGATCATAATAACCCTGGAATGTTCATAGTTTTTTTTTTCTTCAATTTGGGAAACACTAACATCCCTGCTTTTCCCACCGCTCTTTATGTCCACAGCTGCAAATAGGCCTTGGACTCTAAATGCATGTGTCTGAGTGTGCCGGGACATCAGTCTGACCTGACATGCTGACATTTAAAAGCAGTTTCTGTATTGTGTTGGACCGTAGCCACACCAAGAGCAAAGCAAAGCTCTGCCAGTGAACAAGGATGTTGCTCCTTCAGTCTTAATTGTAGCTTTACTGTTTGGATATATGCTCTCCAAGCAACATAAGGGCTTCGAACATGGACTAGAGCAGGGGTCTTCAACGTTTTCCAGGCCAAGGACCCCCAAACTGATGGCGAGATGGAGAGGGGACCCCCTAATTATATATATATTGTATAAAATTGTGTTATATCAAACTGGTCCTATAGTGCCATGTGTAAATGTACCTTGTTATTGTGCATTCAATACTAAGATACTCAAATAATACACAGGTTCATATATTCATGTTTTTATTTTAAACATGTGCGAGGCACAGTGAGTAGGGTGGCCATGCCACTGCCATTTATAAACATAACAACACAATAAACTGATACCTGCCAAGATCAACAATGTCTGTCAATTGCATGTAATCATGCATAAATATAAAATATAAAAAAAAGTCTAATCAACAAAAACTTTCGCGACCCCCATGCAGTACCTCCGGACCCCCTAGGGGTCGCGGACCCCCTGTTGAAGACCCCTGGACTAGAGGCATGAGTGCATGTGTATATTAATTGTCCGTACTGCGTCTTGGGTTATCATCACAGCCGAGAAAGCAAGAGGACAGGCAGACGTTTAACAGCTCCTCTTCCTCGTTATCTTGCTATATAGAGACAGGTGATGCTGTTTATTTAAGGGTTTATATTAGGGCTGCACGTTATGAGGAAAATATCTAATTGGGATTATTTTTGACTGATATTGCGATATTATTCACGATATTGAAGGGAATGATCATGTTCGTATCATTATTCTAATTTTCATCGACTAATATTAAATCTTAAAAATTACAGTGTGATTTTTATTTTATTTTTATTTTTTTGTGAGGATATGCACCAAACAAAGAGGTTTTCTGTAGTCTCTAGGATAGGATTTGTAGACCAGGACGTCTCTGCAGCACTATAATACTTCATTCAGAATAGTTTGAAACAGATTTTGCCTTTAATCGATATTGCGCCCTTCTGTGATTTGGATATTGCACCAGTCCAAATTGCGATTTCGATAAAATTACGATTCATTGTGCAGCCCTAATTAATATGGTAAATATGAGAGTTTAAAAAGTCTTTTATTGATTAATAATGAGGACTTGATAAGAATCCTTACATATTTTGGCCTTAACAACAGACATGAACTGAGTGAGACATTTCACAACTGAGAACTTGCCAAAAATTAAATTAAAAAAATTAAATTAAACTTAAATTAAAATTACTTGTGGCACGTTGGTGTTTTGAGTTTGGGAAAAGTTTCAAAAAGACACTGAAAACCGTTTGGTTAATGTTAAAGTTAAACCTTTCATAAATTTAAGAGCAGATATAACAGCGATCAAACTTTCCTATCATTAACGTCTGTAATAATGCAAGGAATACTTACTACACATTGTAACTATGGTGGTTCATTTTGACACTACATATAGGCCTAACTCTTATTTTTATATGTATACAGAATGTGTAGAGCTTTTCATGGAATTGATTAAACAAACTTTAAATTAATTGGAAATATGTGTGAACCCTGAGCAATACTGTAATGGAAAATAAAACCTAATCAAAACTAGATATTTGACATTCAAAATGTCACAATTGTAGCCAAAAGTAAACATGCCCAGTGTTCTCTTAAATAAGGGTCTTAAATAAGTAATCCATTAATCTTAAGACTTTTTTTGATTCAGTAAGAGTTCTATCTTCTCCAAATAAGACCTGTTGGCATGTTAACATATTTCCAGAGCTTATCATTATACTTCGAGAGCTTATCAACTGCAGCTGTTAAATAAATGTAGAAAGTAAAATGTTTCTTCTGGAAATGTTATCAAGAAAAGGTGTAAAAATACAAAAACACCAGCACTTCAACATTGTGCTCAGGTGCAGGACTGAAGTATACAGGATGGGCTCTGTGGCTTTCTGCTTCCCCATCTCTGACCTCTAAGCTGGCCTCTGGGTAAAAGTGAGGGATTGAGCCAGGCCAAGTCATGTCCATACCCTTTAATTTGATGATGAATGATGCTTTGATGTACAGTCAGGATGAGTGGAGCATGTGGACAATGCGTTCAGTGAACCACCGTCATGCCCATAGCCATCTTTCTCTCATCTAATGATAGTCTTGGTTGATGATATCAGCCTGAGGACAGTGTGAAACAATAATTATGGGCCTTAGGTAAAGGTTGATGAGTCGATGCATAGCTTAACCTGCCCCTCACAGTATATATAGTGACCCAGGAGGAGACAGTTGACTGTGCAGATGTGAGAGGACCCACCAGAGTCTGCTTCCCGGAACAGTCTGCTTTGAATTAAGAAGGAACTAGCAAGGGGTAGCAGCTGTTTGTGTGTCTCCATTCATAAAAGGTACTGTATGCTTTATGCTTTACACTTAGCAGGAGTCTTCTTTTATTTATTTTTTTAACTGAGACCAGAAAATCAGATTCTGAACCAACAGACGCATTTGAATACAAACACAACCGTTTGAGTGGACTCAGTCCACTTTCAGCTTTAGTGAATGCAAATGTGCAGGCTGCTACGTAGGGGTGTGCACATTCAATTGGCGATTCAAGCTCTACATATTCAAAATCGCTTCATAGAATTCCAAAACTCGAATCATTTTTTTTCTTTTAGTAATGGCATATTCTATCACATGGGAAAGGTAACTACATTTACATACTGTGAATCCTTGTAATCTTATTTTTTTTAATTGAGAATCGTTTTTGAATCAAATCGATTTTGAATCAAATCTTGAGCCTAAAAATCAACCGAATCGTGACATGTTCCGTGCACCCCCTACTGCTACATGTCGATTACAGTACTAAAGGTATTTTTAATAAGGTTTAGCATGCTTTTAAAATCTTAGATCATGAAAATATTGATACACTGCGTGTTGTGAGTGACAAACAGCGGTGTGTGTAGTGTATTTCATACTGAATTGCCACTGAATGATGCAAAAACATCTAGGTTATTTCATGGCAGGGGAGTTAAATCAAGATCATGACCAAAAGTTGCCTAAGTTGAGATGTACTGTACCACTCAACTTAGTCCACAAAATTGATTGATGATTGTTGACAAGTTAATTTAAGATCCAAGAGAGTGCAAAGTATCAGAAAAGATGCCATTTTCATAACTTTGCCTTTGAATATTTTTGTTGTTCCGTATATAACTGATTAACACTTTATGAGGTGTTCAGTTCATATTTTAGCACCGTAATTCACTCGTTTATTCAAACGGTGTATGGGTTTTGAGTGATGACAGTTTGCTTGGTTACAAGTCCTAGCAGAATGGGTAAGTGTTCCCTCATATACCATTTTGTGTTCAGATGTTGTTCATTTCATGTGTTGCTAACAGGCTGGTTGGTGGATATTAACTGTTTGAATTGGCAGCATCGCCTGCCTGAGCTCCTGTTAGACTTGGAACCAATCAGAGATTTTATTTTTGCTTATCAGGTAGTGAAGTTGATAATGGGCAAGGGAAATTTCTCACTGAGCTGTGTTTACATGGGTCCAAAAAACCTTGCGTGTGTGAGAGCTGACATTATTGCTGATAACACTAAAGGCCTGTTCACACCGGGACGAATTTCGCGCGCGATATTCGCCGACGTTTAACGCGTCGTGACTAAACAAAGGGCGTCAATGAGAGTGTGCACACCGACGCGAAAAACGCGACGCGTAAAAGCGTCATTTTTTAAAAAACGCCTCGGGTTCGTTTTTTTTGGTTTGACGCGCCGCGTCAAAAACTATCCGACCAATGAAATCGGCCCTTTTGCTCACGTGTCTTGTGCTTCTGAAGTTACAGTAAAACACAACTTGGGGGTGCTCAAGCACAAAACGGTCTTACCGAGCACACAAACGAAGAAGACATACGCCACCGTCATCACTGCCACAAGACGAGGAAGAGGCAAAGCACGATGTCCAAAATAAATGTTGAGCTGCTGGTCTCGTTGGTTTCGGAACATAAAGAGCTATACCTGATTTAGAAGAAATGTTCTAAATACTTGCTCTCTTCTTCTCTGCTCTTCTTCTGAGTTGCAAGCGAGTATCAGAAGCGCAAAGTTGCGCAGCGCCACCCTATGTACGGGGGTATTTCTGTTTTACATTAAGCGCCATCTAGTGACAGATAATGAATTTGCATGTTCATTCGGCTCATCGTCAGCGAAAATCGCTTGGGTGTGAACACAAAAAACGCGTCGAAAAACGCTGACGAATAACGCCCGGCGATATTCGTCCCGGTGTGTACGGGCCTTAAGTGTGGCTGCTGATAAACCCTAATCACCACTTGTAATCATTTAACAAAGTCATGTGAGGGAAGTATCAATTACAAATGAGGGCAAACCTGTGACTTGCTAAGAGAAGATTTTAAAGGCTGAGCAGAGTAGAATCAGCTGCATGCCTTTGGGATCGGAGTCTAGCAGACTGTGACTAAACGTGTCCCCGTCCCGCTCCTCCCTCTTTTCTCCTATGCTGCTGGCTGTCTTGTGGAACTCATACTTAACACCACGGCAGAGGCCTTCACCGTCGAAGTGAAGGACTAACATCCCTGCTGCAGTTTGCTTTTTCCCACCACTCTTTATCTCCACAGCTACAAATAGGCCTTGGACTCATGCATGTTTGTCTGAGTGTGCCGGGACATCAGTCTGACCTGACATGCTGACATTTACAAGCAGTTTCTGTATTTAATTGAACCGTAGTCACACTGAGACCAAAGCAAAGGTCTGCCAGTGAACAAGGATGTTGCTCCTTCAGTCTTTACTGTAGCTTTACTGTTTGGATATATGCTCTCCAAGCAAAATAAATGTATCCTTGATGTAATGAGGTCTCTTGTGTGTTACCATTGGTAATGCTTTTGTTTCCCAAACTGAGGACCACATTTCCCATAACCCCAGTTAACGGCTGTTATTTGAATGGGATGTATGCACAAGGTAAAAATAGTGCCCATTTGTTGACACTTAAATTACATGTGAACTCTGCCATTAACCTGCTTGTGTAGCCGGATGTTAGACTGCAACACAATAGTACCCAAATATTTATCCAGGGCATGCCTGCCATATGCTGCTGGCTTTAGACACTCCAAAACATTTTGTCACACACCTTGCCTCTCCTCTCTATTAATGAAAAATAAATTTGGATAGAGAGAGCAATATCACTTTACTTCCAGATGCATGTTGGAGGGAGAGGTGCAGGGCTTATTGTTGGATGTGACCAGTGTATGTTCTAGCAGCTTCTGTACACTACGAGGAAAGCTTAAAGTAGGGTTGGGTGATATGACCTCTAGATATCTCTAGGTAATACATATTTAAGTTCTCTCTTTGTTAAACCTTTATTTGACCAGATCAAATATGAGGACTTAACCCATGCATTAGCATTAGAAATGGCTAAAAACCACCATAGCACTTCCAGTAGTCCCTATTATGGCTATATCAACTTCCTCAGTTTAATTTAGATGTCTCTTTTAATATCTCTGGTTGTTTTAAACCTTTGCTGTTATGCTGCAAATCAGTGGGAATAACTCCATTTTGGTAATGGCATTTTCAGGACACATTTAAGGTTGTGGATTAGCCAAAAACACATTATTTTATGGAAATAATGGCTTTCACATGTAACTTCAAAGGAAACAATAAATATATAGTTATCCCAATATATTATAGAATTGTGTAATGGAAGATTAAAATATGAAAAGTCCAATATGAGGAGAAAATGTCCATCACACTTTCCTTATTTTGTTCAGATAACTAGTTTGTTGAAATACCTGGAGATAGTCGGTCTACAACAATTTAATTATGGAAACATTGTCAAGGCACTATCAATCTTCTATCAATAAGCATATCAGCACTTTTATCCACTCCTGGCTTCAACCTGTGCTTCACGAACAATAACAGCCTGTAATAAGGAGGGCAAAGTTCAGAGCTCTTGCAACTTTTTACAAGGATTGTGTAAGAGACAAGTGATGGGAAGAGAAATGAAAAATTGGAGCTAAAGAGATTTAAAGGATTATTTCCCATACCCTGTTTCCCCCCCTACGTCAGAATAAGGTCTCATTAGATCAAGTAGAGGAGGAAGATTTGGGAGAGAGGGTACAGTTTACTGGGGAGAGGGTGACATACGGAAGAGGAGAGTCTTCTCTTTACCTCGTCAGCTCAGCAAGACAAAACATTGGTGAAGTATAAGATAAAGCAGTCAGACCGACCTTTTGAAAGGTGTATTTTATCTGTAGAAAGTCAACTTTTTGTTTTACATTCATATGTTCTCACATTTCCACACAGCTGCCCAAAATGTATGCATGTATATTGTTGACCACTAAGCAGTTGGATTGTTGTGCTTTGCTCAAGGTGATCTCAACAGTATATGTAAAGAAGCTGTCTCGCTTTGACTTCTGGCATTTATAAGCAAGATTTAGATTTTAGAGTTTCTTAGTCCTCAGTGATAGAAACTTGGTCATATTGGCTGGCAGCATGTAATGTTTCTCTACAGCTACATCTCTACTACATTGGATGTTTGCAGCTGCAGTATTTCCCCGTGAGATGTCCACTGCCAGCTAACAAAATAGTCTTGGTTTATGTAGCCACATTTGAATCAACAAGGAATGCTCATGAGGGTTTGGCTCTGCTGGACTTTTGGCCTTAGCGTAAGATTGGAATTTAAAGAAGGAAAGTCGATGGTTATAGCCAATACAGAACATTTAAGCTGGCAGCTGCCATTTCAGATTTCTTTCTTCTTCACTGCCTCTTTTCTTTTCTTTCATCCTTTCCTTTATCTTTCTTTCTCACCGGTCAGTCGTAACCTTCTTTTTATCTGTCTGTTTCTCTCCTCCACAGTTCACTGCACTCCCGAGGAGCTCGCTGCTCTCCTGAGGCATTTCCTCCTCTCCGCTCGCTCTCCATCTCTGCTCCCAGGTAACCTGTGGGCATTACTCAGCACGCTGTGAGCTTCAGGGCAGACAGACTGACTCAGGCGCTTTACACACCATCTACAATTAGAGCCTCTGTAGGAAAAGGTAAGCGTCTCTTCACACAAAAATGAATGGGTCTGTTTATCCCGCCCAGTCTTGCATGTGGACCTGCAGGGTGCACTGAAATGAATCGGTGCTCTGTGTGTTGGAGCAGGGAAATGTGACATTACAGTTTGCCCTGTGTGTGTGTACATTAAAGTTTGTGTCAGGGAGGCTTGCTTACTATTATTACATGTATGTGTTTTGTAATTCTTGTGTATAAAACTGGGCAAGTTTTAAGTGACATGATTAAACGATTTCTGAATCCCGCGTGCCTGGTTTGCATTTAAGTGTTTCTGTAGTCATTTGCTGGTTTATTACACTGGTGTCACTGAGTGTGTGTGTTGTCTGGTGAATGTGTTCTTTAATTGTCTGTAATTATATGTAATTGATGGCTGTTTTTATCCCACTGGTTTCCTCCTCCCTCTTTGTGCTTTGTTCTCTAGGTGTGTTTTTGGGTCTACTTTGGGTCTTTAGGTTACCAGTTGGATTTGCTCCTTACCTACTAAACAAAGTCGATGAGAGTTGGGTATCAATGCTCTTTTTCGAGTACGGGCAGTTATTTTGCCTAGTGCCTAAAACTTGGCACTAAATGCTTTTTTAACTTCTCTATTTTTATTAGTTGAGCCAATATTTCTTCATTTAAGTCATCATTTTAGTATTTTATTTGTGCAATGTTAGCTGTATGTGTAGAGATGGGTTAAAATGTTTCTTTGTGAACAAGCTTATCTATGTTTATATTCAGTGCTTCTATTGCCAAGTGTGTAGTTTGGAAAACAGTGTTTCTTTTGTCGTAACTTTAAAAGTTAAAGCATTTCTTCTCTTAATCACGTCTTACAGATCAGCATCTGCCAGCCAGTGAAGAAGCCATGCTTATCTGGTTCCCTCATGGCCGGGCCACTATGACCATCACCCTTCTTCAGTCCCAGCTTATGTTGGTTCTGGCCCTGACTGTGCTTCTTTGCCCCTTGGGCCGAGTTGCATGTCAGGGGGAAGCTCAGAGACAGTCCCCTGCCCAGGTGCTCCAGGACCTGCTGTCCCGCTATGGAGACAACAGCACCATCACAGTACCCCAGCTGCGCTCTCTGCTGGGCCTCCTCAGCCAGAGTCAAGGTGAAGGGGACAGCGACGTCAGCAATATGGGAGAGACACCTCCAACAATACCACCTCCCAAATCTAACCGCACTAAGGTGAGAACAAAAGCGTTCCCTTATCTTGTGTTAGCACTTTGAGTTGATAGGGTGCTCCACTGTGACTGCACAAGTGCAAATTGAATCAATGCAGGAAAAGCACATGAAGAAACCACATTTTAGTGTTACCTTTTTTAAGGTTATTTTTTGCCTTCAAGTGTTGATTAGGAAACATGAGAGGTTTGTTCTGATGAATAGGGGTTTAAGTCTTTGTCCAAGAATCACAACAACATCTCTCTCTTTCCTGTCATCCCTTTACTTTCAATAAATTATATTTTCCTCCCAGAAAATAGTTTTAAAAAAAGAAGAAGAAGCCGGTCTCCCAGAGTCCAATTAGATTTTTAGATTTCTTGATTTTCTGATCAGCAGTTCAAACCCCAAAATATTTTATATATAATATAAAAGAGAGAAAAGCACCATATCTGAACATGTGAGGAACTGGAACCAGCAATTAGTAATCAAAATTCTTTTTAGTTTTGAATTATGTTAAAAAAAAAAATATTGTCAATTGACTAAGCAGCTAATCCACTAATTATTTCTGATACATAGTTTAGTATATAGTGTGCATAATCTTGCTATGGAACCGCTGCTGAATACAAAGAGTATACTGAAAGCTCATACGTAGCTTCATAAATGAAACCACCGTGCAGCTTATGGGTTCCTTTTATTGCCTTCTTTAATTAATGATCCTGACATTGACCGGCTCCCATCATGAGTTAGAGGTCTTTATTACTAGTAACTGTTCAGAGTTGGGCCGGGTCTAAATTGTATTCAGTGATCAGGTGTGGGTAGGAGCTCTCTGTAGATGTGTTCACGGTCAATATAGCCAAAGTGTATACATGTACTCTCTTTCATTGACTTGCTATAGCAAGTTTTACATCAACACTATAAAGAGTGTTGATGTAAAGCTTGTTCACACTGGAAAAGGGAGTTACCAGTGTACCAACTGGCTCCTTATGGCCTAAACAAACAACGGAGGTTTATACAGTACCAGGTATAATTAAGGATAATTCAAATAATGCCAGTTGTGGGTGTGTGCGACCAGTTGTCAGTGAGCTGCGAGTGTTGGATTAATGAAAACCGTATCCGTAAGTGTTTCATGATGTATAAACAATATTTAAACCAACCATATCCAAACAGAAGAAAACAAGGATGTGCGCCATGTGACTTTTTCACACAAATCCAACTGGTGCAATAAGGACAGGAAGGTGTGGCTGAACAGCAGGATCTGGAAGCTAGAAGCAGAGGGAGACAGGGATGTGTGATATTTGGATATATTTGCTTTCAATTTTAGAGGTGTGGCAGAGTATTCATTTAATAATGTTTAAATGTACTATACTTCCCCGGGGAGAGAGACCTGTTACTCTATAGTTCTTCTCTGGTGACAGACAGAGTCTCGGTTGCGTTCTATACGTCTGGTGTATGAAATGTTTGTATTTTTATAAACCATGAAAAAACTTGTCACATGTCTCGTCCATGCGTTGTCTCACTCCCTCTTCCTCTACTTCCAGTTCTCAAACTCTAACAACTGAAGTTATATCCAGAAACTACTAGTTTTTTTTTTTACTGCTGCAGCAAAGATTTTGAAAGGATGTCACCAGAAGAGACCTGATGTGTTGTTTTTGAAAAGGTGCACATTAGCTGCGTCAAAACTTCCGTCAAAGCCTTAGAGCCCCTGTAACACTCTGGAGCAGAAGCGGTAAATCCAGGTTTAGTCCTGCCTGAAAAAAGCAGCAGCCACCAGTGTCAGATGGCTGAAATATTTAGCATATTTCCCATGCTTAGTGGCGTGGATGATTGACTCATTTGCTGATCTGCTTTGAATAGATGTGCCCTGAGTAATGTCTTTAGCTGTATGATTATGAAAAACAGGCAGTGCCTGTTTCAGAGCAGGTGTCAGCCTTTGAGTATATACAACAACAACTGTCATTGCTCTGCCCATTTAGTGCACTGGCCTCTTTTTTGTAAACTGTTCAGCCACGTGTCACCTGCATGTTGCTAAACACCTTAAACAGGCAGCTACGCATCACTGAACATGTTGCTTTCTGATATTCACAACTGTCATAATAAATGGTTTGTTGGTTATGCTGAGAACATCTTATACCATCATTGAATAGAATATTGAATACATTTCCTGTTGTTGTGGAAAACACCACTTCACAGCTTCACTCTTTTCCCCTCAGATGAGAGAGAACATTCTAACTGGCTCCTGTGTCCCAATATAGAAATGAAATAGATACAGTTAGATTTTTCAACTTGACTTTGGATGTGTGAGAGATGGAGATAGATTTCAGAAGTTGACATCACTATATGTCTCCTATGTGATCTACTCCATCTGTATTTGTCCAGTTCTACATTGTTTGTACATTCAATCAGTCTTATGGCAGACACCCTACAATTGCAAATAATATGAGTCATTATAAGCAAAATAAGAAATTTTGTTGAAAATTATGTAGAATTAATGGAAATGGCATATATCTTAATCACTGTATGTAAACACCTGAAGCAGACAACCTATATCACAAGGAAATTTCCCCGCTGTGGGATGAATAAAGTATTATCTAATCTACTATATATTTATCTTGTAGTTGGTAACCAGTAACTACTATTTTTTTCATTATTGAATTATACCAATATTATGTTTTGATTAATTGATGAATAAAACCTCAGAAAATGGTAACTTTACTAAAGGCCCAAGGTGCATGTTCACATCTGGTTTTGTTCAACCAACAATCCAAAACCATAAACTAGACAACTTAAAATATACGTAACTGATATAGGCAGCAAATTATCACATTTGAGAAACTTAAACCAGACAATGTTTGGTGTTTTTACTTGAGAAATTACCTAAACAATTAATCAGTTTCTAAATATTTTTGGATTTAATTTACTAAATCTGATCAAAACATTTTTTAAACTAAATTGCACACAAATATGAGCCTGCCTTGTGTCTGGTTAAAATTTAAAACCTGTCACAGAATTCATCCTGGCTAATTGAATTGTTTAAAGTGAAATGGTAACCTCTTTTGGCCAACTGACTGATGTATGTTTTCATTTCCAGTGCTTGCCTGCAGACACGCTGGCAATTTACAGCATCAGCGAGCAGTCACGACTGGATGGGCAGGGCTTACGGGAGCTGTGCCCCACCATGCTGCAGCAGCTGGATGCTGGCACCTGTAAGGCGCAAAAAGAGGAAGAGTCAAGCATTGACCCCTCCCCCAGGCCCTCAGATGCTGAAGGTAAGCACCAACTTGTTACTTATAGTTCATATATAATGTTATTCAATCTTTGTCTATCTTGTTAACTCTGAAGAGATTCCTGTAATGAACTTCAGGTTACATTCTATTGTAAATTTAAAGGATATGGTGACTTACAAGTCTCTTTCTTAATATCAGCAAATCCAATGAAGAGACCAAAACCAACAACCAATTGATCCCGTTAAGTAGCGTTTCTGTAGCTAAAGTCTGATGCCAAAGCTCCAACAACTGTCCAAAAACACAGTTAGCCACACTGTTTGCAGTGGATGACATGTTTTGTTAATGTAATGAAATTGACCATTTGAATTTATTTTCACCCAATCCCACACTGTCCTGTTGCCACAAAAACTCAGTGCCCCAAAACTGCAGTTACAAGTCATGCCCAAAAACATTCACGCATTAAATTAAAAGACTCCGTAGTAACCACTGGGTTTGTGACTAAGAAGCGCAGGCAGGGTGGGGAAGTTGGATAAACGGACTAACATACTGTTGGTTTTGGTTTTTTCATGGGCATTTTTTACAATAGCAAAAGTATAGGGTAGCAGTCTTAACCTTACCATTGTACGTTTTGATATAATGATGGCATTTTTGTTGTCTGGTTGTCAAACTTTTTTGTTGGCTGTATTTCTTTATACACGGCTTCTTTATCTGTCTATTTTATATCTGAACTCTTTTACTCTCTAGAGTGAGTATATTGTCATTTCTGTCAATAACAAACTGCATTAGAAGTTTTCCCATCTGCTCCCTTGTTTTCTATGCAATTTTATTTTCAGCGTAATACAATGGGACCTTAAAACACATTTCTTTAACAGATTTGAACTCCAAATGTGTATTTTGTTGCCTAGAGACAGTGATATCATGATGTACCCAAAGGGAGATGAAAGCCCAAACAGCATGCAGTTAGCCCAGGCTCCGATTGCATTTCTCAGTTTGGCTTAAAAACCAACACATCCTTTTAGGCTCCACAATCCTGCCTCAGTCAGCATATACGGTATGTAGCAGAGATCTCATCCAGGTAAAGACAGTGGGGCAGGAAAGCATCCCTGCAACAAACTACTCTTCTTTCCTTGGCTGCTGATTCACTGTAACTACATACAGACTCCAGACACACCCACTAGAATGTCCTTGAGAGCACTGGGAACCATTTTGGCATCTCCATCTAATTTAACAAGCCTTTGATTTTTTTGTTGAGTGGAAGCTAAATTGGCATTGTGGAGTTGGCTAGTATAAAAAGCAAGCTAATGACAGATTTGGAAAAGTTGGTCAACTGTGATGTTCTGCCCTCAAACCTGCAGCAGAACTGATGGCCGGAAGCAGCAATGCTTTAGGAATGTTCATTGTATTTTAGTTTTCCACTAAAAGAAAATAACAGCTTTGATGCCTATAATCACGTTTTGCTGCAATTAAGCCAGCTCACAAATTTCTTTCAGTTCTTACTTTTAACCCAGTTTATTTAATATTTGGCAGGTCTAAGATAACTAGTTTAATGGCCCAGAGCTCTGGCTCTAAGTGTCCGACTCCATTGACAAATTTGTTTTCTCTTATCATCCACTCATATGCCCTCACCTCGCCTATCACTTGTCCTTGTAGATAGCTTATTTTGGCTTCAGAGCTGTTTTTCTTTGCCTAGGCTGTTGAGATCTGCCAGCAGCAGGGAAGCAGATGCCATGGAAAATCAGCTCTACTGCAGATCTCACTGATGTTTATAGTCTGATCTGTTCTCATTATCTAAATATGCAGTTTTGCTTTTCTCAGAGATCACATTGGATCACATTCACTATTAAAACACATCAGTTGTCATGTTAAAGTCAAACATCCCTCCCCTAACAACCAGCACCATTTTACCTGATATAAAGTCATTGATGCTGATTTAGTGGCTTAAAGCTTAAGTCTTGAAGTTGGTGTGGTTTTGACACTACATGACTGACTGGCAACAGGAGGTCACACACTACAAGACAAAACTTAGATTGGTGCTCAGGCCACATTAGAGAATCTAGGTGCAATTAGCAATAGCACTATAGCAATTTTAAGGCTAAAGTAAACATTTAATTTGTCAAAATATAAGGGCGGCAACTAACATTTATTTTTATTATCGATATATAAAAAAGGTCAGAAAATTGGGAGAAATGTTCATCCGAGTTTTATAAAGTCCAAAACAAAAATATTCAGTTTAATATGATATAACAGAAAAACCTTGAAATCTTCATATACGAGAGGTTGAAAACTGCATTTTTGCACGATTAGCCAATTATCAAAATAGTTGGCCATTATTTTTCTATCCATCGACTAATCGATTAGTTGACTAACCGTTGCAGTAATAAATATATATTTTTATAATGTTATTTGCCAAATAATAATTAGAGCTTACTTTGACATTGTTTGTCCAGATTTTTGTGCCTTTTTTACATTATTATTAAATGCCTGTTTTCCTAGAGACTGAGTTGTACCTTCATCTTTTGAAGAAGTTTTCACCACCAACCCTCGTAATATATTTTCTGTTACACAGCATTGGATACATCATACCTGTACATTTCTTAATTTAACCTTTTTTTCCCGTAAACTAAACAGGTGCTGCAGCCTCAGACAAAAATGGCACAAACCTTTTAAATAATATTTATTAGCCTTTTTTTCTACAGGTGTCAGTTAAGGAAATTGTTTCAACATATTTCTGAGTTCTGACTAGTTCACAAAGAGGGATGTTTCTTTCTTATATTGTTACATTTGAATCGTTTTTAGAATCCATAAGAGCTCAAAATATCCAGTATACTATCCCTAGTTTGGGATCCACTGAGTTAAGGCACTTATCAAATACCTCCGAGTCTCGACACCGTGAGATACAAAGAGCTGAGTTAAATGAAATAAAATATTGTATGTCTGTAAACATTAAAAATCACATTTAGATTTGTTTTATTGAAATTTTTACTTTTATCTTCTTGTATTTCCATACAGTTGATATAGATAAAATGCAATAAGATAAGTATTTCTTTTCTAACACGATTTTAGGTAACGTGATTTAGCTTTTAAATTAATTTGACAACAACAATTACTTAAAAGTTGTTGTTTTATTGATATAGGGGTGCTCAAGCTGCATTTCAACATATTATGCATGTAAGTTTGTTTTAACGTTACATTTTCCTCTTCCATCCAACCTCTTGTCACTCAAACCTCCAGTGTGGGGCTTTGCTTTCCTGAGCGTGACAGTGATCAGTGCCTTCTCCCTCACCGGAGTCTTCATCATTCCCTTTATGAAGACACGCTATATGAAATACTTACTCATCTTTTTCATCGCTCTTGCCATTGGCACGCTGTACTCCACTGCCATCCTGCAGCTCCTGCCAGAGGTTTGCCATTCATCCATACATATTTCTATCTACATCTTTTATTCATAGATATTTTCACATCCCATAAACTTTTTTGGGGGGTTTCAAAAGCACAAACATCAAAGCTGAAAGCTTCTTTAGTTTTCTGTAGTGCCCCACAGCTGAAAATAGTGCACCTTTGGCCAAGCCCTCCTTTGTCTTGTAAAAGTCTTGTAGTCACGTCTGTTTCGCCTCCTTCCTGCTTTTGGGTTCTCTCTGTGGTTTTTTCGGGCTTTAATAAGCACTGTGAAAGGTTTTTTTTCTACCCTTACCGCATCAGCAAACATCTGGTGGTGCTTTTCTGTTTGTGTGCTCTGAATGTTTGTTCTGTGTCTGCACCTTTTTTGGCAATGTAATCTAGGCCAGCTATGAGGGTTTTCTTGGAGAGAGAGAGTTTCGCTCCTTCTTCTACCACACCAGTAACAGACTTGGTAACAGTGTTTCACTCACTCTATTTTTTTGGCTTTGGGATTCATACATTTCAGTCTGTGTAAGACAATCCTGAAGAAATAGTGCACAGGCATCCTTCAAATTGAAATGTGACCTCTGTCGGGCTATTTAAAGTCAATGTGGCCCCTTTTGTTCTGCAGTGTGTACCCTGAGGCTAGGACAGTAGTACAGATGCACCTGAGTGGACTTTGTGTGTGTGGGTGTGGGTGTGTGTGCACAAGTAAACTATTATTTAACCCATCAAAATGCATGGGGTCCTAGGTCTGCTTCAAAAAACAACAACATCTTATCTTTAAATACAAATGAAAGGTGGTGTCACTTCTGTTGATCTGTTTTTTAAATGGACAAATACGCCTTTTGTCTCTGGTGTCTTTGAAATCTCTTTTTTTGTTCTCCTCAGGTTGATTTAATTCAATTCTTCCTTTCTTTCCAGGGAGTTAACTGGTTGGTGTTCTCTTTTTGTGTCCCTTACCTTGGTAATTAATCTGATAAAATCATTTCTCAACTAACTCCCGCTGTCTTTTTTTTCTCCTCACCTTCCCCCTTTTTTCTTTATGCCTCATCTCCGTTGATCAGTGTGGGGTTATGGGATCCTGTGTGTGACACTGATCTCTCTGTGCTCGCTGGTCGGGGCGAGCGTGGTGCCCTTCATGAAGAAAACCTTTTACAAGCGACTGCTGCTCTACTTCATAGCCCTGGCCATTGGCACGCTCTACTCCAACGCCCTGTTTCAGCTCATCCCAGAGGTAGTGCCGATGCTGCATTGACTCACGTAGCTGCAGCTCCTTCACACTGCAGGGTTGCTATGCAATTTCAAGGAAGGAGAATGAGTTCTTGTTTCTTATAATATTGAGCTAAAGAGTGATATGCTCTAATTGGCAGCCATCTTGCCACCATTAACATTAAGTGTATTAAGAAACGAGCTAAATTTGGAACTATAATTTAAAAAAAGAAAATGCAAAGTAATCCTAAATCACTGGAAGTTAGGGGTGACTGATGGAAAAGCATGGGTCAGCCAACCTACTCACCTCACATTTCAAATCAGAGGAATTCAAAAAGCAAATACCAAGCACATTAAAGGTAAATGTATTAGTTATCATAGTTGGGAAATACATCACAAAAGCAAGTCTTGATTGACTCATGTAGCGGTGGTCGCTATGACATTTAATACAGTCCTGCAATAAATTGTTAATTTTTGAAGGTTTTAACGTTCAGTTTTTATTGATTATAATAAGGGTGGACAAAATAATAGAAACACCTGTCTGCACAATGCAGTACAATTACACAGCAGAACCTGCAGCCTCCAAAATGATCATGCAGTTGAGTCAACAACCCACGAAACTATACTAACCCAACACTTCTAACCTTCATGAAGGTAGGATATATTGCAGGCCTGTTGTATTAGTCCACATTAGTTTAGCCAAGTTTACCTCATAAACTGGAAACTTAGTGTGTATTGAAGTGTGTACTGCACGATTATGGCCAAAATGATAATCACGATTATTTTGATCAAAATGATAATCACAATTATTTTGATCACGATTCAATCGTTAATTATCACGATTATTTGTTGATTTTAACCAAAACTAATTTTATTGTCACATAGTCTATTTATAACGGCTTTCACATCTATATTGTGCTAAATTCTTCTTATGTTGAAGTGTTATGTTGTACATACATAAAGCTGCCTAAATAGACTAGGATATATTAAAAAAAAAAAAATCTCTGAGAAAGCTCCTCCACTTGTTTTCAACAATAACTGATTAAAAGAGCTAGGGGGAGAGGGGGAGTGGGATGGACGTCCTCAGAGTGACGACTGACTCATTATGAATGGGTCCAGCATGGTTCGAATGGCGGGTCAGCGGAGTTGCACACGACGTGTACATATGAAATGTCTGTGTTGTCACTGCGCTGCATTTTCAAGAACTATGATGTTCTGGCCATGGTTCACATCGCTTGCAGGTCCAGCAGCTCCGTCTCACACGCTGTTACTCTACAAACTGAAGTTAGCTGCATTCAAAAACTTCTTCTGTGTTTTTCGCCGTGGGCACCGCAACACCAGAGAGTTAAATACAGAGTTGCCTCTCATGCTTAACAATATACAGCAGTGTTAATAACAATTAAAACTGTGGACAAATGTCAGAAGTGTGGACTGGCGCTGTTTCTCTCCATGTTGCAGGGAGCCGTGTGAGGGAAAGAGGACGGGGCTGCACAGAGAGTAAATGGAGAGATCCAAACACAGGCACAGCTTTACAGAAGAAAAGGGTCATGTATCGCAACATTAAACCATATCAATATAAACAACATTGCTTTGTTTGTGGAGAGGCAGCGGATGCGAGGACATTAGGTGCACCTGTGCAACTTAGAAAAAATGTTAGTCGCACTCAAACGCCCTGTGAGCTAACAGACACTAACTGGCGCCCTAAAGCCCTGTGCGCTAACAGACACTAACTGGCGCCCTAAAGCCCTGTGAGCTAACAGACACTAGCTAGCACCAACTAGCACTGGTCACTGCTGTTGTCTGAAAAACAACACAGATGGACAAAATGTTGCGTTTACTTGTAAACTGGTAAACCTTGTAACCGCCGTGTGACCAACTGCTATCTGTTGTGGAATTTGCCTCCCGTTACTCTGTCCTCTGTGACTGTCTACATCTAGAAACTAAGCTGAGCGGTGCAGGGAACAACTCGAATGGGCCAATGATCAGACAGTGGTTTACGGAGCGGTAGATGGGCTTTGCAAAAAAGAAAACAGAACTTTATATGAACGGAATGACGTATTTAAAATATCGCTCAATTACGCAAATTTGATCGTGGGAAGCCAAAATCGTGACCGTGATTAAAATTTGGTTAATTGTGCAGCCCTAAATGAAAGTAACTTTATTAGAGTGATGCAAGGATTAAAGACCTGCAAACGTAAAAAAGCATGCACCTTTGATTTGGAGCACTGCCAGTGATATGTAATACAAACAATATGTTTCATAATTGTTTCAAATAACACCTAATTTAAAAAATATGCAAATTGAATGATGTCAGGCAGTAATGATGTAATAACAGCTACTATAAATATTCATCACAAGCTAACACCATTATTTTTTCTTAATATAATGGTAGGCCTTTGGTTTTGACCCCATGGTGGATTTCTACGTGTCCAAATCTGCGGTGGTGTTTGCAGGCTTTTACCTCTTCTTCTTCACTGAAAAGGTCCTCAGAGTGCTTCTCAAACAGAAAAATGGGGTGAGTACATACATAGCAAGAATAATGTGATATATATTGTTTTATTAGATTCAGGTGGTGGGACATTGGCAAAATGATAATGGCAACAACAAGAATATCCAAGGGAAATGGGTAGCATTAAAATGTGTCAACTTTGCAAGGGTCGCTCTATGATTACTTTAATATGTGAAAGCTGTCAAAGCAGCTTAAGACCAAAAAAGCCAGAAGTTGGTGCTCAAAATCAAACTAAAGGTGCAATAATCACATTACTTTTTCTTTATAATAAACATTTTTGCAAGTATTGTATTTTATCAGTTCATTTTATTATCAAGCAATATGTTTTATGGCATTTGGTTTTATACCAACATTTTCTACTTAAAACAAAGAATGCCTTTCAAATGTAAACATTTTTAGTTGATATTCCACCCATGACATTTTAATTATTTTTGAATTGCAGGTACACATGTCCTCTCTACATGCCTTGTTTAAGATGCATTCTTATAATCAGAATCAAAAATATGAATGCTTTTATTGATCCCAGGGTTGAAATTGGGTAAATTACAACATCAAGATGGATTTGTTTAAATTAGTATTTCTTTAAACCAACTTAGGTGCAGTTTTATAATTGAGCCTAAGTGAGATGTAAGACTGGAAAAACTTAAAGTGCGTAACTTTTTTTTATAATCATGAACATCCGTTACATTCAAGCCATTGCCAAATGAGTTACTACAAAGCTAATTAAGACCATCAGCTCCACACAACTCTGTCTGTATTTCTCAGCATGGCCGTGTTTAGAAATTGCTGTTGTCTGGCGACTTTTGTGCTCAGAAACTCGAATAAAGATAATTCCCTCTTCTCATGGAAGGCTTGTGTTATGTGAATACACCGACGGAATTGTTGGGAGCGACAGAAACTACGCACTATAGCTTTAAGTCACAATAACTGCCATTATTTAATATGAAAAGAGCTGCAAAATACGTGCTTTATGTTGAAGTTGACCTGCAGGGATAGGTGGTAGTAAGGGATAGACATCAACACTGAATCAACATCTCTGTACCAGTCTCAACAACTCTGTACTGGTATTTATGGCTGGTTTAAACAGTTTATAGGTTGTATCAGTTTGTATCCAAGGTCAATGCACAAAGACACAACACGGTATGGCAAGCATTAAACCAGGATTCCAAAACAAAGAAAACTAACGTCTCTTGACTTCTCTGTCATTGTTTCTCCTTAATCAAGAAGAGTTGACTATCAACCCACATGACAGATCATGGATCAGATTTTTTCTTCATTCATTTCTTTTTTCTTCTATTTTTTATTTATTAATTTGGAATTCAAATTAAAATAGCTCGACATCATCACATACCCTTCACCATACATAGATAGGCATGGGGAACTTTCCATAAGATCATCTCTCAATGCAAATCAAACCAGCTATTAAGCCAACTGAAATAACACCATGCCGATCTCTAGGTATGGTGAAGGGTATGTGATGATATTGGGTTAGTTTAATTCCAAAGGCTAAGTGTACTTTATCAGGATGCATAGTATCCTGGATCTATAAAATAACTGGCCTTTAATAATACAAATCTGCCTGCTTCTATGGGAATTTAACATAGGGGGGGTGTATACTTTTGCCCCCTGTAGTTTAAGGAAGAACATTTATTTATTTACAATACATTATTCATTCACAAAGAAAATGGGTATCCTTAAAAGGTTGGATTTTCCTTTTTTTATTTTTATTAAGGCATTAAGCTCAATTTCCAAAAGATGTTTTTTTTTATTCCTCTTTTTAATCAACTTGAGCATGGGTGTGTAAACTTTCTCAAACCACTGTATGGGCGCCCGCTCTACCAGGGGAGCTACCCAGGCGCCCCTTCTGTTGTTAAACTAAAAATCACCGTTTTTCGTTCATCATGCTCATCTCCACTATTTCCTTCACTATCGTCACCATCCGAAGGGCTTTTTTCTACTCACTCCAGCAACCCTCACTGCCTTCTTTTAATGTCAATCTCTCCTGACACCATAAATACGGGTGCTTGCACAGGTCCTGGATTGTAAGGAGGAAGGTCATCATGTGCGCACAGGTCAGATACTGGATATCTACCACTTTTTGAGAGCACCATCTAATGTAATTGTTCTTTCTTGTATTATTTGTACAGTGGCAGGTTTAACCAGTTGGATGGAAAGTTTTGATTTAACTTCACAGTACTGCCCTCAGGAGTCAACTGTTTTGGAATGTATCTTTATCTCTTATCTCTATCTGTAAGACAGTTAACAACTGTACATACTGTACAGTAGTAGACTATATGCAGTATACAGTATAGTAGTATACAGTAGTAGACTAAAACATGTGACACATACTCTTACGTGTCCTACAGAGAGGAACTGAGCTTTACCTTTGCTCAACTGTTTACAGACTAACATTACAACTCTGCTCAGCGGTACCAGGCAAAGATGCCCTCCACTCTGTTTTAACACATTTTTAGTAGACTGTCCTCACTTTAGTGACTGTCCTGTCAAACAAAGGCTTAAAAAATTATAAAAATAATGACTGTAAACAGTAACTGCAAATGGGCTGTAGACTAGATTCAATGGTCGCATCAATTGTTTTTTGTGTGTTTTCTTTTTGATAGTCCAAATTGTCCAAAAATTGGCAACACACTGGATATTTCTATTGAAATCATGCACCTATAAAGGTTTTTGCTTTAATGATTCATAGTTTTCTTTATCTGCTAGACTAACATTTGTCTTGCATCCTGATTCTTCCCCGTACATGGGATATTGTATTCATGACTGTGATGTTATCTAATAAGTTGGCATGTGTGTGTATTTCAAAGTTATTTATATCTGAAATGGATACTGTACTGTTTTAGTGTGGCTTGATTTTGGCTCTGAGTCACTTGTCAACTGTGCCTGCCCCGCCTGCCTTACCTAACTGCAGTAGTGGTATACTGAATGTAGGATTTGACAGCTGAAATACAGATTTATTAGTCACTAAAGTTACAGCACTGTTTGAACTTCTATATGTCACTCTTAATTCAATTCTATTTACTTAACTTACTCTTATCTAAACTCTTAGCTGCACACGTTAGTAGAGTTTTCAAGTGGTCCTAATTCTATTCACAGCAGCAACAGGGAATATACAGTAAAGGGGGTGTTTGTGAACAGTTGCTCCATCTTGTGGTTTCTGTGCTTTGAGCCATATGGTCCAGCTTACTTACTGCAATTAACTCATAGTCCTGCTGATCCAATTACTTATGTTCTTTGACCCATATTTTCATCTATAGTGCTGCTGTCAACTTTTTTCTTTTACTGCCAAAACATAGACAAAAAAAGTAAATTAACAACTCCCAAATCTGTCAGTGTCAAGTTATTTTTAAACTGCTTTGGGAGAAATATTATTATGTAGTGTAGTATTGAGAAGAGAATCCGTCCACTGTAAGGTCAGGGTGGCAAGTGTTCTTGAGCAAAACACTGAATTTGCCCTGAATCCAGGAGTGTTGTACTCCAACTGATCCGCCAACCGGTAACTTTGTTGAATGTGCAATGTGTTGATGCAAGCCTGGAGTCCATGTAAACTTTAATAAAGTGTCACACAGAGTCGCTGACTCATCTGTGGTTCTGATTGAATCATTTTGTGAATGCTTTGAGAGATAATTCAGAAGTATTGTAGTCAAAAGTGCAAGCCTTCATTGATAATACGTACATTGGTTACATTTTCATTAAACCAATCAATTAATCAATTTTTAAATTGACAACTATCCCAAGAGGAAATAGTAGCAGAGGATGCTCAAATGGGACAAAAATAGCACAGGACATCTTGAGGAAGGTACTAGAAAACACTGCTTGTGATTAAAGATGCCCTGCCACACAGTAGCAGTTCATTTTCACATTCACCACACAACTCAAACACATATGGACCTAACATATTTCAAAAAATGCAAGTAAAAATGGTTTTGTCTGGCAGGGCACCTTTAATTTTAAGTCAACTTGAGCCTAAATTTAATGGATCCCTTAAAATTATTATTTATAAATAATGTTCTATGTGTGGATCATGTCTGTTCTCTCTCTGTCTCTCAGGGCCACGGCCACAGTCATTACCCCGGTACAGATGTAGAGGAGGGTGAGAAGGAGAAGCTACAGCAGAATGGAGAAGCCAGCAGCCTGGCTCTGGGCAAGGTGGACGCCGGGGAGGGCGAGCTCATGCTCAGTTCTGCACAGACGCCACAGGTAATGGTGGGGGCAGAGGATGGAGGAGGAGAATCGTTGTTTTATGTTTGTTTTTCATAATGGAACTGGATCCTCTGCCATTTTTGTTTTCGTTTCGTACTTTGTTTGATTTTTATCCCTGAGAATGTGTTCATAAAACCAGTGTCCTAAAGGGACACAAGGCGGGACATTATCATTATTATAATAATATTATAACCACGTATAGATTTATTTAAAAAATATATTAAACCTCTTTGACTTTAATGAATTAATATTTATGAATTGCTTGATTCATAGAACTGAAAAAGTGTAATTATACATTAATGCATGATTAAAGAAAATATCAACCTATTCAATGGTATTTAAGACGATGGTTCTCATCCATGGGGGTTGGGGCCACTCAAAGGGTCGCAAGCTGATTAATTGAAGTAATAATGATCAGATACTGAAATTGTAATTCTCATGTTGTTTTTTTCGTTTAATCTTATATAGCTTCACGTCTTCAGGCCTCTAACATTTATTCAGAAGACACAAACTGAGAGGTTATGCGGAGATAATCACTTTTTGGTTGAACAGCTTACTAGTGCTGCACAATATTAAGAATATATGCGATATGCAAAAGTTTTGAATATCACGATAACTATACTATTTGTGATAGATAAACAGATGTTAAAGTGTATTCAGTTCTGCATTTCTGCTTTCAGTATTCTGCTAAAAAACAAACTGCTTGTTCAATTTTAATAAATAAAAGGAAATCATTACTAACAATATTTTATTCAACAAATTGAACATTGGATTGAATTTTAAGGGTTCAATAAAAGAATAACTTTTAAAATTTAACGTACAGTTTTATGATGATATTTTCTTTCAACTAACACAAAAAAACATCTCCGAGTGTCTTTTGCGATCTGTTGCACACTTTGGCAATGTGTTTACTGCGCCAGTTGATGTTGCAATGACAATAAAAAAAACAATATATTGTGCAATCCTACTGCTTACATTTTAAAGACTTATTTAACCTGTGGCGAGGGATCGGCAAAAAAAGGTTGGGACCACCTATTTATGATGCACCTGGAAATTCATGCAAAAATTATAATGACTAGTTCTTCAAATTCTGTGTTTAATGCCTAATTACCAGCTGAGTTAAGAAACATGATGATGTGGTATTTGTATATTGCTGTTCTGCCCACACGTGTTTACCTAATGGGTGTCCCTCACTGTTCATCCCAGGAGTCCCAGAGCCCAGACAGCGGGGGCCGGTCCAGCACCAGACGCGGTGGCTGCTATTGGCTGAAGACGGCCTACTCTGACATCGGCACGCTGGCCTGGATGATCACATTAAGTGATGGCCTGCACAACTTTATCGACGGCTTGGCCATCGGCGCCTCCTTTACTGCCTCGGTCTTCCAGGGTGTCAGCACGTCCGTGGCCATCCTGTGTGAGGAGTTCCCCCACGAGCTCGGTGAGTCGGAGATGAGGTTTGAGCCAGATGTTTTCTAATGGCTGCTGCCTTGAGTGTCTACCGGTCTGCAAGTCTCACCTGATACATTGTTTTTCCTCTTTATGCCGTTCTCTTTTTGTTGCCAGGAGACTTTGTCATCCTGCTGAACGCTGGCATGAGCATACAGCAGGCGCTGTTCTTTAACTTCCTGTCGGCTTGTTGCTGTTACCTGGGCATGGGCTTTGGCATCCTGGCTGGCAACAGCTTCTCCCCCAACTGGATCTTTGCCCTGGCAGGGGGAATGTTTCTCTACATCGCTCTGGCAGACATGGTCAGTGTTTTGGGAAAGGTGATGTTGTAAGGATGGATGTGTTCTTGTAAGGGGTCTCATTAGACATAAGCAGACATGAAGAACTTTCCTTTAAGAAGTTGTTACAAGAAGATATTTAACACTAATTTCACACACTGGGCCATTTGTAGTCGGAAAAGGTATGTCACATCATGCATTTAGTTGATTACTGTATATTAAGAAAAATCTCATCAAACAATAAAATTGATTCAGGCATTCAAGGTTTATTGCCAGCAGTAAATGTTATTTTTTCAAGTTTTTCCTTATTTAATTAGTGAGTAAAATAGGCATTATTAAAGTAACTTTTTAAATTGAAGTTTCAATTCATTTTTCAAATCAATTTTATTTTTAGTATCAAATCATAACAAGAGTTATCTCAAGACACTTTAAAGGTAGAATAGGTCTAGACCACACTATAATTTACAAAGACCCAACAAGTTACCTAACAAGACGGGAAAAGGGCATGCAAAAAGTGTTTGGTTTTATAAATGTAATTTATACGTAATTGTCTCTTATAATACAGTATAATACAGTATCTCCATTGTGTCAGGGTTAGTACAGTAAAGCCATATTCATGTCTTCACACACACATAAAAGAAGACATATTTAGGAGGTATATCGAAGGCAACTCTTCATCAGGGTCAAGCCACAATCTGGAATATGTTGGTCTAACAATAAACTTTTTTTTTCATACTACATATATTTCAATACTACAAGTGTTGCAAGAGTTTTACCCCATCAGACTTTTTTTCCTTCTTCATGGACCTTGAAATAAGATAAGGTCTTTCTGGAAATCCTGACTCTGCTTCTAGAAGATATATTTACATTACAATTACATACATTAAAAAAGTATCCCTGAAAACTAATGGGAGGAATTATCTGTACTGATCTGTACGCTGATTGCCAGTAGGTGTGTTTTATGTCACTTTTCAGGATAGATCCTTCATGTGATATTGTACTGCTGCAGTTACATTAAAAGTGCGCAACTAAACTGACTTTACTTAAAGGTGCACTATGAGTTCCTGCATGGTATCAACACAATTACATTTTTGTCTCAAGTCGTATAAAGGAATCTCTCCTTGATCCGCCCGGTCTCAGGAGACAACACAGGAGTCGTAAACGTCAAACAAACACCAGAGGCACAGCCTTTGCACCAAAATACAACAAAATACTCCATTTACTGAACGTCAACAGAAGTGACCATGCAGGACCTCATAGTGCACCTTTTTAAAGACGCACTCCAGTGATTTATTATTGCACCTCAGTAAAGTAATAAGAAATTGACTATCCGGTCCATATTATTGGTCATGCTACAAAATCACTCGTTCCTACACTGCCTATTAAGCTTTTGTTTTACACTCACTGCCTGGTAAATCTCCATGTCTTTCTAACTCCTAATGAGGTTTTTTGGTTAAAAATGTGTAGCTGAGATACCCAGATGATGTCACTTGAGTAATTTTCTTAGATTTGACAAAGCTCCTCCAGAGTCAGAAGACATACACAACTGATTTCACAGGCTGTGCGGCAGTCCACATGTCTAGAGAATTAACTTTGTTGAATAAGTGAAAGGCCCCTTTAATGTGAAAAAGAGTCGTGAGCCTACTAATTGGACTTTCCCACGTTTAATAGAAGTTTAAAATAGGTCTTTCTCTCTGTTTTTTGCTTCTCAGTTTCCAGAGATGAATGAGGTGAGTCGTGAGGAAGAGGACGCAGGTGGCAGCAGCTTCCTCCTCACCTTTGCCATCCAGAACGCCGGCCTGCTGACGGGCTTCGCCATCATGCTCCTCCTCACCATGTACTCTGGACAGATACAGCTGGGCTAGCGCTGGACTCCTCTGGAACCAACATCAGCTCTGACCAGTGAAATGAAACTGAGCTGGTTTGTGATGGTGTAAACTGCAAGCCCAAAGAGGAGGGAACATTTTTAGGGAACTTTTTTCTCTCTTTATCTTTCTCCCATTCCCTGTTTTTAGGACCCTTGGGGTTTCTGTAGTTTGGCTGCTGTGCGGCAGGTACGCACACCTCCTTTTTCCCCCCAAAAAATAGTAGCCGTTTATTCAGAGTTCCTATATCCAGTAGATACCAGACAAAAGTGGGTGGAGGCCTTCTTTTTCATGTTTTAGCCACCTTTTTCCTGACCGCTGCTCCCGCGTAACAGTCTAGAAATATCAGCTGAAGCGGTGATCAGCCTGCAGAGACGAGACTTCCAAACTGACGTGCAATACTCAAACTTTTGTCTATTTCCCAGACTACTGATCAGCCATTTTGGCTCCTGCTCTTCTTTTTTCTCCCTATTGTCCTTCCCTCAGTGGATTTCATTTTGAGCCTCAATTGTTGGGGTTCAATATATGCAGAGTATTTAGATCACTAATCACCTGTGCTCACAACCAGGTAATTGCAGCTGTATTATTGACATCCTTTATCCTTCTGTTCCAGACTTTAACCCCCGTCCTCTTCCCTTTTTTCATTACATACCAAAAACAAATCATTACGGACCTGAGCTGGAATTTTAAGTGTCAACATCAAACTGACTTCCAGCTGTACTTTGTTGTTTGTTTATTGATGTCATATTTTTTATATACATGATAAACATAAAATTGGACTTTGAAGACCAAAATATGGGCAGACCATTGAAAATGGTGAAGGGCTACACAGTGACGTATGGAAGGGCACTCTTTATTTCTCCTCAGTACGGACTTGTATACATCCTTGGCATGCAGTTAGAAATCTTAAATGAAGCCTGGGTCAGATATGTAAAGCGAAATAAGGTCAAGAGTTGGATATTAGTGGCTTCAGATCAGACGCAACAACACTCAGCGTCGACGACAGCATTTTTCCATATAGTTTGCCATCTGTGCTCTTCATTAATATAGCATTGAATAGTTTTTATTCCTTGCATTCTTGAACTCTAAGTGCAAATCTCTGGCCTTCACACATCCCACAGACTATTTTTCCCAGAATTATCTATTCTTTTATTGTACAATAATAGTTTGAACAGAATACTGTAAGCTCTATCACATATACATGCACATCTCGCCTACTTTTCTGTGACATAATCCATAATAAATTGCATAATAATGAGAAGTTATAAACTGTATCTAGTTAGGTTGTTATGACAAACACTCTGTTTCGCTGAGTTACACTGTCGCCAAAAGTATGTGGAACTGCTTATTTGTATGCACTTTTGGTACGGAGTAGTTTTTCATGGTTTGCAATAGCCCTAGTTTGGTACTCTCAAATAAGTCACAGAGCTACTGTAAACATCCATTTTTCTGAAAAAATAAATACCTGGTAATCTTTGAAAGACCCACAATATAATTAAATAACACTAATTGCAGTCCTGAAGATACTTATTGAATCCTTAAAGAAATACGTGAAGAAAATTCTGTCTGCTGCAAGATTTAAAAAAAAAAAAAAAAAATTGTTTACCAAGTTGCAGCACAAGCTCGGGCTGAGTTTGGGTTACAGTTCTTAGTTCAAATAATGAGAAATCATCAGAACTGCAACCATTAGTCAATGAACAACAAATACTTGCTAAGGATAAAGCAGCCATTCACACCATAGCGACATCATTCATTGTGTTGCTGTTAAGACTACAAAGTACTCGGTGGACAATATTTAATGTGTCATACTGTTGTATTCAGAGTCCAGAAGTGCACCAGTTTTGCCTCTGTTCAATACTCAAAATTCAATACCGAGTAAGTGATCAAATCTTGAAACATACATACTTTTCTGTAGATTTGATATTAGCATAGATTAGAGCTGTAGATTATTATTGGATAGAAACTTGAAGCTGTGATTTGCTGTCACATTGTCTAGACCTTTAGGAAAGGTCTATACAATTTAGATTTTCCGTTATTCCTGGATGGAGAAGGCATTAAAATGGGGGACCATGAAGTACAGTATTACTGCTGCTCGATATGTAATATGTAAGGGGCATTTTGTGTTGTTGTTTGAGCCATATATTTATTTTATGCTTTACATCTAATATGAAGTAAACAGTTTCGGGTTTACATCACAAGCCATGAAAGCAGACAAAAACAAAAGACAAAAGTCTTTTTGTTTGTTGTTTATCTTTGTTTTAGTATTTTAGTTTAAAGAAATGGGACAGTTCATTGCTTTACAAATGTTAACTACATGTTAAAAACTTAAATCGGAGCATATGCGCACATAGACACAAACGTTTTCCGGTCAATTATGATAATATAAACCTCATAATTTCGAGGTCTGAAACAAAATGATTTTCCATCAGATTATAAATTTAGGACCACAGATAATAAATCAGAAGTTTCTCTTTTACAGCGTCAAATACACCAACGTTTCACTTTCTTGAGATTTTGATAATTCATCGATGGACTTTCAGACTGTTTTAAAGAAAATATTGTACCTAATGTAATTTATTGGAATCCTCATCAGCCTTCTCTGTGTGTCATGGTAATCTTCTTTTATAAACATCTTTTTCCAAGAAAGTCAATTGTCAAGCGTCATTGTCTTGTTTTATCATCCTAGCAGTTTATACAACCAATTAAAGATTTAATTTTTATTTGGCTATACAGTACGTTAGTTCAATTGCTCTTTTCTCTTACTAGTCTTCTTTTATATCAAAGCTTTTATCAATATTTGGGTGTAATAGTCGATATTCCTTTATTGAGCCTCTAAATTTAGCAGATAAGTGACCCGCCAGCAACTATGTTTAAATAGTAGATGTGCTTTTTAGTGATAGATGTCTTGTCTCTGGGTACATATGGTAAAAAATAATAGCAAAACAATTCAAAAAAAGTTATGAGATGTACAGTATATTTCACTGACCTCACAGAAATTCATCTTTAGTGTCTTGCTAAATGTATGTAATTTTACAATGCATATGTTTAAAGATCGTTTTCTCAAAATATGTTGTTCTCATACGTTGAGCCAAAAATCTCCACTTTAGTACAGCACACATACACCAAATGTTTCAGTTTTGTTCCTGTCTGTTTTGTAATTTTTTTTGTAAGGTTTGCAGGGTTTTTTATGTTTTTTATATATATATATATATATAATCCTTCATGGCCTGATTTATATAACATTTTATTCCTAAAAACGTGGCAAAAATGGATTTTGTATTGCTGCTGACAGTATTTTCTGATTTCTGTAGCTAGTGATATAAAGAGCTATGCAAAATTCCGTCTATAATAACTTTTGTCTCTAATGTGTCAAAAAAATGAAACAAGTTAGCACATATTTAATAAGATGATGCTTTATTTGAATTTTAAACATAGAATTTCAGAAAACGTGTCGTGAGAAATCAACATGTGCTGTTGCGCTCTGGTGCCCACAAGGGGGCGGTAAACACACGGTGGCTATGGTATAGACAGTCGAGCGCCATGCTAAAAAAAGTATCAAATCTTCGTCACTTCCGGGCCTATCACAGGTGATTAGAAAAGGTTGGGAAACTGAAACTGTTGGAAGTTGCTGTTGACAGCTGCGACGAAATTGATGAGATGGCTTTAACGCGTTATAGACAGTCAAGTTAATAGGTAAGCAGCTGTATTAACGGATTCCCTGTACAGTCAATATACATAACGTTACGAGTTACAAGAGGATGTTTATAAAGTCACCGGCTGGTTAGCCACGTTACATTAACGTTAGCCTCTCCCCATTCATTGACGTGCTGTCAGTTTGGTTGAACTTGGTAATTAGCGGATAACGCTAGCTAGCAAGTTGTCTTACCGGACTAGCTACCGGTAAGTTGTTTTTCAGTCAGAAGTTGGGTACATACAAATACAATACATACAAACGGTATTAGCAGGTAGCCGTGGTGTTATAACTGAAACGTTAGTGGTTAAAAGGTGGCTATGCTACATTACTTTTTATTGGTAGTGGTAACTTACGTTGATTTAACTAACGTTAACTAGGTTAACTTTCTTATACACACCTGCTGTTAGCAAGCTAACGGTGGCTCCCTTAGCTTCAGCAGTTTAGACCATTTTAACTGCTAATCTGTCAGCAGGAGGTGCTATAATATAAATGAGGAGAATTGTCTCTATTTATGTTCAATTTCAGATAATGTTTGTGCAAATTTGTGATTGTGGTACTGTTAGAGGCTCGTTATGATTAGCTAATTAGCTACATGACAATGTTCCCACTATTCATCAGAAATAGGTTTTCTCATTCTCTCATTCAAGATCACCTGGGATAGGAATATAACAAAGTACATTTGCTTAATTTAAAGTACATGTATTCTTTAGTATTTTCATTGTAGATAACGTTATACTTCTACTCTACTAGCTAGTTTAGTAGATACATCTCAGAGGTACACCACAATCAGCATAATGGCCATGTAAGAGTGAACACATAAGGAATTTGACTCTGACTTTTTGTTGCTTTCAATGTAGAAATAGATATACAGGTAAAATTAAGAAAAACAAACCATAACAAGGTAAACAAACATTTCACTATTAAATATTGTGGTTTCTACTCCACTGCTTTTTTTGGACAACTTTAGTTGTGAAAACCATGTATCTCCAGGTGTGTTACTATTTTGTAAAAAACTGAAGGATGAAGTGATCCTTTATATGTTGAGAAAGTTCTCATACTTTTTAAGCTAAATAAAAATGTAAACCCCCTCTTGGATCAGATGGAAAATGCATCATAATAAAACAAAAAACAGCTGTTTTTTATATTAATTTGTTTTTGTTCATGGAAGGTGGACTTCTCAGAGGACATTGATGCTACAAACAAATGATGATTTTATAGAATATCATGCATTGCTGCAGATTAAACTACCCAATATTAGATAAAGTATTAAACTACTACTACAATGCTAATCTTAATTTATTGCACACATGAACCATGCCAAAACCAAACAGATTGGCAGTATCAAACAGACTTTATTTGGCACATATAGCACATTGCGCATCACCACAAGCCTTCAGAGGCTTCAGTGAAGAGATAGGAGATTTTATACAGTCTATGTTGAAAACTCACAGAAGAAAGATGCAGCATTTGTGATGAAGTTACTCATAAAATTAAAAAATCAAAGTTCATTTTTACAATAAATCGTGAACAGGGTGAATCAAGATCGCAGTTTTATAACGATTAATTGTGTAGCCCTACTGGACAGTTATGACTTAAGTGCATTTTGCTGATACACATTTTTATTTAAGTAAGATTTTAAATGCAGGACTTTTACTTACAGTAAAGTATTTTCAGTGTGATATTAGTACTTAATGATCACAAGAGAACACTAACATTATGAGAAATTTGAGTTGAAATATATGTGGAATGTGATATCTTTTGGCTAATTTGGTAAACAAAATAGACCAATATACAGAAGTAGAATGATTTTAGAATTTCTTTGATTTGGTAGAAAAAAAACCAAGAGAGGGAGAAGCCATGGCCTGTGCCCGAGTGCCACTGGATGAGCAGCAGGTGACCGAGCCGGGCCCGCTGGGAAAAGAGCACACACTGCCTGCACTGGTGAGTCAAATCATCTCATTTTATAAAGAAATACACACCAACAGCAGTCTGTGGAGCGCCAGGAAGTGTTGTAGTCTAGACCACCTAAACTGAGACCAGTGTTTAGAGACTGAGACGAGACCAAGTCCAGGCGAGCTTGAGTCCCAGACTGCATAAAACGAATAAACGTGGAAAATGCTAACCATAGGCTCTCCTCAAATTGATCTGAAAGATCAAAATTTCCATAAAAAACACCCACAGAAAACAAATTAAGATTCTTATTCATTCACTTCTTTTATTGCCACAAGTGTATCATAAGAAATCTTGATAAAATAATCTAAAGGCAGTATTGACATAAAATCCATAGTCCTCTTTATCTGAGACTGAGTAAAAATGTGGTCGATTCCGAGACAAGGCATTCAAAAAGTGGTCTTGACACTGGTCTCAAGACCAAGACCGATCTTGAGTACTACAACACTGGCTCCAGGAATAACCAAACTCACTTCTCACCAAGAACAGTTTTATCAGAATCAAACTCTGAACTTCCTGTTCAACAACAGCACCCAACCAGGAAGGAGGATCGCTGTTTTGTGCCTTACAAGTCCCCGCCAGAAGACGGCTCTCCCGCTGAGGTGGAGGAGTTTATGGAACATGCCAAATTCATCATAGAGGACCTGGAGTGGCTGCTCACACTGCCCCATGACAAGTTCTGGTGTCAGGTGAGGCACCATTAACGTGTAAACATCTCTCTGAGCCACAAAGGTGAATGGCAGCTGGACAATGTAAATAGACTGTAGACTCAGTTCAATTCAAGTCATTGCAAATGTCCCTCCCTCTCTCCGCTGCTTGGGTCTGTCTATTCCACCAGGTCGTCTTTGATGATTCTCTGCAGAGGTGCCTCGATTCCTACCTGCATCAGGCTCCTCGGGGCCTAGACCTTGCCTCCCTGCCCTCCTCTCCGGCGGTGGCCGACATGCAGCGCTCCGTTCACAGGACGGTCTTCCTGACCTTCCTCAGGATGGCTACACATAAAGAGTCCAAGGTAAGCTCCCAATTATGAACTAGAGGCAGTGATGATCTACTAATCATGATCAGTAAACAGAAATGACAGCACAGCAAGTATAATATTGTCACTCCCAAGTACACGGCCTTGATAGACTGTTGCCTTGTGCTCCTCTTCCACAGGAGAACTTCCTCACCCCGGCTGTGTTTGGAGAAATTATCTATGAAAACTTCCTGTTTGACATTCCCAAAATTCTGGATCTATGTGTGCTCTTTGGAAAGGGCAACAGTCAGCTGCTGCACAAGATGCTTGGTGAGCTGTTTGTGAAGGTCCAATTTAAATCATTATAGGGTATTTCAATGGTGTATCCATAAGATTAAAATATGTCATGATGATGGGTAGTGCGTATCTGTTGTAACTTTTCGTTAACTTTTATAATGATGTCCTTTTTTAGAGAACATTTTTACCCAGCAGCCATCTTACTACAGCGACCTAGATGAGACGGTGCCCACTGTGTTACAGGTAAGATCATATTTAAAAGATACCCTCTATACTTACTTCTAACTATATTTATATGGAAAGTGTAAGACTGTTTATTTAGGTTTTCTAAAAAGTGACAAGATACCTGGGACACACAAATAATATACTATTTAGTTGTAAATGTTGTTCTGTAAAATTATAGATAATTTTCCTGTTTTTATTCCACGTCGCCTTCAGGTGTTCGACACCATCCTGGGTAAGTGTGGTCTCCACAGTGAGGGAGCCACAGCCATGGAGCCGATGAAGCTGAACGCACACAAACAGCCCACTGCCATGGCCATGAGCCAGCAGGTCAGACAGACACACACATCTCCAGTCATCACTGCATGTAATACTAATGAAACAATGCCAATGGCTAGTAGGGCGGCACGATAAGAGGAAAATATGCCATATGTGTGTGTGTGTGTGTGTGTGTGTGTGTGTGTGTGTGTGTGTGTGTGACACAGAGATGGAGGAGAGCAGGGAAGGGAAATGCATCTGAACAAATACGCTGTGTTTTAAATAGTGTTAAAAATAAATAAATAACGAAACGCAATATGTGGTGCTGATTGTGTGGTGCACTGCCACAAATTAGTCTGTGTGGGAAACACTGGAGTCATGGTAAAACGTCTTTAACTAGAATTTGACTTATTTTATAAGTAGGACTGATTAGAAACACTGAGGGGAAACTACAATACTAAATGTGTTTTCTTTACTATCCCAGGATCTTGTAGATCTTATTCTGTACCTGTGTGACTCGACCACCACCATCCATGCCTTCCTGGATATCTTCCCCGCCGCCTGCTCCAGCTTCCACTCCCATGGCTTCCTCAGCAGGTAGACAGATGAAATAAACTGGCAGCATCGCAGCCACGCCTTCCCCGTAGCTTCTCGTGATCCTTTTGTTTTCTCTCCTGGCAGACTGACCTCGTTTTATGAGACCGCTGTGCCTGACCTCGAGAAGGCGGTGAGGAAGAGAAACTTTGATGATAAAGGGTGAGCTTCTGCTGCATTTAATACATAAAAAAAACACCAAAAGATTGAGACCCACTTGCTGAATACATGAATAAATGAGTGATAGTGAATATTTCTCCCAAACCCTCCTTTAGTCTTCAGCAGGATTTGTGGAAGAGGTTGTCCCACTCCTGTCGTAAGATAGTGGAGACGGCTCACCTGCTGCTGCATCACACCTGCCTACAGCCAATCCTAGAGGGGTGAGACATCCAAACTCTCAACGTGCATCTTAGCAGAGTTAGCATTACACATGCACAAACTAATTCTGCTGAATGTTGTTGTCTTGCAGGGGAGAGAACATGCAAACATTTGCAGAGGAGCTCCTACAACATTTCACATCTTTTTTACCTGAGAAAAGGTAAAATTACTTGTTAAGATCAGGGGGTTAACTCTGAGGCTCTTAGCTCTTAACTCTTAGACTCTTAGAACTAGTTTGTTTCCCTTTTTCTCTTAATGTACAGTGTATAAAGGGGTTTGCCATTTTTGTTTCTTTGTCCTTTCAGGTTCTTGTCAGACTATGATGAGCAGTTCCCCATTGCAGATGACATCAGCCTGCTACAACAGGCCCTCCCTCTCATGTATCCTTATCAGTTTAAAACAATAGCTCTGTAAACATAGATGTTTATGGTTAATAACATTCTGAACACAGTGCTACCAAAAAATAACCAAATATGTATGATGCATGTTTGTTTTAAGCAGAGCAAATCAATTGCAAATGCAAGACACTGATTAAAAATTGTGGACCATATGTTTGAAATGTAAACATTACTTTTAAGTATTATTTAAGTATAAGATCAGCAGAGATGTGTATTTACACATCCACAGGATCAGTACAATATATTAAGTGCAAAAGTGACAAAGTAAGGTGAAGCACTGCAATGATAAGAATAATTAATCAGAAACTATTTTGATAGTCACTTAATATTTTAAAAAATATTTGAGTTTCTGAAATGTGTTTCCTAATGTTTTGTAAACCAAATGATTAAAAGATTGATTCATAAACTAATCAGCAGATTAGTCGTAGCCCTGATCAAGTCAACAGCCATTTGTGGTGGAGAGACATCCCGGATGGAAGAAAGTATCAGCATATATCCTTAACCTGCTTCCCTCAGTGATGAGACCCGGATGTCCTACCTGCTCCAGGGGGTGGAGAGTGCCTGGGACTGTGTGGGCCGACGGAGACCACACAGCCAGGCTCGGCATCAGGGAGCAGCGGGCGGTGCTGCTGCCGCCTCAACTGGCTTTAAATTTCAGGAGGCTCGAGAGCTAGGAGGAGGAGAGGGCCTGAGGGGAGCAGACGCCATGTTGGATGTTCCCGGAAAAGGAAACCATGTGAGGAGTTGTTGTTGTTGTTACAGTTTACTAAATGTGTACTTTTGACAGCTCAGCATCCTATACCAGCTGAGGGAATTTTTTTTTTTTTTTTGCTTTACAAGATATGTTAAGGTAAAATATAGGGCTGCAACTAACAATTAGTTTCTCGATTAATAGTTTTGTCTATGACATGGCAGAAGATGGTGAAACATTTCAATGTGACATGGTTAAATACCTTGTTTTGTTCATCTATCAGTCCAATACCCCAAATATTGTTGCCTTTTTCTGTTGATCTTCAAATTGACTAATTGCTGCTGCTACTAAAATGTTAATAATATTGATTGATAGAATAGATAGATATTTATTGATCCCAACAAAATTTGAAATTACGGTGTTACAGCAGCACACGTACATCAGTCAAATGAGATACTAGGAAAAAATATACATACATACAATATACATGAAATAATAGGAATAAAATATAAGAACAAATATTTGAATATATAAGGATGGGAAAACAAAATGTGCAACCGCTTAAATATGCTAATAGAAAAAGGTGGAAGCCGCAAACGACAACTTTTTATTGCTGTAACATCTGTCATGCAACAAAGCATTTTACATAAATTCCATGAAACAAAACTACTAAAACTAAAAGTTTGTCAACAAGCGTTGAAGGTGTTGTCTGTCTGTTATCAGGGTGCGGTGAGTGAGGGGGGGGAGCTAGAGTCTCTCTGACGTGTATCAGGGACCTGCTTCCTGATTTGGGCGAAGGTTTTCTGCTGGCCTGTCTACACGAGTACGACTACAACTCTGAGCTGGTCATTAACAACATCCTGGAAGACCGCCTGGCCCCCAACCTGGACAAATTGGACCGAGCCATGCCAAGGTGACACCATGCACTGAGTTGACCTTTATGTCAAAAGATGTAGATGTTCTGCCACGAGGATTGTGCTGCTGAGCTTCTCATTTGCTTGTTGTTAATAAGAAGGCCCTCATTTTGTTACTTTAATTTCAATTTGACTCTGATGGCGATATTAAGTCATCGTGATGCACATTTCAAAATCACAAAAATAAGACCTCATACAACACTGCGAAATACTTTAGTTAAATGTAAGGAACAGTATTTGAGTACGTAAGAATGTGTACCGTAATATATTAATGATCAGCAATGTCTCCCTAAGGGCTCCAACAAATGATTTAATTCATTTATCTTTTTTTTTTTTTTTTTTTTTTTTTGTCCACCCAAGAGTCCAAAACGGGTCATTTTACATTGATATAAAATAGAGAAAAGCAGTATATTATCTAATCTTACAAGCTAAAATATGTGATTTTCAATTTTTGTTTTTCAAATGATTTACTTAGTTCATCAATAATCCAAATTGGTGCTACTGTTTTAGAACCTTATTATACAAATCATCAAAATATGCAGATCATGTGTGTATAAATGATAATGTTGAAGTGAGGATTGTATCAGCCATGTTTGACCTTGTTGTCCTTCTGTCCCCTCAGGCCAGTGAAGGAGGTACTTCCAGATGTTCTGGACGTCAGATCCAATGTGTTTGATGATGATGAGTTTGACATTTTCCACAGAGACCAAGTGGACATGTCCCGCATATGGAAGGGCAGGAGGTAAGAGCATAGCCTGGCTCTGTCCTTCTACGTACTTCCGCTCAATTTTCATTTTCCTTCAGTACTCTGTCTGGGTTTGCGGTATATTCGCGGGTTTACTCCAGTCAAATTTCTACCGGTCCAATCAGAGAACCGAGGGAATGGCTGAGAACGATGATGTTGAGGTTGTGTGCTAGTTTAAGTTGTAGTTGCGTAATGGCGGCAGAGAGGGATGCAAGCGAAGCCATTTGGTCCATTGTGGCAACGCTACTGAATATCCAGAAGTTAAAGCCCAGCAAGAACAATTTTGCTGAGTTTTGTTGGTTGCCAGCTGTTACTATCTCTTTGTGCAATGCTGCTCTGAAAAACTAAAATAACATTTACATACTGTAGTGTACATATAAGGCTTATTTGCAAAAACCTGACCTTAAACTCAGAATTCTGCCAATGGTAACGTACCCGGAGATATATAACTAACGTTACCTTGTTAATACAGTATCCGCATGCACGGCACAGGAGCTGAAGGTGTTTTCAAGACACTGGAATCCTACAGTTGTTTTCTCACTCTTGCAGGAAAGGTGAGAGCGTTCGAGAGATGCTGAATGACAAGAAGCACATAGCAGAGCAGAAATCTCGTTATCAGGCCTACGAGACGGTGGTAGACGAGGTTGTCATCCAACCCGGTGAAAGTGCAGAGACCTACGGCCTCGACGACTACGACGACGAGTACGACGACACCTACGACATGGGCCAAGTGGGAGCTAATGACCTGGATGGAGACAGTTTACTGAACAGAAGGTACATCAGTTTCATTATTGATCGCGATGGAGTCGAGACTGAGTGAAGTGGAATTTGAAAAGCACCTTTTAGATTTTGACAGGGTGCTGGCTAAATTTGTAATATGTTCTTTTGGTGGATGCCAAATACTGGTACTTTTTCATTTTCATTGTGTTTGTGTTTCCCTGCAGGCCTTTCACAATCCCACAGATACTGAGAAAAGGAAACAAACCAGAATTGGAAGAAGAGGATGAAGAGGAGGAAGAGACCCTACAGGTAATTGCATCTTTCAAAAACAACAGATCCAACATTACAGAAAATAAACTTTGACCCACTTTGAACCTCGGTCAATCAAGTTAATATCTAACTGTAAAATCTTATGTTTTTCAAGTGTTGCAGTTTTCCCCTACAGGATTATGCATGCATGTATCTTATTTTAGACCGCATGTTGATATCATATACACTTCAAACTACACGTTGTAAAAGGGAGAGCCTCTGGTGTATAACGTTAACTTTAATCATTAATTTGGTTGAGACGAAAACTTGATCATGTATGATATACAAGCACCATTCATCAGATGTAATGGATTAGAATGGCATGTTTTTACGATTTTACAAGTTGTTGCATATGAAAAGATTGAACACATTTGGCAAATAATTTTTTGTGCAGAAGTAAGTGCTGTTCAGACATTGCCTAAAGGTCCCATGGCATGAAAATATCACTTTGAGGTTGTTGTTTTTTTTGTTTGTTTTTTTTTTTTTACATTAATGAGTTCCCCCGGACTGCCTTTGGTCCCCCAGTGGCTAGAACGGCAAAGGCCTATATGAAAGCATCTAAAGAGCACCATGTCATGGGACCTTAATGCATTTTAGCTAGCTTTGTAATCTTAAATGGTGTTGTAGTCTTTCGCTACAAATGCGTGGTCACTACATCTGCATGTGAATCCATTGTGTTTCAGAACAATGTAAACAGGGACCAGTTTGTGCAGGACCCGGCTCTGCTGAGAGAGAGGGCTGAAGCTAGAAGAGCTGCCATGCATCAACGGAAAGGGTAAGAAGTCAATATTTACTCATTAAAACTCTCACTGCTTAGCTGGATTTCCATTCAAGAAAATAATGTGTTTCTACATTTTTCTCCTCGGTTAAGTCTTGTATGAATACAGGGTTTATGGGTAGAGGATTGTTAATCCCTCTTGAGACACAAGCTGAATGGAAATTGAAAAATTGCAACAAACGTCAATAGACAACACTAGGTATATCTGACACGATCGGCCCATTATATGGTTAGACAAAAACATGTGATTTCTTCCAATGTCTCGTTAGTGTTTTTTTTTTAAATTCAGAAAAAAAACATTTTTCAGTGGACATTTTTCTTTTAACTTGGATGGAGAAATGATTAACACCTCTTTCTTAAACAAAAGCCCTGGTACAAGTTCACCTGGTGGCTCCACCCACAACTTTTGTTGACTTCCGTTCATTCTTCTTTTCCAGTTTCCGACCGGAGCAGCGTCCCAATAATGTGGTGGGCCAAGCCAAAGGCCAAGGACAAACCCAGGAGACGTTATTTGACCGACGCAAGAAGGAGGCCAACAAGAGCCGCGGGGCAAATCACAATCGCCGCAACATGGCCGACCGCAAGAGGAACAAAGGCATGATCCCCTCCTGACCCGTGTGACGGCCTGCTGCTCGACCCAAAACAGACGGCAGGAAGGTGGCTGAGGTGTGAGCCAGTTTTGTTCTGGGTTAAATTTGGTGCCCATATCCCACTATCACACCTCAGCCCAAAAGTTACTGTCTTTGTTCGAAGGAAAAGCCACAACAGGTTTTAAGTTGTTGGTAAAAAGTTGCATTTTGTGATCTGAAGGGACATGTTTGAGATGGTGAACATCTGCGTTTAGGGTTTGAGTTTATGCCTAAAAGGACAAATGATTTCTTTTATTAGCTCATTAAAAACCAAAGTCCTGAGGGTGAGCCAGAGACTGAGGGCAAAGAGTAGGACCTTTTATTTTTGCCAAGTAACAAATTTTTTATTGTTACGATCCAGAGTGATTGAATTACAATTCTTTGACATCATCATCAAATAGAGAACATAGGAATAAAAGGAAGCAACATCCAGAGTTTGGGAGAAGTTGTTGTTCCTTCTGTAGCTGGAAGAACAATTACTGACGTCTGGACGTTAGTGGCAGGCTTTTGCTGTTACTACTCATCCTGTATGAGTAGCTTGTGTGAAAGCTACTTGCATGCAACGTTTAAGTGCATGCTTGTGATGTCATCCACCCAGTTCACACCACTGTCGTCCAGACTTTGTAAAAGAAAAAAAGAAATCAACTCCTAATCATGCTGTCGTGTTTGGAAGCACGTGCTATACAGAGGCCCCTCATGTCTCTGACTAGCTGTGGAGAAACCTCCAACATGTTGCCATGCACAGACTATTTTCTATGAAGAGAACACATCTATAAGAGCATTTTGTAACAAAAAAAGCACGTTATTGGTTTTTGGAGTTTACATTGCAAAAAAAACTAAATAAATACAACAATATTATGTTTTTTAACATCCTTCAAGATTAAGTCATCATTGATAAAATGCTTTTTCCTTTCATAATGTGTACAGTACAATGTGTTTGAGACGTCACTAGAGCATCAAAAGTACAGCTGCATAGTTGTGGTGGAAATTATGATCAGTTATTTGGCAAGTAAACTGCGAGAACATTTAATAGAAAATGTCCAATTTCACACTAATGTAGACTTTTACTGTATGTAAACAGTTTTTGTTTGAAGATATATCCAAAGGAATAGTTCTACATTTAAAGAAGCATGTTCATTTGTTTTCTTGCCAGAAGTTAGGTAAGATAAAAAAAACAACAACCCGCAAGCCTGGTTCTCTCGAAAGGTAAATAAATGTGCCTACCAGCACCTCTAAAGTGCATAAATTAACACATTAAATCTTATTAGTTCAATCAAAGGCGTAGAGATCAGTTGTGGTTTTAAGGGAAGATATCTGATGGCCGGAGCAATAACTTCTTCTTTTGAGGTGATATAATATATCAATATATGCACATATACACCTTAAAACCGTGACTTGTCATTTTTATACTTTGATATTCGCATGGAATAAATGAACAAGATATAACGAGTGAATACGTTTTCGAGATGCTGGTAGGCGGCTTTTGTTACCTTCGCATAGAGCCAGTGCAGCCGTACATCAGAGGTAAGTAAGTATGAGGACATGTTTATCTCTTGATGAATGAGATGACCTGCTGCTGCGACAGTTCTTATGTTTGACCATTAGAGCAGGACTGGTTTTGAGTTCTTCTCACAGACCTTCTAAAAAAGGTAGGAAGCAGATAAGTATAAGTAAAGAAGAGTAAAAATACAACCAAGCTCTGGCCACAAACTCTCTGCAAAATTTTCTGTTTAATATCCCTATCATTAATGGTTTCAAACTGTTCAACTGCAACTCTATCTACTGTAACATAAAAAACAAAAAAGTGTAACCTTACGGTTATAGTGACAAGTTATCACTGTTTGGTATTTTCACTGTATTTTTAAGAGTGTGTTCAATGCCTTTAGCAGCAACTTTTTTCCTGCACATTCTGCAGACAGGATAACTATCTTGGATCAACTGTCCTTCGGCATTCTTGTAATAACCAAAATATGCCCATGCTTCAGATGTAGTCCTCTTAGAGGGCTGATAAATATCCTGAGTGCTGTTGTCTCCTTCCGCCATTATTCCAACTTCAAGGAGCGCACATAGGCTACACTGTGCGCCTGCGCTGCAACTTCAGGAGACTAATCCACTGTGATAATGCAGATATTTTGAATGAAAACAGCAATTGTTATCAACATTTTTATCGTGGTTTACCTTTACACTGGTAATTGTTACAGCCCTATAACATACACAGCTTAAGTATAATTCAAGAGATGTGTTTGTGGTTTCTTTCACTCTGCAGTTAAGTCATAAGATATGTTAAGGACAAGTGCAAATCACTTTTTCCACATCTGCTACTACCTGTAGCACAGTTACTTCTGGACTACAACTACAAAACCTCAACAACTAACATTGAATACTGAAGTATGAGTTTAGACAAGCGATCAAATTCAGACTGTTAATAAGTTGGTTATTGGGCGCCCAGAGAGCTCAGTTTGTAGAGCGGGCGCCCATATGTAGAGGTTTACTCAACGCAGCGGGCCCAGGTTCGACTACGACCTGCGGCCCTCTGCTCCATGTCATTCCCCCCTCGCTCTACCCCTTGTCTTCAGCTGTCCTATCAAATAAAAGGCCTAAACTGCCCAAAAAATAATCTTAAAAAAAAATATTGGGTATTGACATCATTTGGACCTAAAGTGAACGTTGACACTGGCCAGTCCATCAACATATCCCGGCTTAAACCCCTAGAGAGCATTGAGTTTTCACACACAAACAACTGACTCACGTGTAGTCGCTCAGGTTATCAGTCTTTACCGATTTTAAAGCAGAATGTCTCGATGCTCCTTAGTTTGCAGAAACAGAGTGGAGGTGTGAGATGTCACGTTGAACACAAACACCCTTCACTGCTATCAATCACACATAAATATTTCCACAATTGGTAACATGATCCCAGGAAGAAGTACTGTTTACACACAACAGTACTTCATAGTATTGTTTTTACACTGCCACTGTATGTCTGTGAGACCCAAAGGTCAGATGTCAAAATCTGACCACTCCACAGTCCAGATGGCCGGCCAGCTGCTGTGACGAGTTTATATTTGCTCCCACAATTCATTGCTGGAAGACGGAAGTGGCGAGGTCAGAATTAAAAAAATAAATAAATAATGTCACTGAGGAAGAGACGAAAATTAATTCCCAGAGCTGCGGCGTGGGAGCCAAGGCAGCCGTTAACTGTCTCTGCAGACGCTGCCTAGAGAGAGTTGGACAAGAAAGGCATTTCAATTTAGAGCTGAAAAAAAAATATCAATAGAGTAGTGGGTCAACAGAAAATTAATAATTTAATTAATAATAATTTAAATTAATGGACTTTTTTTTTTTTCTTCATAGGAGGCATAAACGTCATGGTAAACTTTACACGTACAGTACATGTGATAAATTAGTGGTATTGTGCATAATGACAGCTGTTCTGGTGGAGAACCTCACCGATGGAACAGTGTGCACTTTTTCTTTGCTGTTCTCACAACTATCAATATGCAACCAGATGTTTAAGGGCGTGCCTTTTGTGACTTAATGAACTCACCGAGGATGCTGCGTTTGCACAGAGGACAGGTGTGATGCAGCAGCAGCCAGGGATCGACGCAATCTCTGTGTACTCATGAAGACACGGCAGCACACGTAGACACTGAAACAACACAATAAATGACAGTTTATATTGTATAACTGCAGAATCACCTGTTCTGCTTATGTCTCAGTAACTTTATTTTTTTTTAATTATTAAATATACACCTGTACATCCAGCTGCTGGTTTGGATTCTCTACCTTTAGTCATGAGTAAGAGTATTATTCACATGATACTACCACTTCTTTACTTGCCCACCAGGGAAAGGATACAGCCAAGTCTAACAGTGTATGTAGGAGTGTTGTCTGACCTGGTTGTTGTTGAATGGCTCCAGACAGACTGCACAGTTGTCTGTCTCCGCCAGCTGGGACGGGTCACACCACGGTTTGGGCTGACGATACGTTTTGGTCTTCAGTGAGGACATTCTCTTCAGGACATCCTGTTTCGGATAGAGCTGAAGAACACAACACAGCAGACCATCACGTAACACGTTATCTAAATGAGGAGAGGACAGGTTCTCCTCACAGAAGATATGATCTGGTTGGATATGTGCAACATTTATTTTGCATATTTATTACAAAAGTTACTATTAAGCTTTAATAGTAATAGACTAGCCACTTTACTTTCAAACAAAGTTTGTGTCCACATTGTACAAATTACCTGCTCGTTGGTACACTTTACTGAAGCAACAGTATATTACGGTTACAAAGAACAATATTTTGTTCAACCTAAAATATACAGTAACTACCTTTGGAAACTATAGGATCTTGGTGTAAAATAAATGTTTGATCAAGTACCTCACACTTGTACCTAAGTACAGTAACTTTTCACCATTGTTTATAGTCATATATATGGCCGAAACTTGCAGTACAAAGATGTCAAAGATATGATGTAAAGTGTAAAACTGCTCAGCAAATGATCATGATTTTACCATGAGTAAAGACCAAGTTTACCTCCAAGTCATCGTTCAGCTGGTGGTCTTGGTACTGCCAGCGGGCCTGAACGATGACTCCGGTGCTGAGGATCAGAGCCACCAGGAGCACAGTGTCCCACAGCTGCTGCAGGTACTTCTACAGGTACACAGAGAAGAACAACAGTACTTTATTATCTGGCTCCTTTATCAGTCTGTAGCACAACACAAAGAGAAGTAGAAGTAGTCTTAACAACACAGTTCAACTACATTCGGACTGAAAGTTGTATTTTTACAATGTGATTTATATCTTGACTTTTTGTGATATGCATCTCAAACTGTCAGTTTTTTTACAACAATGAAAGTACAATTACAATAATAGTGATGTTTTTGTAATGTTATAGCTAAAGGGATTATTTTGGAAAGTATTCAGACCCAACTGATGTTGACGCTTGAGGCAATTTATCAGACTTTATGCAGCTCCCTCTGGAGCCACAAAGGGCTTTAAACAACTCTTCAAACATGCAGTGGTACTCCCCAGCACCTGTAAACAGACTTTGATGTGTAACATCAATGGAGCTCCCTACTGTAAGTGCTACAGCAAGTTGAAGAAAACATGTTCACAAAACTGATGGTGCGTTTGACCGGCTCCCCCACCTGGACCTGAGAGTTGGTCTCTCCCGTGCAGATGACCCCCTGCCACTCTCCGTAGCGACCTCCTCTCGATCGACCACAGCTGGACCACAGCGTGAGCGTGGCTCCCTGCCCGAACACACAGCAGCATGCGCTCACTGTCAGCTCAGCATGTCATCTGTTCACTCACCACCGCAGGGTGATAACAACTGAGAAACACACTGTGAGCTGATAGATTGAGGAGCTCACCAGGTCGTCCTGCAGGATCGTCTTGTATGTGATTTTTGCTGTCGCTTGAAGACCCCTGTGGGGAAAGAACGGTCATTTAGTGCAAATAAAGATTCTCCATCCTTACATTTAAACACACACTAACCTGATTACTGTGTATAACCAGTTTACATGTCTTTTCAGTCATGTATGAAAGCTTGTGTGCAGGAAACATCTTATTAATGTAAAAATCCCATTTTTCACATTAAAATGAACCAAATCAAATCATCGGTTTATCCAGGATCCAGTTAATGTATTCAGCACCAGTTATTACAGCCTATGTGACATTTAGCATTAAACCATCTTCAAATACTAGTAACAAATAAAACATCTGTGTTTTGATATCAAGCAATTAAGCAATACTACTAGTATTTTGCTAAAAATATATATACAAATACACACACACATACTGTATATATACACATGCCTTCCTACAAAACACGTTCATTTCCTTTAACAAAATAAATCAAACCTTCTAAAGAAATAACAATATTGCATAATAACTTATCCTACAAACAATATAAAATTAAACAATTGTATCACTTCAAGCTGGAAATAACAGTTCAGAGAGTAAACAATTTTCTCAACTTAATAAGGACACAGACACCAGTTGAAGCTGAAATACTGCCTTAAACTTGTTATTGTTGAATTACTGTTCCAGAGTAAATTGCTAGCATGCATGTCAAAGCACTGTATGATCTGTTGTCGGAAATCCTCAACTGAGGAAGCATGTGACACATGATATGAACTTATCTGATTTATTAAACAAACTGTATTTTGTAACTTTATATCATTGATATGATGGTAAGGTGCATGTAGACGTATCTGTTTTCATGTTGGCAGTAATAAATACGGTAATAAGGTGTTCTGTACCTGAGCAGAGCTCCGATCAGCTTGGTGACATTTTCAGACGTCTGGATCACAATAATGGGCTTGGACAGCACCTGAGACAGATCCATCTACAACAGAAACTGATGTTTAGATGATGAATATGGTCTATCTTTTAAGCTTCAATTTTCAACCACATTTCAATCATTTTCCTAAGAAATGTGACTAGCCAAAATCAACATGATACATGATCTCTTTTAAATAAAGCACATTTAATTCTTTCTATTCTGATGTGCAATTTCCGGAATACATTGCTTACACATCAATGGACATACACACACACGTATAAACACACAAAATAACAATTGCAAGAGGAAGCATGTAAAACGACACAATATGATGATTGAAAAATTAAGAAATCAGCTGTTGACTGAGTTTTTGGAGATTTACCTCACTGACAGTGTTTTGGTTGAGAGCTAGAATGATCAGTGCAGATGCTCCAAGGACCAATGCTCTCTTCATCTTTAACAGAGAGGATGAATGTTAAGTTATCATATATGTCCGTACCAGTGAGAACAAAATTCAAACAGATTTAAGTAGTACATTGAACTTCTTACCTTATTGACCATAGAATCAGTAAAGGACTCCTGGTTTCCTGTGGAGGCTTTGCTGTCATCCATCTCCACAGGCACCACTCCTATCCACGGCTCCTCTCCTTTTCCTGCGCTCACCTGTGTCTCCTCATTCTGGACCTGAAAACAGAAAACAAGCTAAACATTAGTACTGAAAGCTACCTTGCTAAGGGGCCGTTTAAGGAGGCAAGAGCTGTACTTTTTCACTCACAATTTGTAACCTTTATTGCAAACAAAACCACTAAATCCATCCATTAAATCCAAAACGAATTAAACCTGAAAATACCAGTATGCCTGCTGCAATAAATAAAAAAATATAAAGTTATTATATCTCACATTGTTTACTTCCTACTGTCAATCAAGATGTAATCCCATAGATGTAATTATAATGTATTGTGATATGTCTTTTCTGAAATGATTGACACAAATATAAATGTCATGAGGTTATCAGGTTAAATACTTTGGGTAACGTTAATAAACAATGGTCAGGAAGAATCAGATTGTAAAATTAAATTGATCTATAATAAGTCATTAGGAAGAATAGAGGTCAATCTTATTTTTGTAATTGTTTTGCTATTTTTAGAATGGTTATTATCCAAACAACCACTGTCAGTGACGTTAGTAGCTAGTTAGATGCAGCCCTAATGCTCTTTTGTAGCCTCACCAGGACCAGCTCTCCCTCCAGCTCTTCATCCCGGTCCTCGGAGCTCCTGCCGCCTCTGCCGGACTCCACCACGTCCCCCTGGAGCAGAGCGCTGACGCCGGGCCGCTGCTCCAGGAAAACTTCCACCAGAGCGACCTGGTCCGCGGCGACCAGCAGCCCCGGGCCCCGCAGCAGGACGAGCGGTAACGTTACCCAGAGACAGCACCAGCAGCGACCTGGAGCCATGGCCCAACAACAACAACAGGGAGAAATGCTGATGCAAACGGTTATAAGTACATAGCTAAACCTAATCAACTGTAAGCCGTCATTTTAGAAAAGCTGTTAGCATTTTTTTCACCAGTTAGTTAGCGAGCTAACGGACGGCTGTAAAAATGTAAACAACGGAAGACAGCTTTCGGCTCGGACCGGAAAAAGCGGGAGGTTCATTATCTTGCAGGCTATACAGACCGAGACTCACTACCAGAAAATGAATCCAATAATTTAATAATTATCTAAGATAACTATACCATATTGAGATAAATACAAATCAACGTCAGCGTCACATATGCGGTTCTTCCGTTAACTTGCAGTTTTTTGACCGCTAAGTTTATACAACCAGAGAAGGCTGTAACGTTTGTAACATTAGATAGTATACCGCCCCATACTTCCGTCTTCGATTTGAAACCATGTTATGGCACGAACCAGGCTCGTTAAAGTCCTGCCGAGCACCTTCAGAGCGGAGTTTTTCTCCTCTATTAACACAAATAGTGCTATATTTTCACAAGTAGGCCAATATTGTGTGATTGAGCTCTGTACATTTTTGGATACTGACAAATTGTCTGTTAAAATCACAAGCTGCTTTTATCAGGCCTACATAGATCTCCATAGGTATATACTGTATATATATATACATATTTATTAATTATTATATTAATTATATAATTATTATTTTTAATTATAGAAACTATAACCAGTTTATTTAATTGAGTTAATATTTTAGAAAGAACAATTAAATAAACCTGTTGTGTACAACTACAACAATAATAATAATAGAAGAAGCTATAACGTTAGCATGGAGAGAAAAGGGGCGGGACTTCTTTCTTTCCTCCTTCTTGATACGAGTAATGCACCTGTCATTCCTCCTATCTTCGGCCCAGTCAGCCGGTTGGACCGGAGTTGCGAGTGTCGTATTTACATTTGTTTCTCTCTTAGTTCACATGCAGGTAGCCGGCAGAGAAGGTTAAGGATAGACTGCAGCCGCGAAGCGAGTTAGCATCAACTGGGCGGCGTTGACGACAGAAATCCGCCTGTCACGGTTAACGGTGACGGTGCTGTTTCTCTCTGGGCTGTCTGTCTGTCTAATTGACTTTGAAGGAGCTCCGTCTTTATCGGTCTTGCATCTTCTGGTCGCAGATATGAGCGGAAGAGTCGGAGACCTCAGCCCTAAACAGGCTGAAGCACTGGAGCAGGTACGTTATGCAATAATAATAATACTACTACTAATAATAATACTTTAAACTGTAAATTTCTCTTTCTTGTTATCCACGTGACTGGTATATAATAACCGGTCTGGTACATCTTGCTAATAAAATAACCTTTTTTATAAAATGTATTCATATTTTTTTCTCAGTGTTAATAAACCATTCCCTAATAGTTTGCAGATCAGTTAGAAGAAGAACGATTGGTTGAAGTTTTTGTTTTGACTGTCATTATTATATATAATATATATAATATAGCTGGTTCAAATGCCTTGAAAATTTACTAAAAATGTGTACTAAATCCACGAGTCCTGAGTCAGAGTAACTGTCTGTAAGTGATCTATGAAGCTTTGGTAAAGTAAACTTACTAATAATTTAATTAGTTAAATTATAAATACTCAAGTGATTTTGCCTTTGCAAGTTATTTAAATGATTTACCCAAAAGTATCAAAATGGTTCCCATTACTTTTGTGATTGATTATTCAAATACTTGTTTAAGTTCTAAATGTTATTATTTACTTATAACTTCATATTCTGGCCATTTTAAATTATTTATTGCCATTAGTAAAGTCTTCAGTTGCATATTTTAGAAAATGCTATCCTGTAGTTCCTGTGTTATAGTTTCCTTCCACATCGCTGTTATTCATATGTTATAGTTAGGTTTGCTGTGATTCATTATACAAGTTATTTTAACTTGACAGGAAGTCGGTTAGCTGTATATACATATGTACATAAGCCTCATGTCATAAGAGGAATTACAGTACATGGCCAAAACTATGTGGACACATTATTTTTAAGGTTTAGTCTAGGCCTTTTAGTTCAAATGAAGAGTAATTTCAATTTGTGAAAAAGTTGGGGCACTTTCCTGTTTCAACATGGCAATGCCTCCATGTTCAAAGAACCATGAAGAAGTGGTTTTCCCAGTTTGGTGAGAGTCCTGACCTTCACCTCATCCAACACCTTCGGGACGAATTGAAATGTTGCCTGAGACAAAGTCGTTGCAGCCCACATCTCCAGAATGTTGTTGTGTATGAATGGGAGAAAATTGCTGCAGCCAGGTTAAACATCTGGTGGAAAGTCTAAAACCAGAACACATTACCCACCATTATAGCTGCCGATTCATGCCTATGGTTTTGAAATTAGTCATTTTTTAGCAAACATGACAAAACAAAAATTCACTAGTTGCAGCATCTTAAGTTTGAATATTTGCTGGTTTTCTTTGACTGTTCGTCCAACAAAACAAGCAATGTAAATATGTCAACTCGGGCCAAGCCAAATGATAAATCAAGAAAAGAAAAAAAAAAGTTTGCAGCACTAAGCTCGAGTGTCCACATAGTTTGTTCAAGTGTCCACATTGTTTGGGTCATGTTGAAACCAGAGTTATCTGGACTGTTTTTCATGAATCTTTTACAGGCATCTCTTATTGAAAATTGCCAATTAAGTGTGTAAAACAATTAGTCTCAAAGTCATAAATTTCAGCAACTTTAGTAAAATAAAACCCATTATTCTGAAATGAATGAAAAGCTTTAAACAAAGAAACAGATTGTATTTTTTTCCTTTAGGGTCAAAACTGTAACTGAACATTTCCCTGAATGTCTCTTCCTAGTAGTGGATCTGCAGCTCATAAGCAAAAATGTGTGAGTCATTTGTCTCCTCTCTCCTTCCTCTGGCTACAGTTTCGAGAGAGGATACAGGACATTTCTCCTCAACTTCCTGCGCAGCATGACCACTTCCTGTTACGCTGGCTCAGAGGTGAGTTGAGAATCGTGAGGCACCTGTTGCTTTTCCCTGACCGCAGCTTGCAATCAGAAAAAGCTAAACCTCTCCCATAATCCCTCTCCTTTAGTGCGATTATTTGCCTACATGTAATCATTTGCATGCATTCACAGGGAAAAAATCAGTTGGTGTCGTATTTGTGCAAAAAGCAGAAGCTGCTGTCATTTATTACATGAAAGGACATGATGCAACACATGTCACCACTCTGTTTGCAGGGGTTTGAGAAAGCGACTCAACATGGTTTTCACACCTAAACACAATGCTAAAAAAAAAGAAGTCTGCTGTATGACTGGTAGTGATTAAACCAAATCAGGAAGATGTCCGTTTTTTTGAATTTTTTTAACTTAAACAAAATGTGACAGATTCCCAGATTCAGATTTTTCTCTGGTATTCTGAGGCAGGAGATCTGCAGGTCTTGAAAAATCTTAAAAAGTCTTAAAAAGTCTTGAAAAGTCTTGAAAAGCATTGAATTCAGTTTAAGTCCTAAATTGTTTTCTCTTGCCTTCTGTGGGCTGTAATGTTAGTTATAAAAACATGATTTCTTTATTTGATTGCGGGCTGTAGGGAGACGAGTGAATTGTGTTGCACGAGGATGTTCAATCCTTTTTTCCTTTTTCTCAGTCAGCACCATCAGACCTGCAGCACACTGTCACTACTGCTAGGTACAGTAGCTGAGAAGCTCATTGTCTTATTTTAAATTGGTTAATCCATCTCAGCACTGGTTATCTGGGGCCAGGTCACATTCATTCATCTAATTAATTATATCAATAGGAATTATTGGTATAAACTGCTGGGAACTACTTTTAAAAAATCTGATAATAAGTAACTAGTCCCTACTAGTTAGTAATCATAAAATGCATCTCAAAACATTTCTTTTCACAAAATCCTAGCAAGCAAGTGATTAAAATTAAAGGAGGCGTTGTTCTGATGAGTTCTGCAGCAGAGGTCTAGCACTCTGTTTCAGGCTTATCCAGAGCTAATCGCATTAACAACAGCTTGTCTGCCGGGAGACTCCGCTGCTGTGTTCCTGTTGCTCTCCTCTGTTCAAGTTTCCTTTAAAATTGTTTCATAAGAAGAGTTCAGTGGCGTACTGTTCTCTTTAATTGAGTCTTACTAATTAACCATAGCAGTTGTGAAATTCAGCGTCACAGCTCCAAACATGAACAATGAGGTGTTTGTTTGGCCAATGATTCAAGTTATTTCCCAAGTTATATGCATGTAAAGATTATTCCCATTCATGCTGTGGGAATATGTGTGAGGAAAGCTTAGTTCACGTAATTAATTTAAAGCTAACAATTTAAAGCCTGAGGTGGCACACAGTGAGGACTAGTGATTGACCTCATAATAAATCTAGTTTAGAACACTCTTCGTGCCCAGGTTCAACTCTGCATTGTGTTTAAGTACAACTTGTGATGTAAGTAGTAATTTTATATATACAAATAAAAAAAAAAGAATTGCTTTTAAACAGCTTACATAAAAAGGTTCAAGAATTAATTTCAGGTGAACTTGAGGCTGGCTAGCCTGACGTCATCATACTCAGATTCTAGTCAGAACTCGAGTCTGATACTGCTCCATTGGGCTGTAATTATGGGGTGTGTTTCAACCAAATTAGGAAAGAAAATGTCTTTGCACTCAATGGGATAGACCTACATCCAATAAGAGCAACGGAGTATGTGACATATGTTGAACTTTTGCCGAAACCCGTAGGAAGGATGGCAAAAACATATTTACGATCGACAAATGCCTTCCGTTCCGCTTTTAAAATGATTGTGCTGTCAATATCTTCTGTAATTCATATATATTCTCTTCTTGATATTTTGCTGCTGTAACACTGTAATGTCCCATTTTTGGGAAAATAAATATCTATCTATCTATATATCTATATATCTATAACAGATGCAATGGGGGATTACGTTACTGTTGATCATCGGTCCATCATCATATAAAGCCTGCCCTGACAATTTGATTGATCCGAACAGCTCTGGTTTGAACATCCACAACAGATCAAGTCCAGACCATATGGTCCAGACCACATGGTCCAGACTGAACTTCCCAACCTCAAATGTTGTGGGCGGAGATAAGTTTGGCTGGCATCCAGGCTAGTGGCTGGCAGTAGAGAGAAAGAAATCAGAAATAAAGTATACAACTGTCACAATTTAGGACCTATATGTCCTGACATAACGGGCATATCTTTATCTGTTACTGTGTCAAGGTTTCATATTTCTTCTAATATTGTGAGTGAAATAATGGATATGAACACGTCTAACTGTGTGACAGATCGGTTAGACCCTGTTTGTCTTATGATGACAGAAACAGAACTGAAGAAGATGACTCTTGTACTAGAGGCCAATGACCTTCCTCCTCCTCTTCTTAGCAGAATCAACTAAACAAATCTTTTCTAAGTCTGCCCTCAGATGATTCTTACTCCAACTTTGTGAATACAGTATTTATCTCGGAGGAATCTTACCTTAAGAGATAAAAGGGGTAAATGGCACCAATTCAGCCTGTGACTGCCTTTATACACTTTAGGACAAAGTGTCATACTGCATTTGTTCCAGAGTTCAATGAACTTCAGTTTTTTTTTAGTCACAAGACAGTCGTTGACATAATTTTTCACATGCATACATTTCTGACTGGTCTTGACATGAAATAGTGTGACTTTTGCCTTTCTTTGAATTTAGCCTCTGTTCAGAGCTATAGACAGGGATTTCAGCTGTCTGACTAGCCAAGAATAATGCCTATACCAGGCACATAACAAGACACATTGTCTCGCCTACATGTTATCTAAATCTTTCTAAAAGTTTGAAACTGACAGGCGATTCAAAAGTCCACAAGGTCCCTGCTTGTTTTATTAAACCTAGACCAGTGGTGTGTGAGATATTGGCAGTATCATTAAATGTTATCAGATAATATGCTGACTGGGTTTGTCCTTATACCACCTGAACCTCTATCTCAGCTTAAGATAACATTTCATATCACTGCACTAGGACTCTGTTGGTCTACCGTACACACGACATCTATCGCACGCCTGTCTGTCCAGGGAGAACGATCCCTCCACAGTTGCTCTTCTTGATGTTTCTATCAGTTTCTTCAACCCTTATCCAAATCGAGGGTCTAAGAACAGAAGCTGTTGTATGTTATACAGATTGTAAAGCCCCCTGAGGTATTTCGTGTTTTGTGATATTGGGAAATATAAACACAATTGATCACCTTATTGTATCTAATAGGATATATTTCTATGTAAAGGAGCAGCAGAGGAACCACCATTACTGTGTATATTATTAGTAGTTTGAACTGTAAGATGAGGTGGTTGAAGACAACCCTTTATTACTGTCTCAAAACAACACACAGCCTGGTCATCTGCTTTGTGCATTTGTAATTGTAAGTCACTATGGCCTAGTTAAGGAGCCAGACTGGAGCATTAGGTACAGTATAATCCACTGCTGGAGCAGGTTGTAAATCTCACTTCACAGCGATATTGTTGTTGGGCTTTCCCAATAGACTGTCTGTTGCAGAGCTAATCACCTTAAGGAGTATTAAGACCGTGAACTGTGTGTCCACTCTGTTCTGGATCAGTCCGACCGACACGGTGGGTTTAATATGTTAGAGTAGAGGAGGTGTTTTGGATGTAATACAAGTTGGTATTTTTAGCCTTTTCTACAATTTCGTCCCTCTGTGTCTTTGGTGGACGGAGGAGACACCATGTAGGAATTATAAAGAAACTTTTAAAGATTTTTTTACATTTACACACCACTTTACTAATCTACTACTTGTTTCCATCAACACCTATTTTGTTGCTTCTCTAAGACGTTTATACAATGTTTTTGACACTATTGCCCTTGTTGGAAAAAGGTGCCAACAGACAAAACAATAAGACAGGATCACTAGTTACTGCACTTTATTGAAAGCTTGTGTGCCCCAGACCTCGTTCCTCTAAGATTAAGATATAAAAAGGTCAAGTGTGATAATGTAAAATCTTACCAACACGTCCAATACTTTAATTTAATTCAATTCAATTTTATTTATAGTATCAATTCATAACAAGAGTTATCTCGAGACACTTTACAGATAGAGTAGGTCTAGACCACACTCCAGAATTTACAAAGACCCAACAGTTCTAGTAGTTCCCTCCAGAGCAAGCAACAGTGCGACAGTGGTGAGGAAAAACTCCCTTTTAGGAAGAAACCTCGGACAGACCCAGGCTCTTGGTAGGTGGTGTCTGACGACCGGTTGGGGTTACAATGAAGAGTGGCAATAACAGTCACAACAAATAGTTTGTAGTAGTTCTTTGTAGTAGTTCTTTGTAGTAGTTCATGGCATAGCAGGGCACTGTGCGGCATTACAAGGCACAGCAGGACGTAGCAGGGCACAGCAGGGCGTAGCAGGATGTAGCAGGGCATCGCAGAACATGTAGCGGGACCATGGCGACAGCTGCAAACATAATTTTGGAGCCTCCCTGATCCAAGGAAACACGCTGGGGGAAAAAGAACATAAGGACTCCCGGGGAATGACTCCCCAGAGCTAGGATAGTAACAAGCATTTCTGGGACATGGATGCACACAAAATGGAAAGATAGAAAGATAGGAGAGAGGAGCTCAGTGTGTCAAAGGAAGTCCCCCAGCAGTCTAAAACTATTACAGCATAACTAAGAGAGACAGGGTAAAGAGAGGAGCCTGGTCGGGCTAGAACTCTCCCCAACCGGATTGGGCTGTATGCCCTGCCTCCCTCTAGTTTTATTATATTATTGATTATATGATAGATAAATCTGACAACTATGACAAGAAGCAGGTGGGCCGGATTAGGCGGATGCTGCGACTCCTCACTCCCTATATTCAATTCAATTTTATTTATATAGTGCTAAATCACAACAACAGTTATCTCTTTGACTATAAGCTTTATCAAAAAGGAAAGTCTTAAGCCTACTCTTAAATGTGGAGACGGTGTCTGCCTCCTGAACCCAAACTGGAACCTGGTTCCACAGGAGAGGAGCCTTTACTGACTGAATAAAAAAATGCACTGCCTTTACAAGATCTGTGTTTGGAGGATGTGATTATCATTATCATAGATTACATTGACATTTCATCTAAACACTTTAATTAAATCAAACTTGCACACATTTTAAATCATACATTTTATAACATCATTCATTGAAACTATAACCAGCTTGTTGTATGTGGCTTTTTCTTGACTCCTTTTTTGTATATTTTCCTCTGTCTTTTATCCACCGCCCTCATTTTTCCTCCTCCTGTAAAACATTGTAGTTGTAATTTGAAAAGCGCTGCATGTTGGTGGAATCCTACTGTAATTGTCCCTCTCTGCATCCTGGTTAAATACCTTTTATTTCATTTAGACCATTTATGTGTCGTGGATGTCAGTACGTCAGTATCAGTATCATGTCAGTCTCAATTTTATTTTTGTTAGGTTCAAAGCCTTGATTAAAAAAATACTCACGGACACAGACTGGCTTTTCTTTGACAAAGGGGAATGAGCTCTGAAAATCATTTCAGCAATCTTTCCAAAGCTCTCATCCCCTGCTCTGCCGTTTTATTGAGTGGGTGTGAACAGAAAGTTGATTTACATACATGGGTGTAGTATATAGTTGTTTTACATAAATGTGGGTTAGTATATCCTATTATTTACTTTTCTATTGGTTGAGCTGTAGCTGGGTGTGTTAGGCAAGTTTAGGTTTAAAATAGTTTATTAAAGTTGAATAAAGAAACAATAGCTCCTTTTTCACACAGTCACAGCTTATCTTACTCTGCTAAGCCAACACTCCTGTGTCTGGCTCTCCTCGTCTCAATGCTTTTCTTCATTTCTCAAGGCTTCAAATATTCACATGATAACTATTAAACAATATCATTTTGGTCAGTTCCCACAATTTAACCTTCTCTTTTTCAGCCAGAAACTTCAATGTCCAGAAGTCGGAGGGCATGGTGCGAAAGGTAACATGTTCACATTCTCTGTTGAGTAGGAGAGGACATTTTTATAGTACGTGTCACACTCTTTTAGAAATGCAATTAAAATCATGTCCTGACTTGGAAGTCGAGGCGCATCGACAAAGCCTCCTCATTCACTGATTCTCTTGTTTTGTGTGTGAAAGTGTAGTTAGCACCAGCAGCACAGACTGCTCATCAGCTCAGGAGTGGCTGCAGATTAGTGATAATAATGGTTCGCTGTGGGTAAACTGAGTCATCATCATCACAGCAGCCTGAGTAGATAAGGTAGAGATAAAAGAGGATGAGTTAGCAAGATGATGTTAAGAATTACAGCCTCCCAATAAAAGCTGCATTCACTGTTTTGTGTCCACTAGGTGACAGAAAACAAACTGATATATTGTCATCTTATAAAAGTTGTTATGGTATTGTTACTTCCACAAATCAACAGAGCAACAGTTACGTTTATTTAAAGTCATGTTTCTGTACCCCTGATTAAGCATAGTCCAATATTACCTCTACTTTTAGCTACAGTTTGTTCTCCACCAACGTCTGAGAAAAATATCTCTTTAGCTGCTAAGAGTTTTATGTTTTCCCACTTGTCCCATTTGGGCAGGGTTAACATCACAGGGGAAAGTGGGGAATAAAATGTTTCATTTCAATCATCTGTTACTTCTTAAGTCTATCGACTGGACTAAAAACAAACCTGTAAATGTATAAAAAATTAACTAATTTGCTTATTTTATATCTCTTTCCCCTTTGTTGGCATTTGAGGTTGTAAGCATGTGTTGGCATGCATTACACAGCGGTACATAACTGATCCCTTTCCTGCTAATCGAGCAGGTTTTACAACACACTGAAACCTCTTAAGCCTCTTAAATCACCACAGTTCTTGGTATATTATTAATCCTATGATTAGCCTAATAGTTTTGCCTAACATGCGTCCATCTTTTCTTTCAGCATTTGGAGTTCAGGAAACAGATGAAAGTAGACACAATAGTCACCGACTGGCGTCCACCAGAGGTAAAAAAAACCTAAAGTGTGCTAAAAACATATCAGTGTACTTAAAGAGTCATTTTAGGAAATAATTTCTTCAAATAAATGCATCAAACATCAAACATTCCAGTACACAACTGATGAAAGCATTTAAAATGAATGCTGTTTGCAGGTGATAGAGAAGTATCTGTCAGGTGGGATGTGTGGTTACGACCGTGAGGGTAGTCCTATCTGGTATGATGTCATCGGACCTGTGGATCCTAAAGGCCTCTTCCTGTCTGCCTCCAAGCAAGACTTCATCAAGTCCAAGATCAGAGACTGTGAGGTCCTGCAGATGGAATGTAACCTCCAGTCGCAGAGGGTAAGAGACCACGGACCATAGGACAGGGATCCCGTGCTCCTGATCACACTTGATCCTAAAACGTGTCTGGTTGATGTGTAATGATGTTTATAGAACGAGGCATATCAGTGGTTCCCAAACATGGTTGCCATGTGAATACAGGGTTAGGTAACAAATCAATTAAAATAAGCTGCCTCACAAATTACAATGACAGACTTTTGGGACATTTCTCTAATCTTTCTTATGAATTAATTTACAATTGTGCCTCTTAATGCTTTTAAAAAGGTGCTCTAAGCGATGTCACATGTTTTTTAAGGTACAAAATTTGGTCACATACAGCAAACATCTCCTCACACAGTCTCTGTAGACAGCCCAGGCTCTACAAACAACAACAAAAACAAACTGGCCAACCTGCACCACAAAACATCCAAAACATTGTTCAAGCCAATAACCAACAAGAAGGATGTTGGGGGGGGGGGGGGTTAGTGCGCAGAAGCACGGAAGGGAGGGAGAGGGGACGGGATGAGCAGTAGGGAGGTCCATGCTAGTCTCAGTTTTGTTTGAAAATACTTTGAATGTTAAGAAGTAACGTCACCCAACATCGCTTAGAGCACCTTTAAGAATGATTCAGATGGAACAAGGTAACACCACTGTTCAGTTGCAACTTGCTACAACTACTTGCAGCTTGCCACTCATAAGTAGACTTGGCTTCTTAGTAAGAAGTTACAAGCAAAATAATTTTTTATTTTCCTTTATGAAACAAAGAAAAGGCACAATATAGAAACAGCAATCCTCGTCTCAGTTCACATATGTGAAGCATTTATTTTTAGAGCAGCAGTATCAGTTTTCCACTGATAAAATCAAATGTGACCTCTAAAGTCCTTTTAATTTGGCAGTTGGCACAGTGAAAAAACTGCTAATACATGACATGTCTTAAGAAACAGATTACAACATGCAACTATTATTGACACACACTACAGTATGTCACAGCCAAGCAGAAAAAGAGATAAATTTGCCTTAACAGGAATAATACAACCTCACATTAAGGTTACAAACAGGCCAAACTCAACTAAAACTGAAGATTAAGAAGCAGCATGCAACTGTATATCCATACAGTACTATGCCCATGGATGCCAAAAAACAAAAAACTGTTTCCATTGGAAATCCATATTTAAGTTTGGCTGGATTATCTCTTGTTGCAAAAATAATTTGTTACCATTTATGGTTTCAATTTTCATTAAAAAGTGAAATATAGATTAAATAATTAAAATTAGCCATTTGTAATTTGTTGATTTGTTAAAAATAAAAAGTTTTTTAGTTTGACTCCATCAGATGTCATATGGATTTATGACTCTGTTTCAATAAAAACCTTTATCCAAAGTGACTTAAACATTTGACGAGCAATTTTGGGTTCATTGTCTTTCCCAAGGTCACAGAAGGAGTCAAGAATACACCAAATTAACGCCAATTAAAACCACCCTACAATTAATGGCTAGCCTGCTCTACCACCTTAACTACAGTCGCTTTTATTTTTGTTTTATACATTATTGTATTGTTTCACAGATTACATGTTCCTGTCTTTCTGTCACCAGCTTGGGAGGAACGTGGAATCAATCACCATGATCTACGACGTAGAAGGTCTGGGTCTGAAACACTTATGGAAGCCTGCTATCGAAACATATGGAGAGGTAGAGAGATGTGCACATTCAGTGTAGACAGGCTGTTAGGTTGGTTGAACATTTCCAAATACAGTATATGTTCCTCTGTGTCACCAGATTCTCCAGATGTTTGAAGAGAACTACCCAGAAGGCTTGAAAAGGCTGTTTGTCATTAAAGGTAAATGTGTCCTTCTTCTAAGAATGAGTGAGACCAAATCATTGATTCCACCTGCATTTCTATATACAGTTGTACTCCTTAAGTTTAGGAAATTGATCTTAATGCCTTAATTAAAAACTTTTAAGGATTTGCTTTGTGCATGAATAATGTATCGTAAATGAATTAATGTTCTTCCTTAAAATACAGTGGGCAAGTATACATACCCCTATGTTAAATTCCCATAGAGGTGGGCAGATTTTTATTTTTAAAGGCCAGTTATTTCATGAATCCAGGATACTATAAACTATATAGTAGTACTATAAGGATACTGCATCCTGATAAAGTTACCTTGGCCTTTGGCCACCATACCTGGAGATGGGCATAGGGAACTTGGCATAAAATCATCTCTCAATGCAAATCAAACCAGCTATTAGGCTTACTGAAATAAAACCATGCCGATCTCTAAGTATGGTGAAGGGAACTTTAAAAGAATGCATAGTATCCTGGATACTATGCATCCTGATAAAGAGATGATAGAGAGATGATTTTATGGAAAGTACCCCATGCCAATCTCTAGGTTTGGTGAGGGGTATGTGATGAGTTCCCAGGGGAACTTTATCAAGATGCATAGTATCCTGGATCCATGAAATAACTGGATTTTAAAAATAAAAATCTGCCTGCCTCTATGGGAATTTGACATAAGGGTGTGTGTACTTATGCCGCCTGTATTTCAAAGAAGGACATTTATTTATTTACAATACATTTTTCACTCACAAAGAAAATCTGTGTCCTTAAAAGGTTGGATTTTTCTGAAATCTTTTAATTAAAGGCCTTAAAATCAATATCCAAAAGATTTTTGTTATTCTTTTTAGTTAACTTTAGCATTGGGTTCATAAACTTATGATCACCACTGTATGTGTCCATCTTTTAAATCATTGTATCCTGCTTTTGAAGACCCAGGCATTCAATTATTTCTGGTTAACATTTCACTTTTTCTACTGCAGCTCCCAAACTCTTTCCTGTGGCCTACAACCTCGTCAAGCACTTTCTGAGCGAGAACACAAGACATAAGATCAATATCCTTGGGGGTGAGAGTGAGACACTACACATCACTGCATCTAATTTTACAGAATATTTCACCCAATCAAAACACTTTGTTTTCAGTCTCAGTGCAGTCTTTCACTTTAAGCAATTGACATGTCTAACCCAAGATGACCTGGCTGAGGAGCTTGGTTTGGTGTTACCTAGTCTATATTCTTGATGTTCCACTTCCGGGATTGCGCCATTGCTGCTGGAAAATCCGCCGGATTTCACTCATTTAGGCCAGATATCCGTTGCCTTGGGCTTCCTTTTGACCTCCCCCCTTTTTTATGAAATGACAGTTGTTGTTGTTGTTTCTACAGGGAACTGGCAGGAGGTTTTACTGAAGTACATCGATGCAGAGGAGCTGCCGATGATATATGGGGGTAAAATGACAGATCCTGATGGAGATCCTCGCTGTCGGACAAAGGTGAGTCAGTGAATCAGCAAGACAAACTGCACACCCATGGGTGCTGTTGTTTTGGTTGTAAAGGTGGGCTGATGACAAGTTGGAAGAAACGAGTACCTGTTCCAGGTTAATTATTTTTAAGATACTATTGATACTTGGATATGCACTTATTTACACATTATGAGGACAGTGACATAGACCTAAAAGGACTTGGCTGGCAGGCCACTAGATGTCTTGTTTAAAATCTAGTTAAATCTGTGAAAATAATTTCATAATCATTTGTGTCCTTGCCTTAGTGGGCCCCTAATACTGTATCTGAAGTCTCTTTCCCAAAATTCAGCCTTGGTGCAGAATTACAGCCACTAGAGCCAGTCCCACAGTCCTTTCCTTAGAATGTACCATTTCTGAGTCTGTAGCTTTTGAGGAGGAGAGAGGGGGGGCAAGGTGGAGGCTGGGGGTGTGGCCTTGACCAACTGCCACTTTGCTCGTTTGAAAGCCATGATGTCTCTCTTACATGGGTGGGCAAAGAAGAGAAAGGGGAGGTAACCTTGCCCCTTATATGTCATATGGGGCAAGGTTACCTCCCCTTCTCATTTGAGTTTCCTTTTCTCAAAGGCAGAGCAGGATACCCAGGGCTCGGTTTACACCTATTGCCATTTCTAGCGACTGGGGGACCATAGGCAGGCTGGGGGAACCCATATTAATGTTTTTAAAAAAAATCATAAAGTGAAATATTCATACCATGGGACCTTTAAGCCTTTTCAGCATGTGAGAAATGACAAACATATAAAGTAAATATTTAATGTCCTCTGCATTTTGCTTTTGTCTGACATGATGGATACACTGTAAGTCTGTCCGGTAATAACAGCTGTTCCAGTTTTGACAGCTACCATTTTTCAGTCTGGCTTTTTAACTTTGCCTGGGGTCATTGCACCAACTTTCCATATGGTTTGTGCTTGGATTATTAGTATTTATGTAATGTTTGTTGTATTATTAAGTTAATTGACAATTACACCTTAAATGGGAAGTAGACACACACTGTCTGCTCTAAACAGAGTAGAGAGCAAAATGAGCACCAAGTAATAATGTACTGTATGTTTACCCAAAACGTATGTTAATTAAATCCAAAACATGTATTTCTTTGAGTGACATCACTCAGCAGATAAAGCCACAGCTATTGGTTGTTAAGATTATCATGATGTCCCAGGTGAATGTGAACATTCACAAAACTAATCAGCACATGTTGTCACTTGATTCTTTGGAATCAACAATTTGTAATTTTGCTATCCCAATAAAATAACACCAAAAGTCCATTTTCAGACAACAGTCCTGCAATAGATTCAATCATGATTCCAACAACAGCTGATCAGCCCTCCTAAACAAAATAGGTGACAGTACCCTTACTTTGGAGTAGTTTCAAACATTTATATATTGACTCTATTTTCATAGACTTGTGAGTCTTGCTCTGTTATTTTCTTTCAATGGTTTAGCATCCTGTGCTTATGTAGTTTGTCAGCTTCCAGCTTTGCTTTGGTGAGAGATGGTTTGGCTGAATGCATGGTTTGCACTTGAAACAGTGTGGGTTAACATTTGACTGGCAAACTATTTTTTCTATGCGAGTTCCCACCCCCACCAGTTATCCAGATTTCACGGCCAAGCTAAAAACAGTTAAAGAAACTAGAAAGGCACATGGAGAGCACAGACCTCCGTCGAAGCCGTGCCCTATATCGCAATGTTAACAAAAGTGAAAGAAAACGCTTGTGTATCTGCCCAGTGACTTGGATCCACTTCCCGCTTTATTGGGTTTTTGATGGTCTATGCTACACAATCCACAATCCAAGTGTCATGGAAATCAGAAAAGTAGTTTTCCATAATCTTGCTTACAGACAAACAAACCAACAAACAAAACCTGAACCGAAAATATAACACATTTAGACTATAAACAGGCCAAACTCAGTAGAGGTTCTCTATAAAATGTTAATGCTGCTCACATTGCCTGTGGCAAGGGTCCTGTGACACATGAATTAGCCAGTTCGATTACAGCAGGTCAATGACAATACTGTACATGGACTATTCTGGACTGGCAGAATGAAACAATACAGCTGCACACATGGTGAATACAGTTTCTGTCTGCCAAACAAATACAAATATAAAAAGGAATTGATGGAAAAAGGATGAAAATTGTGGTTTGCCCGGTTGCATTGAACAGATGGTTTGCCTTGTGAAATATAACAGGTAATGACATTGTTTTTTTCCAAATCTACAGACAATCCACAGTGCATTGCAGATGATAAATGATAAAAAAGATGATAAACTAGTCATCCCTGCTGCGTCCTTGACACGCTGCGTAGAAATGGCAAAAGCTCTTAGCTCGCAAGATGCTCTCATACCTGGCCGTGTAGTATCGAGCAACAGGCGCAGAAAGCAGCAGCTTGAGTAGTTGCACACATAAGATAATACTCTAGACAAGATAACTGACATTTGTCACTGTTTCTGTAGATAAATAATTGGGCCCAGGCGACATGAGGAACAGGAAGAGGGACATTCATTTCTGCTGCATTCAAGATTCAAGGAATTGAGATGCTCAGCCTCAAAGTGTTTTTTTTCCTACCTTTTTTTAGTTTAGCTACCTGTGTGTCCTTGACATTGTACTGTATTACTTTGGTTAGAGTCAGATGAGAAGATTGGGACCACTCTCATACATGTATGTACAGTAAAAATGAAGCTAAAGCCAAGAGACATCTAGCTTAGTTAAGCTTAGCACAAAGACAGCTAGCCTGAAGGTCACTGCAGGAAGTCAGTAAACAAATAGCCTAGTCCAGCAAAGAAGTTGTCAGATGGATTTCGTTACTATTGGACAGAGCTGTTTCACCACATTTCTAGTCTTTATAAGCTAAGTGATTTATGCCTTTAATAATTGGGCATCAATTATTGGTCTAAAAATATTTGAACTTGTACCATACAATTGTTTGGAAATTGTATGTAAAGATATCTCTTTGTTAGAGTTCAAATGAACACTGATATTTTTTCTGCATCTTCACGGGTCTTGTAATTATTGTTAAGTCATACAGCAAAGGATCCTGTCAGTTCTAAGTTGCAGGGATCTGTGCAATAGGAAAGTAATTTAGTCATCCAAGCTTGGTGATTGGCTTCCTTAAAAACAACTTTTGAGCCTTATACATCTTGTATGAGGTGTTTCTGACACTTTTCTTCTTTCAAGTTCAGTCAAATCTCTGCACAATTTATGTAAAAAATCAAAAATCAGGAGATGCCTGATGAAGTTTTGCTGTCTAACGGACTATATCACAATGTGTGCGTTTTGTTCTTTTAAGGACTGCCCTGTCTGCAACTTTTCTTTTTGACGACACTCGGTGACTGTTTCCCAATTACAGCTGTGTTAAGTTTGACATTTCTTTTTAAAGAAGTAGTTTGACTTCCCTTATAATAATGCTAATCTAAGACAGCTTTGAAACAACTTTCTGAGCTGTGTCTGTCAACTGTAATGTATAATATTAATTAACACCTGCTGGTTTTAACTGACACTTAGGAAATCACTGCCCTCTGTTGGTTGGGTCATATACTGAACTGTGCAGTACTGGGAACACAGCTGATTGGTTTGATATTTATGTGAATAAACAATTGAAAAAGAAAACCCTTTTTTGTGCAAAAGATGTAAAATTACAAGCATTCAGACAATGTCACAAAGTTACAGTAAGTGATGGCTTTTTTCATTTCTCTTCCCCCCAGACTTTCAACATTTCATATAGTTAACCTTTTTACACCCATATCTATAACTCTGTTCGCATGTTCTCGGCTGCAGATACACCACGTCGGCCCTGTTCCCCCCTCCTACTACGTGCGGGACCACGTAAAGGTGGACTACGAGCAGTGTATGACCGTCAGCCGAGGTTCCTCCCAACAGGTGGACTATGAGATACTCTTCCCCGGCTGTGTTCTCAGGTTAGCTGGATGCAATTTCTTACAGTGGTGTGGAAGATCAATTTGTTTTGGCATAACGCAGAGTAGGGAAGAACCGAGACGAATGAAACAGTTTTTAATTAAAAAAACATGCAATGTGAAAGTCTGGGATTGGAGAGAGCACTAAATGGTCTACTGAATAAGCATGAAGTCGAACCTTTAGATGTAAAACACTCTTAAATAATCAAAAAGAATAAATGAAGTTTACTTTTGACTATCAAAAATTGTTTATCACCTCTAACTCTGTGATAAAAGGACGTAACAGGAAGGTCTTTCGCTGAGCAACAGAGGTTAATATGTTCTGTTTTGTCAAAATGATGTCTTTCTATGGTTGTTCGCACTCGGAGAAAAACTGGAATGTTTAATCCGTCCCCTGTTTCAAATCCTCCCGGTACGCCCCTAATATATTTTTTACTGTGGTAATATCAGGCCTAGCCCAATTAATTTATGATAAATGACTGACTTTAAGTATTTAAATCATCATTCTTTCAAATGTTGTGTTGTATAATTGATTTCTAAATATTTTTCTTTCCATCTCGGTAGGTGGCAGTTTGCCACTGAGAGTGCAGACATTGGTTTTGGGGTGTATCTGAAGGCTAAAAAGGGCGAATGGAAGAAGGCATCTCAGATGGAGGAAGTCGTGCCCACTCAGCGATACAACGCCCACTTAGTGCCCGAGGACGGATCACTGACCTGTGAACGCCCAGGAGTCTGTGAGTACCCTAGTACTTAGCATACACTTGTGCTTAGAAGGCTTTATGATTATAACGTGTAAACAACATTAGATCTAGTTATTATAGTAAATATTCTGTTACGTTTGTCTTCCCCAGATGTTCTCAGATTTGACAACACTTACAGCATCTTCCAGGCCAAAAGAATCAGCTTTGCTGTCGAGGTCCTGCTCCCGGACCACTTACAATCCCCACAGACAAACGGAGAGTCCAAAAACCACGAGCAAGCTGAGGGAAACAGCCAATCATAACCAAGGAAGATCAAATCAGTGTAGCCGCCACTAGTAAATACAGCTCGAGAGACTTGATCTGAGTGTTTGACACTTTAATTATCTTTAATGATGACATTATTCACATGCTCTCCATTTGGAAACACTTATGAAACAAAAAGGAGGGACATATAATATGGTGAAAGGTATGTGGAAGCCCCAATACACATAAGTTTGTGCACTTAGTTTTTTTTTTCTTGGTTTGTGCTAGGCCTGCACGATTCGGGGAAAAATATGAATCACAATTTTTTTGCTTAGAATTGATATCATGATTCTCTGTACCAATTATTTTGACCATAACAAAACAAAACAAATTGGCAGTATCAAACATAGATTTCTTTTGGCACCTATAGCACATTGCGCATCACCACAAGCCTTTAGACATAGAGGCTTCGATGAAGAGAAGGGAGAGCATTGCAGCGCTTGGGAGCGCTTTAAAACCTATTTTATACAGTCTATGTTTAAAACTCACGGAAGAAAGTAGTAACGTTTGTGATGGAGTGGGCTCGTAAAATTAAATGAGAATCAAAGTCATAATAAAATTTAAAAAATAATTTTAAAAAATTCATTTAAAATCGAATTCATTTAAAATTAAATTGTGAACAGGGTGAATCAAGATAGCGTTTTTATAACGATTAATCGTGCAGGTCTAGTTTGGGCTAGGCGTCTTGGTTCCAATCAATCAAGCTTAATGCTATAACATTCATAAAGAAAGGATTTTCCCAGATTTGGTGTGGAAGAACTTGAACTTAACCCCACCCAACATCTTTGGCAATAAACTGGAATGCCAACATCCGGCCAGACGTCAACAACCAACATCAGTGTTGGACGGAGGTCATCCCTATGTTCCCAGCGTCCACGTTGTAAGAGATTTGTAAAGGGCTGTCTTCGCAGTTCAAATTGCAAAGTAATTAATGGAGATGGATCCAATCCATTTGGCTACGGTGGAGATATCACTATCCGGAATGGAAGTCAAGAAAACGGTGTCCTCAAATTTGAGGGCAGTAGGCTCTACGCTGTAGAAGTGTGATTTCAACATAACTAACCCAGGGAAACGTATACATTTAACCAAGGAAAAAAACATTGCTAAGAACACAAACCCTTTGAAAGGTCTCCTTAATGTGTCAGGTTAGAGGATATTGAGCTAAGGAACAAAGGACCCTGTGATCATAGAAACATTCCCATTGGACCTCACTAAAACTCTTGTAGCTAAACGGGCACAAATCCCTGCAGCTGGTTCCATAATCCTGCGGAAACCAGATGAGAGGAAGCTCTAATAGCTTTGGATTAATGCTCAGTTTTAGTCTGAGATATTTAACAATCACCTATGGGTGCAATGTTTGGGAGCTCACATACTTCTGGACACAGAAAGCAAGTAGCAACTTGATGTAAAGCTAGATACCCCAAGAGTATGTCATTGCAACACTTAGTAGTTAGCACACCCACAAGTTTGAAAACTAAAACGTTAAAAAAAGAAGTTAGCTTACAAGTCCTCTGTAGTCCACTCCTCAGCTCTGCCCAAGGCTATTGACTCAAGGCTAACATTAGGCCCTGCTAGCATAACACACCCGAATACCGAAACCCAACTGTTGGCGGTCGAGATCAGTGTGGGTAATGTAGGCACCAGGTTTTACAAGGAAGATGATAACCTTTATATCATCGAGAATCACATCCAAGTGAATCAGGGCAGTGCTACCACATCATGCTTAAATGGCAGCATCATGGAGTGAAATAGGCCATCACTCCCTTTTAAAAAAAAAAAAATTAAAAAAGAAGAATAAAAATTGGTACCACAAAGTAAGAATAGTATTTTATTCTCTATGAACAAAATGAGTAAGAATGGGCGTGTTGCCATTTTAATACTTGAAAAAAGAAATCTAGAAGATACACCACTTGTCCTTTTCCTGCTTTTTATTATTAAAATAATGGAAATTCAAGGACACGCACTGAACATTCCTCATGATTACACATGGAAGCTTATGGAATACATTGTTATATGAGTTTCTAAATTAGGTTTGATTCATCTTTTGAAAGCTGTTTACATTTATTGTCCGTACCTTGACATATTAGCAATGAGCTTTCACATTTGCAGGTAACATTCCTTTAAATACGCATTTCTTCATTTTCTAATTTACTTTGAAAATAGGTTGAACAAATATTTATTTCCTATAAGCAGTATATTTAAATCTATATCAGATATACAATGTACAGTATTCGATAATTTCATGTTAACTTGTTTGCAGTGGATGCGAAAGAAAATGTTAGTATCACTGGACAATAACTGAATGTATATTGTGGAAAATGCCAGAATGGATGATTATTCACATTATTTTCATATTGATAACAGTACTGACTGTCACAAGTCCCAAGTAAAGAAAGTAAGCTTACTGTTATGGCCATAATGTCTGGACAGTCAAAAGTGTGTTTACTTTGATTAAGATCTTTCACTTATGATAAAGATAGCCTACTATACATTTACATAATTGTAAGAAATGTAAATAAATGTTTGCGGTACAATTTGCAGTTTCTTTTTATTCTTTCCTTCTATTTTGAGAGTTGCAGGTTTGTCATGAAATGCCACTCCTAAGTCTCTCCCAGCTCTTGTTGAGTCATTATTTCACCAGTTTCATTTCAAAGCCAGTTGTGCTGACTGTAATCTGAACACACGAGGGAGCTCTCTGCCCAGTAGAACCAGTCCACTCGGCCTCTCAGTCCCAGTATAACCAGTCCACTCTGTCTCTCTGTCCCAGTATAACCAGTCCACTCTGTCTCTCTGTCCCAGTATAACCAGTCCAGTCCAGTCCCAGTATAACCAGTCCACTCTGCCTCTCTGTCCCAGTATAACCAGTCCACTAAGTCCCAGTCCACTCTGTCTCTCTGTCCCAGTATAACCAGTCCAACCAGTCCCAGTATAACCAGTCCACTCTGCCTCTCAGTCCCAGTATAACCAGTCCACTCTGTCTCTCAGTCCCAGTATAACCAGTCCACTCTGCCTCTCAGTCCCAGTATAACCAGTCCACTCGGCCTCTCAGTCCCAGTATAACCAGTCCACTCGGCCTCTCAGTCCCAGTATAACCAGTCCACTCTGCCTCTCTGTCCCAGTATAACCAGTCCACTCGGCCTCTCAGTCCCAGTCCCCAGTAGTCCCAGTAACCAGTCCACTCTGCCTCTCAGTCCCAGTATAACCAGTCCACTCGGTCCCAGTATAACCAGTCCCTCGGCCTCTCAGTCCCAGTATAACCAGTCCACTCTGCCTCTCAGTCCCAGTATAACCAGTCCACTCGGCCTCTCAGTCCCAGTATAACCAGTCCACTCGGCCTCTCAGTCCCAGTATAACCAGTCCACTCCTCTCAGTCCCAGTATAACCAGTCCACTCTGCCTCTCTGTCCCAGTATAACCAGTCCACTCTGCCTCTCAGTCCCAGTATAACCAGTCCACTCGGCCTCTCAGTCCCAGTATAACCAGTCCACTCGGCCTCTCAGTCCCAGTATAACCAGTCCACTCTGCCTCTCTGTCCCAGTATAACCAGTCCACTCTGCCTCTCTGTCCCAGTATAACCAGTCCACTCTGCCTCTCAGTCCCTCAGTCCCAGTATAACCAGTCCACTCGGCCTCTCAGTCCCAGTATAACCAGTCCACTCTGCCTCTCAGTCCCAGTATAACCAGTCCACTCTGCCTCTCAGTCCCAGTATAACCAGTCCACTCGGCCTCTCAGTCCCAGTATAACCAGTCCACAGTATAACTCCACTCGCCTCTCAGTCCCAGTATAACCAGTCCACTCTGCCTCTCAGTCCCAGTATAACCAGTCCACTCGGTCTCTCAGTCCCAGCCTCCACTCAGTCCCAGTATAACCAGTCCACTCGGCCTCTCCAGTCCCTCTCAGTCCCAGTATAACCAGTCCACTCTGCCTCTCTGTCCTCTCCACTCGGCAGTCCCAGTATAACCAGTCCAGTCCACTCTGCCTCTCTGTCCCAGTATAACCAGTCCACTCCCTCTCTGTCCCAGTCCAGCCTCTCAGTCCCAGTATAACCAGTCCACTCTGGCCTCTCAGTCCCAGTATAACCAGTCCACTCGGCCTCTCAGTCCCAGTATAACCAGTCCACTCGGGCTCTCCCAGTCCCCGTATAACCAGTCCACTCAGCCTCTCTGTCCCAGTATAACCAGTCCACTCTGCCTCTCTGTCCCAGTCCCCAGTATCCCAGTATAACCAGTCCACTCGGTCCCAGTCTGGCCTCCCCCAGTATAACCAGTCCACTCAGCCTCTCTGTCCCAGTAGAACCAGTCCCCACTCCACTGGCCTCTCTGTCCCAGTATAACCAGTCCACTCTGCCTCTCAGTCCCAGTATAACCAGTCCACTCGGCCTCTCAGTCCAGTATAACCAGTCCACTAACCAGTCCACTCGGCCTCTCTGTCCCAGTATAACCAGTCCACTCGGCCTCTCTGTCCCAGTATAACCAGTCCACTCTGTCTCTCTGTCTCTCTGTCCCAGTATAACTAAATGTGTGTCCCAGTATAACCAGAGCTAGTATAACCAGTCCACTCGTTTGTCCCAGTATAACTCCACTCTCAAATGTGTGGCAGACGGTAACCCTTTTATTTTGGCAGGATGGTAGAGAAAGACCCATCCCTGATTGGCTGACCTGATATTCTTACCTTAACCGTAACCAATCCCACTCCTCTTGCCTAAACATAACCCTCCTCTTGCCTAAACCTAACCAACCCACACCACAGTTTACATGCTATGTCCTTGTTGCATTATTCATTAGGATAATTTTAAATAGATTTCTGCAGTTCAAACAACTCAGCATTGTAGTTGAGAATGTCAGTTTTAACAGCCGACGTATTAAAAAATTGTTGGTATATGTTGGTTGTTATAATGTGTCGGGCTGGGCTTGGACACAACGTGCACAGGCTCGGGTATGGTCAAATTAGATTTTTGGGGCCCGATCTAAGCTCTAATGAGGAGGAGGGAGAGGCGATCTAGCCTAGTTTTGTTTGAAAATACTTTGAAAGTCAACAAGAAGTGCTGTCACCCAACATTGCATAGAGCACCTTTAAGGTCCTGAGGAAATACTTTAAATTACTGTAAGTGAACCGACAAAGGACAGGAGCCACTGCATTGATTCATAAATATTATATGTACAAAATATAGTTACAAGCATATTCAAGATATGTCACATTAGAATGAGACTACTTTACATACATTTGATCAATCTTTATATTTCACAGTTTACATACATGAAAAAGATCACAATTCTATTTGACTTTGTATACAATAAATACATGCTATGCTCGTAGGCTTATTTCTTTTTCTTCAAACGTACATAGTTTTAAACACAGTGCAAGCATTCAGCTGTCACTACAGCTGTGGCCATTGTAAAATAACGTATACCCTACTGTGGACAAGCATATGCTCAGTTTAATAACGCATAATCAAAGACAAAACTCTAAACTAGTTTCCAGAATATTTTATCTAAATTATCCAAAACAGATCCTGTTCAGTTTGTAAGAATTTGGACATCTACAATGGCCACATCTGTCCGCAAACAACCATCAAAAAGAGAGCTATTTGAACATGGCTCACTGAAGACTTGCGTTCCTTGGCACATAGTAAACATACAAGAGTGTGGATTAAACCCAGTTACACATCAGTCAATAACAACCTGTCTGCATGTTTGTTTTTTTCTCATCCAGGTCCAAGTCCGTAGTGTGCCTAATGCCAAGACACCAATCAGTCATTCATAAACATATGATTGGTACATTGCGTGACTGGGCATGCATGGCAAGGCTGTGGCATCTGAAAGACTTTTGTAATCATCCAATTTAAAACTGTAAAAATCTTAAAGGTCCACTGCTGGTCCTCCATAAAGGTGTTCACACTATTTAACCCCTGAAAACAGGTTGTAAACTTTTAGATTGTTCTCATTCAGAGCAGGTCGACGGTGTTCACAGTCACAGTTAAACACTTGGCAAAACGGAAGAGCTGCATTTCTGCTCAGTCCAGAGAAGCTGCACTTTGTCCGACAGGCCACAGTCCAGAGGTCAGTCAGATACTTTAAACTAGACTGTTACACCCATAGTTCTTTGCTTCTGAAAAATAAATATAAAATAAATCATAAATAAATCTATCCCTTTTTACTTTACAAGTCAATGTTGTAGAACTCATTCATGTTTTAAGTCGGTGACTAAGCTAGCCAGCTTTTTTATTTTGTTTTATTTTAAGGCTACACAATTCATAAGGAGTGTGTCATCTTTCTTTATTTTCAAGGTTTTAGATATTGAGTCTGGAACAAATATTACCAGACGTTCATCACTATTGGGCAACACATAATCTTCTTCTTGTTTTGACAGAATATGCCTGTCCTACAGTATATTACTGCACAAACTCTGCAGAAACACTGCCATTTTATTCACTTTCTGGAGTGAAGTAGTCTGACTACTTCTTTCCGAAGATGCATCAGGGTCTCAGGTGTCATTGCTGTGACTCAAAGGATGTGACCCATGATATGCGTTGCACTTCGGACCATAAGTTTTAATGTTGCTCTTTTTGCTGAAGTTCCATTGGTATACCTGCCTAAATGTTTTATACAAATTTGAGGTCATGCTAAGTATGACATTGGTTCATTTTAATGTGTTTCTTTTGGAAAAACAGTGTTGGGAAACTAGAGTCGACAGTGGTTCCGATGTCGAAGATATTTCTTAGAGTTCGAAAGGCCTCACAGGCTCAAACAGTACAATAATCTAAAATAACTTCCTCCAACTCATGCCATAGGTATTTATCATCATTAATTCAGTGCCTTGTTCACATCTTTTCATACTGTCATGTAAACAGAGACTCAAGTCCATACATTCCAGTGAATCTATTGTTGGTAAAAAAAAGATGTGGATTAGCAGCTCTGATGACCAACAGATTACAGATTCTGTTTGCTACAGACGACCAAAATAGTCCGTCATCAGAATCATAAGATGTCAGAAAATGTCAGTAGTTTTTCTCCAGTGAAGTGAAACAATTTTTGACCTCTGAGATGGTGATTTAAATCCATATGTCACTTGATAGTTATGATATGTTGAGTTGTTGAGTATGGTTTTCTTTCAACATTTTTAGAAAGCATTTGCTTTCAAAATGTGAAAGTTGAATTAAGCAAGTTTCTTTTCTAAACGTGACAAACAGTCAACTTGCTTGTGTCTACTGTGTCTTTGGAAGGATCTCCTTCACGTTAGGGGCCTTAGCGGTCTGTGTTTACTGAGGATGAAGATGACAGTGCTCATTAACAACAGACAACGCCACGTAGCCCTGACTCTAAACCCTGACCGTGATCCATATCAGTTCCACTTATTCCAACAAGTGATGATCTTGAGTCAGTGTCTCTGCTCATCTGCCCTCCTCCACAGGACGAATTTCAGATTTCAGCTTGACGAACTCCTTGGCCACCTCGTCAGCAGGCCGTTGGGACAGGATCCGCAACACCGTCATGCCCGTCTCGTCGGTCTGCATGCGTGGCCCCAGCGGACACCAGCACACGCAGCTCTTGCGGTCAGCGACGTCACGCAGCTGAACCACGGCCATGCCGACCACCCGGTCTGCCCGACCAAAACAGTAATCCTTTACTGTCGCCTGGAGCTCGTAGCAGTCTGGGGATTCCTTCCCCAGTATACTACGGAGCAGAAGGGGAAATCAAAAATCAGCCTCTATTTTCACAAATACATTTCAGCTGTAAGCATTTGAGCTCATTTGGAGCTGTAAGAGCTCTGATTTTAAACTCACAACTGGAAAGCCTCGTTGAACTTTGGCGACCAGCTGTTGTTCTTGGATTTTGTGGTGAACTTGCGCTTCTTGTCGGCCAGGAAGGGACCAACCATGGAGACGTCCACGAAAGGCCGGAACATCCCTGATGTCTGCCATTTAATGTCATTAACTGCGATGACTAGATGGAGAGAGAGGTAGAGATTCAGTGTGAAGGATGGTGCTGTCGGATGTACAATCAGGTGTGTGTTGCTGCATGTTTGTTTATTTATATACTGTATACTGATATTCCTATAAGGTCATGTTACCACCAATTTGTTAGTTGCTAGTTGCCTGTTTAAAAGTTAGGCGGGCCTCACAATGATAAAGTGGAAATATTTCTTCCCTTGCTTCTTTATTTAAAAGACCATATTAGTAATTTACATGTCATTTATTGGTACTGCTGATCATTCAGTCTGTTCAGTTTACTTTAGTAAGTTAACTTGCCCAGCCCTGAGACTTACTCTTAGGCCATCACATTAAGTCACTTTTATTCATTGTTATTTGGACTGCAAAATACCTTTCCAAATAAGGAATCTTTTGAAAGGGCATTGCCTTATTGGTTCTAAATATGAGTCAGATGTTTGTTAGGAAAAAGTGTACCTTGAGGTGAGGTTGTCTTATAAACTTTGTTTTGTTCCTAATGTTGTTGCTGTTGCTTCAGATGTTAGTTTAAGAATGAATGCAGTAATACAAGGTATAAACAGTGTATAGTGGTACAGCGGTATAGTGGGCGAAAATATGCAAAACCACTAGTATGGTAAAGGCGTAATTCAAGATTTGGTCTTAGTTTTTAAATGCGAATTAGGATGAGGTTAGGTTTGGGACTGTATGTACATCAGGATTAAATTGTAAATATTTTAGCATTTTGAATTTAGGAGTTTCACCTCTGACAATGACTTTGCGTTCCTTCCCGAGCATCATGTCGATCTGCAGAATGGCCTCTCCGATGGGCTTCTCTATCCCAGAGCCTGCCGAATACACATTAACATGGTTAACAGCATCTTTAAACCGGACTCTCCGTTTTTTGTTTAATTCATCTTGATGTTATTGGTGCTGCAGTGACGTACTTTCTTATCTTACATACAGTTTTCAGGCACACTAAAATGTACTTTTGTCCCATTAAAGACACATATCTTGTACTTTTATAGTTATGGTGGACCCAGCCTTACCACTGTAAACTCTGCAACAGGAAATATCTAATCTAAGAAATGTCTAATTTAATCATACCTGTTTTCATTAACAAGGAAATCTTAAACTAAAATAAAAAATAAAATAACTGTGCCTTGTTAGTGAATAGAGTTAAGCAGCGTTTCGGTGACTGGTGTTACCAAAAAAGTACAAAGACTAAAAACAAAGAAAGTTTTAATTTATTTTCATGAGCCTCAAATATTTGGCGTATATGGCGTTCCTCCAGATTTCACTGAGGTGTATTTTTCTACAAGGAATACTACAAAGAAGCTCCATGGTTCCCTGTGGAACCCGGGAGACCCCTAATTCAGAGTGTAGTGGACTTACCCCTATCAGGTCGAATCTTCTCATTGCCTGTGATTCTTAAGCCCATCCCATCATGCACTGAGGAAAGATCACAAAGGTTTAGGGCACTTTTTACACTAAAAGGCCTACAGAATATACTGTACATGCAGTGTGTGTGTGTGTGTGTGTGTGTGTGTGTGTGTGTGATTACCTTGGGAGTGTTGTGTGGTGACAAAGGTCTTGATGAGAGCATCGGTGCTCTGGGAGTAGAGGGAGAGGGCGTAACGCAGTGAAGCCAGTTCAGGACTTTTCTCGACAAACACCTTCTTCAGCCCGTTTCCTCCTGCATGGAAGTATTGCTGAAAGAGAAGAGAGCAAGCATGGGGAAGGTTAGAAATAAATCCTTTAAGGTAGATAAATATATGGAGTATCTCATTAATCCCACAGGAAAATGACACTGTTACAGCAGACAGATCACACGTAAGAATCACAAATTCAACACCAGGACATTCAAAGAAGATGAAAAGAAATAAGTAACAAAAACATAAAAAAAAAACTAAATCTTTACTTGAAAATTATTATCACTAAAAACAAGGAACACATTTTAAATACACACCATGATGGTGCCTGGTAATAAGCTTAACATAGTTAGTGCAAGTCTGCTATTATACTATAAATTGGCTTGTTTTTAAATGGCAAGATGCTTAATTGGAATGACAAAGATAAGTGCAGCGATTCTATATATACTATATATGTATGTAATATAGATATAATGTTAGATACAGGAATATATTTTGAACAGAATACAATTTTACACTGTATGTTGAATACATTAAAAATGTTAAAAACATTGATAAAAACTGTACACTGAAGACTTGTAGGTTACCAGACATGAACCAAACATTATTATCTCACACGTTTTATATGCCAGCTGTCATTTTCAGTGCTGTTTCTTGCTTGACACGTTAATGTGCAGCCGGTCTCCACCTACCTTGATTGTCTCCAGCCCTGCATCGATAATTATACACTGTTTGGGCGTCAAGGTCTTGGCTTCAGCACCTCCCTGCAGCAACCAGAGTTCACAGACCGACATTAGACAAACTTCCTTCATTAGAGCAACTCACAAAATAAATAAATCTCAAGACAACAGAAACTGGGAAAATCATGAAATCAGGTCTTTGTTATTTAGCAAAGTTTTGACATTTAGTGTTGCTTGCTTGCTAGTTTGTTCACTTGAATTCAATGAAATAATAACCTGAATACATTTAACAGACCAAGGATCCCTCATCCGTACATTTGCACGATTTCAGACAGAACAGCACTTTTAATTTACTTTCTACGTCCAAATGTTACCCAGCCCATCTAGTCTTCAAACTGCCTTCTTTGTGCAACATCCTGCATGCTGCAAAAACAAGCAGCCACCAATGACTATATTTCATGTTTTCTGCTAGAACGTGTGGTCTCTGTAGCAAGTTTTACTTCTTCTTCTGAAGTTTCAGGGGCAGTTTTTAAGTACCTGCTTGTTTGTTAGCATTCATGCTCTAACTCTTGTCTGGCTTCAATAACCAACCACATGGTGATGAATAGTAAATCAAAGTCCAGGCTTGGTAATGTATTTTTGGAAACCTACAGTACAAGTCACCCCTTTCTCTTTGCCTTACATGTGTTACCTTGAGATTTGACAGTCCTTTAGCTGCTGTGAGGAGCTGGGCACCCTGCAGAGAGGAGGCGAGAGAAAGAAGTGGCTTACAGGATATGTTCATTCCTCATTCTCGCAATTCTCAGTACAAAAGACAAAATGCAGTGATTTAACATGATTAACATATTCACAGAATAAATCAAACTGGAGAAGACATACTTTCTGCCATCCACCACTAGGTTGTGAGGGGTGGTAAGCAACACAAATTAATTGAAAAATTGAAAATTCATGTGAATTGAAAAAAATGTAATGATAAATTGTCAATTGATTTAATAAACTTGGTGACATTTTATTTGAAACAGTGTTCCTCTGATGATCAGAGCACCTTCATCACTTCAGTTTTTTCAATAACTACTTTTTCTCATGTCCACCCTTAAGGCCACTTTCCTTAAATGATACATTTTGTGTTGTGTATGATGAATGTAAGATGGGGAAAATTATGAAACCGTTTTAATCAAATCAGTTTTAAATTAATCAAATCACTTTATAATGTAAAACTACTTCCAGCCTTCATACTAGGTGGCAGCAGAGTACAGCTGCAGATCTTACTGGAGCTGAGATATCAGATACTATATAATCCAACAGTACACAGCACTACAGTACCTTCCATTCGTTTTCATCAACTTGCAGAGGCTTTGTTGAGATATTTCATTTATGACAGTAAATAACGTGTTCACTGTGCACTTTAGAGAAACTTGTTTTCTGCCAATGTTATGTTTATGAGCTTTGCCACTAGACAAAACTACAACAACAACAACACACAAACATGAATGTTAAACGTTAATATGTTTGCATGTAAATTCGGCCACTTTGTGTGTTATAAACTGTTGCTGTTTGACAGTCGATTTTCAGAAATTGCCACACCGATAACAAGAGGTTTCAAAATAGTGCCAGCTTGCTGCTTCGTTACCACAGGAAATAAACATAACAGATTTCAATACAGAACAAAGCCCATTATTGACTGAAATAGCTGGCAATAATAAGTGTAGTTGATTTGTACTGAATGGGTAAAAACACGCTCATATATTGTCCTTAACTGTGTTTGTGTGTGGGCTTTTCCGTCATTGTCATCTGATGACTCTCATTAGTGCGTAAAGCTGGACTTGTGATGACTGTAAAGACATTATACAACTTTTTTTTCATCTTGTGTTTGTGTCCTTATTCTTCTATTTTTGTGACATGACATGACACAATGATGACATTTTGTCTGTGAATATCTCTTCTGCTTCTGCTGCATTGATCCTTTTCCCTCTGAGACCGTCCATAATAGCTCTAATAATGTTATAGGAATGCAATGCAGAATTGATGGAGTACTCTGATTAATTAGGTTTCGATTTTGTTTCGGTTTAGGGTTGGGTTAAGAAGTGTAGTTGTGATGGTTAGAGTTAGGGCTGTACGTACCAGGCTGTCGTTGCTCTGAGGCAGGACGATAGACTTCTCCAAGCTGCTCAGGACCAGCTTCCACAGATCCTTCAGGATCCTCTTCAGCACGGTCTTCTCACAGATGTCAGCAAAGATACTGAGGCTGGATCACACACAACATCAAATATGTGAGCTCAAACTTGTTTGTTCCAACAGTCTTTGTTGTAGTGGAAGTCATTGTATAGGGCAATATACTATTTATTCATTTATGAGTGACCTAAGTGCTACACAAAATAGTGAACATAGTGAACATAATGACATAATATACTATATATATATATATATATATATATATATATATATATATATATATATATATATACACACAACAAGATAAATAATTCATCCTTTTTGGGTTAATATACCATCTTCGCCCACTTCCAATGGGTTGTTTTGACCTGGAGTTAATGGTATTTTTTATTTATTTATTTGTTTAAATATATTACTTATCAACCACAATATGGTCATTTTGACCTAGTGTTAGACCCAACAAGTGCAAGTCTTACCTGTCATACAAACATATTGTTAGGTGCACAAAACAACATGACATTCAAAACTGCAAACAATAAGGACACATAGTATCGTTTAAACAAAAAACAAATACGGACATGTAAGTTTAAAAAGAGCTGGAGAAGATTATAATTATTATATGAGTAAATATTTCAACAGTAATAGAAAAAATAACAGTAACACTGGGTCAAAACAACCCCCTTTTTTTGTATGTTTTTTTTTTACTCATATGTAACATAAACCCCTTGCTGGTGTTATATTAGTCTCGCATTGCCAGACCTTCCTCCACAGCGCTGCAGAGGAGGGTCTGGCTAGTCCACACAGCATTCCGGGATGGGAGAGGAACATGCTCTTGTTTATTGGTCTTTAAACCAATCACAATCGTCATTGGAGCCCCGGAGCTGCTGCAAAATAGCCTCGGGAAGGAACTTGTTTAGGTGGAGCATGTGTACGTTCAAAAGCTGTTTTTCGTCCAACAGAAAACTCAGATTGGACAGATAGTCTAGCTAGCTGTCTGGATTTACCCTGCAGAGATCTGAGGAGCCATAGTCCTCATAAATTCACCAGAGTTTAAAATTCCAACACAAAGAAAGTGTAAGATAACAGATATCCAGCTGAAAAGAAGGACGGCGGAAATTCCGGCAGCAACAGAGCAATCCCAGAAGTGGAAGGTCATGGATATAGACGTGTGCTATATCGACCCAAATTGAGTCAAATTCGATCCAGTGATCTTTAGTGTGTAAGTAAATAAGGAAAGGCAAAACAATTTACATTAAAAGTCGGGTACCCTCTTGTGCAGTTGTTTGCCAGCCGCTTACAAAAGGAGCCACTGTGTGTGCCTTATGCTTTCACTTACTTCCCATCCAGAAACTCCATGAGGGGCCTCAGCACGGCGTCAGCATCTGCCTCTGCAGTGTTGTGGTTGGGCGGGCCTTTGATCTGGTAAAGGATCTCAGCCATCTGACGCATGCAGCCGTTAATACGAGTCTGGAAACTGGAGGGAGAAGAGACAGGCAAACTTAGATAAGAAAACTTCTGCAGGGCTGACTGAGGCTTGCTCCTCAGACATCCATGGAGTAGCGTGTGTGTGTGTGTGTGTGTGTGTTTGTGTTACCTCTTGGCAAACATGGTGCTGAAGTTATCCAGGAAGGTGCTGAGCTTCACCTGCAGCTCATTTAGGATGTCAGCTGCCTCTATATCCAGCTACAACACACACAAAAATGAACAGGAGGAGAAAAGTGATAACCTATTAATTTAAGCCTTCACAATGAGCTATATAAAGCCATTACTAGATATGCAAAACCTAAAATGTCAACTTGACGCTGCGGTCACAATGTCCGCTGCATCCAGTTCTGCTGAAGCCAGAATTTGTTCTTAAATAAAATTGAAATGGTGGTTGAAAAGACAAATATTGTACAGTACATGGACATAATGTGCAGGAATACATGTCGAGTGTGTTGGCGAGATGAGTAAGAGTTTGTAACACCAGATTCATTTTTCATGTCAATGGGTGAGACATTTCAACTACAGTGAGTCAGAGATACCTTAAAGTGACTTACAGTATGGGCGTATTTTGTGTGTGATGTGTATACAGACCAGTAAACAGGAAAGACATGCTGACTAAAATGCAAATGACTTAATAAGATTTCAGCTGAGTTTGTAGAACAGATTCTCATCCATGCCTCTTCAACCCCATTCAAGAGCGTGTATAAAGAGAACTCACAAAAATATGAAGAGCACACCATTTCCTGAAGCTCAAAATCAACCATAAGAGGTTGAATATAATTTTTTTTTGTATGTCAAGTCAAACTCATTTGACAGCAGGAGGCTGTCACTCTTTCCTCTGTTAACATACTTTTTTGAGTAGAAAGCTAAAATTGGTCAATAAGTCATACTTGCTGCATATGGTATCGCAAACATTTAATAAGAACGCCTTGCAGCCTGCAGGAAACACTATCCTTGAGGATTCTGGTACCAGATCATCACAAAATCAGGGATATACAGCTTGAAGCTCATTATTATGCTGGATCTCCAGTATGCAGCACATGTTACAAAAGCCAAGTGGTTAGACAATTGTAAGAAAAGACATCCCTAAAGTGTCTTTGTAGAAAATGTACCATCTTTAACTGTGCAACTGTGTTATTAGATAGAGGACGTTGGGCAAAGTGCCATAACATATAATTGGACAAAAAGAGGTCTGTGACTTTGAAATGACAGTGTTTTAGTATCTTGCAATTTAATTGAGAAATGTTGAGTGAATTGGGAGTTTGGACTGTCCACTCCACCCCTTCTTGGTCTGAATCCAATAATTAAATGCACAGCTGCATTCATGTGAACTGCAAGTAGCCGGCACAGCCAAACATCTTTATAGGCTTTTGGAGGTGAGTGTGCACGTGTGGGAGGTATCCTTGAGAGATGAATCAAAATACCGGGCAAATTCTTTTCCAATATAAGACAGGAGGATAAATCAAGTGCAGTGTGAGTGAAGATATAATAAGATCTAGTCAAGCTTAAAACTGGTTCTTACAACTTTGTACTTAGGAGTCAAACCATCCGCTTTATGATCACATGCTCAATGTTTAGAAAAATAGCAACTAGTATGCTACCGTTTTCTTTTTTAGGTGAATTAGATCAGAAGACCAGTATAAATTAAATCTCACTACTGATGGATGTGTTTAGCCTTTCCAAGCACAAAAACTGGAAGCAGCAGAAACAACTAGTCTCTGTTAAAAAGAGAAAAAACATAACCTTCCAATTCTTCAGTGTTTTATAAAGCGAGCAGTTAAAAACATTTGGGAAAAAAATAAACGTTAACAAAATATACTTTTGTTTTTGGCGGTTTTAGGAGCAATGTATTCATGCACATGAATTTTAGCTTTACACTATATTTGCTAGTTCAACACTTCACTTTAGTTCAACAGCATATACAGTGGGTACGGAAAGTATTCAGACCCCTTTAAATTTTTCACTCTTTGTTTCATTGCAGCCTTTTTCCAAAAATCAAAAAGTTCATTTTATTTCTCAGTAATGTACACTCAGCAACCCATCTTGACAGAAAAAAACAGAAATTTAGAAATTTTTGCATATTTATTAAAAAACAAAAACTGAAATATCACATGGTCATAAGTATTCAGACCCTTTGCCGTGACCCTCATATGTAACTCAGGTGCTGTCTATTTCTTCTGATCATCCTTGAGATGGTTCTACACCTTCATTGGAGTCCAGCTGTGTTTGATTATACTGATTGGACTTGATTAGGAAAGCCACACACCTGTCTATATAAGACCTTACAGCTCACAGTGCATGTCAGAGCAAATGACAATCATGAGGTCAAAGGAACTGCCTGAAGAGCTCAGAGACAGAATTGTGGCAAGGCACAGATCTGGTCAAGGTTACAAAAAATTTCTGCTGCCCTTAAGGTTCCTAAGAGCACAGTGGCCTCCATAATCCTCAAATGGAAGACGTTTGGGACGACCAGAACCCTTCCTAGAGCTGGCCGTCCGGCCAAACTGAGCTATCGGGGAGAAGAGCCTTGGTGAGAGAGGCAAAGAAGAACCCAATGGTCACTGTGGCTAAGCTCCAGAGATGCAGTCGGGAGATGGGAGAAAGTTGTAGTAAGTCAACCATCACTGCAGCAATCCACCAGTCGGGGCTTTATGGCAGAGTGGCCGAAGGAAGCCTCTCCTCAGTGCAAGACACATGAAAGCCCGCATGGAGTTTGCTAAAAAACACCTGAAGGACTCCAAGATGGTGATAAATAAAATCCTCTGGTCTGATGAGACCAAGATAGAACTTTTTGGCCTTAATTCTAAGCGGTATGTGTGGAGAAAACCAGGCACTGCTCATCACCTGTCCAATACAGTCTCAACAGTGAAGCATGGTGGTGGCAGCATCATGCTGTGGGGGTTTTTTCAGCTGCAGGGACAGGACGACTGGTTGCAATCGAGGGAAAGATGAATGCGGCCAAGTACAGGGATATCCTGGACGAAAACCTTTTCCAGAGTGCTCTGGACCTCAGACTGGGCCGAAGGTTTACCTTCCAACAAGACAATGACCCTAAGCACACCGCTAAAATAACGAAGGAGTGGCTTCACAACAACTCTGTGGCTGTTCTTGAATGGCCCAGCCAGAGCCCTGACTTAAACCCAATTGAGCATCTCTGGAGAGACCTGAAAATGACTGTCCACCAACGTTTACCATCCAACCTGACAGAACTGGAGAGGATCTGCAAGGAGGAATGGCAGAGGATACCCAAATCCAGATGTGAGAAACTTGTTGCATCTTTCCCAAAACGACTCATGGCTGTATTAGATCAAAAGGGTGCTTCTACTAAATACTGAACAAAGGGTCTGAATACTTATGACCATGTGATATTTCAGTTTTTGTTTTTTAATAAATATGCAAAAATTTCTAAATTTCTGTTTTTTTCTGTCAAGATGGGTTGCTGAGTGTACATTACTGAGAAATAAAATGAACTTTTTTGATTTTTGGAAAAAGGCTGCAATGAAACAAAGAGTGAAAAATTTAAAGGGGTCTGAATACTTTCCGTACCCACTGTACATTACATTATATTTTATGTAAGTAGTATTTCCTACATAATGTAGGACTACTGGGCCTAAGAAGAACAGCTTTTAAGAACACTAGCACACACGCACGCACGCACACACCACGCACACACGCACTTTTCCCTCTAGAATAACAGTCTGAAATTAGAAATGTCCTTTACAGGTAATACAGTTTTGTCCGACTCTCTTATCTCTCTCTACCACACAACTGTACCTTCTTTGTGGCAGCTGTGGCTTCAGTCTTCCCGGAAAGACAGAAAGGAAAGAAACAAGAAAAAAGACAGAAAAGTAAAAAGAAAAGTCACACAGTACATACACTATAACGTCACAGACACTGGATTGTACATTATGGTATGTAGCAGGTAAATAGTCTGAGGGTTTATTTTGGATCATTTTCCATATTGTCTGGTGAATTGGGTAATGGTGAGTGGGTGATTTTAATAAAAGCTGTTTGTTTATTGCCTCTGGTTTATTGAGATCCTACAAGACAAAGGGGAAAACTGATATCACCTGTAGATGTTGGATGTTTCACTGCTACGGTACTCCTGCACACTGACTTCATCCCAAACAGGAATTGTTTGGAAGAAAGTCAACTTATACAATGAATGATCAGATACTTAGCTAATTGAGACATATATTTACATGTACTGTATGGCTGCTCAAAGCTTATGTATGGCCCTATAAGGCTTGTAATACTAGCTCTCACCATAGCACACACTTGAGACAAGCAACTGCAACACAAAAGTCATTGTTCATACTATATACTGTACTTTTCTGGGTACTTTGTGTGTACCTAGAAGTATAAAAAGAATATGGAGTAGGCATCAGATGACAGCAGAATCATCCCTTACTGACTTTGGATAGTTGCCTGAATGAACATGCAAACTATATCAGCAAAAAAATAATAAAAGAATCCAAAGAGAATTTCCATTTCCATGTGGTGATTGGCCTTGAACAGCTGCATGGTTTTCCTGATGCCTCGGGCCGGCTCAGGTTATACAAAATGGATTGTACTGTTGTACAAAATCTACTTGCAGAGGTTTTACATCAGTTTGGCTGTAAGACAGAGGGGTCTAGTGTACCACGGCTAACAGGCTAATAGGCTAATTGTCCAAATTCAGGAGTTACATTCAGGATGTGGAACAGAGGAGAAAACTCTAGAGAGGAAAAAGGGAGATGATTGTGAAAAACAAACCTTGTTAACTTCCTCCTTTGACTAGTCAGAAAAAGAAAAAGAAATTAAACATTAGACAGGTGTCCTCTACTGTCATGTTTCACCTTTTTCCAATATGTTCCCTGCATAAAGGGGAATGATAAGCCAATAATTTAATTGTAACAAACTAAGAAACAAAGTGAAATGACTAAGCTCAAAGAAAGAAAAAAGCTTCACTCTGGAAAAAGTATGAATTGTATCAAGCAGTGCTGCCTCTGTTTATGGCCAAATTAAGCTTTTTGGCAAGTGGGCATGATTCTTTTAAATGGATTCTGTGAGAAGTCTGAGTCAACATGGACAGCAGATAGTGGAACTACAGACAGGTCAGGTCCTACGCTTTATTGGGGAGTCATACGCATCCTGAGGCTCACAAATACATACAAATATGGTCAAAAGAAAAAAGTTTCCGTGGTGCAGTTTTAAACTTGATTTGAAAATATGTATAAAGAGTTAATACATTTGTTATAATGTAAAAATAAATGCCCTTATTACTGTTGTGCCAAGATGTTTTATAGTCTGTTATAAATTATTTATTAATAAAGTTTACATACACACTGCAGCTACACGGTAAAAGAGGGCTTAGCAGTTACAGCATAATGGCACTGGTCGCTGCAGCACTTTTAAATCATCAAACCATACAAACTACCAACCAACTATTAACTGTGAGCCTGAAGTCTCAAAAAAGATGTTGCAGGTGTGTTCAACTACACATCTGCGTTAGTCCAAATCATGCAAATTGCATGTGTAAATGTGGTTTATTAGGTCCACTCTGTGCCATTTGTGAGGTTATGATTGATAATCGTCTTTGGTTTTGGTAACCAGATGCAGCTGAAGATGTCAACATCCGTCGGCAATTTCTTATACAAATAATCCTTTTTTGATGTATTTTGTACCATTTATTCTGTTCTCCTGGAAGATAACTACAAGTAATATTTCCAGGCATTGTTTTGTCATCATTTTCAGGTACAGTACATTAATTTGGTTACACCGAGGACCAATCACCGTTAACATGGCTGATGTGACTGCATACATTTAAGCCATTTTTAAACATTTGCTAAGGGTCCCCTGCTGGAGCTGCTGCCCCCGCGACCCAATACCGGATAAGCGGATGAAGATGGATGGATGCTTAGGCTGTACAGGTTTCTAGTTGTGCAAGGTCACTTCTTACTAATTTTATTACCTTTTGAACTTTTCTTACTGTTTTTTACAGCTTCTTAATGTTCTTTTTTAGGTCAGATGCCTTTACTGGATGTTAAGAGAGCCTTTAGTCACAGTGGGCAGGTGATCAAAATCAATACAAATCATAAAGACAGGTTTAGCAGCCACATACTGTATGTTGTCTGTTTTCTCATTTATATTATTCATTGATTATTATATTGTGCACTTATATTGTAGGTGGTGGGCGTGTTCATCACGGCTTGAGCGGAAGTAATAACATTATATTTGTTTACTTCACCAGTTCACCTGGGATTTTTGGGCTTTGACAGAGAGGAGGGGGGGAGCCTGGGATCGAACACTTTCTGTTTTCACCACCGAAAAAACTTACTTATTTCGACTCACAAAGTAACTTTGCATTTGATAACTGTAGTACTAGTTGTATTTTACGTGTGGAGGAATAAATCATTGCAATGCAATCTTGAGCGTATCAGTGGGTTTATGCATCTCTCAGTGTTTAGTCTAACAGACGCAACAACAGGACACACTTGAGAAAGATGCACCGTACGACCTTTTAACAAAATTTACAATTCCCTACTTTTCTGCACTGATCGATCCCAAGATCTCTAAAGGATGAGGATGGTCATCTGTGTTTCGAGCACCCACCTGTTTGCTCTTTGTGTCCTCCTTGGGGCAAAGAAAGGAAAATAAAAATGTATGAAAAGAAAGCCAACACCATAAATCTATTTTTCTTACAAAAAAAAACCTTTCTATTGAATTAGTTTAAAAAAAAAAATACATATACAGTGAATTGAATAAATGGGTGCATTCTACATGACTGACATTACAGAGGAACGAGAGCAGATCAACCAACAACCAACCAACCTGCTTCTCTTTGTCTTTCTTTTCAGCCTGCAAGGACACATTTATAGGTGAGCTATGTTTAGATACTGAAAGCCCCAGTATAAATCCATGTTCACACATTCATTCACAAGCTAACATCATAACAAACACACTCTTTTGTGTCTCTTTTTGTCTTTTGCAGTTTTATTATGTTCAAGTTTCTTATTAGCCTTCGGTCTCTCCATATACAGTGACTCACATATTAATAAAGCTTATTGTTGCATACAGGTGAGACCCTCATAGGTCCAACTTCACTGATTGCCAGGTGTTATATCGAGCTTGGAGGCTCACACCCGGCTCTGAGAGGTGATAAAAACGTACCTAAAACAACCCTTGATATTTTAAGGGTAGAAGGTGTTTTTCTGACAGCGTTATGCATAAATCACAGACAAGATTTAGACCTTTCTCCATTCTGCGCTTGGTGTTGTCATAGGAATAGTAAAATGTATGTTTTTTAATGCCGTTTCATTCCGGTTCATACATACACACATACCTACAATGTTAGCTCACATCCTATGCAAAGTGCAAGCCATGCAAAAAAAAATGAAGGCACATTTTTTTTGTTAAACCTGCTACAACTGATTTTGTCGGCCACTTGGCAGCAGCTGCAAAACATTGTGAACACAACCCTGACACATCATCGCCTTGATATGGTGAACTGGATACTACACATCCAGCAGTAATGATCACCAGCTAGTCTCGAAATGTGTCTGCTTTAAAGTTGCGAGTCGGACAGTTAAACAATGAGCTGAAACTCGCTTTAAAGCTTTGTGAAGCTGAGCAGAGCTGCAGATTCAGGTGATAATATCCCCTCAAGATCAGACTTCACACACACACACACACACACACACACACACACACACACACAAGAACAACTTGCACACAGCTTAGTTGCAAACACACCTTTTCCTTCTTGGATGAGGAAGATGTGAAAACAGAAAAGAAAAAGACATATGACATAAATGTTAATAAAGTAAAATAAAAAACAACATTCATCATTAAGTATCAGAGGGTACATAAGGCAATGTGGCTGATTGCTAAGGCTCACCTTTTCCTTATCAAGCTTTTGGACAAAGAAAGAAATCAAACAAAGACATTAAAGGCAGAAAAACAACAAATAGAAGGCATGGGGAACAAGAAGTTAATGGCACTGTATGATGATAGGAAAAAGAAGTGGAAACACAAACACATACTGTATACAAACACAATCTTAGACACTGTCTCTCATGAGAACAGCAGGGTGAATGAAGGATCTAGTCAACCACATGTGAGGATTTCAGTCAGCTCTGAGATGACAGCCGGCAGGAGAGGAGAGGTTAGTTATGGAAATGTTGGTTGGAGGAACCTATTTTATAGACAGCAAACCTTCTCCTGCTCCTCCTCACTGTCATCATAGCCTGAGGACTCGTCCTACAGAAGGACAGATGGCAAATAACTTACTAGAGACACAATCGGTTATATAAGCAACAGAACACAAGTTTCTTAAGACTATTTAAATTTTAAGAGAAATATCTGCTCAGTGATCAACATTAAAGTTTAATATGTATATCAATATTCTACTAAATGTTTCCAGTTTGTTGTTCCCTTTGTTGCCAGGAATCACACTGTTGGTAGGTTCTCAACAGCTGCGAGATCTTCGTATTTTCCTTTTATTACCGAAAGTTTAAAATATCTCAGGTGGGGACCATTTAACACCCAGCACTTCCCTGAAGCATTTCTTTAGTGCTTCTAGCTATAAAACAAGATGTCTAGTGGAAACATAGCCTTTAATGTTACAAGATACTGATCTGCATCGCGATCAGGTGACTTTCCCCAATAGAGGACTGGAATTTAGGAACAGTGACAGAACCAAGGGACCTACTTGTCTTCCAACATGTGATGTTGCTGTAATAAATGAACTACATATTCTTTCAATATCTGAAACAAAATCAGTGATCAAAGCTGCACTAGGCCATACTTTTTTATAAAATACCATACAAGATGTATGGTGCATCAGCGCAAAACATGAAATGAAACAATAATGTATCACAAACAACCTAAATTCAGGACCTGAATATGGTCAGTGATGGGAGGAAATATCTGCCTAAAGGAAGCAACAAATTGAAGTTTCAATTGATAATTTTCTTTCTTTCTGGACTCATTTTGGTGTCACAGATTGGTTGCTAAACATGTGGGCAGGAAGTTAGGTTTTAAAATTGTTTCCTCTGGCAGCCATTTGGTGTCACCAAGCAGCCATGTGCAGCTTTTAACAAAATCAAACTCATAACAAACAGTATCTATTCTTCTTCTCTATACTAAATGTGTGGAGAGACTTGCAGTTTCATATTCTAATAAGATTCAGCTAGTTATTTTAGTAAAAACAGAACATAAACATACACAGGTGAGTCTAGTTCACAAAGAACAGCACAACACACAAAACACAAAGTCCCAGTTGCACAAAGGCAACGTCACATTGCTGGGCCTGTCCAACCAACCTTGTTCTCCTTCTCTTTGTTGTCAACCTATAGTAAGGGCAGACAGGACAGGACAGATTGAAAAGGACAGGACAGGACAGCATTAGCAATCGCCTGTTTTCTTACCAGGCTAAAGCAATGCAATGGAAGCAAGAACAGAAACTGAACAGAAACACTGCAGGAAACAACCAAGACTTATCCCTAACATACATTATCTATCATTGCTTTTTGTCCTTAGATGGCACAATGTGCCTGCGTGAACAGGTTTGTCCTCACAGTGCTCATGAACACAAAGTTCACCCTCACCTTGACTCTTGTGAAGACCTTCTGTGAGATAATGCATTCCCTAGCTTCTAACACCAAACCTTTAACCTAATCTGACTTCAACTTTGACAAAATGTCGGAAAAATTTCTTCACTCTCTCCAGAATTGGTCCTACCAAAGCCAGAAGTACAGTACTAGAGCACACATCCTTTACCGGTATTTTATAACCAAAGTAATGACATCCCCTCTTGAAGGGTGTGCCATCCATGTTGTAAATCAACCTTTACTTTCACTCCATCATAATCTAACACAAAATTACAAAGCATTCCCTGAAAATCAACTTTAAAAAAGCTGAAACTTTGGGTGCATCGCGGCACATTCAATAAGTATCTCGGGGTTCATCCTTTAATAAACAGCTCCTTTAGGAAGGTCTTCAAGGAATATTACATTAAAAAGAAACCTCCAATGCCCAACGCATCCCAATTACGTTGTTTAACTACCACTTGAGGGCAGCAATTAAGGAGCAATGCCAAGTTAAAAACCATTCATTGTGAGAATATTACATACAAAAAGTTATTATACAGAGGGTTTGCACCCCAGTTTCTCCAGACAACTTTTCATAATCTTTCACACAAATCAACATACACACATATAATGTCATACGTAAAATATCCTCTTTTCTGCACAGGCCCCAACGATTCTAAAGGAGCAGCACATTTAGCCGGCCCATAACAGTATGCATACCTTCACTCTAACACCCCATTCAACATCTGTTAAGATAAAAGTAACTTTATCCATTAACCACCACCGCCGAGAATTAACCAAATTTATTTTTTTCACCCTCCAAGTCCGACTTTCCCTTCTCCTCTCTGATATGCCACAGACCCCCCACATGCTGACAAATTAAGCCATTTCAAGAAAGCCATTAAGTGGCAGCTAAATACAACATTTTTATACACTATCAAATTCAAGTATCTGGCAGCCCACTGTCTAGCCTATTAAGCACTCACTAGAGGAGGAGGGCTGTGTTAGAGTTAGCGCCCAGCTGTAAATGTGTTAAGAGCTTTTGCTAGCATGTGGTTCCTGGAGCTTTATGGACGTTTTAGCATCAGCGATACGGAGAGATTTATCAGCTGTGCTCATGGAGAAGCAGCTGGGGAGTTCAAAGTGGTAATACTAGTTCCTTGACAATAAGCAAAAGTCATTTAAAATGTAATTTGAAATGTTTCCCTGTGATCTTGGACACTTAAAGTTTATGATCAGAAGTTTCTCATGAAGCAGAAAAAGTTTTAAGTGGCTGATCCAGGTTTATCATCCAGGTTAAATTGGTATAATAACCAATTCTTAAAAACAAGAACAGCCCTAGACAGTTTTAAAAGGTCTGTAAAAACACATTTCCTAAATTATTTTATATTTATGATTGATGGGGTCCACAATTTTCTGACTTTGTGAGAACCATTTTAGCTACTTGAACTGGAACATTTTAAGATTCTGGAGAAGAATCTTAAAATGTGACTCCCTGTGATTATCTGTCTATGAAAATGGTGTGTACATGACAGACACTGCTATTGTTGTTTGGCATTCTGTTGTAAGTTCTTTTGTGAGGTCTGCGTTGTGTTTGACGTCCCTGAAGGTAAAAGATTGTGACCCAAGGAACCCTGAAAGGGAAAATAAATGAGCCCTTGTTTTGTCTTGTCAAGTTAAGTCACTCATTTCTAGTCTTGTTGTGCACTTCCTGTTGTATTTTGTATTCACTTTCCCTCTTGTTTCAGACCCTGACTTCCTCCCTTTGTGTGAATTTCCTGCCACTGTGATAGTCTACCCCGCCACTGATTGGTTTTACCCGTTTTCCCCTACCTCATATATAAATAGTCCTCTTGTCTCCCTTTGTCTTGTTCGGTCCATGTGATAGTGTTGTCAAATGTTCTAGCAAGCTTCATGTAATCAGGTTTTGTTTATAGTTTTTGTGAAATTGTTTGATCCTCCAAGTGGGCGCTTTTCTTGGTTCAAACTTTTTGCCAAGTAAACATTTTGTTAAACTTTCTACTGTTTTATGAGTCGTGAATTTAAGTCCACCAGTGACGTGTCTAAGTTTGTTACAGCCCTATTCCCACCCTTCATTACTACGTGTATTGTTGTGAGGATGTTTTGTAAGGACACAGCCCCAATAAGAATCATTGGCTTCCTTACAATTGAGATATTTATGATATAAAATGTCCAAGATCTCAGGGAAGTTACAAAACTTTCTATAGAGGATTTTTGCCTTGATTGTCAGTTTGTCCTTCCTTAATTCTTTCTTACCTCCGATCCCTCTGAGTCTGAGCAGCCAGACTGGAGTTGAAATGAACAAAACAAGAAAAGGTGTGATGAGACAAAAGTATTTAGAAAAAAGAATAAAAGATATTTACAAAAATTATATGAAAGTGATTTTTGTTTTGTTTTGCTGGCAGCTTTTGCTGGTGCAGCTAACCCACCATGTCATCCTCTCCATTGTCAGTGTTGGCCTGGTGGAAAGGATATGGAAATAAAAACAAACAAATTAAATAAAATGTAGGACAATGAAAATGTGATTATATAAATAAATAAAATATAAGAGGGACAGTTGTGTTGCTCTGCTGAGGTTTTTGTAAAGAACCCAGCTAGTGTAATGTAGCTTTCAGAGTCATTGTCAGATTGTAGGCGTCCACTAAACTAATTTACTTAAAAACACTGCTTGTGAATTTCTGCTCGCTCAAATTAACTTCCAATGATAGTCATTAAAGATGAATTTGGTTACAAACACATCTACAAAGCGTCAATAATTAGTGTCCTCAGTTCCCAAATGCTTATTGAGTGTTGTTAAAAGAAAGGCGATGTAACACAGTGGTAAACATGCCCCTGTCCCAGATTTTTTGGAACGTGTTGCAGGCATCAAATTCAAAATGAGTAAATATTTGCAAAAAAACAACAATAAAGTTTATCAGTTTGAACAATAAAGATCTTGTCTTTATAGTGTATTCAAATGCATATAGGTTGAAAAGGATTTGCAAATCTTGTATTCTGTTGTTATATTCTTTTTACACAATGTCCCAACTTCATTGGAATTGGGGTTTGTATAACGGATAACAAAGTTTGTGTCTGAGGAGGAGGTTGTGGTGGATGCATGAGTCAAAAAACCAGGAGACCACTGTTGACCACAAAGAAAATACCTTTACGACAGCAGGTAAAAACACCACAGCTTTTGTCCTAAATGGCTTCTAGAATCAACACAAACTGAAAGTACCACATAGCCACTTTAACTCAAGTGTGCAACTAACATCATGTAAGTTATGTAGCAAACATACTTATTTTAAGCCAAACCACCATTTTTTCCCAAATCTAATCTAGTAGTTTTGTTGCCTAAACAGTTTCTACACTGCAGGGGTTTGCGCAGGCGCACTAAGAGCTTTGGACATTTGTAGGATAACTCGCGAAAGTGTCTAACTTTACTTAAGAAATCATACAACACCATTGTGTGAGGATATGTTGCATCAGTGCTTGACTTCACTAATTCTCTAGTGGCTGACTTGGAAAATATCCCTACAGCCAGATTTCAAATTAAATTAAGTTATAGCAGCAGATAATCTAAAGTTTGGGTGGCCACATACTTTTTGCTATTCCTTGTATTTGCTATTTAAAAAAAAAAAATAAGTAATCCAAAAGATAAAAAAAAAAAATGAATTAGTCTTTTAGTTCTCAAGTCAATCCAGTTTAAAACCACTAAAAAGTAATTTTATCCAAACTAAACTAAGAGGTTTGAGGTTGTGACAGACCCACCTCCTCATCAAACTCCTCGGGTTCCTCCTCGTTCTCAAGCTTTTGGAAAGAAGCAGCATTGTAGTGAAAAACACCAGTATTTTTTTTCACATTAATCATATCAGGTGAAAGGAAAAGTTTATTTCTAGGAGTGAAAACTAGGAATCAAGGTAAAGGAGAAAGAGTTCGAGTGGATCTCTTGTTTACAAATAAATAGGGAAAATTAAAAAATAGACACACACACACACACACACACACACTACTGGGTTACAACAGGTTCAGGGTGGATTTTTGCTTTAAAGGTCCTATGACATGTTGCCTTTTTTGGATGCTTTTATATAGGCCTTAGTGGTCCCTTAATACTGTATCTAAAGTCTCTTTCTTGAAATTCTGCAGATGTGAATTGCATGCTTTAAATGCTATTGAGCAGAGAGGGGGGTTTTTGCCTTGACAAACTGAATTGCCAACCCGATGTTAGTCATACTGAGTTGCATTTGTTAAATCCATAAAATAATAAAAATAATAAACTTTTCTCATTACAAAAAAATAACAGAAGATGGAAATCATTTCAAAAATGTTTTAGCTATCTATGATTGCTTGATTGCTAACGTTATTTCAAAACACCATTCCAGTGACAACCTTAGCTGTGTTTGATTGCTAACTTGTAGTCCAGCAGTGAACAAACTTCTTTTCGATTTTTACTGTTTAACATTACAGAAGTCTCTCGTTAGCATCTTGTAGGCTACTTGTCGCAAAGTAACGAATGCACAACTCACATCTATATTCGACTCACATTGGGTAGTAACAGCCATGCTTCATTTGTTTGCAAGCCATGATGGGTCAAATTTTCTGGGTGGGCAAAGTAGAGAAAGGGGAGGTAACCTTCCCCCTTATGACGTCATACAGGGACAATTTGCCCATCTGAGCTTTCATTTTTACAAAGGCGGAGCAGGATACCCAGGGCTTGGTTTACACATATCACCATTTCTAGCCACTGGCGGACCATAGGCAGGCTGGAGCAACTCATATTAATGTTAAAAACCTCATAAAGTGAAATTGTCATGCCATGGGACCTTTAATGAACTTGTTTATTTTGGATCTTTGTGTTCCAGGAGCAACAGGGGAAAGGAGAGCGAGGGCAAAAAAGAAACCTAGACATACCATCTCCTCCTCAGCTGTTAACTGTAGAAAGAAAGACACACACTCATTCTCACCTTACTTAAATAAACTTGCAGCCTATGTATCCTCATGCACACACTTTTTTCAACACCTTCTGCACTTTCATCTGCAAACAAATAACTAAAACAAGATACAGTAAGCTATTATTGTAGAGCTGTCTCCACTATTATTATTACTAAATAGTTCCGTAGGCTTACTTTAACACAACATACAGTGTATGGTAATCTGGTTTTCAACTGTATTACTCCAAGTTTGTTCACATTGCAAATGAAATGTTGCTACTACACAAAACACACTTTTAAAGATAGTGTGTTTTGAAACACAGAAATAAAGATACCTGCACGCATATACTGTAGCTTCTGATCTACTGTTAGTGACCAATAAACCCAAATACATATAAAATGGTTCCATTGCAGTAATTAGGTCACATCTGGAGGATGGTGAGATGACCCAAATAGGTTTCTCTATGTACTAACAGGACCAACAGGATACTAGCTTTTGCAACACAATATTTTAGAAAAGCCTATTGTGTGAATGTTTGTAACCTCACAAAAAAAAACAAGGACAACTACAAAACTTGAAAATCCAGAAGCAGTTATTGGATATGCTGTGATTTCGAAAACGCCCACCTCTGGAAATGCACCTTTGGAACGTGTTTTGTGGGAAAATGTTTTTCACTCATTTGAAATATTTTTCTGTGCATAAAGGCCTCTAAGATCTGTTTCCTTTCTTATGAGGGTGAAAACCAAAACATGCACTCTTGGAACAACTATGTAGAAAAACAGTTCAGCGTCCAAACGGTCAGTGTATCATGCTCTGTTGGACATATGATCAAATCTTTGTCTTTTATGTTATCTGTGGTTAACATGGATGCAGAACTGCAGTAGGTCAACAGTACTGGCTAGTATGAAGTCTTTGTAACACAAGGTTCAATGCATGTTTCCATTAGAAATATATGTTTTTGTGTTCTTATCGGACCAAATGGGTCCCTCTGCTGTAACTGCAGCAGAGAACTCCTCAACCACTGTGGCTCTAATAAGACTGAGACCAGTTCCCAATGGCAACAACCTTTTTTTTTTGCACTATTATTTGATTTTTTTTGTTGCCATCTATGCTTTAAAAAGGAGATTGTCTGAAAAAGTTACCAGTCACAGTTACATCATCCTGCGGTAAGTAAAAGCAAAGTTTGTCTTTCACATCACACATTTTCTTACAAATCTGATCACAAAGGCACCTTGGGATTAAAAATGCTACAGACACTAGCATATACACATATACAAACACTGTTTAATTTCAACAATTTGACCTAGAAACAGTGAGAAACACCTCTAGTAGCTGCAGGTTGAAATGAAAAACTCCCAGGTCTCTGTGGCAGATGGTTAAAAACCACTGGTCCAGGACAAGTGTTAGCTGTGTGTGTGTGTGTGTGTGTGTGTGTGTGTGTGTGTGTGTGTGTGTGTGTGTGTGTGTGTGTGTGTGTGTGTGTGTGTGTTCATCTGTTAATGCTCACCTGCTTTGCTCCCATAGACTCAAACATCTTCTCCAACAGGACCCTCATCTGCTGAATGTTGTTCATCAGTACACAGGGCTGGAGGATGATAGATGAGGGGGACAACAGGTACAAGTTGTTAAGAAAAAGAAGGTAGACAAAAAAGTAAAGAATAGAGACAGCAGGATGAAAGGCAGGCAAGAAACAGAAGAAAAAAGGGGACGACAGAAAGCAAAGAAAGAGAAAACAAAAGACATATGTTAAAGGGGTGGTTCAGATTTTAGACATAAGACCTTATTTCCAAGTTAACCAGTTTCTTTTATCAGTGGAGTTGTTTTCAACACTTTTCATTCAGTCCTTCCAGTTGCAGAGTTTGCAAGTCAACCGTATCTGCCAGCCTGCCATTAAAAACAGTCTTACCCACTCCACAGTACACCAATGGCAAATAAATTATAATGCCACACTATCAATGTCGATGTCTGTTGATAGAATAATGTTAGAAATAAAACTACTACTGCACACTACTTGGTCTCTTTCTAAATCAGAGATAAGCAGAGTGAGGTGGTTTGGTAGCAGGGTTGTGACGCAGCAGTACTCACTATCTTCTCCTTTTCACAGTAGGAGGGAAAGCTCTTGGCCAGCAGGGCACAGTACTGCAGCAGCACTTTGGTGATCGTCTGTGAAAACAAGATAACACACACGTAGGACATGTTTACTCTGGGAACTTTGAAGTAGTGACTCTGAACACTGGTATTTAATTCTCTAGTTTTATTTCTTTTGTCAGCTGAGAATGCTGCTCAAATATTCACACTGTGATGGTTGTACATGTACGTCTCTCTGTCTTTTCCTAAAAGAGCTATAGGTTTGTTGGTAGTGAAGATGTCCTTAAATCAAAAGGACTATTAGGTCTTTTGGGACAATTTTAAATAATTTAAAGCCAAGTCTTTAGTCTGTCAGAGCAAGTCTCAAGTCTTCAAAAGCAAATTGTGGTTGACAACTGAAATGCAGTGTTTGAATGCAACTAAGTACATTTACTCCAGTACTGTACATTTTTGAGGTACTTCTACTTTACTTAACATTGGGGTTTATGTGCTAATTTCTGTTTTTGCAAGGCCCCTCCTGTCTCATTCAATGTCTGTAGGCAGCACTCCACAGACATCCTTTCCCCTTCAGATCTCTCTTGATTAACAGTTTCTCCAGCCACTGTCTTCTTAGCTTGTTCAGCTATGTTGGTTATTATGTAGCTCTCATACACAACACGCCAATTATGTTCCTTTCTATTTTAAATAAAGCACTGTTGTTGTTGCCAGGAGAAGAAAAAACATGTTTTTCTCCACACTGTGCAGCATCCAAAACACATCCATTATTTGTTCACTCGATGGATCAAACGTGACACTGAGTTTCCAGTTTAGTGGGCAGCCTTCACACAAACTGTACTTATAATGACAACAAGTCATACATTATGTTACTGACGTGAGTGGTACGGTATAAATCAAGCAGACCAGCATTTCTAGCATCAGTTAGTTAAACTCATACTGAATAAGCTTTGTGACTTTGTCTTTTAACACAAGATTACAAAGGTTTACGCAGAATGGTGACAAAAAAGCAATATAAACAGCAGCAACTGGAGATCCTGCAGAGAATAATACATAGGGGGTAAAATCATTCATCAACAATTTTGAAACTAACCAGTAACCTTGTCTGCTGTTTGTCGAGCCGCTATCTTTTACATGAGGATACACATAAATGCCACAAGCATGGGGCACGTTAAGCTTTTATGAACCTAATTTCAGGATATATGTCATCAGTTGCTAACTAGACCTGCATGCTAAATCAAATGAAACCTCAATAACTGCCCATACATATCAAATGAAGGAGATGGGTAATATATGATGTCCCACAGCTTTAAACTATTCAATATGTTGACAGCTGGTTGCAGTATATATGTGCTATACAAGGAAGCACTTCACCAATAAAACAACCCAAATTGCAGTTTTCTAAACAATATTAAGATAATGTATTTGTGAATTTATTGACAGGACATGACAGAAACGGTGCCTGTGACCTCACAGCGTCTCGGGCTTGCTGTGATAGAGCTACCTACTTTTTGCTGAGTCAGCCAGCTAGGCCTCACTCATATATTAAACATGTGGCCTGTTGGCTGCCTGCATTATGCAGTATGGTTTCCTCTCTCATTGTACAACTCTGTCAAATACTTTTTTCAAAATGAACTATAACTGCACTGGCCTGGAGGCATAGGAGCAAGAGTGGATACGAGAGGGATTGAATAAGAAATTGGACGGTGACAAAAAGATAAAATGGACTAGAAATGGAAAGAAGATAGAAATAAAGGCAGAAAATATCTGAAGGGCTAGGAAAGACAAGATGGAGAGTTCATGAAAGGACGAGACAGCAAGATGGTAGATGAAAAATAAATTAAAGCTAAGACAGGGATGAGATGAAACACTAGAGAGAAACATGAGTGGAGTGGCCGAAAATGAAAAGCGAGTCATGGGTTGGGGACGGAGAGATCGACAGCCCAGAGTGATGGCTTTCATTAGCCATTCTTTGTGTAATGAGTCCCATATTGATTGAGCCATCACACCACACACACACACACAAATATATGCGCGCACAACTCTTCTGGAGAGAAGGGTTTGTTAGATTTAATGGCTGTGCCTAAAAGCAACTGCCTTAAATTAAATCTGTAGAAAGAAATATGACATCAAAGGTTGAATAACAAAACTTTGCACTGTATACATTTTTCCAAACAAATACCTGAAACTCATCAGCCAGAATCTCAAAGGCACAAAAGATTCAAGAGTCAGTAAAGCTCTTATGTGTCTCACAATTTAAAGCAGCATAGGAAGAAGTTTTGATGTACGTCATCTAATCTTCAATCATGACTTTATTACCTCTTAATAAGGAACCACATATTAATGCTATGTGTGATCATCTTTGTATGCGGCAAGTGATGAATTCTAACATATTGGGCCTCATGCAGGAAGTGATATACAAACAAATTTCTTTATTTTTGTCCGTATCCACAATTTGTTCTTATTTTGTTAGTACCCATTGTGTTACCATTAGGAAAATGACGGACCCAAAAATGCAGAAACAACAGGGCAGTGGTGAGGATTTAATAAAAACAACAAGGGATACAACAAGAGGAGTCCTGAAGAAAGAAGGCAAAAATGGTACCAAAAACCATTGAGGAACCAAAAGACCATGGGCCCGTTTCAGGAAGGAGGTTTAGCGAACTCTGAGTCTAACCCTGAACTCTGAGTCTAACCCTGAACTCTGAGTTGATTCACCCTGAGATGGGAAACTCTGAGTTTTTGGTACCAGAACAGCTGATTCGAGTTGGTTCAATCAACTCAGAGTAGGTTCACTCAGTTAAGCGCGTGTAACATAAAAAGGCAGCATAATTGGAGCAATGATACTACGATTCACCATGGCAACAACGACAAACAAACTGGTCGGCGGAAATACTCATGTGTACATACAGTGAGTTTGAACATATATTTCATTAAAAAAGCAACACAGCAGCTGCTGCAAAAGAGAGAGCATTTGCGTGTGAAAAAATTGCTGCAAAAGTAAATACGTAAGTTCCAAAATAGTGTATTGATATCATATTTAATCATAAGTATAATATTACTGGTGAAATGGTATTAAACCTATAATCTATTTCATTTAGGCACAATCCTGCGGGCTAAAAAGTCCTAGGCCTACTAATCCCATTCTGAGGCTGCAGCACCATCCTTAACAGAATTATAATTCATAATCTTTAATTTTAAATGGTTTAAGGGTGCAATACTGTGGAACATCTTTTTAATGTCTCTTTCTAGTTTGTGTCCAGGGAACATTACAAAAACGTTTAAAAAACCCTGTTTCAGAGCGAGTCACACTCCTCTAATGGTGCTTTTCCATACAGTTGTTTTACTTATTTGCCCCGCATCGCCGATGTTGTAAAGAATGTTAACAAAGAATGTAATGTGACACAAAGAATCTGTGAAGATGTAAAAACATTTCCACGATGGGTGACGGATATGAGGATGGACAAGGTTATGTAGACTACATAACCGATAGACTGGGAAGGAAAACTATACCGTGCAAATAGGTAGGCCTAGTACCTGGAAATGAAAATACATCTACAGTATAGTATAGAGGAGACTGAAAGAAACTCGAGGTTTATTAAAGAAAACCTGCTTCCAACAAGCTAGTTAGGTCCGAAGGCTCAGTTACCATAGTGACTTACTCTGAGGTTAAGTTACCTCTCTTTCTGAAATGGGCTGGAGTTACTTTGATTAACCTCCCTTTCTGAAACAGAAAATCCAGAGTTCCCCTCATCTCAGGGTTGACAAACTCAGAGTTTTCACTAAACCTTCTTTCTGAAATGGACCCAGGCTCTTTCAAAAATAAACTGGCACAGCTTACCCTCATAAAAATTTATACCAAAGAAATAGTTCCAACTAACGATTATTTTATTGTATTAATTATTGTGTGTCAAAAAATAGTGAAAGCTGGCCATTATAAGTTGATGGCTGGCTTTTCTAGTTGGACCAACAGTATAAAACCCAAATATATTCAATTTACTATAATGTAAGACGAGGGAAAAAAGCACATTTTAGAAGCTGAAGACAAAAAAGACAAGAAACGACAGAAACATATCTATAGACACGGTGTAATAAAACCAAAACCATCTGTATTATGCAGATACCACTAGAGGCGAGGGAGAATATGTATTTCTTGTAATTTGGTTGAAACAACCAATCAACAGTGACAGGGGAGAAATTTTTGATGTGCTTATAATGTGTACGAGTGACATGGCTCCACACAGATCCCAGAGAGATAGAAGATATGTGTGTGATCAGTGGTACAATGAACAGAAACTGATGTAAACATGCCTCTTGTGTTTCAGATCTCACCTTGGCGAAGCGTCGGTTATAATGGGCCACCACAGTGGGGTCAGGGCAGTCCAGCTTCTTGATGATCTCAAAGCTCTGGTTGAGCTGAGTGAAGATGTCTACCACCGAGCTGGAGAACAGAGCGTGCTCAGACGTCTGCTGGAACTGCAGGTGGAGGGAGGGAGAAGACAAATTGCAAAATGTTAGCCCAGTAGTACCATACCTTTCTTTAAAAATTAAACTCTCCCATCTCCACTCTGTTCCTCACAACAACATCCTTACACCTTCTCCTTCTCCACTTTCCTGTAATCAAATAATAACTCTAACCATTCTTATTTCTTTTTCAAGCCGTGCTCTAGTATAATTACTGTAATTTCAGGGCACTCTGACCATTAAAATTATTATCATTCATTTTATATGACTGCTGGTATAATAGATAGGCTTATTGAACTTATGAACTGTTGCACTAATAATATGTTTCTACAGATAAATTCACCGGTTAAATATTACTTTTGAGCTTAAAGCTCAAACAGAAATGAATAGTCACTAAAAGGTGCCCAAAGGGTTGGTGTGGTAGTTAGGACAACCATGCCCCATATTTCCCAAATGGCCAAGTCCTGCTGTTGAATCCTGTGCCCTGTCTCTCTTAGTCTCAGAGACCTACTGTCTATGGATCCATAACTGGCTCTTTAAGAGCCACAGGGGGCCAATAAGCACTTAAGGCTTCCTCAATAAAATCTGTCACCCTTTCAGTGTTTAGTGATGTACTTGGACTAATTTTGTCAGCACTTTGCTAACTTTGCGTCTGCTGCTGATTATGTTTATATATAATTTCAAAAAATTAAGAGTGGCGAGGCAAGGCCTAGAAACTAAACATTAATGTTGTATGTACAGTATTATATATTTACATATTGATCTATTCCACCTAACTTCAATACCTGATTGCTATAACAAGAAAAACCTTGATTATTCTAAACCATTCTTCTCAGGCCGCTTTCTGCTCAGAAAATGCAGTCCTTTACTCATTTGAATGAGGCCCAATGCGGGAATAAAAAACAAATCATCATGCAGGCACACATTACTAGTAGAGTACTTTGTAACGTGAATTACCTATTTCTACTGTTTACATCATCAATGTGAGTAAATACAAAATGATTGCTGTAAAATTGTTCCTCATAATAGAAATATGTTTTGCTGTCTACTGATAAGCCTCTAAAAAACCATGTCAAGACTGAAGGGAGGAACCACCTGTACAGTCCATGAAAAAGAAAGTATGACTTGATCAATAAAAACACTTAGAGTGCATCAAAATCATACTTCATAGTGTTCAGTGCCAGCACTGGCCACAAGCCTTTTCTGCTCTTAAGAATCTCCCAGAGCAACAACAGTTCCTGAAGATAAAGTGCAGCTTTGGGACCAACAGGAGGTTGAGAGACAACACTTGTCCATCATTAAGTTATTCTGGGACTGGCTGGCCATAAGCAGAACTCTGCTACATGTGGATAAATCGAAGCCTCCTTGAACAAAAGGTCATGAGACTGGTGCTGTCTTTCATTCTGTTGTGGATGTCAGTGTTGTACAAAGCTTTTCTTTCTACTGCATAGTTTTTCTGCTGTTGCACATTGGCTCTGTTCCTACAGAAAAATATGGTTTCAGCAAATAGTCAGGACGTAGCATAGATTTGGTTCTGCTGTATGATTAAGGAGGTTTTATGTAAAACTTAACAGGTTGAATCAGTTTTTATTCACAAGCAGGCATCGCAACAGAGAAATTAATATTTGAACATTCAGTAGTGTTAAGTAGGAGCAGTGAATTTCCTTTCACATTTGAGTCCTGATAAATCCCGAGTTACCGTCCATTTTCTACTTATAGAAAATATGAATTTATTACATTTATGCAAAAAATTGTATTGTAATACACCAGTCATAATTGTTTAGATCACAAACATAATGTCTTCGCTAACAAAGTGCCTGCAAATTGTTCCTTTTATTGCCTTAATTCAATTCTGGTGTTTGGTAAAGCAATGTCTTTGTCCACAGGAAACAACAAAAATTAAATTTCAGAGTGAAATGCTACATTTTATTCCAACAGGGAGACGGTTGATGCTTAAGTTACAAGAGATCATTGGTAAAATTGGTCAGGACATACATCCTGTTGAAGTATCAAACACTAATTTCTAACCACCTTATTTAACTACATACATCATCTGTGTGTTTCCTTAAATACATATTGACACATACACATGGCTGAGAGTGTAATGTGTACTGAAGTTCATTGTATCCCTCTACATCCCTCCAGATACTGTTAGGTTAAAGGGCCAGTTACATTATGGTGTTCTGGGGTTCTAAAACAACTAGAAGATGGTTGTTGTAGTTTTAACCTTGGCACACTCCATCTTCTAAAAGTCTAACTCAGTCAAATCTCACATGATGCACAAATTATTATATTCAGTATGACTTACACTCTAAGGATAGTATCATCTCTGGTGTCCACTTAGAAGTCATAGAAATAATAGATGCTCTATATAACACTGGCCCTTGAGAAATATCATGGTTTTAAGTTTTCATTCAAATCAAAGTAATCCAGTTATAGTTGTCTGTACATCCATGGGTACACTGCAAACAGAAACTGCTAATGGCTAATTCGGCATACTTTTGAAAATGAAAATGAAAATGAGGCTAACTAACTGACTCAAAAGCAACATTTTACTTCCCCAAATTATGGGAATGGTAGGTTCGAAAATTTGGAGCATACTGTAATTGGTGAGTTTTTTTTTTTTTTTGCCATATTCTGTTTTAGATGGCTTTTTCCAGTTATTTGTTACACTTTTTTTCTTATGTTGTTATCTATAATTGTACAGCACTTTGGGGCAGTAGTGACTGTTTGTAAATGTGCTATAGAAATAAACTTTTACTTGACTTGACTTTTCTATTATAAATATGTTTTTGATTCTCTAACCATAATAATTACTGATAGCGTTGTGTAGTTTGCTGGTACACAAGTAAACAGAAGTAATTGACAGCAGTAATGACAAAAACAACTGTCAACTGCACTGCAAATAGTATTTTCTAAAAACGAACATGTGGGTGTTTATAATATTGATTTGTTATTCTTTGTTGAAAATAAGGACGGATATAATCCTGGAATTTTGAAGGAATCAAAAAACATATCTGAGACCTATAAACTCACAGAATAGTTTTTTTGCCTACAAGGCATTCCACATTCTGTATTTTGTGACTCACCCCTTCTCTCTTGTCTCTCTCCAGCGCCCCGTGCATGAAATCCATCGACACTTCCTCGTTCTCAGCCAGCCAGGCCAGGACAAACTGAAGGAACCACCTGGAACAACAACTAATCTTATTAACCTTCTCTTTGATGAACCATAAAGTTGATACATAAAACATGAGAAAACTTACTGAATGTGACTGTTTTGTGTCAATGCAATCTGCTTAAACATATGTTTTCCAAAAAATATTTTCTTAATTGTCCAGTTCTATTATGTCTTACCTGTTTTTTGTTTTTGTTTATTTAATTTAATATGAATGATTCTGTAAAATGCACCTTGTAACTTCTTAACCTGTAAGTACTTCTGTAACTGGTAATACCTAAACGTTGCTGTATTATGTACGGAAATATATTGTATTAGAATAAAATGTCCTGTAGTGTAATAAAGTGTTTTATTATTATCAGTGTTATTATTATCACCATTACTCCAGTCATCCATATTTGTAGTGTCCAAACCCAGTGAGGAGAGCTTTGAGTGTGCGGTTGTGTGTGGGTTTTATTGTGTATGCAACAACATGCCATGTCTCAGTGGAAAGGCAGAAATGATGAATCAAGATAACCACCTTTCTGCTTGAAGGAGACAGAGAAAGAGTGAATAACGGGTGTGTGTGTGTGTGCGCATGTGTGTGTGTGTGTGTGTCTTACGCAGGATATTCAGGCACAGTGTCTGCAAAGGCGGGCAGGTCCTTAACATACTCGTTGTAAAGCCACTTGACCTTGAAGTGCAAGTTCATGTAGTCTGCAGTCTTACAGAGTCTATGCTTCTCATGTTCTGTAAAAACAACAACCATGCATGCGCACGCACGCGCACGCACGCACACACACACACACACACACACACACACACACACACACACACACACACACACACACACACACACACACACACACACACACACAGAAACAAACCAAAATAAACACAGGGTTCTCTTGAGGTGTGCTGTAGCAGGTGCAGGTTTCCAGTTTCTTGATGCTACACCAATGTAATAAAGTGCAGGTTGGTTTGTACCCATATATCTTCAACATTTTTCATGAAACGAAAGGAGTTGATAAACAACAACATTGTAAAATGATGAGCAAATATCTGTACACATGTCCCTGCACAAAAAGCTTTGCAGACAAAGAAACAGATCACCTCCTGTTTGGTCACTTTCTCAGTTTCCATCAAACTCTAAACAAAGCTCAATAGAATAAAAGCTCAATAACAATGTCACCTTAAAGGCTAAGTTTTGCGCTAATTACTTTAAATTTGGAACATCTGTCTGTCCTGCATTTTAAT